>OZ059857.1:8945919-9596639 GCA_964057195.1 Orthosia cruda
CCCAGCAAATGCTGAGTTGGTAACCCTTTCGGTATGGGCACGCCCAGCGCAATAATTCTTAAACATTGTTCGTACTTTTTTTAATATTCTTCTAATTCTGTAACTTTGTGATTGTTGTTGTTGTACTAAGTCGAATAAATGTTTTATATTCTATTCTAACATCAAAAATAAAATTGTGACATTCATTCAAAAAGTCCTGACAAATTAGAAGACCGGCCAAATTAGAGAAATCGCTAATCTGAGCCCACAGTTACCCCGGCTCCACACCTTGGTCCCAGCGCTCGTACCAACGTTGTTAGATTAATTGGGGAGGCGTACACACGTCGGCTATTAAACTAGTTCTGTCTCGTCAGAGCCAATGTGAAGATGTCCGATATGGAAATTGCTGTAAGCGCTTTTACACTACTGAGTGCATATTATAATTTATATTTATTACTGAATAAAAAGTCCCTGCCCGTTACGAATTTGTGGATGAGAATGATATTTTCGCTTGTACGCACTCGATGCGTGTTGCAACAGGACTGAATAAATCACCAACGTGTGGATGGATCGCGAACGTTGGCAAAGATTCCTTTGATAAAAACGACACGCGCCGGCCAACTACCAACGCTCGCCCCAATGTTGGCGCCAACGCAATTTTCTAGATCCACACGTTGGAAGAGTCTCGTTGGGACCTACGTTGGGGCCAACGTGTGGAGCCGGCGTTAGCTAGTTATGTTTAAGTTCCATGTAATAGGCAAGCCTATTGCCATCAACCGGCCACTTAAAGGAGCCAGCCAGATAACACTTTGCTCGACCCAGGCATCAAACCCAGGACCTCATGATCAGCAGCAGCGCAAGCGATCACTAGACCAACGAGGCAGTCCACATAACAATAATTTGCTCTACCCGCTCCCATGAACTTTAAAAATAAATCATGACAAAATAAACCTCAGGATCGGGCCTTTAATTTTTATTAAGCCTAATTATGTGCCATTCCCCGCTACGACCTCTTCCGGTCCCGAATTATTTAAATTAACCCGCTTCCAAGCCCTCAAAGAATTTTCTCCTCCGCTTCAGTAAGTTGAGCCGTAAAAACCATGTTCCGGATTTGTTTTGCTACGTATATAAATGTTCTACTGTGGTCTTTTGTGCCGACAAGGTGAGCAAAGAATGGATACGTTTTTGTACTTGCGGGTAAAGAGTTTGGTAAGCTGGCTCTGCATTATCAGGCTGTAAGTATTCATGGTTATTGTAAGGTTTATAACTTTTTAGACATCAATATCTTCCAATATTATAAACGCGAAAGTAAATATGCCCGCTCTATCTGTTACCTTTTCGCGTCTTAACTGTACCAAACTATCTGCCAGCATACCTACTTGACTCTTTTGCTGACTGTACATGTAGATGTTTTGAGCTAAGCCGGTAGAGTACTAAGTGCTCTGTACAGTAAGCCGTCTTTTACCTTGAAATTTTACCCCGCATTGCTTGACAAACCGACCGTAACTACATGTAGCAGAAAATCATGAATGCGGAACGTAAAAGCAAACTTGCCTAGAGAGAGACTTATCTTTGGAGATCACACATGGATATGGAGGTTATTTTTTTAGTCTATAGGCTAGCGCTTAACCACTATCTCACCTGACGGTAAGCGATGATGTGTTCGACGGTGAAGCACGCTTGCCTAGAAAATCCTATTCACTCTTTACTTAAAGACCCCTAGATTGTAGCTATCGAGAAACACAGACCCTGGTAGGGAATTCCACACCTTAGTTGTACGCATAATAAAAATGTACCCAAAACACGATGTGTATGTGTGTGTGTGTTTTTTATGTTACACTATCTTTTGAAAGTAAACACTGAACTATGAAAATGATAAGTAACGAAGGTATCTCACTCCTCTTTAATGATTTGCTGACATCCTAATGTGCTAGACCCTTCAAAATTAGACATTTCAAAAACCTCTCGTAAAGTAGCTGCGTAAAGGGCTTGATGCAAAAAGCAGTATCTAGATATTCAAATACCAAAACAAAACCTTTATTCAAACATCTGCTCTTATAAATCCTTTGGCCAATTGAGCACTATATCCACCTGAGTGCAATTGGGAACTGTGCTTCCCAGAAACAATTGTTTTTCTATTGTGTGTGTTAATTCGCATTCAGAGGATTAGAAGCAATTTCGTAAATATAAATGTGCATTAAAAGTAATTCGCTATTAACTCGGGCGTAGCCGTTGGCAACAGCTAGTATGAATTAGGTAATATGTTAACCCAAAACCCGAATTACGTTGTGGTTGCGTACATATTAGCGTAAACTCAAAGCTAATTCCAATCTAATTGGCTAAGCATTTGTACTTAATCTTGTTTTAACTGGCTAAGCCTCTGAACAGATGCTGAGTTTTTTGGGCATTCATATAGACTTAGTCCTTAACATACTAAAAAGCCCTTTTATAAATACAATCAAAGGATTTCTAAAACTTTCATAACAAGAATTTAAAAGTAACACATGCGGGCAGAGCCGTGGCTAACTTTCCGATAAAACATAGGAGTCCTGTCCAGAAGTAATTTACCAATATTCGAACACCTAAAACGAAGCAGACGTGAAAATAAAGAAAAATCTTTTTTACAAAAAAAAAACATAAGACTTCCAAATAAAAACACTGCAAAGTTGTTTCTTTGTTATTGACACCGACTTCCGAAATTGAAGTTGTTTTTAACTTTGTGGTGTTTTTTATTTAGAATTCAGTTGTATTTTTATGTAAAAAGTTTTTATTTTTCACTATATAGCTGTGAGTGGTTTCAAGTTCTATAGTAAGGTACCTTTAATGCCAGAATAGATTATCCGAATAACAAGAAATTTGAATAACCGTCAAATTAAGAGTGTAACAGGATGAACTGTACACAGCTGCGTAACTTTACAGCGTGTAAGATATTAAATGGTGTAGACATGCGATTATTTATCATTACAGCAATCCCGAGAGATATGCCATTATTTATTGAATAGGTCTGTTGTATATCACCGAAGTTCTTCAACAGATCTTCACCAAATTCAAATGGGACTAATTTGGGAACATATTTTTTTAAACAAAAAAATAATTTTCAAAATCAGTTCACAATTGACGGATATACCGGTGAAAATACACAAAAAAAAACATACTGAAAAGTCCGTCGAATTCGTCCGTTCGTTATATTTTCAGTTTTGAAAGAGGTAGGCATGCTGATTGGAGCATCGAGATATGAAGAAATATTGGCAAAGTGCAATATTTTCTTGTTGGCACGACGCCATTCGTCAACTAGAGATCATATCCTAAATATTGGATCGAAAGTATGTCATGGTCACTATAATCGTGCACATCTAAGAAGTCCGATGACGTTTCTCATTATACATGCCGCGATAACTTTGTATGACTGTCTACGAAAAATCAAATTCATAATGCTAAAACACGACGTAATTAGCGTTTTTCGCCCGATTAAGATGATTATTTTCATAAGTACTTCGATCGCGTTCGGTTCCTTTTCACGGCTGTAGATGGTGTTGGCAGCGACTTGCAAGTAAAAGGTTTTCTAGTTTTGTGACTATTTTCTTCTGTAAATACAGTGATAATTTGTTTTATAGTATCTTTTTACACGTTTTTACTGTTTGATTGTACCAAAGTGGGTTACAATACAAATTCAAAAACCGAGTGGAAATTTAATACCACGCCATCTATAGGAATCAATTTTAAATGGCCTGTTCAAATAATCTTTGAAATGTGATTTGAGAGCCTAATTTTCCATAATTTTGTGCTTAGAAGAGTTTATTAAAAAAGAACATACAATTTTTATGATCAATTCTAGAAAATGTTAATTTTACAAAAACAAATCGCTGTACAAACAAAGCTAACGCGCCATCTAGTGACATTTATTTGAACCAAATTTTCTTTGTTACCGCTGGGAACCCGTGACCCAACTATGTTGGGGTCGACTTCCAATCTAACCATACCAAACCAGCAACTTGGTAACACGGTACCCTTTGACAAGACTGGTGTCTGATTTTCAGGTTTCTGAGTATCCGTAACGACTGTCAAAGTGCTACAAATGACAGCCAGGAACTTAAAGTGCTTGCCGAGACACAGAGGAATCTTACTATATAAAAATGTTCAGGCATCCACAGACTGATCTCGGCAAGTGTTGCTTATTCTTGAATATATCCTTGCGGCTGTTATTAGTTAGACACAAACTCCTACAACACTAATCATAGTCCAGGACTCCAGCCTGTTCTGACGTGTGTCACAACCGACCCTAACGACGGTCCAGTAAGGTTGGTACTGGAAGACAATTCAACTAATTAGGTATATAACTTTTACACTAGGTACACTTCGGTCCTCCATGACCTTTACTATAGTTTAAAACTTTGTGTGCGTAAAACATGAGGCTTTGTGCTCCGATGCATTGTGACTGTCACCGGGCTATTGCAAACACCGTAAGTTTATAAAAAATCTCGTCGGATTATGTAAAGTTTTTCATCTTAATAAGACACAGATATATTGCAAACTATCGATTTTGGAAGGAATTAATTATATTTGAAATTATCTGTTCACAATATATTGAAAATTTATAACGTCGCAAGATTTATTACGAACTTACGGTGTTTGCAATACGGTGACTAACTCAGAAGGAGCACAAAGCAAGCTATAAAAAAATCGGAACCGTGCTTCACCGAATTATGATCACAAAGTAAATTATCCATCTAGATCTACAACAATACATCATGTATCTCATATACTGTAATGTATTCCGTGCACTCTCTTTGTAACGAGATGCATTGCCTGAGTTTCGAGCACACGCGCGAGTCTCGATAATGTACCCTCATCGATACTCGAGCACTCGGGCTTTTAGCTCGTGTGAGTTATGTGCTACAAAAAGTAATGGAGAGACTTTGATACCTATTAATGTATTTGGCTCGGTTTTCATTTGGGAGTGGATCTTTGGTGTATTTAATGTGAAACTGACTTAAATGTAGTGTCAATTCTAAGGCAGGTTGTACGTTGCAGATCAGGATTGCTATCGCTTTACTTAATGGATGTGGTCATGGATGGAGTTGGATTTAATTAAGAAGTGATGAATTTTTGGTGGAATGAGAAACTGCTGGACAAATACCGCACGACAGATGCATCCCGTAGGCTTATTACGTATCTTTTGCAAGAGCAAAATGATAGCGATTTTTGCGCAATAATTATTCTTCAATACGAAAGTTTTAGAATTGTTGGCAGTTTTTGTTTTGAAATAAGTGCATTTGACAATCTGCGAGCGATTCGCAAACGATTGTGTAGGATCTAACATACCTATACTGCAGGTAATTCCGACTTTTATGACGTATAAAGCATTTGATCGCTATCGTTTTGCTCTTGCAAAAGATACGTAATAAGCCTGCCGACATTGCGGCAACGGTGCGACACCCCTTTTAGGGTTCCGTACCTCAGAAGGTAAAAAAAAGAACACTTATAAGATTACTCTCTTGTCTGTCGGTCTGTCCGTGTGTCACCACCGATTTTCTCAGGAACAGGTGGACCTAGCAAGTGAAATTTATATCAGATACTGAGGTCTATCGTCCCTATTAGGTGTATAAAAATCAAGGTACTGAGTCAACACGATAAAAAAATAAGGGCAAATTTAGATTTTCGTTGAAAATATCGTGTTGTATTTTTTTTAAAGCATATCTATTAGTACTCGTCACACAAAAACACCATATTTCACAAATAAAGTAAATGAAAAATAAAGATTCAATCCTTTTAAACTAGCCGGCACTAAAGCGGTGAAAGGCCCATAAAAATCTCTTTTTAATAAATTAATTAAACAAATATTTCACCTCAGGTGAGCATAAATTCCCAACTGTGTGAACTCTGAAGACAAGACTGCGAAGTGCAAATGCATAATTTAAAAAGTTTCAGCAGCACTGCAGAGATTTTTTACCAGTTGTCTAAATAGTTATCTTGAAAATTGCAGGAAATAACATGTTGGTTCTTTATAAGCTTTCTAGACGTGCACTTAAGTTTTCTCCATCAGCTGAAACCTAGAAAGACACTGATGTGGCTTTTGAATCAACCACCAACCTTTGAACCACACTTTAATGTCGTTAAAATGACATCTTCGCACTGATGTACTTGATACTAGGATACATCTTGGTCCAAACATTTTGATGTACCTATCTACCTAATACACTTCTTCTAAGAGAACCTCTTATAGTCTTTTTTTTAAAGACTTTCCTTTTTTCTTTCCATTTCGTTTATATTTACCAACCTAAGCAAGTTGGTAGCGTGGTTACCTTCCTAAGATACATTTTTATACACATTTAAAGCTATGACACACTCATGTTGCTTTTTCTAAAAAATAAACTCGGTCCCTTCGGATGACCTGTACCGCAATTACATACCACAACATCCTGATTACCTCTAACAGAAGAGCAAAGCAAATCTCACACATGCCCACACAATATTACACACATACACACACCATTACATGTGCACACACATACTTATAAACCCGTGCGCATGTGGCGAGTGTGACCCAGTTCTAATAACTGCCAAGTGTAGTGGAAGAGTGCAAACTGTAGATATTAAGTACAGTCCTTGTGCAGAGCTTTAAGATTTTAAAAGTCTCTAACACGTCATCGTGTATCGTGTACATGGTTTGCAAAGGGTTTGGTGATAATGTGATGTTGTGTAGTTGAGGGTCTTAAGTGGCCTGTAATAATTGTACACAATTTTGATTATGCTTACGCTGGGTAAATATATAGTAATCGAAAAATAGATATCAATATAAGTAATGAGATCATCCGAACTCAAGTAGGACAAAAAATCCAGCCAAGTGCGTGTCGGGCTTCCCACATTTAGAGTCTGTACCATATGTTGAATTTTTGGTATTTTTAAGTAAAATATACATAATACCCTGCAATCAAAGTAACCTCTCTCCTGACCGTTCTCCCCTATTACTGCACAATTGTTATCTTTTCAAAATCATATTTTCCGAAAATGGCTAAATTGGATTACAATAATCCAATTGCGGACATAAGAACCGACCCTAAAGATATAGTTTCAAAAGCAAAACCAGGCTTACAAACACAACCTGGATTTCGAATCCCCCTATGATTTAAAGACAGATTAACACCTTCATAAGCCAATGGGGACCGTAAAACCTATATCACTTAAGCCTATCCTGTAGATCTGTATTGTACAAGGAATATGACGGGTTCGGTATACGGTGGGCCACGCATTACGGAACCCTTTATTTCGTGTTGATGTTCAAGCGATTTTGGATTATGTAAATATGAGGACTATTGCACGTTTTCACATTTCCCGGAATTTTTAACAGTAAGTTGTTAAAGTTTTCGGGGAAATGTGTTTTTGTCCTTAGATTACAAATATATGAGGCTTAGGTAAACACGCAATTTTTACAAGATTTTATTTAATTTGCAATGAATGTATGTGTATGTATGTAAGTGTGTTCGGGTCAAATCTTGCAACTGAATTTTAAAGCAGTTATCCTCAACCTATTAAGATGAAATTTTGCATACACGTTTATTTTGTATTACAATGCATAGTTAGCTAAGTGATGTCATTCTAAATCCGATATGGCGGATTGCCCAAGATGTTGGACTAGTTATTTTTTGTAAATACGAAAACAGCTTGTTTTATAAAACAAAAATTGAATAATTTATTTCATTTAATTATCAAGTGATTTCAAGTAAAATTGCCAGTGAAATTACATTTATATCATGCATAAACTCATGTCTTTCCCATGGGGGTAGGCAGAAAGTACAGAACTCACCTGCTACGATCGTTACATAATCCTTTTGCATTTACGTTACTAGATGTAAGTCACACGCGCATGCAAACGAAATCCAAAAGGAAAACGAAATTAGTTGTTTGGAAATGGATCCATATTCAAGACAAAAACTAATATTGATGTAATGAGACCTAGGGCATTATACTGAACTTAAGCATGCCCTTATTTATTTATTTATTTATTATATACTTTATTGTACACCAAGATAAAAACATAACACACGGAAACCTTAAAATAACAACAAACATACAACAGGCGGCCTTATCGCCCTTAATACATCAGTTGGCTCGTTAGCAAACTCCGGAATGTGTATACTGTACTCAGTGGCCTGAATACCCAGCCTTTATGATCCTAAAATAGCTAATATTAGGTACCTACACCACTCATACACAAAAGGTGCCTGTAAAACACTTAACCCAAAAATCTAAGCAGCTCATTCATTAAAGTTGGAGACTTCAGAAAATTTACAAAAGACCGTCAGTTAGGCCTCGTGAGTCTTAACTCGTATCGCAGCAATTTTGAGGAATTTGTCTGCGCCAATTTATGTTGGGCCTACTAACTTACAACGACCTTTACTGTGAGACTAAATTATACGTCCAATACGCCATACACTATCCATTGCGCGGTTCCTCCGACATAAACACCAGGACTTAACAACTTCGCGTATAAACGGCGCAATAGAACTCAAACTAAACAGTTCCTTCATCAAAATCTGAACAATCTAGATGAAAATTTGCGTGCCGTGTTTCTTAGTGGTAGTGGTAAATCGTGGCGAATGCCTTTTATCTCGTTGATGGACCATTACACCTCGACTCTGGTGTTTTTGTTCTGCTGACTTATTGTTTCGGAAGTGGCCGCTAACGGGGGCAGGCTGAAGAAAACACGCAGCAGCACGCAGCGGATGCTCAGGGGATAACAAATCGTTGGACTTTTTGAAGAATGGATTGCATGTTTTTTTTATGTTTTTGTTGTGTGGTGAGATGTTCAGTGTGTAGCGGCACCGACGCCGCCACTTACGAACTAATGGCATGACGTCACACAAATCCTGCATCGCGCAAGAAAAGTTTTCGGCGCGATTTGAACACACACAACAGTCTGACAATTACCGTTGGGCAGTTGCCTAGACCAGACACAACACCCGTCTGGTCGGAGGATCCTCCCTTTTCTATGGAGGTTTGTGGGACTTTACACCCTGTTCCGCATACCCCCAAACTGGTGACCCTCGAACATGAACATCAGCGCAGTCTTCGTGCAGAGCTATTTCATCGTGACGCCATCATCACTTCCTCAAGCTTTCGAGCAGCGAGTCACATGGCCAGCCAGTAACCACGGCATCTACGGGGGTATCCTGACCACCAGCATGCAGAGGACGCGCATTCCTGTCATCACCCTCAGCTTCTTTCATTACCGCTCCGACCCACTGGAGTCAGCAGCACTGTCCCGACTCACTGGGACATCATCATCGCTCCGAACCACTGGAGCCAGCAAGCAACACTGTCCCGACTCACTGGGATATCATCACCCCGACTCACTAGGGCACAACCGCATAGTGTTCCGACTCACCGCGAACTCTGCGACTTCCGGTTCCGACTCACGAGAATCAACCTTCCACTGGCCAGGCACGCATCATAAGATGTACGAACGACTCAACCTGCTATCGACCTCCGGTCTCCGGAGGGAAGTGATGTAGCGGCACCGAAGCCGCCACCTACGAACTAATGGCATGACGTCACAAAAATCCTGCATCGCGCAAGCAAAGTTTTCGGCGCGATTTGAAAACATACAACAGTCCAACAATTAACGTTCTCTCCGATCCTCCCTTTTCTATGGAGGTTTGTGGGACTTTACACCCTGTTCCACCTAACCCCAAAAGTGTATTGTGTAGTTGTTTTCCTATTTGTCATGGTGAAAAAATATGAACCCATAAAAGGTTTATGGGATCATATGTTTTTTGTTATTAAACGTGTTTCGCTGACAGAAAGTGACATAGGTACCTCACACCTGTGTCACGATAGGTAAGATAGAGGTGCACCAACTTGTAGCCATAAATGTAAACTTATACGTTATGGAACAAAGTAGTAGCTCTTGCATACTAAAGACCATCTAGAAAGAAATATGAAATATAACTCAAAACGGTGCAGATAGCTTTTTCAGCCTGAATCTACTAAGTATAGAAGAAAGTCGATTATGAAATACTCAATATAAACTTTTTACTAAAATTATAATACCAGTCACGCCCACAGTTATACCGAAACCCAAACGCGTTTCTAGCTCATAACCCACATAGCTCTCAGCTAGGCTAGCTAATATTTTATCCGGGTACAATCGGTCCAGTACCTACCTTCCTAGGCCCCAATACGTAGGTGCTATGTAGGCGTCACGTAGCGCTTGCATATTTCCTAGACGTGACCTATGTTTTATACACTTGTTGGAGTATGTATAAGCTGTAGAGCGCTTATGTTGAGGTTGTTGGGATTTCTACCCAACACTTCGAGCGACCGGAGCGCGCCGTCTACTCTACACACACATCTGCGTGACTCACACGGCATCGGTGTGTGTGCGCAGTGCGGCGGCGACGCTGCGCGGCTCGACGGACATTCGCTACCACGGACTCCACCGCACCAGTCGACACCTCTTCCTAAAATCTAATTGTTTGTCCGGTACAGTTACTGTAGTAAATATAACGGCTTTAAAACCAATCGCCTTTTTATACAGTCCACTCTTCATCCACGAGCTAACAAGGTTGATACATTCAGCGATACTAAAAAACTTTTGACGCTACGAGAAGAAAGAACGAAAATCTGCCATCTGCTCTATTCGTTGTCATATTCATACTCAATGGCACAGTTTTCCTCTCAGATTGCAAGTTTCTCACAAGTAATTGAAATAAACGGAGCTGGCCGTATTTCAAAGGTAAGCTTTCTAATATATTAAAATTCTATTGTAATGATGCTGTGCATAATATTGCGACAAAAATAATATTATTATTGTTTAGTTTTCCAGGTTAATCCAATGTGGAAACGTAGGAGAGTATTAGACTTCAGAAGTTAATCTAGTATCTGTGTCGCGAAGTCGAGTTACTATTAAAACTAAGTATATAAAATAATACGATTTTAAAGAGGCAGTTAACTATTTCGCACTTTTGTAGAGTTTGTTCTCGTTATAAGCTTGTATGTGTAACTGGATCATTGCAAACAACGTAAGTTTATAATAAATAGCGTGATATTGTAAACTCTTTCTTCTCGATAAAACACTGAAATATTTTAAACTGTCGAATTTGAATGGGATTTGTTGTATTTGAAAAGACACAATATGTCTAGAATGTATAATCTCCCAAAATGTATTACAAACTTACGGTGTCTGAAATAATCTGGTGACATATGCATTTCAATTGATTCAGTTGCAAGAGCCCTCAAACTGTAAAAATACATACGGATTAGAAATACCTTTAAAATCTGTCACGAACATTTGCAACCCAATTAAATCTTCGCCAATTTGAGAGCAAACGCTACTCAACTGAAAGTAAAAAGCTCTCATACATTCATTCTTTTTCTTAAAACAAATATCGCTGCAATATTTCAGATAGCTGGTAGGCACGTGCTACGAGTAACTTAGCGTTATTCTGCGGACGAGGGCTATGTTTACGGCACATTAATCTGCGGGTAGGCAGGGCTGCAGGTACCGCACTACAGCAGCAGCTATGCGCAGTCACGGAGAGCTTGCAATCATTTGCATACTGTCTACTGCGGTGAATATTCACTGTAACGGCCCTTATGTGCTTGTGTTCGGCTGATACCCAGTTTACGAGCGTGATGCAAGGATTATGTGCTAAACACTGGAATGTCACAACTGTGTGGGCTTAGTCTCAGTAATTATTGCAACAGATCATGGAGGAACTGTATGTGATGGTGATAGCAGATTATCAGGAAAATCAGTCATCGGTATACAGTGTTTGATGGACAATAATGATGACTAGAGGTCGCCTAATGGTCGAAATTTGATCGTAACTGCAACTGTCTGTCCTTCTTCGAATTTATGCCAAATCTCAAAATTATCCGTGCGTGATATTAATGTGTTGATGAGTATCTAATTATTCAGCCACTTTGCAGCTAGAATATAAGCCGCACTTTCAATAAGCTACAGCTTGCAATTTATTCATGTCATACAAAAACTGTGACGTTAAAAGAAACTAAAACAAGAACTCTGAAGTTGTGTAAGATTCTTCAAAAGCTTTAAATTTTAGATACATACTTCGATGTTGATGCAGAAAAGATCGCAAATCTTGGAAGTTTCTGTGTTAAACTCTAACTCTTGGGATTTTAAAATACACAAATACAAATGTAAAACTTTTATGAAATTTTATAGAATATATAGCATAGAGTTCATTACCGTATTTTTAAGGAACAATCGCATTATAATGTCAACTCTATATGTTTATTTTATTCCAAAATGTTTGCTTTGGTGGCAGTCGCAATCTATCAAAACCACTTCTTATTTCCCTATATTTATATGTGCATTGATAGAATCCAAGATGAGGTTGCGACATGCATTTGAACGTTTTTTAAATACGAAAATCGACCTGTTTAAAAAACAGGTCATCTAAATTGTAAAGCATCCATACGTTTTCTTACATAGCAACATTAACTAAATTTTCCAAAATAAACATTGCTTTCCGTAATACAAACATTACCAACATGCAGCAAGATAAACAATGAACAGTGCAGCATCAAATATTCTCCCGCAGAGGTTCCGTGTCCGGACGAGTTACGTACGGCGTCACATATACACGATTTGCCGGGGTAGTTGCACGTACGACCGGTGCACGTAGCGCGATACGCTCACGGAACTACGTGTTTTCTATCTGCACTTACCGGGAGCCAACGGTCAATGGCTGAAATCAATTTCTGTGATTTTTGAAAAAAAATCTGCGTGAACAACCAAATTATTATATTTTATTAATGAAAACAGTGCTATAGTTGTTTCGATTTAGCATGACAATAGCGGTCAATGCCCTTTCCCTAATATGTCTTCAAAGGAACCATAACAATAAACTATGTTTCCTTTTTCATGAGTGAATAAAGTTCAAGTTTGTTCAAGAGTCAAAAAGCATAAATTTCTTATATTCCGTTTTTGAAATTAGTTAATGATAAATGATAATGATAAATGATTTTATTTCTGTAAGTTGGTTTATACAAACACTTTAACATGTCGAAAGTTGTCGTTAGTTATCAATCATTAGAATTAATATTTGTATCGGGATATTTACCATGTATATTTTGTTTTTGGTTGAGAGCTCGATATTTCGGCACCGTTACAAGCGCCATGATCACGAGAACAATACAATACAAATAATAATTCTAATGATTGTGACCATATCAGCTTGAAAACTAATAGTTATCAATCAAAAAACAGGTGGGCCAATGACCGCTAATGCCATGCTAAACCAAAACTCAGCTAATAATACAATATTGTATGACAAACCGATCTCTATCAGACTTATCTTTATAGGGATCCCTTTTTTTCGCATATTGTTCTTTTTCCTAATATACTTTGGCATAACTGTTTTGGCATATTTTTTTTTGCCATCATAATTCTTTGCCATATTTTTTTTCGGCATACAGTAATGTTGGCATAATTATCGGCAAGGCTAATTTGTTTTGGCATAATTTTAATTCGCATAATTTTACTAGCCCTAATGACTATTTGCATAATAGTAGTAAAGCATAAAAATGAATAGGAGTAACGAAAACAAATTTGAGTTATTTTTACGTATTTTTTAATGTAATTTTAGGTATTATTTATTATGCGTATTTGTTATGCTTAAAAAATATGTTTTAATATCATTATGCGTAAACAAATTTATGCATTAGAATGTTACGCTTAAACATTATTATAATTAGAGTAATTATGCTAAAAAGTAATATGCGAAAGCTTTTATGCGAAAACAATGAAATGCGTAAATATAAATAGGATAAACAAAAGTATGGCATGTTATATTATGTCTAAAGTTTTTATGCAAATGGATAGGGTACTATCTTTATAAATGTTTTGTTCTGTAATTATTTAAGTGGTGTACAATAAAGTATATAACAAATAAATAGTAAATTTAACCTCGAGTTAGCAACTAACTATGAGTCAAGATTACGTGAAAACGTGCAAGTAGGCCTTAGTAATTAGAGAAATAAGACGAGACGCGGTGCAGGGCGAGATATAGATACACTTCGCATTTGTTAGAATTTGAAGTATGTGTGACGTCATTAAATCGTTAATTTTCATTTTTCAATGGTTTCCTACATAATACATACCTGTCATATTTATTAAGCACCTACCGACAAATGTCTAAGTACCTACCTTAACTATTATTGTGGTGTCAACTACCTTCAAATGTAAAAGAGTACCCACCTAAGTAAATATTGTTGTGTGTACAGGAAATAACTCTAAACTTATATTTAAGCCACGTTGATAATATACCTATAAATGATTACGTAATTTGTAATGATCATTGTGATGTATCCTGGATTTTATAATGCTATATTAGTATTATAATTCCTTTGAAACAATTAGTACAATACTGTCTGTTAGTATCAATATTCTTTCGAATATTTATTAAGAATTACTATATAGGCGATATTAAATTCCTTAATTGTCTTGATACGTTTTAAAACATATTCACTTCATAGTAACTGATTATTGTTCACTTAATTTTGAGATTATTTGAAGCAATATAGAAAATGGCGGGATACCGCGCCGTTTTCTCATATTGGACGTATTGAGACACAGATAGACCCGATATTATAAAATATTGTGTAATTGATAAGCGAACTTACTTTTTGGTGAACTACAAGCCAGTACAGGCCGTATATTGTTATTTAGAAGTATACTACTTTATAATACTTCGTGTAAGGTCGACTACACAAGACTAACGTAAGTTATTTGATATTATAACTTTATTATTTCTAATGGTCGTGTTGAAGCTGTATCTATATCGTATTATGGCCTTTATTCCTAATATATTATATTGATTTAAGGGCTACCCTATGTCCTTTGCCTTATCCTTGTTATTTTGAATATATAATATTGTAAATACTTTGTGTTTGTAAAAGATATCGATAAATACTATGAAAGAGCTTCCGTGGGGTTTGTTGCCCTTCTTCCCTACGAGAACTAGTCTAGCGAACGGGCAGTAAGCTCAATGAGCCTTCTGAATATGAATTAATTGACAAGCCTCACTTAAATAAATACTTAGTCTTGTCTTTCTGTGCTTTTATTCATAAAACCCTTTCCTTACATACCACATACATTAGAACTCTGATACACAGTAAATAACCAATAACCATCTTGACATTCAAAGCTTGCTATCTTGGTAGATACCAATATTTTATATAGAATTCCATTCATGATTCTAACACATTCGTAGCGGGTTGCGTAGTACTGCTACGGCATAGCCTCGAGAGCTACGCCGTAGCAAGAAAGATTGAAAGTATAGAAATCTCAACAATCTTCAGAATTCGTTTATACGTGATGTCTTTATCATACTCATACCCATATCATAGAATGCTCTAATAGATTTCAGATTAAAACCATCGAGGTAGAAATACCTGTTCCGAACACGATCAGTTTCTACTTCAAGAATACCCTATTGACGTAAAAATCTACTGAACCCAACGTATCGAAAAAATGAATAACTTCAATCAATCGGAAAAATATAACAACAAACATTTTGCAACGCTATTAAGAAAATCTGAAAAACTAAGGCAAGGGAAAACGGACATTAGAAAAGTTAACACATTGACTAACTTTAACCATTATAGCTCGTTAAAAATATTGTTAGCGATCCTGTTAGCCGTTATTATAATGGCTGCGGCCCATCCAGGATCGCATCCACGCTTTTTGGTAAACAAAAAAAAGAATTAGCGGGCAAATCTATGGTAACAATTATGACGCATAGTTTTTTAATAGGGATGTCAGTTTGACTGGCAGAATTAGGGCCCGAGGGTTAAGAAAACCGATTTTATTATGCTCAATATTCGGTTAAAAATGCTGACTGATCAGGAAAGTTTATCCTAAAAGGTTTAAATATAAACCCCGCATCGTTATTCCAATGTTTTATTAAGGTAAAGTTTGTGTTCGTTTTGTTTAAGGTCACTGAATATTCCGCTTTTCATTGTTGAAAACAATGATATTCAAATAAACAGATATGTTATGAGCGCGCGCATTGTGAAGACTCGAATAGATCACAATTGTGACCTTTAGTCTTTAGTTTATGTCACGCATGGTGAAGAGCGATTGGCTTTGTTGAATCAAAAATGAAATAAAAAATGCCATCGTGTGTATTTAGAAATTGTACCAATTATGATACCAAAGTACATAAAACAGAAGGATATAGGATATAAGATATGTAAGTACGCAATACGCCTCAATTTACTCATTTATTTCATATTTTTTCCTAATATTCTGATATTTGGAGGTTAGAAAAAGATAACATTGGTGGTCAGAATGATGTTTGTTTACATTCACACGCAAGTGGCAAACACTAGCTGTCTCTTTTTTTCTTGTTGGTTTTATCAAGCCATCCCTTTCGACTTGTAGTGAAATGTCAGATGAATGAAAAGTGTGTGTGCGTGTATAACGACAACTGTTTTGTGAGTGTATGACGTATCTGTTTATTTGAATATCATTGGTTGAAAAGCTCTGAAATCTGAAGTAGGTAAACCTAAGTATAAATAATAGACTATTTATACTAAGGTTAGCCAACTCAGTAAGGTAAACGTATCTATTTAGATGAACGAAGTTAGATTATATATATTATATAATCATAATTATATGTATATTTATAATATAAATAATATATATATAATTATAAATATTTATATATATTTATAATTATATATATATATTATTTGGTTGGGGAGTTTTTTAAGTGGGCGTGGATGGCCAAACCCATGCCAAATCCGAAACTATGAGGATTAGCGAAAAACACATAAAGGAGTCATGAGTCCGGTTTTGATGCAAACTGCATCATAGGATTTAAAAAAAAAACAATATTCCTAGCCAGGAATCGAACCCGTTGATTTTGGAAAAAAAAAACACACGCTGCATTATTACACTATCCGATAGTGTCGCTAATAATGATACAATTCTGGGAAGTAATGTCATACAGCAAACTTAAAGAAATGCCTCATTATTAACTAAATACCGATGGTACTTAATAATTCACCTAAATACCGGTATGCCTACAAATAAATATACTATAGTTTCTTTTCTTGAGTGTGTTTGAAAATAATGTTGTGTTAGTTAAAATACTAAACACTAACAAGATTGAAATTTCTGCCGGTGTAAATCACCATTCACATTACACAACCCAGAAACACTACAACTATAAATGGAATTGGATACCAATCTAATTACATTCCAATACCATTTCTCAAATATACAATTACAAGCTGCGCCATAAATTATCTACTCATCTGAGCAGCATAATGCTCACATTTACTCAGACGGCTTAGCAACTTAGCTGCATCATTCGTTAGTCAGCTTAGAGTCACCCGGTACTCCATTAGCGACCACTAGAGCTGCTCTACTATAAAGCTTAGTTTTCACGCCCTGAGTAAAATCACTTTACTTTGTGTTGCCGCATAAAACAACGATTACTTTCTGTCTCTGGTAGACAGTTTTTATTGAGGCAACGAGAATGAGTTCTATATAATAGCTGGTGATAATGTTTGCTGTTGAAGTTTTGGACGCTAATATGAACAGCGCTTCTATTTTGGACTATCTCGATCTCATAGCTTCTCATGGCCTGCTACCTGCTCACGCACTTCCCACCCGAGATAATGCCTGTCTTGACCACATCATGCTCAAATCTAACCTGTCGGCACTCACCTTAGTAATACACGCCTCTGTCACCGACCATAACCCTGTACTGCTGTGTCTCAATACAAAAAAATATGTCAAACCACGGTCATACACTACTTTAAAGACTAATTACGAGACTCTTGATACTGAGATGAGCACTACAAATTTTCAATCAATTTACCAACTTACCGATGCTAATGAAGCGACAAAAAGTATAGTCACCACTCTCGGTAGCCTCATAAATACTCATACTTCTATAATTAAGCTTCCAAATAATAAACGTCTTCTCAAACCGTGGATGACCGTTGGTATGCTCCGCTGTATGCGCAATAAAGATGCAATGCATAAAAAACTCAAACTATCTCCAAACAATACCATATTAAGTATTACATATAAAAGATACAGAAATTACTGCACAAAAATCTTAAAAAAACTAAAAAGAGACTTTGACAGGAGAGAATTGAGTGAGGCTTCAAAAGATAATAAAAAGATTTGGAAGGTGATAAAAAGAGTAACTAGTACTGACAAGCCGAATATACCCAACACCGATTTATTGACTTCTTCTACTTCTCCTCAATTATCGGTTGACATGGTAAACGATTTTTTTGCCAATATAGGCAGTAAACTTGCTGATAACTTTTCATTTCCACATGGTAGTCATAAAAGTCCAACAGACGTTACCTCTACTTTTTCGTCTTTACAATCATTCGTCATGTTAGACACCGACGAGGCAGAGGTTGAGGAATTAATCATGTCACTCAAAACAGATTCTGCTGTTGGCTGGGACAATATTCCAACAAAATTTCCAAAGCGATATTCTCTGATACTAGTCCCCTTACTCACACATATTTTTAATATTTGTCTCCATACAGGCACTTTCCCTTCGTACTTCAAGAAGGCTATCATACACCCAATTCACAAATCTGGGAGCAAAAACTGTGTAAATAACTATCGTCCTATTGCAGTGTTACCTTCCATATCCAAAATTCTAGAACGTTTAATTAATAAAAGACTAGTGAAATATCTGGAAGATAAAATGATTTTAGCTCCCAACCAGTTTGGGTTTAGACGCAACAAATCTACGAGCAGCGCTGTAGTTGACCTAATTGACTATGTTACCAAAAATATTGACAAGAAAAAGAAAGTATTGTCAATATTTCTGGACCTAAAAAAGGCGTTCGATACGGTTTCTATTCCTGACTTATTAATAAAGCTGGAGGAAATTGGGATTCGTGATCAATCACTTAACATCTTCAGGGACTACCTTCAAAACAGAACTCAGTGCGTAAAAATACAAAATTATCTCAGTAAAGAACTGCCAGTGACTTTCGGCGTGCCCCAAGGCAGTGTGATTGGTCCAACCCTATTTCTGATTTACGTAAACCAACTCTGTAATCTGAAGTTGGGAGATGGAAAAATTATAGCGTTTGCTGATGACACCGTCCTTACCTTCTCTGGCGACTCTTGGAACGATACTTTTGACACAGCTCAAAAAGGACTAAATAGTGTCCTAAAATGGCTCAAAACACACATACTCACAATCAACACCGATAAAACTAAAATTCTTACGTACAGCTTACGAAATTCCACTCAACCTCCAGATTCGTACACCTTGGTAGTGCACTCATGTTTTCTGCCTGGCAATGTGACATGTGTCTGCCCTAAATTAGAACGTTGTCGAGCTATCAAATATCTCGGAGTGACTCTTGATGATGGCCTGAGCTTTTCAGGACATATAGATTTGCTAACAAAAAGAATCAGAAAGCTGATTTTTGTCTTTAAGACTCTTCGCCACATTGCAGAAGCACAAATAATTAGGTGTGCATATTTTGCTCTTTGTCAGTCTCTTTTAACGTACTGTGTTTGCGTTTGGGGAGGTGCCCCCAAAACGGCACTGTTGAAGCTAGAACGAGCTCAGAGAGCCGTGCTGAAAATTAGTACCTTTCGGTCCATCCTCTTTCCAACTGAAGAACTGTACAGGAACTGTGAAGTCCTTACAGTCAGACAATTATTTGTGCTAAACACAGTACTACATCAGCACCAAAAAACCTCCTATGAAAAAATCACCACAAGACGCAAAGACAAGGTATGCCAACACTTTCGTTGTCAATACTCTTTTACAAGAAGATTTCCCTGTTTCCAGGGTCCTCATCTCTACAATAAACTTAACAAAATATTAAACTTTTACTCACTACCTAAAGTGTCACTTAAAAAGAAACTACATAATTGGCTACTAACTCTTAACTACAACAATACAGAACAGTTATTGATGACTCAAAATGGCTCCCGTTAAAACGTATCCTATCACAATCGCTCATCATAACCATTACTCACAAACATAGAAACTCTCACTTTCTCTAGTCTCAAAATACACACAAGCACACCCATAAATAGACACACACTCACAAACACACCCACACATACACACACACGCACTCATACACACTACGCTACTCCACTCATTACATAATTTTTATTATTTCCTTTTATAAATAATTTATTTGTCCGTCTACTCAAAGCAAACAATGCGCTATAAGTATAATTAACTATTCGTATGCTTACAGAATATATATGTAACTACCCTAATACAATTAAGAAGCATCTACATAAGGGTCGGGCCCAGCATCTTTAACACAAGTTGTCCTGTCAACTTAGTAAGGGAGCTGGTGTCGCCACACTATTGTGCAATTTGCCTCATGATAATGTACTGCCATGTGTTTAATATAAATTGTAAAACTTGTTATGCAAATAAACTATTTATTATTTATTTATTATTTTTAGTCGTAAGTGTTTGTATAGTTTATAGGACAATAACAGGAAAAAAATGACAGCCGAGAAACGGGTGCGAATTTTTGAAATTTTCTATGATTCATATTTCGTGATTGTGGTCTACAATATTGGTTATGCCCATAACCAATAGTTAAATAATTTCAGTTTTTATTTCCACATGAAATAACAAACTGTTAGTACCCAATATTGCAGGTGTTAGTTTAGCGTGTTTGGAAGGTATGTCCGTTAAATTACCGACTAATTAACTACACGACACTACCTAATGAATATTCGTATATCAACCGCACGCACCATTAGATAGCCTTACATACCGCCCTTAATACACAATGTACTATTACTTATCACGAAATTGTCCCGCTACTGATTTAGTTACGATTTTTAATATATTTTTTGTAATGTATAAACAATGTGCTTTTACTCGTTTAAAAGAATGTAAATACGATATTTGAACTGATAATAATAAAAGTTTTTATTTCTTAATGAACGTTTTTGTTTTCTTCCGTCCTCAAAATTACTCTCTTGACACTCCATGGCTAACGAGCTTAATGAGTACGACTTATCGTCGCCTTCATTGAATGAATTAGACAAGTCGGTCCTACGATGAAACGAGATTCGTAAAAGTTAACTGTAGATATAATTTTACTGTTACTACGTTCCCGACTTCATTTTGCCGTTAACTTGATAAAAAAGGATAACCACAGCATGAATATTTTTAAAAGGGAGGAAGAATAATGAAATGATAATGTCTGGGTTGGTTCTCGTACGAAGTGAAGAGAGCCGTGAAATTTCTGGCGCCAACTGTTGGCTGGTCGCCAAGGCCTGGCCATATAATTCGGCCAATGGAAGTCGGCGCCACGTATAAGTAAGTCTATATAGTCTGAACCCCACATATTAAGCCAGCTAAAGGACTCGAACAGATCATCGCTTAATGAATTAATATTGGCGAAGTTATGTGTTGGTGGTGTTAAATCTGCAGACAGTTGGTTAAAATATACGGTTAAATAGGTGCTGATGAATAAGAGTGTGTAGGCTGCAGATAGCCGGTTGTATCAGGTGCTATGAGAAACCAACTAGCAAGGTCTGAGCCATACAATTTGGCCTATGAAAGTCGGCGCCACGTATAAGTCCAAACGTCGCATATTACGTTAGCTAAGGGGGGTCTGGGGCTTGGACAGATGGTCTGTTAATGAATTAAATTGGGCGTAAGATGCTGTTAAAAACAGGGAGGTAGCAAAATATTGCCTTTTACAAAGGGTTAAAAGTATGAGGTTGCAGGTATCAGTTGCTATGAAATGTGATTATTTTATTCATCGTTAATAGTTTATTATGATACAAGTGAGCTAAGTTGCTCATTAAACACGAGGCTGCGGGTTGCAGCCCGAGCCGTAGGTAGGCGAGGGTGTAATTCAGCCGAGCATGTAACGAGCAGAGCTCACGAGTTTCATACGACGTTTTCAACACATTTGCGAGGGAAAAAATCCGGCCAAGTGCGAGTCGGACTCGCGCACGAAGGTTTCCGTACCATTATAGCAAAAAATGGCATAAAAATCACGTTTGTTGTATGGGAGCCCCACTTAAATATACTTATATTTTATTCTGTTTTTAGTATTTGTTGTTATAGCGGCAATAGAAATACATCATCTGTGAAAATTTCAACTGTCTAGCTATCACGGTTCATGAGATACAGCCTGGTGACAGACAGACAGACGGACCGCGGAGTCTCAGTAATAGGGTCCCGTTTTTACTCTTTGGGTACGGAACCCTAAAAACAAACATGTATTGCTTATATCGTTTAATTATTAAAACAATTGGTGAACGTACTATTGTCAAAGCGATATTGGATTGATTTGGATGGCAATTATACCGTTTGTGTTACATTGATTCTTGCCACTTCTTTAGTAGTAGATACTTTCGTTTCTTATGTAAATGTCGGCGACAAAGGCATTTCGGGTTTCTACATCCTTTGTTGTAATACTATGAAACTCTTGGTAGACGGCAACGAAATCAATTAATTCGTTTTTAAGAAGTTATGTTCAGGTTACGCAATTATTTAGATACATAATATTCAACGTACCTTTGTTGCTAGGCACTGAATATCCGGAGCCTCTTTCAAAAACTTTTCAACGTCGGCTGGTGACAAAACATTAGATTTCCGACCAATATATCCGTCCGCGCCGTCTCTTCATAAATGCCATCAGGTTACAGTACCTACGTTTTGATATCAACACCATTTTTGAGCACCACCTGGAATAGATGCACCACAGGGAGCTGCGCTTTTATGTATTGGCGAGATCAGAGAAATACGCCAAAAACTCATTTTCACCTTGCTCTTCCATTGTAGGAAACTATCGTAGGCAGCTCATTGAGTATTTCTAGCGGAGTTAACTCTATCAGTAATGTTCATCTTCTGCACGAAAACAATTTACCACAGTGACAAATACGATAAAAACAAAAATTGAAAATTGTGGGAAATGGCGCGAAAGTTTTTTTTTCACGCGCCAAATGCAAGGTGAGTGAACTTACAGCCTACTTCAAAATTATAATTTTTAAGTGATAAAATGCAAATATTTTAATATTTTAAAACAAATTATTGTGAACTAAGTATAACTTGATAATAATAAATATTTGTTTGACTTAATGTACATATTTATTTATTCCAATAATGTATACCTATGGACTTTCAGCGGCATAAAACCTCTTTATTACTAAAAAAAAACTGTATTACCCGGTTAAATTGAAAATGCTCCGTTTACTCCATATAACTTGCAGAAAGGTACTAATTCAACTTTGTACGAATTATTCAATTACGCATTTGTGTGCAATGTTATTACGGACATGTGTGTTATAGCTCGAGTTATGGCCCTAAAAGCGATGTAATATGGCTCACTTTACGAGCAAGTGTGTTGAAAACATATTTTTTTGTGCAAGGAGGTTGTATAGCATTGATTGAGATGGAGTTTGAATATAATGGCGTGTTCTAAATTGAAGTTGTTTTTTTTTTCATCCATTTTTATTATGGTCTCATTGCACAACTCTAAAACTGACTCAGAATAACTGGCGGAAAGTTATGAATTACTGTGGTACAATTGAACATGAAACAAAGTTAGCTACAAATTACAAAATATTTAGTGAGGAATCATTGCTGCCAACTCGAGGAATCCCCAATTCATAAACTAAGACACCAACATAAGAAACGTAACAGCATTTAAGAGTATTCGCTCTAAAAAAATAGTGATTCGTTCCGTGATCACAAAATAAATAATTGTAGATGTGCATATCATAATATGATTTCAAAAAGCGCTAACTTTAGCGCTAGGCGCTAGAAAGCGCTATTGAACAAAAAAGCGCTAGATCTGGCGCTGAAAGCGCTAAGTTGGTTGCACTGGTGCGTGTAGACGACAAGAGCTTCATAATATTACAACAAAGGATGTAGAAACCCGCAGCCTTATTGCGTAATGAATTCGGAAAGAGCAAAGGGTAAAGAGTATGAACAATCGACCAATCATATGCGAGATAAAAGACGCGATGTGGCTTTTCGTTTATGTGATTGGTCGATTTTATTTATCGGGCGGATTTTGGGCGCCATATTGTGGGGGCTCAATTTTTTTCTTCCAAACCCATCGTGTGGGGTATCAAAATATAGGGTTTTAAGAGGTAATTTCAAAAATATATACCCTAACACTTATATGTTTATATGTAACTAATTCGAAATAAAAGTATACATCATAAATTCGAGTATACATCTGATTTTGGTCAACCAGCTCGCGAATGTGTATCCTCCGACTGCACAGCATGCTTTTCTTCTTGTTGGCCTTTTCTCATAGTCATGGTATAAAGTATAGTATGCAACTCTTGAATAAACCGGATTTATATCGAGGGCCATGAATCACTTGCGTTGCTCAGTTGTTAGAACCCTTCACTTGCTCGTGATTCATCTATGGCCCTCGCTTTAAAACCGTCCTTTATTCACTAGTTGCTTGTACTATTTTTCCTCGCAAATGTGTTAAAAAACGTCGTATGAAACTCATGAGTTGTGCTCATTACACGCTCGGCTGCATAACGCCCTCGCCTACGGCTCGGGCTGCAACCCACAGCCTCGTGAGTAATGAGCTACTTAGCTCACTTGTATCATAATATACTATTACCTACTGAAGTTAAATTGTTTGTTTGGCCCATTATTCAGCTATGGTAACACCATTTTCTGACGTGGTCTGAAGGTCTGAAACAAAAGTTTATAAAAACAATAAAAAAACTCTTTTTGTGTTTTTGCTGCACACGACGGGCCCATGATCGTCATAATCAAAGAGAAAATTGGTCCTGAATTTAAAAACGGAACGACGTGCTTGCAGATGCTATGGAATTTTAAATGGGTCTGCAATATGGCTGACGTGCCAATTCAAATTGGCAGACAGAAAGAGCTCGGCAAAAGGCTCATGACTATTTACAAACACATAAAATGTAACATTCCACAAAGTAGTGTCAGAATTACTACCAAGTTAGCTGTTACCAACGATTTAAATTATATTCTTGTCTTCACTGTTACTCCAACAATACCATAGAGTTTAATCTACCAGATTTTGACTAAAACTTACCCAGGTACCTACGTACCTATAATCTGGTATTTTCACACTTCTGGCCAGGCAGGGGTGCTAAGTTATCAATCAAAACTCATCGCAATTTGAATGATATGCCGCCCTAATTGTCAACCCTCGAAATTATGAAGAGGGCGACGAAAATGCAGTTATTAACTGAAAAAAATATTTTGGTGTTCATTGTGTTTCATCGCCTAATATTTTTCAAGGAAATTATTTGATTGATTGGAGATAAAATATAGTGGCTTTCAAAGAAGGCAATATCATAAATAAGAATCGATTGAGGTTAGTAGGTAATATAAATATTTGATAGCCGTATGACGTAGGTAGCCATATTAATTCTACATGTGTGTGGTTAAGTGATTGTTAATACTTGAAACTCTTGAAAGCTAGGACGGGCATACAATTTCGTCCATGGAAAATGAGAAACAGCTGGCTTTTCTCTAGGGTTTTCAATGTAAATAAAATAAAATACGCAGTTAAGTATGTACCTACTTATTGGTATACCTATACCTACCTATGAAGGTAGGTAGTTTTCTTACAGAATGGTCGCTAATTATAAAAAAAAACTCGCTAACCATGGGCCTTGTGTATAAAAAATCTCGACGCTTACAGATTAGCAGATTCTTAATTAAAATTTTCTTAGAATTTGAATTTAGAACCTGCTTATTAGTTGCTAAACAGTACCCGTGGCTGTATTGACCGAGATTTTTTAATCCCCGACGAAAAAAGAGGGGTAATATAAGTTTTAAGTACCTATCTGTGTTTGTGTATTTGTGTACCTATCTGTCTGTGGCATCGTAGCTCCTAAAAGGACTAACCGATTTAGTTTTTTTTTTTTGTTTAATGATGACTTTGTCGAGAGTTTTCTTAGCTGCGTTTAACGAATATAGGTTCAGCCATTTAAAAGTTATGCGCATTTTACTTTTTGAATCGGGGTGTTTTGGCAAGATATCGTCTAAGGTTACGTGTTTCGATGTACTGTCGCTTGAAGCGTCTAGCGTGTCTACTACTAGATAAATTATGTAGTTTAAAAAGCATGAGTTTACAAGCCTCAAGGTTTTTTACTTAATTTATACTGGTTATAAATAAGAGATTAGGTACACAAGATGGGATGACATGATTAGGTTAAACACTGACGTGCGTCTTCGACCGAGCTCATAATTAAAATTTTTACAACGACGACCATTAGTCGACTAACAAGAACTAATAGCGATTATATTTCCAAACTAACGACTCTAATTGAACATAATTATTCAGGTGGCTCCTTACTCGTAAGTTTCTCAGATAAAGGAGAGATAGTGACTAATCCAGTTCGCTGAGCTCTTTGGCGAATTTCTCGTTTAGTCTTGTATCTGCTAAATCTTTGAAATATATTAAACTTCGCTCTCTGTGACTAATTACACTAATAAGAAAGGTTTATCTGTTATTTATTTCATAAGGTCGCTCTACGCTGAGTTGTAAAGATAAACACGCATTTTCAATCCTAGTCCTAGTATTTTGTTTGATCTTACATTTAGGGGAGCGCAGCGTAATGAGTGACAAATCTCTCAAAATTTCCGATAAGCGTTAAAGGCACCACAATAGATTATGTGGCAGAGTATACATACCTCAGACAGATCATATCTCCTAAAGATCTTACACTGACAGAAGTTAAAAACTGGACAAACTTAGCATGGAAGAGGTACTGGTATCTCAAGGACATAGTGAAGACCCTCATGTGCCACTTAAAGCTAAGACAAAAGTATCATACCGGTTATGACTTATGGTTGCCAAACATGGAGCCTAACCAACCAAAATATACGTAAACTTGAAACTTGCCAGCATAGTATGGAACGTAGCAGAATTAACATCAAATTAAAAGACAAAATAAAAATTAAAACTATATAATATAAGATAGCTAACTAGAATAACTGATATTAGCTACTGTATTAAAAAGCTGAAATGGAGATGGACAGGACATATGCTAAGGAACAAAAAAAACAAATGGTCTTAACACAGTGGTGCCCAAGACAACACAGAAAGAAAGAAAGGACGACAGCGTAGTAGATGGGATTACGACATTAGAAGATAAGCGAGTATTACATGGAGAAGATAAACACAGAGCCGCTAAGAGTGGCAAGCTCTAGGGAAGCCTAAGCTGGAAAGCAAGACGATTTTCTCGTAACGATGTCAGATAGTTAAACTTTTAAAGTAAATTTAATTTGTATGTAAGATTGTAAAAATTAATAAAAAAGCTGCATCATAAAATAACTTTTTAATTTTTATAGCACACTTTTACTTTTTTAATTTATTGGCGCTTATATGCTCATTGACTTGATGTAGAAAAGTAGTGTCATTGTCTATGGATGCGCGCGCTGCGCAGTCATGCGCAATGAGAACATAAATTGGCCGCCATACCACATATTCTTTCCGCTTCCACTTTTGTCTTATTTCAACTATATGAGTGAAAATAAAATAGTGTATGCAACGGAATACCCCTTATTAAGCAACAGTTTCGTAAACTACTATAATAATCTAGGTCTAATAAAAAATAGAAGAATGTTAACGAATGTGGTTTCTATCAAAATTTGCCCTAAGTGAGCGCCCATTGCCCTGTTTTCCCCTACGTTGCTGTAACTAGAGCAGTGTGATCCAAATGGTACGTAGGTATATAATAGTAGTACATCGGTACTGGAGTTCCAGGTTTGATAGGTCTGATAGATGATCGATAGGGTCTATGCAATGTTCGGAATTCGAAATGTAGATTCACTATAAAGCCCGGTAACCTCCGTAGACTTGTTGCTAGTTGCAGTCCAATTCGTTCCCAGTTTAACCGGATTGACACGAACTATGGTGAGACCTGTGATTGTCTCTGGAATGAGGCATTTTGGCAGAATCAATGTAATGAAAGGACAGCAATCTCGGCTTTTGGTTGCTAAGTTGATTTAAGACCTCTTGTAATTTGAAGCTATCAAAATTTAGCAACACAAAAACAACTTATTGATTTCATTCAATAGAATGTTGTAGGTACTCAAATCTAAACATTTATTAATACAAAATAAAAACATAACCCTATCTTTGCTATCGCAGAGTCGGGTAACAAAAAGAAAATATCAAAACCCATAAAACGAAGGTAGTTCCATATTTTACACGCTGACAGCAGTGTATAAATTATTTTATTATGGCTCAGAACTCTCCAGGTCACGATTGCAGTAGTTTGTTTAACGGACAACCCATTTACTGGCAACACGAACGAACCCATTCTCATTATGATGATAATATAATGGCAACACAAACTAATAAAGTGCTGGAGGTTAGAACATGTCGTTAATCCCGCGATTCCCGCGTAAATATCCACTTCGTAGCTGAATAACACGCACAGATAGAATTAGCCAGAGGGAATCATGTAATAACGAAATATATTCGGGGAAATTAACTGCCTATGTATAGTTTATGTTGTTTCCCGCATCTATATTTGAATTACTAAAGCAACATTACAACGCTTTTTCGGGCAAACGTACTTCATAATTCAAAATGTACCTACCTAGGTAGGTACACCTAATGAAATTGTATAGTAGTTATGAAGTTTATTTAATTAAGTTTCTATATTTAAGAATGTACTTATCTATAGGTTAGATACTTACCTAGTACCTACATAATTGGGTTTTCTTAGGGAAACTTCATTTAATGCGATTGTTTTGAATTTTTCTTCAGACTGAAAAGTAAACAGGTCATCTACATATGCCCCTGTCTTTATGTTAGGCACGGCGATAAGGGTCCACTACCCACTAGAACATCAATCCTAGCCGTAGAGGAAATTCATATAGAGTTACTAGACATGAATAACAAAGTTCCCGTATTTGCTTAGGTATCTTCAGGCAAATTTCCAACGAGTAAATCGGTCAGTTTAATGATAAACATAAAGGGAAGCAGGTCGTGTGCAGATTGCTGTTCACTTATTTATGATTTTATTCGTAGAATATTTTGTAAGTCACTGGGTTCTGCATCGCCTTCGGGGGTGGCGAGGTTTCTCGCGTACTGTGAGACTTACGAGCGAACGCTATTCAGTATTTCATGCCAGGCCTTGCCCGACTACATACAGTATATTTTGAGTTGTATAAAACTTTTGATTGGTATATTTTCAAGTGCTTGGAATGTTTCTATAGACATTTTCTGCTAAGCTACCTGCTGAACCTCATTTTCATTATTGATAGGCTCGCGTTCTACCATCTCACCTTATGGTAAGCGATTATGTGGTCGACAATGGAGCACGCTTGCCTAGAAGTAACCTATAATGACACTAATTCTCACACGCTGGTTGTAGCACAAAACACAGACAACACGTGCGTACTTACCTGTATCTACCTGCAAGCACAATTAAAGTACTTCCAAAAAGTTATAGAGGGCGTATGGGTGGGACATCCACCATGTACTTGCCTACCGATAGCGGATGGCGCATTACCGTTCGTCTTGTAGTCGGATGATGGAACGTGTTAGGCGGAATTGAACTGTGCAATTATATCACACTTTCCTCGAAATATGTTCATCATTGAAAAGCTCATTGATCAGACTTTTCACACAACCGACTGCTGAAAATAACAATATTTTCTGATAAAAAGGATCAGCTTGATTGAGGAAAATTGCACTAGTTACCTCCTAAACCCCCTATGTGCTCTTTTATCATCGAAAAGAATTAAAGAATGATCATATTATTGAAAAAAACATAAAAGCAACTTCCTCAAAACTTGGGCGTTTCAAAACAGTTGGGCAGAAGGAACGTCTCACGTTTATGATACGAAAAATATAATTTTACATATGTGGCTTAGTTTTATTACGTACAGGAAAAGCGGAAAACTTCGCTTTGCCGTCCTTAAGCTAAAATGACACTATCTGACAATTGGCTAATTTAAGGTTTTTATGCCATCTTATCGGCAAAAAAATGTCTATCGGTCAGTATTTTTCTACTATCAATAGATTCCCTAGTAAACCGACAAAGTGACTATTCAAAAGTGCGCAATTAGATATTTTTTTTAGACTGAAAACTCTTGCATATGTTTTACCTATAGTTGATAATCAGTATCGATTTTTAATTACTTTTCGCGGTTTTTTTACTAAGTATTAATCAGAATTTGTTTTTTTTTCAGATAGTGGCATTATAGCTTGAGAATGGCTTCGCACCCCTCCGCTTCGCTCCATACTGCTCCGCTCGATGTGTCACCCTGTTTTAATAATGCCCTGGATCTATTTTTCATATTGACGCGTTGTTTTCAATTTAGTGGTGCTCTTTTGTTCTGTTCTACTTGACTATGAAGGATATTAAAGTTTGTAGTGGTATGATATTAAAGTTTGGGGAAAATAGTTTCAAAAGAAATATGTTAGAGGATATTTCCTAACTTTTTTATATTATAATTTTCCTATGGGTTAACATTCGCATAGATATGCTATGTGAAAAGTTACTTAGCCTTAACGCGATGATCTAACTGAGGCCCAGTTTTTTTTGACAAAAATGCAACCTTTGGTTAAAAAATTTTTTACCATACTGATCAACAACTGGGCATTAGTATTGATAAAGATTAACAATCACAAAAACTCACGGAATCAAATAACACTTACAATAATCGAACCCAAACTGTTATCCTTATTCTCAACCTCTAGATAAGCAAATGAGCGACGAGTTTCTTATAACAATGCAGAAAATATAATGTAATAATCACATCACGTAAAAAATAACGGGGAACTCAATTATAAGGCAATTCACCGAACTTCAGACGCCCCGACATTTTGTAATAAAATTTTAATCAACCAACACGCCAACGTTTCGGCGTCAAAGTTGGTCAAAAAGTGAATAACGTAATTTCATAATTACAACGATATTACTCTTTGTCCTCTCTCTGTGATAATCTGTATTATAAAACGGGAGTTTCTCTCGCATTTTGACATAGAACTTTAATATTAATCTCTTTGTGTATGTGAATAGCCGACTTGAAATATTCCGGCGATTGTACGCGTTCTACCAACGAGTTCTTTGAAAATTAACGGACCCTTTTTAAAATCATTTAATCATTTATTATATATGTCGCCGCGTAGGCGTGAATTTGCTAATTCATTATCCTAATTAATCATTTTGATTGTCAATCAAGACAAACTCGTTAATCCTGTCATCTCTGAGATACCAGTTGAACTATTTCAAGGTCTATTTAAGTTGGGTTTTGGGTTCAGCGCCATCTATTGGCTTATTGTGGAACTAGTTATTGAACTGTTTGAATGAAGATCATCTGATAAGCTAATTTCAATGTTTAATTAATACGAGATGTTTAAATAAAACGGGATTACTTATTGTAGGACTTTTAGATTTGTTCTCATTTCAACTGTTGCCCATTTGACGAAAGATCGACAAGGGATTTGCGACCCAGCGAGCCACACCATGTGGTTTTAGCTTCAAGTTCAAATGAAAACTCAAAGTGCCTGTAACTAAGTCAAATAAATACTTTCGAGTTTCAATCCAGTGATGTGTGTTATTGAAGTTCACCCGTTCCTATGAAGAATGAAGGAATTGCCTCTAAGGATTGGATTTGATGATGGTGGTCCTATAACTCATAGGTACCTCGACGTGACATCAGAAGTTGGCTCAGCTCCCACTTCCGCCTTCTGCCCATGCTATGAAAGCCATCCGAAGAATTTCGTAAAACACCGCCACCGCCGAGGGCATGGCAAAAGAATTTCCCTATGATAATTCTCAAGAGTAAGCGACTTACTGCCCTGCCATGGCGAAGATAACTGAAATATTTTTACGTGAATGATCTGATTACAAAAATCATGGCGGCCACAAGTGCCACTGGAAACGAAGATTACTGCAATAAAATATTTTTATTTTGTGAAGACGCACAGAACTCTATTGAAACGTCAGAAGAAGCAAAGAATTGGAATTGGCGTCCAAGCTGCTGATGAGTGGCAGGATGCTGTCCTACACCAGTATGATCATAACTAGCCCGAGAGCATATTATTGAAGTTAACCAAAATTTTATACAGCACAGAATGACCGAAGCAGCTAAACAAACAAAGACTTGATGACTCCATCGTCGTTGAGGGGAGTATTCTGTTTCATTTAATTATTTTATCTAAATTTTCAATTATTTTTATTCATACAAGGCATGGTTAGTGACCTTTTGTGTGACAATTTCAATCAATCTGCCCAGACTTTTCCCAACTAAGTTTGGGTCGGCTCCCAGTCTAACTGGATTCAGCTGAGTACCAGTGTTTTACATGGAGCGACCAAAACCCAGTAACTGGGTAACACAATACCCCTTAGCAAGACTGGTGCCTACTGGTGTTTGTGTGACGATTTGTGGAAGTAAAATTAATGAAAACAGCCTAAATTACTCCTTAAGACAGCTGACTAGGAACTCAATATTATTATTTAATAATGGTTCTTTATTTTCACAGTTATTTGAAAAACTTAATTTTATTTTAGGAGTATGTAAGGATCATAGTAAGTGGCGATCTGTGTTTGCTGCCTATCCCCATGGGGACAAGGTATGATTGTATGAATGTTAAACAATTCAAAGTACCTATGTTGAGTTTAGTAACGGACAAAAAGTAACTTAACTTATTTTAATAGCATTCATTACATTAAGGTAGCTGAAACAAAACAAAAGTAGTAGGTAGATAAGGAAGTTACAGAATGTATGTACAACAGAATTAGTAAACATCTGGCAAAAAGTGCCATGACATGTTCATGTTGACGCTGTAACTAGTTGATGTTTTTGCATTGAGTTATTGTTTTTACCCGACTGTCAAACGGGGGTTATTATTGAATAATGTGGTCCCGTTGCATGTCATAAACTTTTAAAGTAAGATAGTTAAATGTATTAACACATTCCTGAAAACACAAAAAGCACAACTAATAAAATTAGAATTAAAACATGCTCAAGCATTTAAGTAGCCCTAGACCCCGCACCAGGATACCCTGTGTCATGATCTATCTAGTATTCTTGTCTTTAATGTCATAGTTTATGTGCGTTTAATGGTGAGACAAATCATTTGATTACAAGACTAAACAACATTTAAAATATTATTAAGAGGTTTGTGTAGAGTGTAGTGTGCATCTAGTTTAAATGTGTTTGTATGAATGGGTAATAGGGATGCAATACAACTGGGTGAGTCAGTAAAATTAGGGTAACTATCAGGAGAGCTTCAGTCCGTGCATACGTCATAAGCTGATAGTCACTTGATAACTTTTAATTTACAAGTACGCTTTGAGTAACCAACTATGTATGGACCTTGTTAATTTTTGGTATGGCTGACCATACGTTCTTGGTACAGACTGTCAGTTGAATACTGATAGGGCCTTCTATAAGCTCTAAGATTTAAACTTGTTCAAATTAAGTTTGTTATGATAAAGTTTCTTTAATAATTCTTTTAATGTTTTGCAACTTCTTATCTAGCTTGTATTTAGTGGTTTCTAAATAAGTCTGTAAAGCATGGTCAAAGCTTGACCAACATGTTTCAAACTTATTCACACAGAATTCTTTTTGTTATAAAATAGGTTTGTTAACCATTTTGTATGTGTGGCATGCAAACATGCGTCATTAAAACCTAGTTTTCAATATTTTTTAACATTAATGTTTAGCTAGTGCAAACACTGTCATAAGTAATGCAGCAATCTTCATAGTCATAATCCTTTCAGTGTCATCTGATTCTAGTAACTTTGAATTACTAATTCGTACTTATCTAAATATTAATAGAAACATCTTTTCTTTCATTATTATTTAGCTGTATACCTTCTCACATTCCAGATTCCTGGTAATTGTCATATCAAAAATCAAGGATGTGGAAACAACACTAAAAATACCTGGTCGACAAATGACCGTGTCGCCGGGTCACGACCTTAGAAGCTACCAACATACATACATGCCACCAAATAGAGGTCAGCTAGTAAAGGGTAGCTGGAAAATGACAGTTCCAGCCCAACACAACTAAAGTAAAAGGTGAGAAGTTTTCAAACTATCTTCTACTCACCTCGCTAACTGATACAGTGTTGTTGTATCAGAAGGCTCAACACAAAAGCCATGTCAAATGAGTCTACATGATGCTTGTGCATGGTACTACCATGCAACAGTGTACTATTAAATTATTATTCCTGGGTTCAATTCCTAGTTCGGGCAAAATGTGTTAAATGGGGTTTTTCCATTAGGGATTCCTCTTTAACAGCCCAGAGTTTTGAAATTCGGTGAGCATGTTAAGCCATTGGCCTTGTGCACCATAGTTTATCCCTATGGAGATGGCTCGTCCCCTTTCAAATTTAGAAAAATTAATAATAAAACAAGCTCTAACTATTGAGATGTCCAATAACCTATAGCTCTGGAGGCAGTTAATAACACAATAGTTTATATCAACACCAAACTATCAGCATCCATGGAGGTGGATTTGAGGTAATAATGAGAACACAATAAACTATTTGTTGGTGAGCTGCAGAGCAACTTATAGTGAGAACAAAATAAACTATCTTATTTTGCTGTGGAAGCAACTAAGATTGATAACACAATAAACTATCCTATTGGTATGCTGTGGAAGCAACTAATAATGATAACACAATTAACTATCCTGTTGGTATGCTGTGGAAGCAACTAATAATGATAACACAATAAGCTGTCTGTTAGTAATCCGTGGAGGAAACTAATAGTGATAATACAACAAACAATCTATTGGTTTGCTGTGGAAGCAACTAATAATGATTTAATATCCATTGGTTAGGCGTGGAGGCCGCTAATGAACAATCTCTCATGTTATCCTGCTGGGTCCATGGTGGTGTAGTGTGCAGCTCGCCCAACCTTATATTTGTAACTGCACACACCTTTTATGAGCATTATTACACGAATCGTTGAATCGAACACTTCTCTTTTATTTCGATTACATCACTCTAATACATGGCGACCCTTAGCCAGCAATTAAAATTTTGCAACTTACGTAAAATGCGAAGACGTCAATAGTTGAAGAAATCCTGAAAAATATACTGATAGAAGTTTATGAAGACGGAAAATTTTGAAGAAAGAAACAAAAGAAGATTAAAAAAAAAAAAGAAAAAAAAAAATCAGAATCCAAGAATAAGTTTGAAGCGGTGAAAATATTAAATAAGAAGACAGAAAAGGAACGTTGCTGCCGGGTGCCGGGAGAATGCTCAAGCCTTATGATGAGAGGATATGCAGGGCGCCGGGAGATAAATCGTTCGGGTCCGATGTGGAGCAGCTGGGAGTCAGTTCGAGTCCAGTGCTGAGGAATCCGTTCATCCACACCATGTAAGACGTCGTGACCTACGGAGTCAGTCCGAGTCCAGTGCTGAGGAGTCCGTTCATCCACGCCACGTGACACGTCGTGACCTACATATACGTTGTCAGTACAATACGTGCCTACTGCAATGTAAGTTTTGCACTGCAATTTTTTTTTAATATTCTACAATATTCCATAATATTGTAATTAGATCATGTTGTATTATTTTATATTTCGATTTGGGGAATAGGAATGTCCCAACAATTGCAAGATTTGCACGCTAAATTAAAATATTTAAGAGAATATTTAGTGAAACTAGGTCCAGATAGGCGTAGACAAGATTTAGCTTATAAGAAACTAGTAGAAGCAGAAAAAGAATACAGTAAACTGGATTGTATTTTGACTCAGTTGAACCAAGAAATTAAAGAACGCAAGCTAGACAAAGAAACTTGTGAGGTTTTCCAAACATTAATCCATGAGATTCAATCAAATTATCAGAAAATAAAGGGTTTACTGACTTCAGTAGATAATAGTAGTCAAACTAGTTCTAAGGATTTTATAGAACATTCAAATAGTGTTACAAAAATGGCTGAAACGTTCGATATTAAAACTGCAATTTCCCTGTTGCCGATGATGAATGGCCAGGAGCAGGTGACAAATCAGCTTATTGATGGTATCTTACTTTATAGCTCGCTTATCAATGATGCCAGTAAAAGTCAATTGATACAGTTTGTATTAAAAACACGTCTCTCGCCTAGTGCAAAATTGCGTCTTAAAACTACTTACGCAGATATTGAAAGTTTGATAGAAGATATTCGCATTTATTTGTTACCTAAAAAATCGTTTGTAGCATTACAAACACAATTGCTTAAGGTGACTCAAGGCCGTAGGAGCATAGAAAAATTCGGTACAGAGATCGAGGAGTTATTTGTGAATCTCACGATTGCACAGGCTAACGATAAGCGTGATGCCTATGAGGTTTTGCGTCCGCTCAATGAGAAGACTGCAATCAAACGGTTTAGCGATGGTTTGACCGATAAGCGGCTCAGCACCATCATTGCCTCACGACAGTTTGCGTCGTTGTCTGAAGCTATTACGGCTGCGGTAGATGAGCAATCCATGACTGTCCAGCCACAAGACCAGGTTATGCAATTTAGGGCTAACCAAAACTATAAACGTGGAAGCTTTAGAGGTTCTCGAGGCCGAGGAAATAGACAGTTTTATAACAACAATAAAACTTATCATCATAATTATAATAAAAATTATGAAAATAGCACAGGTATAGGAACTTCATACAGTGTAAATCGAGGTAAACACACAGGTGGTCAGCGTCAGCATTTACGCGGACGTCCGGTGCGTTGTCAGCGTGTTCAGCATAACGCGCAACAGTCCAATGTCCAAGACAACTTGCGCAATGATCAGGCAAATAGTCATGAAAACTTAGAATTTTTTCGTACCTAAACCGTACACTCATTCAATTCTTAGTTTTAGTAATTTTTGTATTATTAATTGTCAATTACAAAATAGTAATGTTGATCTTAATTTACTGATTGATAGTGGAGCAAGCTTATGTGTGCTTAAGTATGAATGGTTGTCGCGACATAGGAATTTATTGAATTTAGTAAAACAGGATAAGATAGTTATTAAAGGAATTAGTGGTAATTTAGAATCTATGGGATACATTTATTTAGATATTTTAATTAATAATGAGACTTTTCAACAAAAGTTTCACATTTTTGAACACTTATCTTGCGCCGCAGAAGGTATACTCGGGCAGGATTTTTTTGAGCGCTATAACGCGGTATTAAATTATAAAAATGGAACTCTGAGTTTAGAAACTCGAGATCAGTCTGTTAGTGTTCATGTTAATAGGAATTTGTTTACAATTCCACCTCGTTGCGAAGTAATTAAACACATCCCGACGTCACACAATAATGATTGCGTCATTTTGTCAAAGGAAATTTATAAAGGTGTGTTCACAGCGGGTGTAGTATCGAAGCCACATAATGGACTTATTCCTGTTAGGATTTTAAATACAACTGATAGTTCGGTTAAGATAAATATTTCAGATTTAATTATTAGCTGCCTAGATAATTTTTATGTTTGCAAGTTTGATGACGATAGTATATCTGTGGATAGAGTTCGAACTTTGCTAACTACGTTACAACTACATACTTATTTAAATAAAGAGGAACAAAGAGGCATTGAAAACGTATGTGCCAAATATGCCGATGTTTTCCATTTGCCAGGAGATACGCTCACTACTACAAATTTAATAGAACATTCAATTAAACTAAAGGAAAATGCGTCTCCAGCGTACGTGAAGCCCTATCGATTGCCTAAAGCATTGAAAGGCGAGGTACAACGACAAATAGATGAAATGGTTAAAAACGATATCATTGAAGAGACTATTTCAGAATGGTCAAGCCCAGTTCTATTAGTACCTAAAAAGACAGATAGGTCAGGAGAAAGGAAATGGAGACTTGTAGTGGACTATCGCCAACTCAATAATAGGATACAGGATGATAAATTTCCCTTACCTAACATCACTGAGATTCTAGATTCGTTATCTAACAACATCTATTTTTCAAAATTAGATCTCAGTCAAGGTTACTATCAGCTGTCTTTAGAAGAAAAGTCTAGGAAGTTTACTGCATTTACAACAGACAAGCAGTATCAAATGAAACGATGTCCGATGGGACTTAAGACATCGCCTAGTGCTTTTGCTCGTCTCATGACAATAGCAATGTCTGGTTTAAATTATAAATCATGCTTCTTATATCAAGATGATTGTATTGTCGTAGGAAATTGTCTTGAAACGCACAACAAGAATCTTATAAAAATTTTTGAATGCCTGAGAAGAGTGAATTTGAAACTAAATCCGATGAAGTGTGAATTTTTACGTAAAGAAATCGTTTATTTAGGGCACAAGATCACTTCAGAAGGTATATTTCCCGATCCATCAAAGGTAGAATGCCTGCAAAAGTACCCTGTCCCGCAGAATGTAGATGAAGTCAAGAGATTTGTTGCATTTGCTAACTATTATAGGCGTTTTATTCCAAAGTTTGCCGACATAGCCTATCCATTGAATGCGTTATGTAAGAAAGATGTAGCGTTCGTATGGAGTGATGAATGCGAGCGAGCATTTTACAAGCTAAAACAGATCCTTGTTAGTCCAACTATACTTGACTATCCAGACTTCAGCGATAATAATACTTTTACGTTACAAACTGACGCATCAAAACTAGGTTTAGGCGCCGTGCTGTCTAATAGCAATAGCAAGGTAGTCGCGTACGCCAGCCGTAACTTGAAACCAGCTGAGACACGATACCCTGTGATTGAGTTAGAATTACTTGCTATTGTTTGGGCGGTTCGACATTTTAGACCTTATTTATATGGGAAAAAGTTTTACATAAAAACAGACCATAAGCCGTTGATTTATTTATTTAATATGACCGATCCTTCAAGCCGGTTGACAAAGTTTAGATTATATCTCGAGGAATATGATTTTGAAATCAGCTATGTCCCAGGACGGCAAAACGCAGCTGCAGATGCATTGAGCCGTATACCTATTACATCCAACAGCTTAAAGGATATGAACAAGCATGTAGTATCGGTCATGACAAGAGCACAGACTCGAAGGTTACGTACTGACTGTGACAACAACGACATGACTACTGAGGTATCCTCTACTCCAAGGCCTGATCAACCTAAGGTAGTGGAAATTCTCAAACGACCAATTGACAGCGTTGAATTGATTTTACTTAGCAATAAAAATACATTAAATCAGATAGAAAAATCAAAACATTTCACTAGTGACAATGGTAACTGCAAATTCGTGCCTGAAAAGTCAGCAGTTTTTGTAATTTCTCGATCGTTATCGACCGTAAGTGTGTTAGCGAGAGAATTACAACGTTTTTGCAAGCAAATCAAATTAAACGAGCTCATAATAATTAAGAACAAGCGCAACGAAATTTTTTTAAATAATTTTAAAAAGGAAATGAGTCATTTAAATGATATTCCTAAGCTACTTGTTATTAAAGATGTGACAAGAGTTACTGACAAAGACACGAAAATTGTGATCTTGAATGACTTCCACCTGTTACCCACGAGTGGCCACGCGGGGGTAAACAGAATGTTAAATAATATTAGGAAGTACTATTATTGGCCAGGAATGAGTAATGACGTAACAGAATTCGTAAAGAAGTGTAGAAGTTGTCAGATTCAAAAGCATACCAATAGGCATACGAAGGAACCGATGGTTATCACATCCACGGCATCCACTGCTTTTGAAAGAGTTAGTTTAGATTTAATGGGTCCTTTAGATGTAGATAATTTAAACAATAAGTATATTTTGACATTACAGTGTGATTTAACAAAATACGTCGAAGCTTATCCTTTAGAAAAGAAAGATACTGTTTCTGTAGCTAAGTTATTTGTAAACAATTTTATTCTGAGGTATGGTATCCCTAGAGAGATAATAACAGACCAGGGAACAGAGTTTATGTCATCAGTTTTCACTGAGATTTGCAATTTGTTGCATATTAATAAACTGCATTCAACAGCTTATCATCATGAAACTCTGGGAGGTTTGGAAAATACTCATAAGGTTCTAGGAGCTTATCTTAGAATTCAGTGTGACAATAACAAAACAGATTGGAGCAGTTGGCTTCCATTCTGGTGCTTTTCTTTTAACACTACAATGCATTCTGAGACAAAATACACTCCATTTGAGTTAGTATTTGGAAAAAATTGTAATTTACCATCTAATATAGCACAAAATATATATGCTGATCCTTTATATAATCCAGATTCTTACCCTTTGGAGCTAAAATACAGACTTCAAAGAGCACAAGCAGAAGCTAGAAATAATTTATTATTCAGTAAGGAATTAAGAAAAAATAATTTTGATAAAAATGTAAATCGGTTAATATATAAGAGTGGAGATTTAGTTTTAATCAAAAATCAAGTAGGAAATAAGTTAGATAAAATTTACTTAGGACCATACAGAGTCATTGAAGATGTATCACCAAATGTAAAAATTAAAAAAGATGATAAAGAATATGTAATTCATAAAAATAATACAAAACTGTTTGTAACTTAAAATACTTTGGTTACTTAATTAAGATAAGATGTTTTTTTTTTGTATAATGTTATGTTAAAAAGTAAATAATTTTAAAAGTAGTGATGTAAGCTTAGTTTAAGTAAAAAAAAAAAAAAAAAAAAAAATGCAATAAGTACTTAAATAACAACATTTTTTTTTAAAAAAGGGGAGGTGTAGTGTGCAGCTCGCCCAACCTTATATTTGTAACTGCACACACCTTTTATGAGCATTATTACACGAATCGTTGAATCGAACACTTCTCTTTTATTTCGATTACATCACTCTAATACAGTGGACAAGACCACCCAGAGCCTGGTTCCTTATATCCTGTCAAATCAAAGCCTTCGTGCCTGTCACGGAGCAATGGTCCTGAACTCCTTAACCTTTAATTCTCTCAAATCAAAGACTTTGTGTCTATCACAGAGCGGTGTTCCTGATCCTATCCTTTAATCCTGTCAAATCAAAGACTTTGTGTCTATCACAGAGCATTACCGTCCCGTGAGAATGAAACTAAACAAAAAACAGCTGATCACAATACTCTTACACTACCTACACTATACTTACCAAATACAAGGCTGCTGTGAAAGCCTTATAAGTAGGCGTGTGCTCATTAATACATTAAATATTTTCATTTAAGATTAACTTATTCACCTAATCTAATAAGTATCTAGTGATAAACTAATAACTTAATTGACTATTACCTATTACAAATCAATGAACATTGTAAGATAATACAAACAACAACATTATGCAAACAATATTCAAAATGGACTATTAAGCTAGCAACTGATTATTCAATATCAAAAATCTGAAATACAAATGTTATGCCATCATCATAATAACATGTAGCAATTAGTTGTTTTCTAACAACATTGATCTTTACCATATTGCATGTAGAGTACCTAGTGCGTTGCTGCACTTTGTCAAGAACCGTGGTTTGCATTCAATACTTCTTCTTAATTCATTAATTTAGTAGACAGTAGGTTACACAACTGAACTATTAAACTACAGCTTACAGCTGATCATGCAGTATCAATAAACTCAAAAGAAAATTGCAAGTAGAATACCTAAAGCATATAGCTGTGGGTGTTAAAATGCATTCAATATTTTAAAAATAAAGCATACTAAGCTTAGATTTATTACAAGCTGTCAATGATAAATAAAACCAGTTGTTATCAAACCCTAAATCTAATTAATATTGTAGGATGATAAACAACAATAATCTGCCGACAAAATTTTCTCTGCTATTACAGATAACAACCAAGAAATAAAGAGACTGAGGACACCGGCAGTTGCAGAGCACGCAACTCCGATCATAATGGCCGTGTCGCCGCGTAGGCGTGAATTTGCTAATTCATTATCCTAATTAATCATTTTAATTGTCAATCAAGACAAACTCGTTAATCCTGTCATCTCTGAGATACCAGTTGAACTATTTCAAGGTCTATTTAAGTTGGGTTTTGGGTTCAGCGCCATCTATTGGCTTATTGTGGAACTAGTTATTGAACTGTTTGAATGAAGATCATCTGATAAGCTAATTTCAATGTTTAATTAATACGAGATGTTTAAATAAAACGGGATTACTTATTGTAGGACTTTTAGATTTGTTCTCATTTCAACTGTTGCCCATTTGACGAAAGATCGACAAGGGATTTGCGACCCAGCGAGCCACACCATGTGGTTTTAGCTTCAAGTTCAAATGAAAACTCAAAGTGCCTGTAACTAAGTCAAATAAATACTTTCGAGTTTCAATCCAGTGATGTGTGTTATTGAAGTTCACCCGTTCCTATGAAGAATGAAGGAATTGCCTCTAAGGATTGGATTTGATGATGGTGGTCCTATAACTCATAGGTACCTCGACGTGACATATATATTTTAACAATTATACTTTTGGCAGTAAAAGTGCAAACACATTTTGCTCATTAAACAAATACGTAATATGATTCTCGTACTTAATTTTAAGTACACTTTGACAGCGTAAATTAGAGAGCTCTGAAATAAACAGTTTCAGCACAAACGCGCCTCTATGGATTGACCTTTCCAGAGCAAATAAAAGGAAATTTTACTAAAACACACTCACTGCCCTTTGAAACGGACAAATATATTTCCTTCTGACGCAAAATTTGTTTTTGATAAGTGTATAGAAAAGGGATGAATGGGAACTCTTATTGGTTTACACAAAAAAATATGCAAATTTCAATAGGGGTGTCCTATTGAATTTGAAACGAGAAGTTTTGCGATACAGATATTTTCTTGTACACAATAGATTGTGTCGACTGTTTGTGTTCGATGGGTTTTTGCATGATATGAATAAAATCATGAAAAGTTTTGCCAGTAACTTTATTTAAAAGGTACTGTGAGTCATCGTTGTCAGCCGGCCTCTCATCGAATCGGGTCGCAACAAATTAGAAAGCTTGCGACCTAATTGAAATAGAATACTATATCTATTTTTATCTGTATCAATCAACTCAAACATAAAAATCGTAATATTTTCTTTAAAAAATAGTATGCTTAACGTAACATAACCTAAAGATTGAAATTAAATGATATTTTAGTACAAGATAAAAAAATAATAATCTCCTTAATTTTGCACAAACAAATTTAGTTAATCCCATGAAAAAAAAAAATTGCAAAATACATAAAAAATATATTAAAAATCTATAAAAAATATTATTTATTATTATTTATTTATTATCAACAATTATAACATCTATATATAAAATATATATCGTAAATATATTTTTAATAACAAACTTTTGGCCGATTTAAATATATATTTTATATATTTCAGATATATTTAAAATATATGAAATATACATGAAAATCAGCCAAAAGTTAGTTATTAAAAATATATTTACTATACATATTTTTTATATATTTATACATTAATTAAAAAAAAAAAACAAATTCGAGTTTTTTTCGATTTTTTGCATTTTCTGAGAAGATTTACTATAGTAACATTTTTTTTTTTTCACCATCTGAAAGTAGAGATTTCAACAAACAGAAAACATCCCAACTTTTTGAAAAAAGCTGATATTTTGACGGGTGAGTTTTCGATTGAAAATTAGGGTGTTTTTTCGATATTAATTCAAAATAAGGTGAGAAAATAAATATTTTTAATCAAATAAATTACAGCGTATTTGGGACATAAAAAGGTAAGTTTTCACCAAATTTCGTTAAAAAAAAAAAATTATAAAAGATAAAAATAAAAAACTAAAAACTTGGTTTTTTGAATTTTTCACATACATTTTGAGGTTATGTGAAAAAAGTGTAAATACAAAAGTTTTAGATCTTTTTATTACCTACAACTTTGCCATTTGACTTTTTCGATAGGACTTTTAGTTTTTCCGGAAATCGAGAAAAACCGTTTTTTTTCCTTAAAAACTCACCCCCATCCCCTTCCCGACCTCCGATCGCCCGTAAATTATTTTTCCTTTCATTTTTATAATATTCCCCTCCTTTTCTAATGGGTTTCATCCTACTATTATTTTTTTTCACTTTTTATTATTTTTAAAGGCTTCTATAATCACCACGCTTGACTTACTGAGTATTCTTTTATTCCATTTATTGGTCAACCATTAATCTGCAGAGCATGCACAGGAGAAAAGAGTAAGACGTATTTCTTCATGCCTAGTCTAAACATTATTTTAATGTCAATCAATACTAATCATCTAGATTGATTAAACGTTCGTTAATCAATATCATTGTGCCTCAAATTAGATGTTCTGTTCTATAAAATATCTAACTTTGACGCTTTAAGTTAAGTTAATCATTATTGGATAACAGTTGTCAAGCGTTAATTCTTTTAATGCCTTTGCCTACTCAAGAGACAGAGAGTAACTATAATCATCCAACTTTCACGTCTTTATTAATATTAATTATTTTCCAATTGCAGCTAGTTTCATTACACTCAGCCAAACTTAACCAAGGATGACTTTCTACCAGAGATGAGCTGTGCAGCTATGCTGCGAGGATGTGAAAGCTAAGTTACGAAACTATGTGACCGTTTCCACTGATGCTAAGCTATGTAGCGGGCTAGTAAGATGCGCAATGATGCGCCGAGAAAGCTGTGCGAGAAAGATGCGCAGCTCGAGCTATGCGATTTGTCGACAGTAGGAAGGCACGGGGAGCGGCGCGGCGGCGCGGCGGTGCGGCGAGTGCACTCCACTCGCCCGCACGCGCTCGCGTCGTGCTCTGTAACAATAGTTACATCATTCGCGACCATCCATAGCACGCATCCAGAGCATGCATCCAGATCATCCATCCAGCAATATAAAAAAAATCGGTTAGTAGAAACCGTTTCCACCTGTGCTATGCTTTAAGGACCAATGAATATGATTGGTGGATATCAAACGCATCCATAGAAACGTAGCATAGCATATCTCTAGTAGAAAGGCATCCTTACGATACACAGATTTGATACGTTGGATTACAGTTTTACATATAAAACTACTAACTATATTATATTGTTGTACGCACTTATATCTGTTCCAAAGGATTAAATAATAAAGAATCCAGCACCACATTCCTCTTCCCCTAACCAAATTTCACTCCAGAATTCATTACTCAAACACAAACTGAGGAAGAAGAAGACGCAGCGAAGTCTTGTGCTCTCGTTAAGTAGATTTTGCATATCAAAGTGTGTTGACAACGGCCCCGGGTTGCTGACGATTCTTTTTAGTTTACACCTTCAGCCACTTTATTTGTCGTATTTAAAATTGGTTGGGATTTACTTTGCCTTTTTGGAGAGTTTTCAGGTGTCTTTTGAAGTAAGTATAATTTAAGATAGAGATACAAACAAATATTCAATGGCTTGAACATTTTCGGTTTTTTAACTACTTCGATCAAAAGTGATTATTTTCTCTACACACCACCACAAACCGCTGGGCAAAACTGCTCCATGTTGTTTTTGATAATTTAAATCTACCTTGAGAATTGACAGCGAACCTCATCTCAGGATAAAATCTAACATATCTTTTATCGGACAAAGGCTCAACCAAGCTTAAACTCTGACTAAAGATAGTGACAGATTTACTTTTTGGCTTTAAAAGCCTCACTCAAAAGGCTGAAAATTATATTATATTCACTCAACGTTGAACTTTGTATCTAAATTTCAGACCTTTTTTTTTTGCTTTGTAAAATGAAGTAATCTTGGGGTTGCTACCGTTAATTGATTGTTACTTTAGTTAATGTAGACTTTTATTGCATTACGTGAATGCGAGGCAGTGTTTGTGAGCGCTACTGTTTCCTTTATCGTGGGAAAATTAAGCCTTTTAGCGTTTTCGATCTATGGGGGTCTTAATTAGATGATAAGTCTACGAATAAGAATTTAGAAGTTGTATAAGAGAGATAATTATTAAGAAACGTTATTAAAGAAATTAACAATTTAATCTTTAGATTCAGGACTTAGTGTTCAATCTTGATTGGAAACTTCTAGATTTAATATCCAAATTTGATTCAACATTTCTTGATTTCATAGCAATATTAGAATGTTTAAATTATTTAATATTATAATATTAATTGCAATCAAGGCACATGTAGATTGATTTTATATATATTTTATTTTTTTATTAAGTCAATTAAGTGATTACTTCAAGGAAATGTAATGCATGTATGGAATCAATAAAGCTATTTTTATTTATTTATTACGAAAAATGTTTTTTTTATTACGATACAATATTTATCAACGTCAAAACTCTTGAAAGTATAAAGAATTTAAATGAATCCGATCAGAAAACACAGTTTTGTTAATTATTATTCTTTCAAGACATAGGTATATGTTTATATGGAGAAAAGGGGGCCTTCGGCCAGCAGTGGGACACAATGTAGACTAACGATAAATAAATTATGAAATTAAAAAAATGTGGCACCTACATATTCAAAACAACAAGAATAAAATCTCACAAATTATTTTATTCTTCTCGTCACCTTTTTCGACAACACAACAACCATCAAAAAACATTTTTTCAGGCGCCAAAACCAGTGAAAAGGCACTAAAAACAGCACTTTCACTTAAATGTTCTTTGTACATGCACCTAGTTCAAATCAGTCGCTTGTGGATCGCAAATATATGAGTTTTACGAGTTCTACGACTGGCACATGGAAAGAGAAAAAAAAAAAAACTCGTTGAAAGCCTGTGCTGGATTTGAACGTGGCTTGCCCGATGTTTGGCTAGCACTTCAGTTCTAATCCTGGTCTACGATGTACTGATAAATTGACATATAAAAAAGCTTTGTTGAATTGTGCTAGATACAGAGAAGAGAGTTGTAAAATAAGGTATACTTTTAAGAATTAATGGTTTAAAATTAGACGGAAGTAGTATTGAATAGATACGCAGTTTCTTCAATACTGTTATATATGTATAATGAGCAGAGACTGTGTCGTATTTTGTAGTTAATAGTGGATTTCTAAGAACCAGTTTTCTTTTCTTTTTGTTTAAGAAATTGACACATGTTTGTAATATTTTTAAGTATGTGAGAACCATGTTCCTATTTATGAAATTAATGAATAAATCTGTTATTGCTTGAAATATGTTATACTTATACGTAGTATATTATTGTTAGTCTGGGTGCATCGTCCTCACGTATTTAACTTAATTAATGTATGTAGGTAAATATACTAAAACACTTTTTTTGTATTCGATTTTTGTCCGTTATTTGCCATAACAAGCTACTTTTCGGAATGGACGGTAGAATCAATTATTATTATTATTGAATTCGATAAGACTTTCAAAGGTTAGTGGTCTAATTTAAATAAAGAATTTGACTTTGACTTTGAACGAATTATCTTCTTGAATATAAATAACATAGTGTGGTTTTAAATAGAGATATTTGATATATAAACATTCGAAGGAAGAATAATAGTCGTTTTTGAACCAGACTTCGACGGAGTTGAGACCTCTAGGTAATGTACATCTTTAACAATTTGCTTATCTTAACCTACTATTTTCATAATTCAATAATAAGTTTGAGTAAAATACCTAATCGTAGTGGGTAATTTTATGGCAGAGAAACCATCATGAAAACCGAACACCTAACATAATTTTTGAATACATAATTAAATCGTTTATGTAACGCTCTTTACAAAGCCATAACCTTAATGGGTAATGGATTTGTAAAGAGGATTCAATAGTAGCTCCCACTAAAACTTTATTCACGGCATTTCAACCATAATCATAAATAGCTTCAAAACGACCAGTTTTAGCTCAGACAGCTCAAAAATACAAATAGCAGACAAAGGCATTAAGCTGTTCCAAAAGTCCCATTACTAATAACGACGTGTTACATGCAAACGTCTTAGCAATTGTTGTTGATTTTAGTCTGAATTTAAATTATGTTTTAGGTGTGCCTAAGTTATAAAGCTAGCTTCAAGAGAATACGATTATAATATAAAATAAAAATAGAAAATGTTAACTGTAATTTTAGTTATAGGCAAACTGTTAAAAAGACGAGGATTTTCTTAACGTTTTAGGCGTTGATTGTTTAAATTTGTATTGTTACACATTTTGCTGCAATGAAACTGTAAAAATGTGCAAACAAATACTATAAAACAAATCTTCACGCTATTTAATGAAAAATATTCATGCACCGAGTAAACCCTTTTATTTGCAAGTCCTTACCTTTCAAACAAAAAAACGAAACTAAAATCGGTTTATCCGTTTAGGAGCTATCTACAATCACAGACAGATATTGTGTATCTGTCTGTGATTATACACAGGAACACACGTCAAACTTATAACTCTCCTCTATTTCCGTCGGGGGTTAAAACCACTATCCTCCATCACTGGAGATAGAATCAAACAATATCACAGTCAATAAATCAATTACTTGGCGGTTAGGCTGCGAGCTACGACAAAGCACCAATCACGCTGGATCAATTAACCCTTAAATAACAATGCCTGTAGCTGGATATCTCTCGTGTACATATCATGTGAGGGTTATGGAGCAGACATTTGAAAGGTAGATGTGGCAAGGAATTGTGTCAGTTGACAATACGATATGATTTTCAAAACTATTGAAAAACAAGGCAACTTTGTTAAATTGTAGGATGTAATCTACTTGATCATTCGACGGGAAGCGTTGCTAAATAGTGTAAAGCTCAAGTGGTTGCCAATTCGCCTTCGCCGGAATACACATATTCTTTCTCTTTTGTTTAATGTGCTCTTTACTCCTTCCACCCCTCTTTATCTCAAGGATCGTTTTCAGTTTATCTGCGATTCCCACACAAAATCCCTGAGGTCATCAGTTAACTTGCGACTTAAAATGCCAATGCATTCCACAACTTTCATGGATAAATCTTTTACAGTCCAGGCTGCTCGTCTGTGGAATGCATTGCCTGACCCAATTAAACGTGCTCAGTCGTTGCCTGTGTTTAAAAGACTCGTCAAGGAACATTACTTATCGCTGTAATCGTACTCTTAGTTTTTTGACAGACTTTGTCTATGATTGTCGTACGTCATTTATTTTCACGTCTTATATATTAAATATGTATGTATTTATGTATTTATTATATGGCATATATATCTATTTGTGTTTTTATTAGGTATTATTGTATCATTATATTCATTGTTGGTATTGTTACACCCCTGACAACCCCATGTCATGTCCAGGCAATCACTGTCCATTCCAGGTTGCCTGGAAGAGATCGCGGAATGCGATAAGGCCGCCCGTTGTATATTTTTAGTTTTAAGTTTCTTTTGTTACTGTATTTTCTGGTGTACAATAAAGAATACATAAATAGTCAGCCGCACGGCTCGATCTTCAACTGAGTTTGATTCAAGGATTGGTGACTCGATTATCTACATACCAATTCAAAAGCCATAAAGCTAGTCATTCATGGGTATCGTGTTACCCAGTAGCAGTGTAATGGAGGTCAGATAGATGTGTTGCTCTGTGGTCAGCTGCTTCCAGTTGAACTCCAACATACTTGAAATTGACTTGGAACTGATTATGCGCTATCCAAAAATTCAAAAATACTAATTTCTGGTAAAACTTCTCCATTGTTTCCATACTCTATGGTTAAAACATAGTGCCAACCCGAAAGCTTTGCACAATTTGATCGAAATTCAGTTATCTGCGAGGGATTAGCGAGCTGAAGTGAAACTTAATTAAAATTATGTGTTTATAATAACTTTGGTAAACAATAGCCTCACTTCTTTGAGTTGAAGTCTATCTTTGAAGGAAATAGCTATGCTAAAGTTGTAATGTGGTTTTGTCTTATATTAAAGAAGAGAATTTAAATATTAAGTTTAATTCTTAGATTTACACTGACCTCATTTGCAAATCTCTCTATGGCACTGGTGTTAGAGAACTCGCGGGCTTATTACTTAAGGAACAGCAAGCAGCAATAATTGTGCAATTATTTCGCGATCAATTTATTGACCTGGCTACTGAGGCCTTTAAGTCAAGTCTCCTTTTTTCACTTCTGTTTCAAGAATTCAACAAATTGTCCAGTTGCGTAGACATTTGAGACCCAAAACTACACCAATTTGTCATTTAAATATTTACGAGGAATTAATTTGCGGATAATTTAAGTAGCCACAAAACAAAACACGAAAAAATGACGCCAAAAGCTCAAAAACGATGTACCTACTCAGCCATCAACGAGCGATTGGAAATCAACCAACGACAAGGGAAAAGTAATCGCAATTTGACAGCCACATTTGCTTGCCGATGGTTGTCGCTCTGCTGTCAAAAACCATGCGTAATATGAAATGATCGCGATCAGCTTGCGATAAATGCACATTTTAGTTAGCAGATTTTTACTGTTAGCAGTGCTGTCGTAAATTTATTATGGTGTGGCTATCGCTCATACACAATGCGGATTCGCGATTGAAGAGCAATAACTACGCAAAAAAAGCCATCATAGGGCTTATTTTTTTGACGTACAGCGATAATCGTGCGATGATTGTACAATCTCTGCGCAATTATTGCTGATTGCTGTTTCAAACGTAATAAGCCTGCCGATTATAGGTTAGTTCGCTTTGTACATAATATTTTTACATGCTACTGTATTTGTTTGTGTTTTGAGTTTAAAAAGAAATTGATGGATAGGGTATAATTTTCTCAAAGTTTACTATTTTATTATTACAAACTCTGCCTGCTCCTAGCGTGATGCTATGTGTGATGATGTGGGTGGATAAAAAAGACCATCCCGAGATTATCGATTTACCAGCTTTTGTATAGGTAATTAAGTTTCCTTAAAACGTAAATAAAGCAGAAGGCGTGAGGTTACTGACGGAGCGAGCGCGTAGCGCGAGCGAAGCTTCTCCGTTTCAGCTTGAGCAAAAATGCTTTCGTATGTCCGGATGTCCGGGGGATGTCCGGCTTTTCTCCTCCATAGGTGGCATTTCTCAACCAATTCTCGTGAAATTTTGTGAGCAGGTTCGTTAATTATATGGCATTTATTTGTCGAGTCGGTAGAGTCAGGTTTTAATTTTTAAAGACTGAGTCGACACAAAAAATAAGACAGACTCGCGAGGTCACAGAGCCACTATTGTATTTATGTATGAGTTTGCTAAAAACTAGGTTTAAAGGAACTGTACAAGTAAATTAGTGTCGAGCTTCACAGTTTTCCCTACACGAAAGTATGGTAGATCAACCAAAACGCGAAGTATTATACGAAATCGTTTATAATATTACGAGGGTGTGACAGACGGACAGTCCGATGGACGTGACGAAATTATAAGGGGTTAAACAGAACTCTAAAATGAATTTGAATTTAAATAACTTTTCTCAATATAATGACTAAAGGTTAGACAGTAGATATACACGATGGTAAACATTATTTCTTACGTAAATATTAACAAACTTTGCTTTAATAATTGATTATCTATACAATAAAATTGCGTGTCGCTTGTCTATTTAGTAAAACTTTAAGATCGCTATAGTTTTGGCATTTCATTAGATATACTATCTAATGAAATGCCAAAACATTTTTAAATTCTTCGAAAGGAAAAATATTAGATGTTTTATGACGTGTCCATTCTAATCCAAACTCATATTATAAATGTGATAGTAACTCCAGTCTGTCTGTCTGTTTTTACGTTTTCACGCCCAAAACCGCTGAACCAATTTTCATGAATAACGGTATAAAGATAACTTGGACTTTGGAGAAGGACATAGGATACTTTTATTTATAACAGTAGTAGATTTCGACATCCATACGAGCGAAGAAAATAGTTTTTAATAAATGGTATCTAAAGTAAGTTTTAGGTTAAGATATTGCTGAATATTTATAAATATTTAACCCGAAGTACAATAATTAAACAGCCAAGTACCAAGTAACAGTTTCAATTTACTCTATTCCACTCCTCAATTCACGACAGCAGGTAACAAGGCGTGTCAATCGTTATGAAAAGTAAATTGGTTACCGGCAACACTTGGCACGACACACACAACTACCAACCTCAATTTAATCTGAATACCAAGAATCCCCTTCTACGAGTCAAAGACACGAAGCATTTTTGATTATTTCTTATTTAGCTATCGAATTTTATTTGAGTAATGTGATCCTTACTAATATTATAAATGCGACAATAAATCTGTAATTTTTTCGTTTTAGTGGAACGATATGGATGAAATTTGGCAAAAAGATAGGCCATATACTGGATTAAGACATTGGATACTTTTGATGTCAGGAGTTTTTCCACTAATTGGGATAAATTCTAACGACTTTCTTGCGGGCAAAGCCGCTAGAATAAGCCAGTCTCATATAATACACTCAGCAAATTTTGATTAAACACTAAATAAAGAAATATTTACATGAAAACTCAATTCCATAAACACAAAAGGGAAACCTCTTCAAACCGTTATTAGACTGTGAACAGAAATTAACCTTTAGATATTATTTAGCTGTTGACAAAGAACTCATCTCGGTGGAACTTAAAATTGACGTCAATTACAATTTCTAGGAATCGTAATCTATTAAAGTACTTTGTTTTGTGTTTGTGTTGCTTATCTCGTGTCTCCTGTGCGGGTCACAAATAAATATTTTTCTTTCTTTCTTTCTTTTACTTTGAAATGATTTTCTTTTTATTCTAATGACATAAAAATATTTTACATTTAAGTTCTAATGACCATTATCCAACGGAATTGTGAAGGATGGAGGTCCTTCAAACTAACTCAGTTTAAGTCATTGCCAATAAGTTAAAGGCCATCGTTAACTTAGCCGCCATAACTATAGTACACTGATAGTAAGTATAATGAACAGACAAATACTCATACTCATCACAACTTTAAACTGTGCAATGTTGCACTCTGCTATACCCTTGGGGGTAAATACGTCCTGCATTGCATTACAATCGGTGTGTCCGAGCATTATGTCAGGGCTGCAATCATTTGAATCGAAGCTTGAATACTTGAACAATGAATGTAGGAGCTAGGGCTGCATTACGTTACATATTTACAACCGGGTCTAGTTCAGGTCTAAAACCATCTATAATTCGAACCATCTATAAAAGTTCTCGTTACTTTCAAGTTCGTTTTCATAACGGAATTAGGGTTAGGTTAGGATATGACAGATATACCCCTTTTCCGCACTTAGACTCGCATTTGGTCCGTTGTGCTTGCAGGCCTCGTTGTGAATGGGCCGTGATCCACCACGCGGGCCCAGTGCATGTTGGTGGATGTCACATGTCTTCGAATTTTTGGTCCTTCTCCGTTTTGAGAGCAGTGGTGATGAAATAATTTACACAAAGTAAAGCGCATGCCTGGGTTCGAACCCACAACCTACAACTTGTTAATCGCGGCCGTTACTACTTGGCCACCACTGTTCTACCGGAAGTAGGTTTATTTCTAGTGTTCGAGATTCATCGATGCGTAATAAATTGTAAGGCTTTGATAAATTACTGTTTCATCTAAGACATTTCTATTAAAATATGTAAATTTAAGTAAAACTGAATCTTTACTGTGTGGTGTTCTGATTTACAGATCCACATTTTTTTAACTCTATTTACAATTCATAACACTATACAAACCATACCTTCATATATTTTGATATTTTATCAACTTTTGTAATTCATTTTTGAAACGTTTTTATTCGTTCTGGTCTTTATTTCTTAATTGAAATTTGAAAATGAAATGTAGATAGAACACAGAACGAAGAAAAACGGGCGTCAATTTTATGTTTCGAATCTGAACTGAACGCCGAAAGTCCTTTTACTACTGAGTATTACAAAGTGTATCTTCTGATCTAAAAACTCCTGGAAAACTCTTAAACTTTATATCCAGCTTGTGAAAGAGTGATATATATATCTATAATCTATAAATAAATCGCATTTGGTCTCTTAAAAGTATTATTACTGCCGACCCGCCCGATTGTCTGCCTACCGTATGCCTACGTATCTGCATACCAACCAGTGACCTGGCTGCCTGCGTATCTACTCTACATCCTGCCTCTCCGATTGCCTGCCCTACACTACAGCCTACTACTGCATACCAACCTGTGTGTCTGCTTGTCCGTCGAGACTATAGCCAGCCTACTGTATGACTACTAATGCACACCAACCTGTGTAGCTGCTTGTCCGTCGAGGTACCTGATCACCACCTGCATACCTCGAGCATAGAAGAGTACCCGTCCGTCCTGCTGCCTGTCTAGCTGTCGAACGCAAGCAACCAACGACGTCTGAAGCCGGTCCCTCAGTTTATATCCTTTTACTTAATTTTTAATTACTTTTTATTTTATTAACGTGGCTTACGTTTAGCTCCGTCTGAGCTAAACGTAACGCCACAACTGAAAAAAAAATACAATCACTAAGAATACTATGCAATGTTTTCCATTGATTTGCCCCGCCGAATAGAGAATATATATTTTATTGGAATTTTAGTAGGCCGTATTATCTTGAAAAGCCTTAATTATTCTTCCACCTAAACTAATTACAGACATTAGTTTTAAGAATGTTTTAATATGTGTCTCAGATGTAGACAGACTAATATAGAAAAACACAAAAAGCTTGTCATCATATAAGAGCCTATCCTCTTTCTCCAGCCTCGTCGCACGGTGACCTCTGATGACCTACTTACAGCGCCAGCTTGATTTAAAATGATTAATACCCTAATCTCAAGCAGGAATGTTATAGACATGAAATTTCGGATACGGATACAGATAATTATAGAAATAATATTAAAACGGTTTCGGGTACGCGCGGTTACTGATAAGAATTATTTCGGATTATTCGTTAGTTTAGGATAGTTTCGGTTACGGATATTAGATTTTATAATAAACAAATATGCAGGTGACGCGCGCGGCAAGTGTCCGCTCTGCGGGCCAGCCAAACCTGTCGTAACGTGTCTCATTTTCAGACTGCGCCCCTATCCGAAATTATCCGAAACTTTTATATTAGATTTGGTATCGGTTACGGATGGATTTTTTTTTTGGATATCCGATAGTTTCGGTTACGGAGATTCTTAACATCCCTGATCTCGAACCTGGTGATACGGCAGAATTAAATAAAGTATATTTTCCTTCTTAAAATTGCTAAAAATAGCAACTAAAATGAGTAATTAATATTTTTCCTTTTTCAGCAGGAAATCTGAAAGGTTAAGAGAAAATCTTGGTATAAAAATATTTTTCCTTGAGTGTGATTGGAGTGTGTTATTGAAGAAATATTATTAGATTATGTAGGCGATGGATTAAGCTTGAAAATAGATATTGGGTTATAAATTGTGTTCTTAAATTTTTCGTATAATGTGTTTTAATAGCCTTTGTCTAAGGTTTCCCCGTGTAAAAATTGAAAGCTATTCTACGGGAGCTTACGACCGGGATAAAAGTATCCATGTTTTATCTGTTGTTAAGCTCGTGTTTGACCAGTACCTATCTCACCTGATTGTAAGCGATGATGTAGTCGACGGTGAAGCACGCTTGCCTAGAAGTATAAACCTATTCACTTCTGACTTAAAGACCCCCAGGTTGTAGCTATCAAGAAGAACAGGTGTTCGCAACAGTTGTACCTACCCAAAATGTCTAGGTCCCAAAACTTAAGGGGGAAATTTTCTGATCTAGGCCATGCATGAACTACCCTTGTTCCAATTTTCATGTTTAGAAATTATTCACACATTTTTTTCTCAAACATATAAATAAATATCCAAACATTAACACAGCAGAGCAATACAGAGTCAGACTTACACAGCTATAATATGAGAATGTTCACCTCACAAAAAAACAAGACAATATATTTTAAATATAAACAGTGGACAAATATCTCTCTGTAGTACCATAAATATTAAATGTTATAGTCAACCCGTTACCTGCGACAATGTATCCCTCGATGTGACCCCAAGGAGAGAGAGGGTCAACTCTTTGATACACTGCGCCTTAATTTTTTATTACTTTATCGGTAAGCTTGCCGGATTATTTTATGGCGTTATTTTAGGGCTTTTAAGGAATTACCTTTGGAACTTAGTAGCAGGTCTGTTAATAAAATTAGTTTTAAAGATTAGACTTTAATGAAAATTTATTTTATAATTAAACGTAGCTTGGAAGTTTTTTTTTTTTTTATAAATTTGGCTTAAGATAATCTCGTTTTTAAAAAACCGAGGCGGGCGTATTCTATCGTCAACAACACGTCTTCACTCACTATCAAGTGAAATACTGGTCGAACGCGAGCCTATCGATAGTAAAAAATACTCCCTCTCTGTTGCTCGATTCCTGATCTAAATTATTATTATGCCAGTAAAATGGATATCTCCATCTTTTACTTAACAAAAATACTTAAAAACTAATTATACTCATAGTCAAAATGTTTGTAGTCAGTCAGACGAACTTACAGACTGATATCTACGTAGACATCCGTAGCATCTGCTACGCCGTAGCAAGTCAACCTCTACGAAGCGCTACGAATTAATATAATACTCTCGTACATTCTACATCATGATACATTAACAGTTTACGAGCCATTACAGGCAATACCTCAGTGGACTGTAAACAAGTACATTATACAAACTGAAACATTGTAATACAACATATTATCATGCCTGTATTCCCCGAAGGGTTAAACAGAGGTTGAACTATTGTATTCCCATTTTCGCTAGCTATGTTAAGTTCTATATAATTGGGACGAGACTATTTCCATCAACCGGGCATAAATCCTGACTGCCCGGCGCCAAAGGCTCTGATGAAATTCCAGATGTAAAAACCCAGTAACACTTTTCCCAACTCAGGAATGCATCCCAGGACCTCATGGACAGCAGAAGCGTTTGTAACTACTGTCCACTATACCAACGAGGTAGGTTTAGATACAGTAAATACCATTGAACGCCTCACCACGACTAGAGACACTGTGCAAATTGTGTTATTTATTTAATAATAACAATTCAAAAACAACAATTTTACCATAATAATTCAACAATTCTATAATTTTCAATGAACTCATATAGCCGCTACAGTACTCTTTACGGCCCTTAGCAACACAAGCACATTGGAATGAATTATGTCCACATCCGGATGCTGAGCAGTCAGCGTGTTGAGCAACGAAAAAGCTTCATTTGATGCCGCATATTGTGCGGTACGAGTCTGGACTCTTATGTTGATGACTCGGATGTTGCTAAAAGAGAGCGCGGGCGCTGTCGCGCGAGCTGACGTGGATAGTCCACAGCGAGACAACGCCCCAAGGTTGTCAATTTTGGCGTTAAGTAACAATAGTAGTAACAGGAGTGCACATTTATGTCTCAGCTCGAAGGTATCAATACCCACCTTTACAATTCGTGGGCACACACTGTACGCTGAGCACAAGATTCGGCAGTCATAAATACTGTCGCAATTATCAGAGGCCGTCATTTTATATAAGAAAACATAATAGTACACTCACAAAATCACTTAGTTTGTATGAAAAGATCTGACAAAGACGCTTCTAGCAGTGGCCGCCATTTGTCGCTGCTCTGTGGTTTTACATTGTAATAAGTTACTGAAAATAAATTCTCCTAAGCCCCATAGATTGTCCTAACCCCAAACAGTGTACACCAAACAAGGTAAAACGATTACGGTATGGTTATAACCATAATTTTCTGAAGTTTGAGTATATGTCTCAGGGGTATTATAAAACAAGGATAGGTTGTGTCCGCCCTCCCCTGGGGCTATACGTTTGACATTCCTCCCTTAATTTCGGCCAATACCCTTGTTCATCGCCTTACGTACAGTGTTTCAATTTAAATTTATCTCGCCCAGGTTTGTAATTTATTTTTTCGTGAATGTAAGCGTGTATGTACTGGCTATGGCCAGCGGCTTCGCGCGATTGAAAGTAGGAAATAAATTATCCTATGGAAACGTACTACTGGGATATAAAGTATACCTTATCCTAATGCAGATTAAAATCAAATCGAAATATTGTAAATATAAATTTTTTTCAACAAAAATAATACAATGAATTACATAAAACATTCTTGCAGGCCAGTACTTAAAATTATGAAACATATATAGTACATAGTACGAGTACTGTATCTCGGCATACAGCGTCTGAACCTTAAATAGGTTATTATTTTTAGACCAATAGACATGAAAAAAGACGCATCTACCTATCTACGTGTTGTTTTGTGTAAATGTAGATTAGTGAGGGGTACAGGGGTGTGAGGTTGTGTAGTTTTGATACATACATAATACCGAGAATCATGAAAAATAATAACAAGCCATTATACCCTTATTGTCTGGAAACTGCTTCTGTCAGTATGACAGTCAAACTTACTTTCATTTTTATTTCTGAATAAGAATCAGGTTTTCTGTTTTCTCATAAAAAGGCCAAGTGCGAGTTAAACTCGCGCACGAACTGTTCCGTACCATTATCACAAAATACGGCAAATAAATCACGTTTGTTGTATGGGAGCCCCACTTAAATAGTTATTCTGTTTTTGTATTTGTTGTTATAGCGCCAACCGAAATAAATCATCTGTGAATTGAATAGAAATTGCAACATTCTAGATTTTACGGCCCCATGAGTTACAACCTGGTGAAAGACAGATAGACGGACAGTGGAGTCTTAGTGAGAGGGAACTAAGAAATAAATTAACTAACTACCTACTTGCCCCTTTTTTACCCTTTGGGTACGGAACCCTAAAAATGGGTAAAGTAGGTAGTTACGATTACACAACCTTTTCTTACACAAACACTTATTATATTTTATTATTTGTAAAATCTTTTTACAAAAGACGTTTTGGGGTTAGGAGATCGGGTACTTTCTGCGTTAGTTGGTTAGTAGTGATTGATAAAGAAGTTCGCTGTGCTTCTTCAAAACCACTCTTTCTATAAACAATTTCCTCGTGATAGGAACTTGACAAAACTGGCAGAGCGCTCTTTTAGGGAACAATATTGGCATAAAAGTGCTTTTAATATCTGAGCTACCTCTAATACCTTGATGGTGGTCTTTTGCATCCATAATGTACATACAGGATACAGGTGGTAAATGTAATTAACAAAACAATTATATCCCCTGTCAGGCACAGCATCCCTACACATGCATAACCATAGGATTAGGTTTAGTTACCTGTGCTTTCAATTTCATCCAAGTTGATTCAGCCGGTGAGGCGTGATTGATTTTCAAACATCTGGAGCATCCAAACATACAGAGTGTCCTACTCCCCCGTTATTCTTTTCTGATTAATTTCGTTGCGGAATCTAAGACAGTTAAATTCATTTTTCGGGACTTCGTCGAGTTTCATTGCCTCGGCGCTTTTCTGGTGATAGATAGGTAGATAGATAGATAAATCATTTATTTAGTGCACATAAAAGACACAGCAGAACACACAAAATCTTAATTAAATTATTACAATTTATATGTATGTTTAAAAACAAGTTGCCAACATAAAAAGAAAAAGGAAACCATACTTAACTTAACGAAATAAAAGTCAAAGTGACACCAGTAACATTAGTTTTGACAATCAGAGATTACTATTATTATATACTGGTTGACAATCAAAACACAGTGCGGTGTGCGCCTCAAGGTTGCACCAAATGGGAGTCCAGCTCAGCACGTGTCAGGCAAATATACCTGACGCTGATATTCTGCTGGATCCCTGCAGTGACATATGGTCGCCAAGCAGAAGTGATATGTTGGTGTTGTTACAGTGTTATGCGTAGAGTAATTCACGTAAGTATACCCGCAACTTTAATCTATTAGTTACAATAAAAAAACATTTATATTTTATTACAATGGAAAAAGTTCCAGTTCTTAGGCGTGTTGAATGTGTTATAAATTCGTTTTGATTACTTGGTTGGGTATTTATAAATTTAAATGTATAAAATAATAAACAATCTCACAATAACCAATAAATAAATGAGGGCGTAGGTCCAAATAAAGTAAATTTGGCTTCGGCTAGACTAAAATTAAATATGCTTACAATAAATAAATACACGTAAATAACATGTACACACAAAATATCCACAAGTCATTCAATTACTAAATGCCTATATCCCTTGCTCACAGGTTTTGACCACGAGATACGCCAAATAGCCAAATAGACAAATAGACAGCTCGGGAAGTACATGACAACCAGTTATATAATGGACGTGTTCAAAATAGTCATCACCAGTTTTTTCTGTGATGCTATAAGAAACTGTCGCAATCGAACTCTGAAAGTTATAAGGCATTTAAGATTTCTTATCGGCGGGGGAATATTGTTCCAGCATTTGGATGCGGCGTATCTGAAACTTCCCCTGAAAGCCGCTGTCTTGTGCGAGTGAGTGGAGAGTTGCTGTGAGCACTGTCTACTCGCGCATTCTCTTCTACTAGCGATCCAGCTAAGTTTATTATACACATAGGTCGGCTGCTTGTACTTTATAACTCCAAAAAGTAGGCATGCCAAGTGGAACTTACGACGCGACCTCATCTTAAGGATTGAGTGATTATTTAAAAATGGTGTTACGTGACTTCTAGGTGGAATTGAGAAGCAGAATCGAGCGCAAGCGTTTTGCACTCTCTGAATCAGTCGATCAGTTCTTGCAAGCAGTCGAGGGCCAATAACTACGTCCGCATAGTTCAGATTGGACAGCACGAGAGACTCAGCCAGCTGGATCCGCAGCTCCTCTGAAAGATAAGGACTTCACGTGTTAAAAAAACGGAGTAAAATTACGACCAATGATCGTAATTTGAGCTTTTTATTTAGCAATATCGGCACCGGAAATCCACCGAAATCTAGAAAAATGCCTTTTTATGCTCTACTCAGCTGTAAAGACTGTATAGAAAAAGTTGGCCGAGGCATTGGAAATGTTTTCTTTCATTGGCAAGTAAATTTGTTTTTGAATTGTGTGTGAAAAAGTGGCACGCTTGATTATCATACAGATGGAGGGACTTGCGTTATCTAGTTTGATTTATGTCTCTGCGAGGCAGTATGTATTGAAGTACTGTTAAACACATGTATTCGTTCACGAATTTCATGAACTACAACATAGACTTATATGATTTAATTAAAGCTTTGTTTTCATAAGAAAAGTTATATAATGGTTTTGTGTTTGCCTCTAAAAATAAGGACGAAACTTAGTACAAATACCAGCCTTATGCTAAAACTAAATTTCATGTCCCAAGAATGTCAATTAGTAAAGTTCAGGAGGAATATTAAAATATTGAAAAACTGGTCTATCAGCTAGACTAGAATAATGAGTTCCAAAGTTTTGCCAAGTATTTTGCCTGTAGTACGTAACACCGTGTTTTTGCATAAATCTTACCATTGGAATATGTTTATCAACTAATATCGAGCACCTCACTTTTTGTTTCATAATTACATAAATTTTCTCGTTAATTACTTTATTCTTACATTAAAAATATTATTTATTTTTTAGTTCAAGAATCCCGGAAAATGTATGGCGACATCACGGCAGACCCAGGCGAAGGTGGCAGGATGAACTTGACACCTACTCGTATAGAAAGGACTGGTCTATACTTGCCCAAAACCGTGACGATTCAGGCAATTTCTTTTTATTGTGTTGTCTTCGGTCCTTGATAAGTGAGCAAAGTTTCAATTTAATCGCACATTATGAAGTGAGTGAAAATCACGTTCTAAGATTCCGTTACATACTAACATACGTACACATGAAGCTAATAGAAAAGTATGTAAATAATGTAAAAACAGAACATAAAACATTAAAACTATTCGCTAGTAAAGTTCACACGCGGCGCCCGGCGTGCTTAACTGTTGTCTGTAAGAGATTGCCCTGTGCGATAAGGCCGCCCATTGTACACTTGCTTTTATGATTTTTTGTCCTGTATATATATTTGTGTGGTGTACAACAAAGAATATAATAAATAAATAAATAAACTGTGGGAGTTGTAAAGTGACTCATACAGTGCTAGCCGTGCGCACTCCTCTACTATAAGAAATCAATATTAATTAAAGTGTTGGTATTTGTTGAAAACATTTCACATACATGTTTGTTTCCTTTTAAGGCAACGGCCTGGCCCTATTAGTTTGCTAATGGAAGGAACCCAAAGGGAGTTTCAGATCTACTTATTATTGTGTTGTACTAATTGGGCTTTTAGTAATTTAGTTTGTCACGCGAGCATTATTAGAAAAAACTGAAAAAGTTATTTCGATTTTGTTTTCAGGTATCACCACGTTTTAATCATATGCAAGACAGTGCTTGAACAATATTTTCTCAAACTTGACAAGGTCGAGTGTAAATAATTTAATCTTGTTTTCCACATTTTAAACTATCTAACTATCACTGAGTCGAATAAACATTGTCGCTTTGTGGCATGCACTCAATTTCAGCAGAAATCCCTAATCAGCGCAAATCGAATAGCATATTTCATATGACGGTCATGCAACTTTCTACAACTCATGGAGCATGTCTTAATCCGACTCAATTGAACTCCTACGGAAGCTTTCCGGTACATGGGTGACCTGCCACAGGGGTCTCCATAATTGGTTCACCCTCCCCGTGATCCAAAGAAATTCACGGAAACTTGTCTCTGGGAGATAAAGAATGATTGCGTATTTCAAAACTAAGATTAGATTTCAGGTGGCGTTCTACAGTTTTTGCCTACCAACATGAAAAAAAAGGCGTGAATATGTATTTTTAGTATTTTTGGACTACACAGGTCAGGATTAGAAATGAGTACTAGTATTTCTGCCATTCTGTTTTTAGGTAGGTTTAATCGAAGCCAGCTATAGTCTTGCCAAAAGCTAACTTTGCATGTTATTCACTCAAGGCCAGTAATTTCTACATTTTCTTATGGTTTTCGCGTGTGGGAGATGGATGCTCCGGGGATTACTAGGCACTCTATTAATACCACACTGCTGGCTACCAGTTCTGGTAGCCAGATCTTGTTCCGGGTAAACCTGCCTTTTATTTGGTTTCGCAGCCGAGAGATTGTTGATGGACTCGTTAGTAGGTCTTCTGTAGTTCCATTGGTATTCACTTCAAGGCGTTTAGAGTATCGTAGCTGAGTTCTGATCAAAACACAGAACAATTAGGAATCATTGATACGACGAAAAAGAAGTGTTGAAGAGCTGATATTTTTTGTTTTACCTTTTTAATCGACCTCGAAAAGGACTTCCTCCATTCTCTGAATGTTCGACTCAATGCTTTTTGCACGTGCATCATCATCATCATCATTATTTCAGCCGAAAGGCCTGGACTTTGGCCTCCACCAAATGTCGTCTTACCGATCGGCACGTGTACGTTGCTAGAAAAGCAATCCGGATATCCTGTTTAGCAAAATTCTTTAGGTCCTTTAATTGTAAGTAAGAAGCTTTCGTGTTCAGTCATTTCAGTTCATCATTAAATTTTCCATTTAGTCAATGTCCTCTCTCTTTACCAATTAAATTGGTTTGTGACGGCAACAGAGATTGTTTTTGTTTGGCTTTTCAAAATAATTGAAATTAAGTTTTGCTGTATTCTGTGTACCTATGGATTTTATTATTACGTAGGTATAGAGAAATCGTATAGCACTCTTCACGTTCAATATAATAATACCTGTAGGGTGCTGATGGAACTGCCTCGCTTCTGTAGCGCTTCAGAGATGTTTGCGGAAATGGGTGTCGATTGCTTTAATGCATTGATGCTTAAAAGATATGCATCCTTGGTGTGCAGGGTGCGGGCCAGCTCCAACAGCATCCTGGGCATGATCGCTGACAAGCTGGACCGTGTTGTGATGTATCGTTACTCCAGTAATTCAGCTGGAATACTGAAGCAATGATTGTCGTCTGTGTGTAAATGTTAAATATTTGTGTGTTTCAATGTTGTCTGTTGTTATTGTGATACTAATATAGGTATAAGTTTATATTGTTTCTAAAACAATGAATATATGTAATTAGGTCAAGTTATTCTATGGGCCCTGTTGTCTTTAATAAATGAATTAATAATAATAGAAGCTTTAAATTCCAAATTTTGAAAAGGAAACTGTATCTAATATAGCTACAGAACACATTTCACAATATAGCGTAATTCAGCCAATTCCAAGACGTCCACTGCTGGACTTATGACTCCGCAATCGGCACTACATCACCCGGTCATGTGCTTCTTGCATCGAGCTGACTCGCGTGTTCACCTCACCAGAGACTGTTCTCGCTTCACCCAGAGCGGGAAAAGTTATTGGATGATTCCAAAAACAAAAACTAAAAAAAATAGGCTCTACACAGAGCGTCATTACATTAGCGCATTATGTAAGAAATTGATCACGTAACATTTGGATAGACGCCATAGCGGCGCTTTCGTTTATTTAATGTCACTAGTCTAGCTAGAGCCTCAAGTAGAACTCCATATCCCAAATATCGTTGGTAGAACTGAAATATTTGATAGGAATCCCATCACCCCGGTATTTATATTGTAACAATATCACATAGCGAAGGTTTTCGTCGCTTGCAAATAACCAATTTCATAATTCGCAAACATACAACTTATCGCCTATTGAAGTGAAACAGACATTGCTATTATGGTGATAATAAATAAATAAATAAATAATAAATAAATAAATATTCGTCGCAAAATAGAATGGGAGTCAATCAAACAAAACTCACCTACATTGATATAACGTTTATATGTAGAGTTGTGTTTATTTGTGGCATTTGCAGGTACGTTCACACCGGTGTAAGGTTATTTGTACATACATGTTTCTTGTTTGGTTTAGTGGAGCCTCGAAATACTCGTAGGCGATAAACTACTCAATATTAATTACGTGGGCGAAAATCTGTAAATGCAGCGTATCACTAAATGAAAACTTTGCTTTGGTCTCATGATAGGAACGACGACGCTGCGGTATGCGCTGCCGGAAACTTAATCGTTTGAAAAACGTCTAACTAGAGTGGTTTTTTGTTCCGTCGCAGCATGCGTCAGCGGTGAGGAGGATTATGTGTACGTCATCGCATAACGCAGCGTTGTGCTTTGGAACAAAATTTAAGTAAAATATTCGTGATTGCTGGTGTCAACGGGTGATTTCAACGTAATAAGTACATTTAAATATAACAATATTTATACACATAGTAAATAAACTTTTACAGTGATAACTATGTAATCAACAATAAAGTAAATGCGATCGATAATATGAAGTCTGACATAAATGTATTTTTTTGTCGTGAAATAGTTTCATTTTCGATCTGCTTCGATTTTCGATCAACTTTCGATAACTCAGGATAGTCAGGATACGACACTACTTTTATGTAACGATAAAGTGACAACTCCCAAAATTTCAGTTTATTCTACGAAATTAGAAATCAGAGTATAGCTACAATACATTCTACGCTTTAGGTAAATAATTAGCATGTTTGTATGTTTAGCGTCAACGCTAAAAGAAATTTAATATGTTTTTTGTTCGTTATTTCGTCGGTTAATTATTTTGTTAAAAAGGTTTTTCATCTCTAGTTTAGCAGCCCCAACGAAGGATTGACCACGTAGTATCGACGTTCAAGCGACCACTTAGCATGATTCGTAGCGGCTTCATTACCGCTACTCTTTTCTCCACTGCATGCTCTGCAGATTAATGGTTGACCAATAAATGGAATAAAAGAAGACTCAGTAAGTCAAGCGGGGTGACTAATGCTAGTCTTCTCTGTATGAGAAGAGGCCTTTTCCATTAAGTGGGATAGAATAGGCTGGTATTATTATTATAGTGTTTGTTGTCAGGATAATGATTTAGTTGTCAGGATATTTATAACACACAAAGTGTAATTTTAACCTTGTAACACGTTCTTGTTAGTTTTAACGTATAAATTCTGTTGATTTAATACTGTGCAGTAAATCTAAAAAGTTTTGTTGACATCGTAGAAAACAAAATAAATCTAAGATCGCAATTGTGCATATTTCTACTAATTTATTCAGATAATTTAATAATAAACATTTACTTAACGCTATGATCGTTATTTTGCATAATTTAACTAGAAAACTACAATAAAACATTCATACAATTTCTGGGCATCTTACCCACATAAAAAAAAAAGTAAAATCTCAAGGCAAAATCATAAGCAACTAAAGTCAGTAATAAATAGCTTTTTCAGCCAATTCAACAGCCTACCTCATTTCTCTTCTGAACTACACTAACTATTCCCTCCATTTCCAGCTTTACTTTATTTTGTTTTTCCTCTATTCCTTCGGTTCACACCGTTTCTTTTTTTTTTTCTATTTCCAGTAACCTATCCTGAAACCATGCCTGTGATGACCCGTAAGGCTGCTGCTCAGGACTTAGAAATTAAACTGAGAACAGCACTCCAGGAACTTAAAGACTCACAAAGCCAATGTCGGGAGATGTTGCAAGAGAGAGAGGCTTGCGAAGTAGAAGTTGGAACATTGTATATAAAAACACAATCCTTAAACGGGAGCTAGTTGAACTTAGTCAGCAATACCAGAATGTTGTGGATGAACGCGACCAGCTGAGGGTAGTCACGGATGGTTTTAATAACTGCAGTAATCTGTACGAGGAGGCTTTAAGTAAAGTTAGGGATCTAGAAGAAGAATTGATTCATGCAAATAATCATATTTTTAAATTACAAAAAGAACAGGAATCAACTCAGGTTGATGAAACTTGCCATTTGTATGATGAACTTATTAAATCAAATTGTAAACCGGATTCAATACCTACAAGTAAGCTAACTGAAGATTCTTTAATAAATAAGAAAAATTGATCTAAAGTTAGTCATAACAAACTCAAAAAATATGCAAAACTAAATAGAATAATTAGAAATGGTAACAAGTATAGGAAACAACACAAGTTCTTTATAAAAAATATTCCACTCAGGAAAGAACGTGTTCACCTAGTTAATAAATTAAATAATTACCAAATTAAATTAGAAGACAGCAAGACATTTTATGAGATTGACACTCACCGCTTACAGTTAGAAATGCAGGTACTTGAGAACAGACTTAGTTCTCTTTACAATAAATATAAAAATTCAAAATTAAATATTAAAGAACACATTTTGGCCGCAAATGAGTTATTGAGGTGTCAGTGTAACTGCCAGACAGTCTCAAATCTAATCGCAGTCCATCCTGATGCTACAGAGGACCCGGTCCAAGCTGAGAGGGTGTCTCTAAACAGTGTCTTCGTACAAGACATATCAAATATAGCACAGAATTTGCCTCAAGTAGACCGGCCTAAGAGTGCTGGCTTTTCATCTAGTCAAAGTAAAGAAGGTTTTCATTCGGTTATGTTTTCAGACGGTATTGGAAAAGGTTTCGGTAAATTACTAAATGGTATTCAGAGTCATTCCAATTTTAATTATTGCATGCCCGGGTCATCTTACAAGCAAATAATGGAATCTGTGACAAAGAATATTTATAAAACCAGATACCAATTTAACTGTATTTGTAGGTAATAGTAAAAAAGTAAAAAAAGATGACATCACTGAGTGTGTAAAAGAGATTTAAAGTTAAATTGCAGTAAAATTATTTTGTGTGCCTTCCCTTCCTTATAAATTGTCAAATAGACAAAATAATCACATTCACATGCTTAATAAGCATCTGCACTTTCTTGTGAGTCACTATAATGACAAACTTGTTTTTTTTGACATCAACATTTTTGTTGATAAATTAAAGTCGACAGGCGATACTTTGTATCTGACTCTTAGGGTAAGACATCAAATAGCTCGGCTATTATCTTATACAATAAACTCAGACATAAGCAGTATGTCGAAGTATTCAGTTATTATTGATATTAGTAATAGTACTAATTTAAAGGTGGTCAATACCTTGAATAACGTTAGCAAAAATGCTATTAATATTTATTCTTTAAACTAGTTGATAGGACAAGGGAGGGTATCAATAACGGAATAGTTGCGAGTATATCCACCATCAAAAAGGTACCTTCTTGCTCGCAAAAAATTAATTAAAAAAAAAGGTCTGAGCAGAATTCTCTGAAATTATTTCACGAAAATATTCAGGGTTTTTCTTCAAAGGAATTAGAAATCGAACTGTTTTTAGAAAAAACAATGTTTGAAATTGTTTGTTTCACTGAGCATTGGCTGAAAGATTATGCAATGCTAATCAATTATGAAAATTATACTATGGGCAGTTGTTTTAACAGAAATATTATGTTGCGTGGGGGTTCACTTATATTAATTAAAAATAGTATTAAATCAAAACCTCGTAAAGATATAGTAGACCTCTCAGTTGAACATAGTGTTGAACTGTCCTGTGTTGAGCTGGATAAGCATGTCATAGTGTGCGTCTACAGACCCCCTAATTATAAGAACTACTCTATATTCGAGTCAGTGATGGAAGATGTTTTGGCAAAACTCGCAATGAGTAATAAACTAGTAATTGTCTGTGGTGACTTTAATATTAATATTCTAGAAGATAATTCAGATAGCAGTAGGTTATTAAATCTCTTTAAATCATTTAATTTGTCACATGTGTTTACGGAACCAACCCGAACTACACTGACTTCTGCTACATGTATTGATAATGTTTTTTGTTGCTGCAACTACTTGGACATTGCCATTATAAATTATCTGCCTTCGGATCATAGTGGGCTACTTGTGACATTTGAGTCCAATATGCTAATAAAACAAGTGCAGATTCAATCCAGACCAATAACATCCGGTAAATTAAATAAATTTAACAGCACTTTAATCGCTAAGTTAAGCGATCAGGACCTCACAGTGAATGATGGTAATATTTTGTATGATGAAGTTTTTTCAGTGGTTCAAAAAGAGTTCAATAACACTTTTAAGAAGATAACTAAAACTGTATGCCCTAAGTTTTTATTCAGTGACTGGGCGACTACAGGACTTAGAAAAAGTAGGTAAAGACTTTACGAGCTATATGGCCTTAAGCCTTGTATGAACACTGAAACGTTTAATAAGTATGTTGCTAATTACTCGAGAATTTTTAAAAAACATGTAAGGCAGCTAAGGCCTTGTACATTAGAAATAAGGTTAAATTAGCAGAAAATAAAATCAAGACGGTTTGGAAAATTATAAATAATGAAACGAACAGGAATAAAAGAAGTAATACTGATTACACGCTTGAGACCACACACGGAATTATTAGAGATAACAAAAAAGTTGCGCAAGAATTTGTAAATTTCTTTACCAACATCCCAATTAAAACTACTGAAACCTTAAATTCTTCGCCCGCGCTTGCTTTTGGATTATTAAACGCGAACGTTTCAGCCTGCCCGAATGTATTTAACTTTTCACATATAAACCCCATAACAGTAATAAAAGCTTTTAAGCAAATCAAGATCAAACCGACTGAAGATTTGTGGGGAATGGTGGTGTGTGGTGATGGCAAAGCTTGTACCTCCATTATTTAGACTATAGCGCCTTACTTAGCTGTAATTTTCAATTTGTGTGTGGATCAAGGTGTCTTTCCGGATCTAATGAAATAGTAAGGTTATACCACTTTTTAAATCCGGGGACAGTAAAGACACAAATAATTATAGACCAGTATCCGTGTTGCCGGTTTTCAGCAAGGTATTTGAGAAGATAATGCTAAATCAAATGCTCATTCAATTTAATACGAATAACATCTTGCATGATAAACAGTATGGTTTCACCAAAGGACGTTGTACAACTGACGCTGGTGTCACCCTATTAAAACACATCTTTAATGCGTGGGAAGAGTCGCAGGATGCCATAGGTATCTTCTGCGACCTGTCGAAGGCGTTTGATTGCGTTAATCATGAAACATTCCTTCTGAAACTTGAGCATTATGGGCTAGGTCAATCAGCGTTAAATTTGGTTGAATCTTATTTAAGTGATAGACAGCAATTAGTTCAAATAAACGGTGTGAATTCGTCGGGGTTAAACGGAAAAATGGGGGTACCCCAGGGCTCAATTTTAGGTCCTTTCTTATTTTTATTATTCATAAACGATTTACCCCGTTTATTGAAAAACAAACTAAACATGGTGCTATTTGCTGATGACACATCTTTAATTTTTTAAATAAATAGACGTACTTGTCAGGTTGACGACGTAAATAACGTGCTACGGCAGGTTCAGGATTGGTTCACTGCCAATAATTTAGTTTTAAATGGTAAAAAAACCAAGTGCGTAAAATTTTCCTTGCCGAATGTAAAAAGTACTGATTGTGAGATTATATTAAACAAGGAGAAGTTAGAATTCGTCGATAAAACGGTTTTCCTGGGGATCACGCTCGCTAGACTCAACGTTACAATGGGGTCCTCATTTAATGTGTTAGAAATATTCGTCAATTTAGTGATGTAGATACCGCGAGGCTGTTCTATTTTAGTTACTTTCATAGTATAATGTCTTACGGTATTTTACTATGGGGAAGGGCTGCAGACATTGAGTAAATTTTTATTCTGCAAAAACGAGCCATCAGAGCGATATACAATCTTCGCCGGCGCGATTCTATTAGGGAACTGTTTAAGGGCATTAACATCATGACGGTTCCTTGTCAATATATTTATGAAAACATCATGTACGTGAGAAAGAATTTACATCTTTTTAGTAAAAACGGAGATAGACATAATTACATTACTAGAAATAGGGACCAATTAGTTCAACCAGGTTTCAGACTGGCTAAAGTAGCCTCTTCTTTCATGGGGTATTGTACAAAATGTTACAATAAAATTCTTTCCCACATTCTAGAACTGAATGAGACGAAATTTTAAACTTGTATAAAACGCACACTATGCAGGCAGGCATATTATAAGTTGGGGGATTACATCACTGATAAAAATGCTTGGCTCAATGCTAGTCTTGCTCCACAACCACTAGGGCGCAAAAACAAGTGATATGTAGAACATTATTGTTTTGTAGAATTGTTGGACCTGCTGAAGACTATGAATATATTTGTATTATATAGACTCAATTTATTTTAGTATTGTATAACTGCGCAGCATGTGTGTGAGTACTATGTACCCAACTGTAAATCTACCATTTGCTGTACCTTGGTGTCGTTCGTTGACTTGTGTTTGCCCTGGCAGTTGAGTGTGTCATGCTCTCTCAAATGTCTCTCTGATGGTGGTGCGTGTGTTGGATCATTCGGTTCCCTTCTTGATGGTTGAGCTGGGTGGTGCCGATTCATGCGTCATGTTCGTGAACGGGCGCCGTCAGTTGGGATTGGTCTTAACTTAACTGCTTCGGATGCTAGTGTTTTCCTAGTACCTATTATGTAACTGCACAGTACATGTGTGAGTACTTTTAATACTTTGTACCTGTAAGTAGTATAGTATGTAGTGATTCTGGGAGCATTTTCCTCACACATATAAATTTATTAATGTATGTACTTAGGTACCTAAATATTGTAAAAAAACATATTTTTTTTAAAAGAGTAAGTATGGAGTTTCTTGTGTGTTCTTCTCCATAACAAGCTACTTTCCGAATGCACGGTAGAATCAATTTTTATTCCTTGTAAATTTTAATGTATCTAACGTTCAAAAGTGCCGCTTTGTGGCCTAGTTGAAATAAAATATCTTTGTCTTTGTCTTTGAATTAGCCTTAGAGATGATTTATCAATTGTCAGATATATTCAATATCGACATTAAAATATTGCCATTTGACAGTTTTTGTATATAAAACTAATGGGCCCGCCCGGATTTGCCTGGCTCTCTCTATAAAATATTAGTTAAGGTATGTCATTTTTGATCGTCCGATAAAAGTTATCGTGCTACAGAAAAAACCAAGATAAGTCATCATCTTCCTGGCCTTATCCCATATTACTTTAGGTCGACACGTTTTCTTCTTCCATACCATCCTATTCCCTGTCACGCTATCACTGACTCCCTTTTCTTTCATATCACTTTTCACACAGTCCATCCATCTTATCTTTGGCCTTCCTCTTCCTCTCCTTTCATCCACATTTATATTCATAACTCTTTTAGTAACATGCGTTTCATCTTTTAGTAACCGTTTGTACCGGTATGGTCATTTGATGAGGAGGTCATCAAATGACCATACCGGTACAAACGGTTTCCCTTCAACTTTTCTGTCACTGGCGCCACTTTCAAACTGCTTCCTCATTTCTCACTTTATCCATTCTCGTCACGCCGCACATCCATCTCAACATTCTCATCTCTGCTACATGCAATCTCTTTTCAAACCAAGATAAGTAATTACAGGAAAATACTGAGAAATTACGAGTTTTACATGAAAATAAACCCTTATCTCGTTTATAAAGCCTTTGCTTAGCTAAATTTATTTGGGGTCGCCTTCTAATATATAACCAAATAAAGCTGTTTATCTATATTTTACAGCAATCTGACCGCCATTTGATCTTTAAACCGATATATAATGATAAATTCATATTATGATATATAATGTCAACGTTTATGGGTTATTATTTAAATCCCCCATTCGTGATTTCAGAGACAGATTTGACATAGACAGACTGACAAATGATTGTAAAAAAAATACGCAACCTAAACAATCATATTCTACAATCAGCCTTTTTACACCCGTCTCCAATTTACATCAACATACAAGTATAAAAAAATATCTTCACCGGATTCATAGATTTATAAAGAGGCAGACGTCTAGGAAGCGAATATTTCCTGTCGTTGATCGATTCTGCCAACAAATTGAATTATGAGAAGTAAATCCAGTACGCGAGCACCAGACGAGACGCCAAATTAAATGCTCAAGTTGATTTTCAAGCTCTGATAGTTCCATAAAGGATTCATACCTAATATCTAGCAAAACTTTGTACAATAGTTACAGTGTAGACAGTAACTTAGTCTGGATGGCCAAACAAAAGCCAGACTGAAGTCATGTACTTCAGTGACTAGAGAAAGTTTTGGGATTTGAACTCCAAAGGGTCGATTAAGTAGTTATTTTTTGTAGAGTAACTAAACATATCGCCTGCTAAAAAGGCTAGTGATTTAATATAATTAAATTCGTTCGCGTTAATAAAAGATTTACAAAGAAAACATGAACGGACTGTGTGAGGAGTGACATGAATAAAAAGGAAGTCAATGATAGCGTGACGGGGAGCAGGACGATGAGGAACAAGAAAACGGGTTGCGCCGACCCTAAATAAAATGGGACAAGAGCAGAAAAAAGAAAGAGGAGTTCATTCACGTTAAGAAAATAGTGAGACATCGTTGGCTCCTCGAACATCGTTGTCAGCTGGCCTCTCAACCAATCGGGTCGCATCAAATTAGAAAGCTTGCGACCCGATTGGTCGAGGCCAGCTGACAATGATGACCCACTATTTTCTTAACGCGAATGAACTATAGTATCTTTTAAATAAAGTTACTGGAAAACTTTTCATGATTTTATTCATATCATGCAAAAACCAATTGAACACAGACAGCCGACACAATCTATTGTATAAAACAAAATATCTGTATCGCAAAACTTCTCGTTTCAAATTCAATACGGGGTGTATTTGCATTTTTTTTTGTAGACAAATAAGAGTGCCCATTCATCCTTTTTCTATACACTTATCAAAAACAACTTTTGTGTCAGAGAGAAATATTTTTTTTCCGTTTCAAAGGGAAGTGAGTGTGTTTTGTTTTTAAATTTCCTTTTATTTGCTCTGGAAAGGTTAATCCATAGAGGTGCGTTTGTACTGAAACTGATAATTTTTTAAGTACAGACCTATCCAATTTACGCTGTCAAAAGGTAGATAAAAGTAAGTCCGAGAATCATATTACGTATTTGTTTAATGAGCAAAATGTGTTTGAACTGTTTTCCTGCCAAAAGTATATTTGTTAAAATATATAAATTATAATTATTAATTTAAGCTGTCAAAAGGTAGATAAAAGTAAGTCCGAGAATCATATTACGTATTTGTTTAATGAGCAAAATGTGTTTGAACTGTTTTCCTGCCAAAAGTATATTTGTTAAAATAATAAAATTATATTTATTTTAAAAAGGGTCTCTTAATTTTCAAAGAACTCGTTAGTAGAACGTGTAAAATCGCCGGAACATTTCATGTCGGCTATTCACCTATACAAAAAGATTAATAATAAAGTTCTGTGTCAAAATGCGAGAGAGACACCCGGTTTATATTATAGATTATCACAGAGAGAGGACGAAGAGGAATATCGTCGTAATTATGAAACTACGTTATTCACTTTCTGACCAACTTTGGCGCCGAAACGTTGGCGTGTTGGTTGATTAAAATTTTATTACAAAATGTCGGGGCGTCTGAAGTTCGGGAATTGCCTTATAATTGAATTCCCCGTTAATTTGTACGTGATATGATTATTATATTATATTTTCTGCATTGTTATAAGAAACTCGTTGTTCATTAGCTTGTCCAGTGGTTGAGAAGACGGATAACAGTTTGTGTTCGATTTCTGTTACTGTTATTTGATGCCCTGAGTTTTTGAGATTGTTAATCTATCTCTATACAAATACCCAGTTGTTTGATCCTTATGTTAAAATATAGTAGCTAATGGTTTAAAATTTCGGTAAAATGTAAACTGGGCCTCAGTTAGATCATCGCGTTAAGGGTAACTAACTTTTCACATAGCATATCGATGCGACTGTTAACCCGTATTTAGAAAATATTCCCTATTTCTTTAGAAATTATTTTCCCTATACTTTAATATTATACCACTACAAACTTTAATATCCTTCATAGTCAAATAGAACAGAACAAACAAAAGAGCGCCACTAAATTGAAAACAACGCGTCAATATGAAAAATAGATCCAGCGCATTATTAAAACAGGGTGACACGATGAAACCGTTAGCCGAACGAAACGGAGCGGTGCGACGCCGTTCTCAAGCTATAATGCAACTATCTGACAAAACCAAATTCTGAGTTATAGTAAAAAAATGGGAGATTTTTTTTTTTAAATCGATCCTAGAAACATATGCGAGAGTATTCGGTGTAAAAAAATGATCTAATTGCATACTTTTAAATAGTCACTTGGCTGGTTTATATCAACTAGGTTTGCAAACATAGCGATTAGGGGAACTTTTTTTTTTAAATCTAATTTAGACTCGCGCTTGACCACTATCTCACCCGATAGCAAGCGATGATGTGGTCGACGGTGGAGCACGCTTGCCTAGAAGTAACCTATTCACTCTAGACTTAAAGACCCCTAGATTGTATCTATCGGGAAACACAGACTCCGGCAGGGAATTCCACTCCTTAGCTGTACGCATAATAAAAGTATACTCAAAACGTTTAGTGCGTATGGGTGGGATGTCCACCATGTACCGTACGTCTGGTAGTCCGATGATGGAACGGGCTGGGTGGAATTAAATCATGCAATTCCATCGCACGCTCCCCGAAATGTAACCGATAAAAAACCGACAAGCTGGCAACTCGGCGACGATGTTCAAGGCTCTGGAGCTTTTACTTAACCAGTACCTCATCGCTGATGAGCCTCTTGGCCCGCTTTTCGATTGACTCTAGTGGATCAAGCTGGTATTTGGCAGATCCGTCCCAGAGATGAGAACAGTACTCCATGCATGATCGAACTTGCGCTTGATACAAGCTAAGCAGCTGTTCTGGCGTGAAGTACCTTCTCACCTTTGCAAGGATCCCCAGCTTTTTGGCTGCCAGCTGAGCCTTTGCCTCAATGTATGGGCCAAAATTGAGAGTCGATGTCAACGTAACGCCAAGAAACTCAAGATGGTCAGATATTGGCACGGTCACATCTCAGAAAGTTGGAGCCGGGTGAAATTCACTCTTTTTAGCGGAAAATAGACACGCCTGGGTTTTAGCAGCATTAAAACTGACCAGATTGGCATCGCCCCATTCGGAGACTGCCTGCAAGGACAGGTTTAAGCGCTCCACCACGGCCTCCCGGAGAGACTGGATCTGAGGCCCGGTAGCACGAGCGTTGGACAAGTATCGCTCAGCAACTGTGCTGTCGTCTGCATACCCAAAGGTTTTAGCAGATCATTAATGTGCAGCAAGAATAAAGTTGCTGAGAGTACCGACCCCTGAGGGACTCCGGCATTAATATCCAAGTGGTCTGACGAGCAGCCATCGATAACCACACGAATGGACCGATCATTCAGGAAGTCTGCAATCCAATCACACAGACCACCGGGCAAACCGAATGAAGGAAGCTTACCAATAAGGCTTTCGTGCCAGACCCTATCAAAAGCCTTCGAGATTTCTAGGGAGACGGAAAGCGCTTCCCCGTGCCTCTCTCACTCCAGATGTGAATGGCATACGCTAGAAGATCCCCAGTAGACCGATTTCGGCGCAAGCCGTATTGGCGGTCACTAAGGATATCGTTTGCTTCTAGGTATGGTAGTAATTTAAAGGAGTTTAGATATGTAGTAACTTAAAGGAGTTTTTATTTTTTACGGCATCTATTGATAATAGAAAAAAACTGATTGATAGATTTTTTTTTGCTGATTACGATGGCATCAAAAACCTTAAATTAGCCAATTGTCAGATAATGTCATTATAGTTTAAGGACGGCAAACTAATGTTTGCCGCTTTTCCTGTACGTAATAAAACATTATTTTTTTTAAACTTTGCCCCACACTAGGACTGTATCGTGGGTGCGTTTACAAACATATAAACTCACATACACGAACACCCAGAGCCAGAACAACTATCTGTAGATCATACAAATATTTGTTCCGTGCGGGAATCAAACCCGCGACACGCAGCGCAGCAGTCAATCACTCAACCACTGCGCCAATCGTGCGCCCATAAAACTAAGCCACGGATGTTAAATAATAATTGACGTATCAAAAACTTGAGACGTTCCTTCTGCCCAACTTTTTTGAGACGCCCAAGTTTTGAGGAAGTTGCTTTTATGGGTTTTTCAATAATATTAACATCCCTTATCTCTTTTCGAAGATGAAAGAGTACATAGCGGGTGTAGGAGGTAACAAGTACAATTATCCACAATCAAGCTAATACTTTGTATCAGATAATTATTGAACATATTTCAAGGAAAATGCGGTAGAGTTTCACAGTTCAATTCCGCCTAACCCGTTCCATCATCGGACTACAAGACGAACGGCGATGCGCCATCTGTACGTGGATGTCTTACCCATACGCACTATTAATCGTTTTGGAAATACGCCATTGAGCGTACAGGTAAATACTGTGTTTTGTGCTACAACCTGTAAGTCTTTATGTCAAGACAATTAGTATTATTATAGGTTATTTCTAGGCAAGCATGCTCCATCGTCGACCACATAATCGCTTACCATAAGGTGAGATGGTAGAACGTGAGCCTATCCATAATAAAAATAAGATTCAGCAAGTAGCTTAGCAGAAAATGTCTCTAGAAACATTCCAAGGAGTTAAAAATATACCAACTAAAAGTTTTATACAACTCAAAATATACTGTATGTAGTCGGGCTAGGCCTGGCATGAAATACTGAATAGCGTTCGCTCGTAAGTCTCACAGTACGTGAGAAACCTCGCCACCCCCGAAGGCGATGGAGAACCCAGTGACTTACAAAATACTGCGAATAAAATCATAAATAAGTGAACAGCAATCTGCACACGACCTGCTTCCCTGGTTTATGATTAGACTGACCGATTTACTCGTTGGAAATCTGCCTGAAGATACCTAAGCAAATACGGGAACTTTGTTATTCATGTGAAGTGAATATTTATCTATTTTCTCTACGGCTAGGGTTGATGCCCTGGTGGGAAGTGGACCCTCATCGCCGTGCCTAACATAAAGACAGGGGCATATGTAGACGACCTGTTTACTTTTGAGTCTGAAAAAAAATCAAAATAATCGCTTTAAATGAAGTTGCCCCAAGAAAACCCCCAAATTATGTATGTAGTAGCTAAGTATCTAACCTATAGATAAGTATCTAAAGTTTATCAAAGTAGGTCCAACCAGCCAACTATATTCTTAAAAATTGATACCTAATTAAATAAACTTCATAACTACTTTACAATTTAGAATGAAGTGTACCTACCTAGGTGAGCACATTTTAAGGCCGTACCCTGACCAAAAAATCAGCATGAGATATGAGCGTTCCTATTGGCCTAGCGGCACTGGTGGCGTATGAATTACAGTAGTGAATACGCCCAGATTTTAGAATAAAATCTTTATAAAATCGAATAGTGGTGATAAAACTTACAAAATGTTCGTTATCAAATTGTCTATCCATTAGTGTTAGTACAAAAAAATATTAATTAATACTTTACGAGGAGATGCATGCTATCAATCATTATTTCTCATTTTTATGGTTTTGTTGGACGGAAATTAGTGAAACATATAGATCATTAAAAAAAAAAAGAATTCTACAATTTTGGAATCAATAATATGTAGAAATTTAATGTTTTTTATTAGTTGATATTTCATTTTAAATAACGAGTAGATAGCTCCTAAAAACTGCACGAAAAACGGCTAGCGCGGCGTTTTGCTCGGGGTAGCGCCTTAAATTATGAAGTACGTTTGCCCGAAAATGCGTTGTAATGTTGCTGTAGTAACTCAAATATAGGTGCGGGAAACTACATAAACTATACATAGGCAGGAATTTTTCCCGAATATATTTCGTTTTTACAAGATTCCCTCTGGCTAATTCTCTCTGTGCGTGTTATTCAGCTATGAAGTGGATATTTACGCGGGAATCGCGAGATTAACGACATGTTCTAACCTCCAGCACTTTATTAGTTTGTGTTGCCATTATATTATCATCATAATGGGAATGGGTTCGTTCGTGTTGCCAGTAAATGGGTTGTCCGTTAAACAAACTACTGCAATCGTCACCGGAGAGTTCTGAGCCGTAATAAATGAATTTATACCCTGCTGTCAGCGTGAAAAATATGGAACTACCTCCGTTTTATGGGTTTTGATATGTTCTTTTTTGTTAGCCGACTCTGCGATAGCAAAGATAGGGTTATGTTATTTTTTGTTTAGATTTAAGTACCTACAACATTCTATTGAATCAAATCAATAAGTTGTTTTTGTGTTGCAAAATTTTGATGAGATAGCTTCAAATTACAAGAGATTCCTTTCATTCGACTGATTCTGCCAAAATACCTCATTCCAGAGACAATCAAAGGTCTCACAATAGTTCGTATCAATCCGGTTAAGCTGGGAAGAAATTGGACTACACTAGCAACAAGTCTACGGAGGTTACCGGGCTTTGTAGTGTATTTACATTTCGAATTCCGAACATTGCATAGATCCTATTGAGGGCAAACCTACGTGGAACTCCAGTACCGATGTACTACTTTTATATACCTACCTAGCAAACTTTTGGATCACACTGCTCTAGTTCCAGCTACGTAGGGGAGAACAGGGTAATGGGCGCCTACTAAGGGAACATTTTGATAAAAACGACATTCGTTAACATTCTTCTAATTTTTAATTCTATTTGACCTAGATTATTAATAGTATATTATTATCGAAGTAAATATCAGTCATGTATAACAATAACGATTTTACAAAAAAAAATATCGCTTCCCTTACCCACACTTGCGGGTAATGAGAGAACTTTTTTTTATGCGCTTTGCCAAATACTAGGAATTTTAGCCTTTATCGTGGGAGCGTTTACAAACATAGAAACTCACATACACAACATCCAGAGCCGGAACATTTATCTGTAGGTCATACAAATATTTATCCGTGCGGGAATCGAACCCGCGACACGCAGCGCAGCAGTCAATCGCTCAACCACTGCGCCAACCGTGCGCCCTAATATTTTTTTAATGCTCATATCGGAAATGGAAGCTATAACTTTTACTCTTTCCTAAAAATTTTACTAAACATACCTACTTTAAATGAAATCTTAGTTATTAATACAAAGAACTGTTTGTAACACAAATAATAAAATCCACTTTTCAAAACAAAACAAAGAAATAAAGATGAAATTATTTAAAGATAACAAAGATCAAAATTTTTACGGATCCAAACTAAAAGCACAAATATAAGAATCTGGACTATCACTGCCAGAACATTTTCCATGATCACATCTTTCCACGTTTTCCTGTTTTTTCATGCTAAACTACCATTACCCGCAGACCACCATTTTGAAAAGTAATAACATAAATATTTAATTCTACTTTCAATCACAATTTAACCAATTGGACTTGTTAGTAAATGAATCTAGGAATAAAGGTAAAAAGCATAAACATAATAAAATAAGAAAATAACTTGATGTTTATCTTGGCGTTTGCAATCGGCAGTTTTTTTTAAGTATACGAAAAATACACAACCATCCCGTCCGTCGTTAGTGCCATGCAAGTGCACGTGTGTGACGTGCACGTCAGGCGAAAGTTCTCGATGGTTGACTGAAGCGGCCGAGAGCTTACGATCGCACGAATGTGCATTCGTTCCTTTCGATCACCATCGCTCTCATTACCCGACGGCTCTCATTACCCTATAAAATAAAATATAAAATATAATTTCAACAATCTTACATACAAATTAAAATTACTTTTAAAGTTTAATTATCTGTCATCGTTACGTGAAGATAGAAATAGAATAGAATAGAAAACATTTATTCGACATAGACACAACACGACAGCAAAAATCACAAAGTAACAGAGAAGAACAGTAAAAAAAAGTACAAACAAGGTTTAAGAATAATTGCGCCGGGCGTGTCCATACCGAAAGGGCTACCAACTCAGCATTTGCTGGGCGTCAGACACCAAGCGCTGATTTTCAGTTGGCACCCCGCTAGTGACACACGGACGTGGGTAAATAAAATAGATACTTAATATAATGTCATAAAGTGCAAATGTGTGCTTAACTTGTAAATTGAAAAATATGTAAAATAGATAATATAAAAAATAGATATAATGTAATATGATTTATAGTATATAAAGTGCTACAATATGATGGTTTAAAATTGTCTCAAAACCCCAAATGACAGTGTGGCATAGACGCAACCGGCCTATCACATCCAGCCAATCTCTTCCCGACTCATAGAAATATACGAGTAGGCACACCACTTGATGGATTAAACTAAATTTTAAATAAGCGTATAAATAATTCATATTAAATAATGAACATTGGATTGAATTAAATTAAAATAAAGATAGAAATTAGATAAATGATTTGTCAATATTAATGTCATTAAATTTTATTTGTGAAGTCAGAATGAATGTCTTAAGTTTAGTCTTAAAAGTTATTATATTCGTTATGTCCCTAATCGGCGGTGGAATGTTATTCCAACATTTGGAGGCTGCGTACCTAAAACTTCCTCGGAAGGCTGCAGTACGGTGGTGCGGGGTAGCCAGTTGTTGAGCACAACGCCTGGCCTTGCGCTGCCGGTGACTGTTTATCCACGCAAGCTTCGAGTACAGATATGGTGGACATTTATTCTTGATGACACCGAAAAGTAGACAGGCCAGGTGCAATTTCCTACGCGATTTCATTTTTAAAATATTATTCCTGTTAAGAAAAGGTGTAATGTGGCTTCTTGGAGGTACGTTAAAACAAAATCGCACGCATGCATTCTGAACCCTTTGAATCAATCTTACGGTACGTGCCAAAAGTCGAGGTCCCACAACGGTATCAGCGTAATTTAACTTAGACAGAACCAGACTTGTCAACTAGCTGTATACGCAGATCTTCACTTAAATACGGGCGCATCTTATATAATACTTTAGACGGTAGAAGCAGTTTTTTACACAGTTTGCAGTATGAGCCTCAAAACGTAGTTCCTGGTCCATGATCAAACCCAGATTTCTCGCCTCATAAACACGATCAATACTTTGGCCCATTACGATCACGTTAGCAAGATCACTGTTTATAGTATTGAGTACCTTGCACCAAAAAGCATAAATTTGGTTTTAACCGGGTTGAGTAATAGGGAGTTTTGTTTCGACCAGACCACAATCCTGTCCAGATCTTCGTTTAATAATTTTACTGCGGTCACGTAGTCTTCCGGTTTAAAAGAAATGTATAGTTGAATATCATCAGCATAAATATGAAATTTAGAATTTTTTAAAACATTAATAATATCTGCACTATACAAAATAAACAAAGGAGGACCCAATATAGATCCCTGTGGAACACCCTTTACCACTGGAGTCATATTAGACAGAATACAAGATCCATTGGCATCTCGAATTTCAACCAGTTGTCTACGATTACTCAAATAACTGCTGAACCATGCAACCGTAGGTGCGTCAAAACCGTAATACGTCATTTTAGAGAGCAAAAGCGACAAATTAATAGCATCAAATGCCCGGCAGAAGTCCAGTAGAACCAACAGGGTACAACATCCCTCATCTTCAGCCGCCAATATGTTGTCCGTAACATCTAACAGTGCCGTTGCTGTGCTACGACCCCTCCTAAAACCCGATTGTGCCTCCGGTAGGATGTTATTTCTCTCAATGTATGCAGTTAGCTGGGTATTTACTACTTTTTCTAGCACTTTGGACAAGAAGGGTAGAATACTTATGGGCCTAAGGTCCTTAATAGTGCTAGGGTTCGCAACTTTAGGAATTGGACGCACAACAGCAATTTTCCACAGGTCAGGAAAGGTCGACGTAGAAATGGAACGGTTAACAATAGAAGTCAGCACATTTAATGTTTGAGGGAGAGTCAAGAGAAACATGTCAAGCGTAATGTGGTCAAAACCCTCTGCATTCGATTTAAATTTTGATAAAATTTTGATAATGTCAGATTAGTCTACAGGATCAATAGAAAAAACCCCCTCACCAAATCTATGAGACTCATAGTAAGCCAGACATGATGCTGGTGCTATATCATCACCTGGAACGTTCAGAAAATGCGAATTTATCTAATCTGGATTATTGAAGTGAGGGGGCAAGTCAGAAACACTTTTAAAGGGTAATAAGGTTGACTTAAGATTTTTCCATAGAATCTTAGGTTGATGAATCTTACTATTAATATTATGTCTAAAATAAGCTACTTTTTCGAAGTATAAGGACTTGTTAACAAGACCTTTTAACTCCTTGTAATATACGGTTTTACTCTCTGAAGCTGAGTTTTTACACCGTACGTGTGCCTGATTGCGCAAGCACATCATAAGCTTGATGTTATCCGTTATCCATGGATAGGACCGTTCTTTAATAAACATAGTTTTACGGGGAGCATATTCATCAAAAAGTGCGGCGATATTACAGTTAAGATGAGTGACCATACAGTTAACGTCATCAGGCAAAGATGACGCAAGCCAATCCACCGAGGCCAGGTCCTCCTTGAACCTATCCATCGGTACATTTTTTAGATTTCTGCGAGTTACAACAATTGGTGGAATTTTCTCCCTTTTCAAATAAAAAACTGCTTTAATAAAAGCATGCGCGCCAAGTGCACCAATCCAGTCCACCTTGATGTCACGCACCTTTGCATCTGTGCACACCAGGTCCAGAAGTGTCTCGCTAGTAGAAGTAAAATGAGTAGCAGATGGCACTAGTTGACTCAGTTCGAGACTTTGAAGAAATATATTTAATTTGCTCGTTTTGGGATCTGTTTGATTTAGACAATTTATATTAAAGTAATTCATCCGTGAACAGCACGTGGACTGGGGCCGTGAGCAATGGTCCAACATTGCTCACGGCCCCAGTCCACGTGGTTCCGAACCCATTCTAATCGTCGTCCACGATTGCCTCTCCGTAAAGGTGGGACCCGGAGTGGTCTACGAGAGCGTAGATTGCTTTCATGCAGTCGCCTTCTTACAGTTTGGTCACTTACAAGCACTTGGTGTTCCACTCGCAGCCTTTGGACCAATTGAGTCGCCGTTGCATTTGGTTGAGCTCGCGCAGTAATTTGCAAAAATCGGTCTTGTCTGGGGGTAGTGATGCGACTTGGTCCCCGGTGCCTCTCCGCTACTTCACCTGTGGCACGATAGCGTGTCCACAATCTTGAAATTACATTTTGGTGGGTCCCTATGGCCTCAGCAACATTACGCTGAACAGACCCAGCTTCCAGCATTCCCACAGCTCGTAACATCTCCGCCCTCGTCAAATGTTGGCGTTGCATGGCTACAATACCTCAATTTTACTTTATCTTTCGTTTAAAAATGAAAAAAACTGTAACTAAACGTAATTCGTATTGTTTTCTAAATTTCGCACAAATGAAAATTCCCTCTCCTACACATCAAGACATTTTTATGCCACCGAAACAAAAGAATTAAAAAAAAATTGAATTTGGAATTAGTCTGAGATAAATTACAAACAAATCGGTGTATAAAAGATTCCAATGCGGCCAGTACTTTTGGAGTTATTTTATTGAGTATGAAATATCCCTAGACCGTGTTGATGTGTGTAGTAGTAGTAGTAGTAGGGACTCCCTTTTCCGCACTTAGACTCCCATTTGGTCCGTTGTACGTGGGGGTACTGGCTAACATAGCCAGCCCAACTCCGCCCAAAAGCACAGAAGCTTCCTGGGAGCTTCACAGGCTTCACGGAGCGACCTCACTGTTCCGAGGGTTTCTTCGCGTTGAGAAGCCACGGCCTCGCATTCCAGGATTACGTGGGCGGCTGATTCTTCGGCGTTAAAACAGCCCCTGCAAAGTGGGCTGTCCGTGGCGCCTATGTTGAATAAATGTTTGTTAAGAAGGGTGTGGCCCGTTAGTGTCCCTATAATTATTTTGAGGTTATTTCTACTCAGGCTGAGGAGTTTCTTAGTGAGACGCGGGTTTACTATCGGTACAGCCATTTTTGACTGTCTACAGTCTGTAGCCCGTGACCATCTGTTATTGTGCAATTCTGTTGATCTTTGACGAATCCACACACGAAATTGCGAGAAAGGCAAGGGGATAAGTGGGTACGGGCCTAGCACCAACATCTCGGAGCCCCTTTTCGCAAGTTCATCTGCGGCATCATTGCCTAGGGATCCACTGTGCCCCTTGATCCACTGGAGAGTGATTCGATTGGATTTTGATATACTCTCCAGGGCGAGGTGGCATTCAAAGATTAGTTTGTTGTTAGTTAGTTTGTTTTCTAAAGCTTTGAGCACAGCCAGACTATCAGATAGGAATCTGATTCCGTAGTTCTGGATACCTAAACGCTTTACGGTTTTTGCGGCTTGTGTTAAGGCGACACATTCACATTGGAAAATTGAACTATGTGTGCCTAACGGTATTTGAAAGTTAATGTTGAGGTCAAGGGAGTGAACGCCAGCACCTGAGCCGCTATTAGTTTTTGAGCCATCTGTGTAGATTCGCACTTCATTAGCTCCTGACTGATCCCTTTCTTCCTCTATTGTTTGTATGTTATAGTTTTTGTTGAACATAGGTTGTTTTTGTATTCTATCACACGGAGCGGCGATGAGAGGTTGATACTCAATCGCCCGGTCCAGGATTTTAGCGTGTGGGCTTGTGTGGTTTTTACCCCATATGCCTAGATGCAATAGCCTGATAGCAGCTAGCGCCGCTTCTTGCTGTATGTACAGGTCCAGGGGAGTTATATGTAGGGCTATCTCCATGGCTGCTGTTGGGGTGGTTCTCATGCAGCCGGTGATAGCTGAGCAGGCCTGTCGCTGGAACCGTTGGAGTCGGGTGATGGTGGACGAGAGTTCTGTCCTAGTCCACCAAACCAGAGCACCATAAGCCAACATTGGCCTGATTACCGCTGTGTATAGCCAGAGAGTAATCCTTGGAGACAGCCCCCATGTTTTTCCTAACATTTTTTTACACTGATAGAGTGCGATTGTGCATTTGTTGAGTTTGTAGTCAAGATGCTTGTTCCAGAGCAATTTGCTATCAAGAATTACCCCTAAGTACTTGACCTCCTCTTTAAGTGTTAATTCTGTGTTGAAAAGTTTTGGAAGCCTATGCGGTCCAAGATTTCGTTTGTTAGTGAACATTATTAGTTCCGTCTTTACGGGGTTAACCGACAGTTCGTGTTTTGTACACCAGCTCTCGATTATTTTGAAGGCCTTTCTCATGAGATCACATAAGATGCCTTCAAATTGCCCCGAGATTAGAATTGCTATGTCATCTGCGTATCCTACCGAGTAAAGACTGCTGGCGTTGAGCTCTGCAATGAGCTCATTTACGACTAAATTCCACAGAAGTGGTGACAGCACCCCACCTTGTGGGCAGCCCCTGCTCACGATTCCTCGTGTGGTAGTGTTCACAGTAAATTGAATAGCACGGTTTTTTAGCATGTTGTTAATCCATTCTACGAGCGTCGGCGCAACACCGTGCGTGTTGAGTGCCTGACCGATGCTGGTGAAGTTAGTTTTGTCGAATGCACCTTCGATATCAATGAAGGCACCTAGGGTTGGATTTTTGTTTTTGAGAGCATTGCCTACGCGTGAGACTACGCTGTGGAGCGCTGATTCAGTTGATTTGCCTGCACAGTAGGCATGTTGGTTCGGGTGCAGAGGTTTTTGAATCGAAATCTGGTTTCTTATCTTCCTGTCCCCCAGCCTCTCCAGTGTCTTTAGAAAGAAAGAGGAGAGGCTTATGGGTCTAAAAGATTTGGGCTGGGTGTAGTCGCCCCTACCTGGTTTCGGAATAAATATTATTTTTACTTCGCGCCATTTCAAGGGGATATATCGGTGAGCCAGACAAGCCCGAAAGACCTTAACAAGGTAATCAGCTAGCAGAGCACCGCTCCATCTGAGCAGAGCTGGAAAGATACCGTCCATCCCCGCTGCTTTGAAAGGCAGGAAGGTGTTGATTGCCCATGTTATTTTATCTTTGTCGATAACTTCTAACGCCACCTCCCAGTCTAAGCTGCTCGTAGCCCTTTCCCTGTACGGTTCCCAGCTTTGCTGGGTGGCAATCTGGCAGCCCGGGAAGTGGGTAGTTAGGAGTAGTTCGCTAGTTTCTGCGTCGTTTGTTGTGTAAGTGTTATCTGGTGTTCTTAGGCATCCTATAGACAGGTCTGCCTCTTGAGCAAGACAAGTTTTGACCCTATTTGCCTGGTTGTTGTTTTCAATGTTAGTACAAAAACGCCTCCAACTTGTTTTACCTCGGAGGCGAATTAGTTTTTTATATGTTTTGCGGTTTGTTATGTAACGGTCCCAGTCTACTGGCGACCGTGTGTTCTTAGCTCTATTGAATAGCCTTCTCAGTTTGTGTCGGTGTCTCTCCAGTTCAGGACTCCACCAGGACTGCCTGATCCCTCTCCTGGGTAAGGTGAGGGGACACGACTGTTCATAGCTCGATAATAGGATGGAAGTGATTTTGTTTACGTGTTCGTCTAAATTGTTTATCGTTATTTCAGCCGGAAGAGAGGGTAACCTACCCAGTTCAGTACCTATAAGTCTGACGAACTTCGATTGGTCTGTGTTGCGAGGAACTCTTCTTGGCTGTGGTGTGGTTAAGTTGAAGTTAATTGTAAAACGAATCCATCTATGGTCTGAGCATGATATCTCATTGGACACATGCCATTCCTGAATGGAGTTGGATACACCTAAAGTTGCTAAAGTTAGGTCTATTATTGTTTGCGATCTTGCGTTTATGAAGGTGGGTTCGGAACCCTTGTTGATGTGTGTATATATAAATGACAGTTTTTTTTTCCAAGACTGGCTGAAGAGAGATGTAATTTTCTTTAACGTTTGTTAAGATTTGGGTATAGTAAGGGTTGATGATCTTCACTTCGCCTTCTGGTTCGTTCTCTACTCTGTGTGCTAACTATGCCAGCCCCCCAACAATTTCACAAGTCCACCAGACTATTGCAATCGTCCGAAGCGTCCCGCCAATCATTTCAATCATTTTCGAGCCTCCCTTCTCGCTAATACGATTTGACAGCAATTTTTCTATTTGTCTTTGCACATTCCGTTGGGCTTTCATTTTCATTTATAATCCGATTCATTATGGCGCCCGTTTCACGTCAATTCATTGGAATAAATACGAAGTGAGAGTTTTGTGAATGGTTGTTTGACCGACTGTAATAATTACGGGAACTTTTTATGGTTCAAAGGGATTGTTGTTTGTTGTTAGAATAAATATTTTATAAGGCGGGGTAGATTAATTTCGAACTAAGGTTTTATTTGATAATAATTATACCACGCTTTTACTGTCCCGCTGCAAGACAAAGGCCTCTTTTCATACAGAGAAGGCACGAGCATAAAACATCTTGCTAAATGCGGGTTGGTCCGGGTTTGCTCCCAATGGCTTCCTTCACCATTGTCAGCGATGTCCAAGATAAACTTAGAAAACACATACATATGAATTTAAAAAGTCACATTGTTATTTGCCCAGCTTGGAATCCACGACCGCAAGTACAAGAGGCGAGGTCTTAGCCACTAGGCCCTACAAAATTAATTATTCAGTATAAATAGGATGCATGATATAAATTAATTAGCTCCTATCTCCTCTAAGTTGAACCCACAAATCCTGACGTAGGTCTAAATCAAGAAGTCAATCTGTTGTCTTGGGACCTTTAATACAAGCTTTTGGAAACCGAGAATTTCCTCAATGTACGGTGCAAAAGATAAATAATAACCTAAAATCTGAGAAACAATATACCACGGGTATTTAACGCGATGATTTCGATTTTATTTTTCTCAATTATGAAACGCGAAAGTTTTGAAGTTAATATAACCTGAAATCTTCCCACGGAAGGGAAAATGCCTCATCTAAATCCGCAGCCGCTGGTAGAAGCTCGTTACGAATACTAATCAAAAGAGCATCTCCGTCAACTGCAGGCAGGCGAGCCTTCGATGTGCATCCCTCCAGGCTCGGATAGTAAGAGTGCCACAAACATTTACAAGGGTGCTAATTGCTTCATCGAGTGGTCCTCTCGAGATCAAAGCGATTCGGTTGCGATGCCGCTTGGGAGATGATTGGCGATTCTCAGGTTACGAATGTGGCTGTAGTAAGTCGAGTTGTGGGGAGAGAGAATGTTTGTGATGAAGTATTGAGGTATGTTGTTTGAATTTTTATTTAAATAATTTCGTTTCCATAAAGACAGGACTTGTTGCTTTTTTTCCTAGGTGTTTTGTTAGTTAGTATTTCAAACTTGATACTTTTAGCTATGATTTTCTTGAAGCAAGTTGTACATTTACATGGGCAGAAGCAGTTTCTAAAAATATGACCAAAAAAGAAAATAAATATTGTTCCAGGCGTGGTGTTTTCCTTATGCGTGTAAATTTTAAGTCATCCAAATATTAAAATTTAAGAAACAAGAGGTATCGTGTGACCCAGTAACTAAGCTGCTGAGGTCAGATAGGCATTTGCTCCAGTTAAAATATTTTAAGCTGCATGTGATTAGACTGGAAGATGATCCTAACATAGGGAAAAGGCACACTTGATGACGAGTCATCCAAATACTCTCAAGAGCAATAAGCTGGAATTACTTCATCGCGCGATGCTTAATTTTTTTGTACAATTTCTTTACTATGAACTGTGATATATCATTTGAAAGGTATAGAACAACCATCTCACGAAGGCGGATGAATCGTAACAAAATTATAAGTAATTTTGACGGGTTACGTGACTTTTATGACGGCGAAATAAGTTTCGCCGTCATAAAAGTCACGTAACCCGTCTTTGTGACATTGAACAACGCTCTCAATTGATATCAAAAATATTTAAAATAAATTTAGGGAACTATTGCAATTGGACTAAGATGAGGACGTCTAAATGAATAGGAAGTAATATGAAAAGAATTTGTTTTGTTAACATGCAGGGACAACCTGGTTTCATCTTTTTTCATTTCATCGAGAATAGGGCTCGGCTCCATTGCTCCACATCCCAATCAAAGTGATCGCGAGCAAACAGAAGCCGGGTGTCGGTGGGCTAGAGACAATTTGGGTCCCGTGGCTGGCCTTGTTGGGGTAAGTTCGCTTCTTTGAGTCTTCGCCTCACTGTTCACTCGCTGACAGCCCTCCATCGAACTTCTCTAAACTGCTGCTGGACGTCCTCGCCGGTCAGGTTGCGATTTCGGAGAGAAGCGGTGACAATAAATCGGTCATCTCTCACCGAAGTGCATCGCTGTCGTCCAGATCCTGGTCTCCGGATTAAGTTTCCAGTCCCCCTGAACTCTTGTATACCTTCGAGACACAAATCTGGCTTAGAAGAAGCTGTCGAGTGATAGTACGGTGAGATCACCCAAACTGGATTAGGATTACTACTGAGCAGCTTCTATAGGTGTGGTATCCATTTTATTTTAGCTTAAGTGTTTCCAGTGACGTGAAACATTGGACTGATTACCAATTTTCATAAACGCCCACTTTTTATAATGTTTCAGGACTACCAAGCAATATGGTGTTTTGTAGACCCAATATTTGTTCTGAGCAACGTGCAATGAAGTGATTCCAGTTTATTGCACGCGAGTTTATATTATTCCGTGCGGGAAAACCATACTATGATCCATATTGCAGCAACCAATTGCTGCCAAAAGTTTACTTCTACCTTATCCTTAAACCACGCAAAAATAAACCTCAGTAATATCTTCATTAGTTCCCCTTGTACTTAAAACAGTTCAAAGCCGTCGTAACGATTAGTGTACTTGACGTGATGATTATTATATTACAAATAATAATAAAACATGTATAAATTAAATAGTTATTGATGCATAGATTTAAGTCGCAAAAATTATGTGATACATTTAATTATAAGCCCACCTACCTACATTATATTAATTGAAGTTGTGAACAAATATTTATAATAGCCCTCCTCCTAATTTTTATGTTGTTATGCCCGACAGGGCCCACAATGCTCCAAAACTATTGTATGTATCTTTATGTACCTACCACCTAAGTTCACATTGTGGAATGCAATAAACGAATTGAGTATTGAGTATTGAGTATTACAGTCAAACGCACGTCGCACAGGTCTTACTCATGTACTACGAAAACCGCCCTTACTGCTAAGCGCTGTACTTGTTAAATTGTTACCACTGGTGTAATTGACTGTACCTGCGTATGTATTCATGTTCCGATGAAAGTAGGGTGGTTCAAAAGAGTAGAGCCTTCTTGAGATAAGTTGTTGCTTTTATGTTTGGTATGCAATAAAAGTTTAGCACGGTTTAGAAAGGGTACGGTAAACTTTTGTGTTAAATTGTTTTTGTAGTTATTTATTTTTTAAAGGCGAGCTTAACCCATAATTGGGTTCACTAATAGCAAACCTCAGAAAGATTTGCAAATGAGGACAATAAATCCAAGTGCAAAATAAAAACTTAAAAACGAAATGTTGTGTTTTATGCCGAGATTGCAGAGACTGTAGTGATGTTTGTAAATAAATAAATATATTTCGAGATTGCCTCTAGTGTCTAATATACTAATAATAAATTACACACGAGGCAAGGTTCGTATCGTTTGATTCGTATCAAACAGCGTGACTGATAAACATTCCATTTCTAAAGAAAAAAAGATATTTATATCCTTCCACATGTCTTTAGGTTCACTCAAGTGTGCATAGAAGTGGATACACGAGCAATGTTTGTATTCACAGTTCATTAGGACCCCGTATTCGCCATAGCAAGACACAGAACTGTCAATTTTTTCCACACAAACCAAGCGTGGCAGTATGTGTCACCATTTATTCATAGAAATTTTATTTCTCAAAAACTATAAAAAAATGGCTTTATTTTAAGTTTCAAAATCTATCTTCTTCTTACTACTCGTGATGCACATAGTGGGCCGCTGTAGGCATAACTTGGTCAGATGGAGTACTCCAATCAGCCACAGTGTGACTGTGAAACCACCCCACAGACGATGCCCCACCTCCTTTCCTGCTCCTTATGTAAAGCCACCTGTACCATGCAAGACCTTTGTGAGGCCAGCGCTAAGGCTATCGACGTGGCTGAATACTGGTCTAAGAAAATTTAGTGAAGGAATCATCGACACGAAGAAGAAGAAGACATAGTGTGTCCAGAATATGAATCTGACGTCACCCGAAACTAACGCCAGTCATACTGCCCGTCATTCAGTACAAACGACATTTTGCGTGACCAGCTTTAAAAATAACTTCAAAAGCATGTTACTTTGGAGCGGTATGCAGAACAGAGTGGATATTTCCGTATTCTTCATAGACAAGTGACGGTCTTCCGACCAGACGTGTATTGTGTCTTGTGGCCAACTGCCCGCTGCTCGATGGTTGATGTCGAGCTCTTGTATCTAGCGCCTAAAAACTGGTAGAAGGAATATTGTTCATCCAGCAGAAAGACGAACCTCGAGGGAGTATCCCACATACAAGCTAGATTTTGTTTTGCTTGGGTAAATGCTCATGCATACTGCGCTACCACGGGGAGATAGCACAGTTATGTGGGACTCTAATCCACAAAAACTCCACGGTGTCCTGCTGTGCCGCTTATGGCAGGCACACGGGCTCTTATCCGTGAACGCACGGCGGTTGTCCGTCACCGGATCCTCCACTGTGGAGTACCCCTGGGGAGTATCACCGGCGAACCAGAACACATTGACTGTGGATATTGATGAAATGTCACTACGCCTAGTTATCATGCCTGATTACCTCGTTGTTCCCTTCTTACTGGGTTCTGGTTTCAATCCCCGCATAGAACAACGTCATTTTCCGGGTTTTCCTATTAAGTTTTCAGTCGCAAATTTGAATCTCGATTTGGTCCAGTGACATAAAAATCTTCTAAAGTGATTTTATCAACAAATTTAATTCAAATAATACGTATTAGCAGTGTATTTAAAGAGAAGTAAGTTCCTGGCTTTTTACGAGGCAAGCGGCATTTTTACGTGCCATAAAATCTGTTTATAAGGAAATCTTTTTGTGAACCGTGAGGAAAATAACGATTTTCTTTGCTTTTAAAACTGTGTTTGTATTCATAACGGGTTTAAGAGACTTATTAATAACTCTGTGGGTGACTGGGTTTTATGAAGAAAGAAATCTATTAAGGTTCTGGAAATGGTGAGAAGAGTTTCTTTTTTATTGTTTTTGTAACGTAGTAATGCAAGTATTTGCACACTTTTTTTTACTTAGGATCTTTTTAGGGTTCCGTACCTCGAAAGGAAAAAACTTAACTCTTATAGTATCACTTTGTTGTCCGTCTCTCTGTCTGTCAAGAAATATCCTTTATCTCAGGAACGCCAGAACGTATCGAGTTGAAATTAATTTCGCATACTCAAGTTTGCAACTCTTTGCAGCTGTGAATGAACTTCTAGATCAACGCAATCAAGAGATACAGCCGTTAATGACGCATATATTACATTCGCAAGGAAATCAAAATCTACAGGGTACTTTCCGGTGACCTAGAATCATGAAATTTGGTAAGCAGCGATGTCTTATAGCACAAGTAAAGGAATGAATCCGAAAACAATAAATTTAATTAAAATTTATTTAAATTTTTACCAACACGAAAAAAAAAACTTATTAGCAGTTGGTAAACTGACCGCGACTTATGTCGATGTATGGGGGCACCAGTTTTCCAACGGCAAAGTTAATTGTGTCCCTCAATTATGTTTATCTTGTCGTTGGTCTCATAGTTTATGAACTTCAGTAATGTTTTTTAATTATTTTGGCGAATAGCTGTTTGTACGGAACCTTAGTGTGCAAGATCGACTCGCACAAGCCAGTTTTTAAAATAGCTTCACCATTTGTAAAATTATTTGTAGTACAATACTAACCATTAAAACCGGCACCAGTGTAAATATAATAAATATGATAATTATAAAAAAGGTAAAGTCTGCAAGTAGGATCTTCGAAACTACATGTCCGATTTAAAAGATTCTTGCACCAATAGAGAGCTACACTATTTATATGATTATTTAACTTCAAATATAAATCTTTGCCCCAAAGTCAATATAATACTGGAAACGTTTCCTACGTGACAAGATGTCAACTGATATATTTAGGTCCTTTAGGGGCCTTTCTCAAAGTGGGTCAACGGCCTCGTAAAATATTGCATGGATTAAGTATGCCTTGTGACAAGTTTATGTGATGCACCTTGCCTTTTAAAGTAGGTTAGAGTTGTCTATGGGTACCCATAAAATATGTTGTTTAAGTGTAGAACAGTGCATAAGTTAAGAAGGGAAGCTGAACTAAAACCCTTGTGGTCCACATAAAACGATTTTACGAGCTTGGTGGAGAAACGACTGAAGTATTCTGTTTACCATGTTTTTATTTTTTTTTCATTTACCTACTTTAATAGAAGTTTAAAATAAAGAAAATGTTTTCGTTCGTGTACTTGGTAATTTATTTCGAGTTTTTTTTAAATTAATCGGCATAACTGTACAGGGCTGTTTGGTATCGGTATCAGATAGCAAAACGGTATTACGAAATCCAAATGTCTGTTTTATTATGGCCCATATCAGGCTCATCTAAAGACTTTCAAATTCACAGTAAGCGGTTATAATCATCCATAGATGCAATATTAGCAATGTTTTTTTTTCTATATTAAATTGGTATAGATAGTTCAACTAATATTTGCGCGCTGCGTTGTGTGGGTAAGCATTTGTGGGTGGTTGTTTTGCTCGGACGTCTACTGCCGCGTCACTGCCACACAAATGCATAATGTGTACAGCGCACGCACACATGGCACCGCGCGCACAGTTGAGTTGAACTATTTACAGTAGTTTTCATAACGACATTTGAGAAATTTCGATCTCCTAGAAACCTGGACAAACTGTGTTAGGTGATGATTGGTTATAAATGCATAACCCAATCAATCTGCAGAGCATTTCTCTAATTATATTATGTGTGGGGTCTTGGGGTCAGCTTAATATCAGTATTTTACATGAAACTATTACCTAACTGACAAAGTTTTACCCACTGGCTTTCAAATATTACATACATATATAAATTCAGAACGCCTGAATTTATATATTTATGTTTTTTCTTTTTAGGGTTCCGTATCTTAGGGTACGGGTAAAAACGGGACCCTATTACTAAGACTCCACGATCCGTCTGTACATCTATCACCAGGCTGTATCTCATGAAGTGTGATAGCTAGACACTTCAAAATGTTCGCAGATGATGTATTTCTGTAGCCGCTATAACAAAAAATGCTAAAAACAGAATAAAATAAATATTTAAGTGGAGCTACGTGGCGAGTCCGACTCGCACTTGACCAGTTTTTCTTTTATTCTAGCCTGATCTGTCCCACTCCTGCCACACCTTCCACTTATGGATGCTGGTTATGTCCTTAAAGATTAACTGTCCCAAATTTACTGTCTTACTTTCACAAGCTTACTTACAATATAATACAGATTTATAACCACGGCACAGTAAGGGCAAGGCGTGGGTGATTTGTTTCCGGCTGTAAGACGACACACGTTGACGTGGTGACGCGGCGTGAGCAGAAGGTGAGCTTAAGGTGTTATATACGCCCCAATGTAACGCAGTACTGGCCGTGCGCCCGCTCGGTGCCAAAGTATGAAAATTTAATCTCCTTTTGAACAGTTTTGTTTGCAAAATATTATTTGATTTACATATGCTATGTTAGGTATGAAGTAATTCCAGCCATCAATTTTTCTGTATAAAAATATTTTTAAACATCCAAGTCGTTTTGGAGGAGTTTCCAAAAGTTGCGAAAAATATCGTGTTGTTCATATTTTTTTTAAAGCAAAACTATTAGTTACACGAAAAAACCTTGTGTTCAAAATTATGTACATGAATCAATAATAAATATATATTTTTTTCAAACCTTTTAACCTAGCTGTTACTGAGGAGTATGCTTTAGAAAGTTTCCGTTTTACGGCACTAAAGCGTATGTAGGCCCTTAATTAGCTCCGTGAGTGATGACCAGCCGCCCTTGTAATATATCAGTGTCTACATGACTATACATTAAGTGTTTGATCAAATATCAGGTTCCATAGATGAAGTCTTTAGTAAAGTATCGGGTACTAAACTTGACTTTAATTTTATTTATTTTTTGGCCCGCCCTACACTACGAATTTCTCCCATATGTGTGTAAAAATATTTAAACTCATATACACAAACAGCATGACACTGAACAACTATCGTATAGTAAATACTAATATGTTTCCGTGCAGGCATCGAACCCGTGACGCACAGCGCAGCAGTCAATCGCTAAGCCACTGCGTAAACCATGTCTTCAAATGCAATTAAAGGAGACCTAAGTCCAGTTGTAGACGTCTTTAGGCTTTAAATACTAATTGACACAGAACAACTCCTGAAGCTATTTCATAGTGCAGTTTTTTATATCCTATTTAATCTGTTTTTTTATTGTTTCCTTAATATATTACTCACTCCATCATCAGAATTGCAAAATTATGTACTCACATTTCACACCAGACTGCTTTGTAAAAAATATTTCGTATACATATTTCTACATTTTAAATGCATCCGTGCACTTTTCATGTTCACCTTCATCCGTGCACTTTCATGTACATAACACATATTTTTTTTCATGAAAAGCTTTTCTATATAGGTAGGTATTGAATCAAATCCGTCAAATGAATAAAAAATGTGATGGGTGTAACAAAGTTTTCAGCGAATAAACGGTTTTATTTTTTTGTTAAAAGAAAAAGTTCAAAATTTTTGATGCTCATTGCTGTTATAATGTCAGTTTGTTTAGTAAACATGTTATTAATTTGTGAATCGTGATGAAATTGACTATGAAATCAAACGATACGCTGCATTATCTATTTAAATAATCTTATTAATTTAAATAATCTTAAGCCAGCCTAATCCACTAATGATAGAAGTTTGAAATTTTGAGAGAATATTGATTTTATACTATAGGTGTAATTTATGAAAGGAATTTTCGAAGTTCATCCCCTTAAAGAGTGAAATAGGGGATGAAAGTTTGTATGGTCATTTTACTTACTCTAAGACAGTCTGGGAGCTCAGTTAGATTTGCCACAATTTACCAGGAGACCAGAATCCTGATGTAAAAAAACCGTGTCATACTCTGCCGCAGAGCCACCATTTTAGAAACCGGTCAATTATATCTTAAAATGATGTACGCCAAACGTACACATAATGTACGTATAGCCGTTATCGCTGTACGTGCTTCAGGTAATGATACAATAGACATTGATTGTGGCTCTGCTGCAGAGCATACTCTCTAGCAGAGCCACAAATAACATGTACTCAGACAAGATAAACGCTACTATTTTTTGATGAGAACTGTGGTACGAATAGAGTTTATTGCGTACGTCTTGAAAAATATCATTTTAAGACAGTAGTTTTATTTATTTAGACTTTATTAAAAATTTCATAGAAAGCGCCTGGTTATTTTGGGTATTGTCAACGAGACCACTAGACGACACCACCTGGGGTGTCTTTTCACCTTAAAGAAGTTCTAAACTCATCATATACATTTACCGTAGTCGGCTGTGGTGTAGTTATAAAAAAAAAATTGTACACGATACCCTAGCGGTGTCGTTGACAATACATGGGTCATTTTACTTATATGGGTTATTTTACATACATGGGTTATTGGATGAAAACTGTTGTACGAATAGTGTTTATTGCGGACGTGTTGGAAAATATAATTTTTAGACAGTAGTTTTATTTATTTTAACTTTATTAAAAATGTTATAGAAAGCGCCTGGTTATTTTGGGTATTGTTAACAAGACTACTAGACGACACCACCTGGGGTGTCTTTTCACCTTAAAGAAGTTCTAAACTCATCATATACATTTACCGTAGTCCCCTGTGGTGTAGTTATCAAAAAAAAATTGTACACGATACCCCAGCGGTGTCGTTGACAATACATGGGTCATTTTACTTATATGGGTTATTTTACATACATGGGTTATTGGATGAAAACTGTTGTACGAATAGTGTTTATTGCGGACGTGTTGGAAAATATAATTTTTAGACAGTAGTTTTATTTATTTTAACTTTATTAAAAATGTTATAGAAAGCGCCTGGTTATTTTGGGTATTGTCAACGAGACTACTAGACGACACCACCTGGGGTGTCTTTTCACCTTAAAGAAGTTCTAAACTCATCATATACATTTGCCGTAGTCGGCTGTGGTGTAGTTACCAAAAAAAAAATGTAAACTATACCCCAGCATTGTAAGTCCTTAAATGCTGCTTTTTGTTCATCTAAGCACACTTACAAACATTTTGCGCGCTTCATTGTAATTTGATAAGTAATTAAAGAAAATAATTTTATTTATTTATTTATTTAAACTTCATGTACAATAGTGGTACATAGGCGGACTTAATGCCACAAGGCATTCTCTACCAGTCAACCTTTATTTTTTTTAATAATAATGGAATTCAACATAAATGTCACTAAGGCCGCTATCCTACTGGCGTTTTACGAGCAATGCGTCTGCGCAGACGCGACGTTGACGTCGCGGGACTCTAGTGGCAAGCGTTAGTGCTGAGACTTCGCAACGTTAACGATGCATCAACGCGACGGTGAAGTTGTGTTTTTTGGCAACTGGTTCAATCACGACGTACATTGATTATTGTAAAACTTATGCCAGTGTCTTTGAATAAATAAAACAGTTGGTTAAAAATATACACAAAAGCGTTTTGTATACATACCTTAAAAGTTATAACAAGCCTCTCTTCTGGTGATGCAAAAATTCTGAGAAGTGTCTAAATATTGTGTCATTTTGAATCACTTCTAAAAGTTCGTTAAATGTAGTCTCCGTTAAATGTAGTATTCGCAAATATTTATAAAATGACGATTCATTATTTTTAATATTATTAGACTACAGTGCAAAATATTGTGTACGTTACCCCAACAGGAAACTGACTCCTAGAGTGATATGAGTGGAACGTATAATTAGAGCGTAATCTGCTGTGAATGTGCGTAAAATAAAAAATAAGTGCGTGTCGTCGTTTTTGAAAAAAACGGAAAAACTATTCCTGCTGGGGTAAAGTTGTTCCAGCAGGAAAATTCTAAACGAATGATCGGAATGAGAAATATTGTGCATGAGCAGAGAGCTTATTGTTGTGCAAAAATGTGCACCGAAAATATGATTGGTGCGTCATCAGGTTTTCGAGATACTGCATTTCCTGCTGGCGTAACGTTTTGCAGAATCGTATATCTCTAAAACCATTATACGTGCGCCTGTAGAATGAACATACACGAGTAGCTCTTGATTTGTGCGTATTTGTGCCGGAATTAGATATAAGAAAATATTTATAATTTTCTAATAATTGCGCTTTTTTACACATACCTATCTTGGGTTAAGTCGATATCTTGTATTTTTCCGTCAAAGTAATGACACCCTCGTTTTGACTTTTAGCAATATTATTCGATAACGCAGGCATGTATGCTTTTGAAACTTTTTATGGTTATTACAAGCGTCACGACGGACTGAATACAGTTTTCAGCGAGCTTATACGTTTTCTCATTTAGGTGCTGCGATTTTTTTTCGGGTTTTCAAAAAAGCAATTACTTGAAAATTATAAGTATTTTCTTAAATCTAATTCCGGCACAAATACGCACAAATCAATAGCTACTCGAGTATGTTTATTCTACAGGCGCACGTACAATGGTTTTAGAGATACACGATTCAGCAAAACGTTACCCCAGCAGGAAATGCAATATCTCGAAAACCTGATGACGCACCAATCATAGTTTCGGCGCACATTTTGCACAACTATAAGCTCTCTGCCCATGCACAATATTTCTCATTCCGATCATTCGTTTAGAATTTTCCTGCTGGAACAACGTTACCCCAGCAGGAATCGTTTTTTCCGTTTGTTTCAAAAACGACGACACGCACTTATTTTTTATTTGGCGCACATTCACAGCAGATTACGGTCTAATTATACGTTCCACTCATATCACTCTAGGAGTCACTTTCCTGTTGGGGTAACTAACGTACACCAAAATATTCACTTTCTTGTAATCGATTGGAAAATAAAGGATTTACTCAAAATTTACGATGAGACTTCCTTTTTCTTTTACGTAACTTTTGTCGAAGTAGCAAAGCCAACAATAGTGTTTCCTCGTCGGAATCCAGTTCGTCTTTGATTGTTCGCCTCAAATTGTAGCATGGGCACGAAGTTAACGTTGTGTTCAACGGATGTAACGCTTGCCACTAGATTCTCGCGACGTCAACGTCACGTCTACGCAGGGTCGACGTTACGCAGACGTTGGAGGAACGCCAACGCTCGTAAAACGCCAGTGGGATAGCGGCCTAATGGTATTTAATCTGCATGGACGTATCGAAAAGTTTCACATATTTTGTAATACTACCTTTTCTGTAGTTTAATGAAATGTAAAAAAAAATATATCAAAACCGTTGAAAATAGCTTGAATATAATTTATATGCTCATTGAAAAACCCATTGAAAATAGGTTGAATATAATTTATATGCACATTCGAAAAGTAAATAAATCTAGTAATATTATATTATCTTACTAATATTATAAAAGCGAAATTTGGATGGATTTGGTTTCTATGTTTGTTCCTCAATCTCGCCAGAAAGGTTCAAAGAGTCTGGATGAAATTTGGCACAAAGATAGATTAGAGTCAGGAATAGCATATACAATAATTTTATCCCGGGAAATGTCCCTCGGGTTAATTTATGACGAAGAAAATTATTTATTTATTAATTGCCAGCCGACAGAAGCTAGTAGTTTAGGAGTAAATATAGCAATGGCTACAAAACATTTAGCTGACACAAAATAACCCGCGCTTTCTATGAAAATTTTAATAAAGTTAAAATAAATAAAACTACTGTCTAAAAATTATATTTTCCAACACGTACGCAATAAACACTATTTGTACAACAGTTTTCATCCAATAACCCATGTATTTAAAATAACTCTAGTATGTAAAATGACCCATGTATTGACATCGCTGGGGTATCGTGTACAATTTTATTGTTGGTAACTACACCACAGCCGACTACGGTAAATGTATATGATGAGTTTAGAACTTCATTAAGGTGAAAAGACACCCCAGGTGGTGTCGTCTAGTGGTCTCGTTGACAATACCCAAAATAACCAGGCGCTTTCTATGAAAATTTTAATAAAGTTTAAATAAATAAAACTACTGTCTAAAAATGATATTTTTCAACACGTACGCAATAAACTCTATTCGTACAACAGTTTTTATCATAAAACAGTAGCGTTTATCTTGTCTGAGTACATGTTATTTGTGGCTCTGCTAGAGAGTATGCTCTGCAGCAGAGCCACAATCAATGTCTATTTTATCATTACCTGAAGCACGTACAGCGATAACGGCTATACGTACATTATGTACGTTTGGCGTACATCATTTTAAGATATAATTGACCGGTTTCTAAAATAGTGGCTCTGCGGCAGAGCATGACACAAAAAACCAGGCTGGAATCATGAGTGGTGTCCCTCAAACTGCCAGGAGAACAGAAAAATTAAGAAAAGAAGTATATCAGGGGATGGAATCATGTGTGGTAAGAAATCTCGAACTACCAGGAAATCAGAATCATGAAGATGTAGAAAATCACAAAATCTATATTAACCAGAGTGAATTCGGGGCGGGCAGCTACAAGTTCATAAGCTAAACTTAATCTGAAATGTTCGGCGAATCACTTAAAACTTTTAAAAATCGTCATAATCGAAGTTTTCTAAGTCGTCTCATATAGGGAAAGCCCGCAATTTCTTCGTTAGATTTGTTAATTTGTTTCTTTGTTTATCCTCGTGCTGGAAGGCCTTGGAGCAATTACTCCAATGAAGCTTGTACTTGTGTACTTCAGATTCTGCTGCTTTCTAACAGTGCGCGGTGGAGTGGTGAACATCGGTTGGACGGCGGATTTTTCTATTAAATGAAAACTAACGATGTTCTTTATGGAAGTCTGAAAATGGACCATTGACCAAAAAGCTGCTATCTGAAACTTTTTGGATATATTCTCGGTATGCAAGCCACATCTACTCAACTACCAACTTTTCGCCGTGAATATCTAAAAGCCAAAAGCCCTGAACTCTCTTTTACTACAAACACCCATATGATAACCATAACGGCATATGTACTCTATCTATGTGCAAAGTAGAAACAATATACCACGGGTATTTAACGCGATGATTATTATTATTGTCGCGTTAAATACCCGTGGCATATTGTTTCTCAATTATGAAACGCGAAAGTTTTAAAGTTAATATGTGCAAAGTGTCGAATTCCTTATTCCTCGAAGGTATACAATCAAATACTTTATCTATTTGATTGTATACCTTCCAATAAGGAAAATACTCTCATTTTCATCAATTTTATTAAACCGTGAAATTAATTCCAATTATAATTTATTACAAATCGTAGCTCTTTTACCGACAAAATGAATGTTTGTGACGGCTGACCGCGGCTCCCATTTGGGTCCTGCCTACGGAATTATGCGATACATACAATATTACACGCTTTCCGTTCGTTTGCACATTTTATATGAGGTAGGCACCACTGAACATTTATTTTAATTTAATTATTACATTGAAAATCAAATGTTAACATTAAAGGCTGTTGAGGTATGCCCAAAAGGATTTAATATACTAATTTCGGATCGTGGCATATAAAATATTAGTTTCAGATATCGTTTTTCTACTTTATAACAAAGTCATTCACGACCTTTGTATATCATTTAATTTTCCTGAAACAAACATTCATATTAATTTGTAAATGTTATATCTTCGTATCGAGCCCTACAAATAACTGAGGCATATTTCGAGACATACGTAAAAAGACTTTCCTCGATTGATCGGCTTAGACCTTACGGGCTCAGATCAAGTAAAACTTACGGGTAACACAGTTCAGTTACAAGTAACTAAAAGTACAATAACAGTAGTTCCTCTTACGAAAATCACCTAACATATACTAGGTAAATTAGTGCCGTTAAGATGGCTCGAGTCATGATACTCTCTGGGATGTTGCAAACATGTCAGGGATATACGGATGAAAAGTTTGTTGGAACATGATTTTTGATATTTGAGTGGTTGATGTAAAGAACAGCTGAGGCTCTTGACAAGCGTCATTCTCTGTCAGCGATGGCCATGGTCGAGAAGCCAAAATGTAAGGGTTTGGTGACGTGATATTTTGATAGCGTTTGACAATCCCATAATTTTCTACACTTTTCAAATCGCCATCGCGACTCTTACATTGATAAAATGACACTTGTCTTGCGCCTCAACTCCTCTGGTGGCAAATAACAGTCGCACGGGTCGATCTTCCAAGTATAGCTACGCTTACCGAGGTCGGCACGTTATATGTGATCATTGTATAGCGAGAGTCCTCCGTGCCTAGCAAAGCATGTTAAGCTGTTGGCCTCGAATGTTATACAATTACGAATGTAATTTTGTATATTTTTGGCAGTCGACAGTCGTTACGGTAGTCAGAAGATAGAAAATCGGACACCAGTCTTGCCAAGCGGTATTTATTACGGTTGTTCTATCTCAAGATGGCGGGTCAGTCTTGGTCGTGTAAGTGCTAAGCTCGGGAGTTCTTCTCGTCCAACTTACCACAGTGTCTCAAGACGAAAGTCTATGACCAGTGTGTGTTACCAGTGATGACATATGGCTCTGAGACGTGGTCGCTTACAATGGGCCTCATCAGAAAGCTTACAGTCGCCCAAAGGGCAATGGAGGGCTATGCTCAGAGTTTCCTTGCGTGATTGAATCAGAAATGTAGAGATCCGCAAGAGAACTAGGGTTACCGACATAGCCCGAAGAATTGCCAAACTTAAGTGGCAGTGGGCAGATCACATTGCTCGCAGAACGGATGGCCTATGGGGCAGAAAAGTTTTGGAGTGGCGACCGCGAACCGGAAGACGTTTCGTTGGAAGGCCTCCCACCAGGTGGACCAATGACCTGGTGAAGGTTGCAGGGATACGCTGGTTGCGAGACGCACGGGACCGGTCAAAGTGGCGACGCTTGCGGGGGGCCTATGTACAGCTGTGGACGTCTTTCGGCTGAGATTATGATGATGAGTGCTCCCGGCACTCAGTATCACCTGAGCACAGAGAATCAATGTGCATGTGCATCACACACACGACTAAAGGCGGATACAGTCATTGCGAGGCATGCACAGCGCACGGCGCTCATCGCTGTGTGTGGACATTCATATTCGTGGTGAACAAGTGCTACGACACTAGGCAGTCGCTACAAAAATACTCAGCTACGATTAGACCCCAACATGGTTGGGAGAGAGCTCGGCAGAACTACTCATGGTTCTTGTCAGAGGCGGCTCGTGACATTTATTTATGGGAGTTCACAAAAAAAAAACGTAAAACTAGTACCATTTATTTATTTTTATAGAAAATCCATTCTGATCTGTTCTGTTCAGTATTTCTGTTCTGCAAACTTCATAAATGGCATCTAAAATGTCATTCTGAATGGTTTTAGACGTAGGTACCTTTAAAACGGAACTGCTGGATAAATGCTGTTTCATAGCTAAATCGATCTCTGCCACGAAATCAACCAAACCTCTATAGATTCCGGGATTCAGAGATTCCGTAGATTCATCCTAACCCCGTAAAGCAACTTGAAATGCACCACAAATACCACACAATCTATTAAACGCCGTATAATATATCGATTTTCATCAACGCGTTCATTGAAATCTCTAATAGATTTTGGATACGCAGAATCGAGCGCCTTACAAATATCTTGTCGGCCAATAGGTGCCAATTGAACTTCACATAACTAAATTTTGCATTTTCAGGACATGGTAGCCCCTTAGCTTTAAGTTTAAGACGCATTGCAAGAGTCTTTTCATATTTTTTTATAAAAGACACACTGTATTGTTCCATTTTTAACACAAATATCGCGCTAAACTATATGCTGACAACTGACTCCGAGTGTATGTTTACATAAAATTCACAACGGCGCACAGGCATAAGTCTCCCGCGCCGCCTTGCGCGATTTGGCAACGTCGCGCGTGAGCGGCGCTCCAGATTAGGCTAATTTGCTATACAAAATCTTCTGTTTCACGCGTCGGACTGTGTCGATGTTTCTCTTTCGCACTCATTGAATACAGTACTAGAAATCGTACTGAATTTTGTTTCATAGGAGCGCAATCGCTGGCGCTCCACTCCACACGTTAGGCACATACAACTTGACGCTAAATGTGCGTGTAGGTAATAGTTAGTTTCTACTAAGTTTCTAGTAAACTGCTATTATGAGTGTATTGTATAGGCATAGTAGAAATAATTTATGTATAGGATTTTATGGAAATATAGATTAAGCAATTTTTGTGAGAGTGCACTGCACCAGCGCTCTTTTGGCGAATCGCTTCTGTCTCATCGTTGTAGATTTATTTCAAAGGAAGACTCTGGTTCTTATAAGAATGATAATCATGCAAAAGTGCAAGAGACATGGTTCACCTACTTCAAAGTAGGTATATCTACTCCTAGTTTTAAATAAACGTTTGACTGTTTGCAGTAAATTCAAATAGCTACGCTGCCCTTCACATAATAACACACCTTCCATCAAGACATGTGAATGTAATACGTATCACCTGAATGTGCTATGTCAAATAAATCTTAATTATGTTATTGAGCAATCAAATCAATTACAGTAATTAGAGTTAATGCACAGTTGCGCTATTTTCAAATAGTCTGAAACTTCAGCGGCACTATGGAGTTTGACGAATCGTTTTATCGGTTGATAACTGAGGTATATCATTGTAATCAAAGTTTAGAATTATATGAAACATGGCACGTGGTTATAGCCACCCCAATTGCGTAACTGTTTTGACAGTTCAAAGCTCGCAAGTTCCCCTTTCATTTTGACAACTCGACAGTATTCATTGCGTGTTTTACGCTGTCGAGTAGACGGATATTTGAACATAATGGTTCCTTTCGATGAACATGAGTTACAGGCAGGCTTGCTCCTACCTCCAAGTAAGTTAATTTCATTTTGTATCGAGGCTATCGCACATCTCATTATACGATTGTCCTGTAGGTGTCATACTTGCAGATATCCTACAGCGTTCGCCGCGTTTGATATAATAATGCGCTGACTACGCTGCTGCTGCTGCCTCGCTTCTGCAGCGCAACGGGACGGGAATCTTCACTGGCGTGCGCATTCACTGGTTTTACTGTTGCTCCTATTGTGTCAATTTTAATGAATCAGACTCAAGAGCATAGCTTGATATATTTAAATTTTATATTTCAGATAATTTTAAGTTTCTCATTTAAAAAACTAACGTAGTCTTATGTGCGATTGGCACCTATTGTGGACCTAAAAGTTGTCTTATAATGAATCAATAATAATAAAATAAATCACGATATGATTCAGTGTTTGAGGGAACTGCCTAGTCTAGTTCCTACTTATTGCTTAACGGAAATAAAACAATGTATATATAAGCACATTTACTGACGTGAAATTATTAAAAAAGGAAACAAAATGAATGCTAAACTAAAATTACTAAGTTTATAAGATACCTCTTTCTAGGAACGCTAAACATTGATGAAAAATGAAGGTTTTATGAATACAAAAATATAAACTGTTGCCTCAAGGACAAAGTTAGCCATATAAATCAATGAGATTATACTTCAACATTGACCGAAATCTTTACGGTGGGTTTTCGTCCATTTGTCAGTAAATCAGCTAGAGTTAGGTTTTTCTGTGCTGAGTAGTACGTATGAGTGTTGGTGACAGAGCAACTATTATTTTTATCAACTTCACATCTTGAACCCTCATGGTTACCAACACATTCGCACATTGCCTCATCCTCTTCGTCCAGGGAGCAGGCGCCGTCGTTCAGACAGTAACCATGACATACGGACACCTCACACCTGTCTCCGGTGAAACCAGGATTACAACTGAAACATTAAAAATGTCGAACATGGGTTTTTTCGTTATTAAACAGGGATACCATCAGAAAGAGAAGAATTTATTGTACCTGCATGCAGGATGTCCCTCATCATTGAAACTACAGTGACCTTGCAGGCAATAATTCAGACAGTCTGATACCTCGCATCTGTCACCTGAATAACCTCCTTCACACTGACAGATTGGGTCACTGTTCTCATTTAAGGAGCAGTTACCGTTATTTAAACAATAACCATAACACACGGAGACTTCACACCTGTCCCCGATGTAACCGGGATTGCAACTGAAATAATGAAAATGTCGAACATGGGTTTTTTAACTACATTAAAACAATCAGAAGGAATAGGATTTATTGTACCTGCATGTAGGATGTCCCTCATCATTGACACTGCAATTGCCTTGATGGCAATAGTTCACGCAGTGTGATAACTCACAATTGTTGTTTAAACCGTAACTACGACACAGAATAGCGTGAAGGGAGACATCTTCGGTGTAACCAGTGTTATCACTGAAATAACGAAAGTTTAAGTGTTTTGGTCATGATGAACATTATACTAGGAATAACAATGTAGAATAAGTTTTACCTGCATTGAAGAAGTCCCTCTTCATTGACTCTACAGTTACCGGTGTCATCAGGTATTACTGTCATTGTTGGCATTAGATATGTTAGCGATTCGCAATCCGGAATTCCCTTGATTCCTTCATTTTGTTCATAGTTTGCGACTATACTGAGTGACTGGTCAGTATTGAAGCTAGCGATATTTTTGGGGTTCAAACCCGTCTCTTCGGTCTTTGGAAATTGCCAAACAGTTTTCTGGTTTCCGCTACTGGTCATCCAGTAAATGTAATCTTTTGAGACGGTCAACTCATTTGGGGCAGAAATATAATCATAACTTAGGGTTGTTGCTATATCATAGGCTGACTCATTCAAAAACCAACGATTTAGATATCTAATAGTACAACATGTTTCACAACCATCAATATAATAAATTTCATGTTTATGTTGGTCCATGGCCAAGCTATATAGCGGTTCAAAATCTACTAAAACCTTTCTTTCGGCACCGTCAAATCGAGCTCCCTCCAGGTAATAATTTACGGCTACCGTAATTTTCGTGTTGATCCAGTAAATGTTTCTGAAAATTAAGAACCACTTTTAATAATTGTTCACAAAATGGAAAGAATTACCGTAGGGTTAGTCCCCAAATAAAAAAATGCTCCGCGCGCTATAAAGCGAGCTATGCTCGGAGTATCTTCAAAGGATAATTCAAAATATAATTTAATTTTGGAGCTTATCCGCAAAACTGGTCACCTGGAACCACCGACATAGCTTACATGGTAAGCTAACTGAGAGGCATTGCAGTGGGCTGGTCGTGTTTGTCGACAGCCCGATGCAGTGGTCGATAGAATAATCTAATCATGTGGTGGAGACTGCATATAGGCAAGCTCAGAGTAAGACACCCGTGGAGCAAACTGGTTGCAGAAGACCGAAGATCGGGTGTTATGGCGTAGCTTGATAAAATCATTTAGTGCATAAGTGGGCTGTTATGTTATAATTTTTCACTATAATGGCTACGTACCCTTTACAGCTATCCACAATAATATCAGTTGGTGTCCCGTCATCAATTTTGATTAATAGATTTCCGTTAAAATTGTTATCAGATCCGCGTTTCAATGAAATCCAATTAATACTTTTTTCATTGGTATCAGTGAAGAAGAGAATTTCTGTTCTCGGATCGTAGGCGAGACTATGAATGTTACGACCATTTCTTTTGATAAAACATTTTATTTTCATGGTAGATAAGTAATATCCACATACAGCGTCGTTGTTGTCCTGTTTGTCGACGTACAGCATCATGTTTTGAGCTTCAACGTAAGCTAATCCAGCGAGGTTTCGGGAATCCAAATGTACAGAGTTTGTTCTGGTTCCGTCGGTATAAAATATAATTTCATCTCCTACGCTAACAGCGTAATCTAAAACAAAAGAATAGCATTTTACTTTACTAAAGGCCAAATCTTCAATTTTCCGATAAGTATGGAGTAAGGAATAAAAATGACGATTAGATAGCTTTTGTATAGAAATTATGTCCAAGCACCATATTCTTCAGATAAAATTTATTTGATTATTGTGATGTTCAGGGTCGCATATTTTATATAAAAGTCGACACATGATAAAAAGTACAGTTCGATAGAACAGCAAACAATTCCGCAGGGTGCATATTGGGCTGGATTCTGGGTTGTTATATCAAAAAATTCAGTTGCAGCCCAATATACTAAGTTATATATAAAGTAATTGTACTTTTACGAAACTCAAATTGTGCCCTCTGTTAGACGCGGCGAATAAAATATTAAAAGCTATATAATATACCTACATAAAGTAAGTATATTTTCCTGTTTTATATGAACTAACTGTACGTTAATTAGGTATATTTCATGACTGCTGATAAGTTATACGATATATATATTCTATTAATTAATTCCCGATAAGAGATAACTAGGAAAATAAAACGAATAAATAATACTACTGCAAAATAAAATATAAGGAAACAGGTGTTCAGGGAAGATAAACTTCATTAAGAAAAATAATAACAATAGTAAATGCAGGACGGGGCAGATTAAGAAGTAATTAAATTTCGTAGCGCACGTTTGTAAAAACAAGTGCGAGTCGGACTCGCGCACGAAGGGTTCCGTACCATCATCGTAAAAAACGGCAAAAAAAACACGTTTGTTGTATGGGAGCCCTACTTAGATATTTATTTTATTATGTTTTCAGTATTTTTTGTTATAGCGGCAACAGAAATACATCATCGGTGAAAATTTAAACTGTCTGCTATCACGGTTACGGCCTGGTGACAGAAGGACAGACAGACAGACAGAGAGACGGATCGCGGAGTCTTAGTAATAGGGTCCCGATTTTACCATTTGGGTACGGAACCCTAAAAACAGCAATGTGAAAATTCTACCTTAAATCAATTTCTAAAATTCTAAATAAAATATCATATATAAAATAAGCGTATCATTACGGAACGGCTGCACCTATTGGCTACATACTTTTTTGTTGTGATTGTAATTCTCATTGTTTTTAATAGAAACATTTTGAAGAGAAAGGACATATAATACGGAGGTATTGGACTCATTAGATACATAACCAATGAGTCCAAACTTGATGGTATTATCTTGTCTGGTTGAGGAGTTGCTATGGACATTTAAGACATTTGAGCTCCATTATGAGACAACTTCCATAGTACCATCTTATTTCAATGTCTAGAAAATTACATAAATTCGCCAAGTTTCAGCTTAATCGGATGCCAGGAAGTGTTACAAAAATTGAAAATCTTACTAGTTTCCGGATACAAAAGACACCGAAAGCAACGTAATTTAAAGCTTGTAACAAATGACATTTTAAAAATAAAAAGGCCCTCCAACACATTTTTATTTTATGTTACATAATTTATCTAATATTAGACACGCTTCGATCAACAATCTATTGAACAAATTGTGACACGATATCTTGCGAAAACATCCTCGATTCAAACAGTAAAACGCCCATAACGCCTCAAAATCGGTTCATTCGCTTAGGAGCTATGATGCCACAAACAGATGTAAATATTGGTGAAGAACTCTTTAATAAATGATGTCAAATTTCGGTATGGCTGCATTCGCACGTCTATTTATTTATTTTTGTTTTATTTTACACCATACCACAACAAAAAGTAAAAAAAAAAACATTAGTTTCGGAAGTCGGTGTTCCTGTTATCGTTGTTTCATTTTCTTACATCGACTTCCGAATAGAAGTTATTCACTTTGTAGTATTTTTATCACACATACGTATTTTAAATTAAGTTTTAATTATAATTAAATATTTAAAAATATGTTCTAATGAGCTCAGTTTTTTTTTTGGTAGTCGTTTTTTTAATATAACCTTTAAATTAAAGGGGTAAATATTTAGTTTTGTAAATTTCCGCCCTGACTTAAAACAAACACACTCTAGTTTTTAACCATTACGAGAAGAAATTTATTTTTGTATTCATTAGGAGCGCTAATAGTTCAAATACACTACTCAAGAATAAATTGCAGCTTATACTTAGGGCAAGGTTCAAACCTAATTTTCTTGGTCTATATAATCTTATATTTATTTATTAAAACTTCATGCACAATAGCAAATAATAAAACAAAAAGAAAATGCCGGGATCCTTAGGCATCGAGTTAACTTTAGTGAGAGAAAAGTAGGTAAAAAAATCAGAGATATTTTTGGGGACTTGTGTTTTAAATTCATAACAAAAATCGTAGAATGCAAAACCTCTGCCTAAGTATAAGTAGTCGTTTAAAAGTAAAGGCAAAGGTTACTTCTAGGTAAGCGTGCTTCACCTTCGACCAACATCATCGCTCTCCATCAGATGAGATAGTGGTCATGCGCGAGCCGATCTATAAATAAAACTTTTTCACAAAAAATAAACCGTCTTCTAAAGCAAAACACTAAAAAGTGCAAAAATTACTTTCGTTTCGGAAGTCGGTGTTGAACAACGAAAAAAACAAGAGGTTCCAAAAACACCGGCTCGCGAAATGAAAGTAATTTTTGCACATTTTAGTATTTTCCTTAAGAAATTGGTATATTTTGGGAAAAGTTATTATTTCTCTCTTTTTAATTTTGATACCCTATTACAAAAAAATTGCAAATCTATAGTAAGGTACCTAAAGGATTGACAAAATACCCATAATAACCAAATTTACACGTTCTGTTCGTCGCAAAGGAGTTCGTTTGTATGTTATTTATCTTGAAAAATGCTAAACCGATTTTGATGAAACTTGCACTGTTCTCAAAGTTGAGATATATTTAATCCAATAAAAATGAATTAAAGAATGATCACGATCCGATAAGTAGTTTCGGAGAAACGTGTGGTCAAACATACATTCAAACAAACAAACATACACTTATGAAAGGCACACGTGTACGTGTGCACGCAGCCCATACAGAGTAACATAATATGTTAATATTATGCTATTACAACAACATTACATACATACATGTCGGATTGATTACTTCCTTTTTTTAAAGTCGGTAAAAAATTATAAACCAGCAGCCTTATTGCGTAATGAATTCGGAAAGAACAAAGTACAAAGAATATGAAAAATCGACCAAACACATGCGAGATGAAAGACGCGATGTGGCTTTCCGTCTATGTGATTAGTCGATTTTTCATACTCTTTGCCCTTTGCTCTTTCCAAATTCATTACGCAATAAGGCTGCAGGTCCTCGAACTCACCCCAACAGTGCGCTGCCCCCATGCACATCGTAACAAGCACCAGCACACACCGAGCTCTGCACATTTTAAATTCAGAATGCAACGTTGATTCTACAGAGGTAGATGGTGCGACGACCACCCTTGATCGCTCTATGAATATTAATACAAATGCCTGGCTATCCGCAAACTTAACAGGATAAAGAACATTGTTCTCTTATCGGAAACCACAAGCTTGTTATTTGTTCATATTTTTATCAAAATGTATGTAGCTAATTACTACCAGCACTGTAGATTAAGTAAATTTAGTTTGTCTTCGGGTTCTTTAAATTGAACATATATTTAAAAATAAAGACTGAGCAATGCTCTGAGGTTTGTCCCTTCTGTTATTTAACTTTTTTTTCTGCCAAAATGCTCACCATTTTACCGGGTTTCTTTACCAAGGTATGTGGAGCCACGCGAGTCTGACGATTTGGTAAATAACGCCTTGAAATGAGCGCGCACTGTGGGCAAGGTTTTGTGAAAACACGGAACAAGAACTCTTAGGACCGGATCAAACTATAGAGCAAGATTAGGTATAGGATTAATTCCGACTATGTTATAATGATCTACGACACATTCGTCAGATTCCTTTTTCGTCAGAATAAATTAAAGGCTGTTACTTTACAGTAAACCCCGCCTATGGCTTGTGGCCGCCTGACGATTCAATCTGTCTGTGTTTAATATCCTTAGACAAGTGACATTCTTTCAACGAATAGCGATTGAATAAAACTCAAAAATGTATAGGAATGCCAAGTCCTATCGAACCCTTGCATTTTGGCATTTCAACCAACGCCTTTGCTGTCTTCAGTATGAGCTCCCACTGCAATAATAATAATAATATATCTGCAAGTAATAATTTGTTTTTGACACCGACTTCAAAAAATAAAGTTATTTTTCACTTTGTAGTTTTGTATTTGGAAGTCGATAGTATTTTTTTGCAAAAAAGTTTTTTTTTATTTTTCACTTTTTAGTTGTGCCTACCTTATAGGCAAGTTAGTAAGGTAACTATAACGACAGAATAGATTTCATGAAACTTGAACAAAACCGGTGAAATGAGAGATCTGCGTACCCCTTAACAGCGTACTGTCGTGATGTTATGTTATGAAATGGTATAAACAATAAACATGCGATTGCAGCAATTCTGAGAGATTTGCCGTTATTTATTGAAGAGTTCTGTTGTATATCTCCGAAGTTCTTCATCAGATCTTCACCAAATTAAAATGGGACCAATTTCGGAACATACCTTTTAAACGAAAAAATAATATTCAAAATCGGTCCACAACTGACGGAGATATCAGTGAACAAACACAAAAAAAAAAAAAACAAACATAATGTCGAACATAGAACCTCCTCCTTTTTGGGAAGTCGGTTAAAAATTGATTTTTATGAATGATTCTTGACAGTAGTATAGATTACTGCAGAGTTGCCTGGCCGCATCTGCCTGCAAACAATTTTATGTTTTTAAACTTTGCCCTACACCATTGAGGTAATAATGTAATACGTAGTACATATTATCTCAATGTCCTACACTAGGCATTTCTCCTGTATCATGGGTGCGCTTGGAATATCATCTAGCTCGCAGTTAGCCACCATTCATGTGTACAGTTAGCAGGCAAACTGGCAATATACTAAAGCCAGACGTGAGTTTATGTATGTGGTTCATAAATATTTGTTGTGAAATCGGCACCTTATTAACATTTAATCAAGCTTGCGTCGTAATGGTAATTACAAAGCGTGTCATTAAGGTACGTGACTATGGCAATGAAGATAAGAGGTGTCTGGTATCATCAATCTTGTGTTGTTCGCTGGCACATGACAACTTGATAAGTTACAGTGTACTTGTTACATGTATGAAGTTGTGGTTACGTATTACCATTATAAGGTAAACGTCTTTGATGTTTACCTTTTCTACTCTACTAAGTTCTTGTACGTCCTTAACAAATCGTGTTTTATGACAAAATTAGCTTGTACCAGCGGTGCAATATAGGGTAGGTGCTCCAGTGAATGAACACAACCCAGTTAGTGAACAAAACGGAGTTTTTCCCAAAATAAAAGAAAGTAAAACATTTTTACCCAACGTAGTATTTTTTTTCGTAATAGCAGCTCTTTTTTTCATTATAGTGGCAAAATTAATTTCATAAGTTACTGTTCATTTTAAAATGGCGACCGTTTAAAGTTGGCAGTGTTGATGTGACTGTTTATTTGTTCGGGCAAGAATTTAGGGACTCAGGTAAGACAAAACATTTTTGATATTACATTGTAACGGTAATTGAAGTATGTAATAAAAGTTATTTATTGATTCGAATAAAAGATAGTTATACTATTGTTTCAAATCGATTTAATTGTCTTTTTGCCAGTTTCAAGTAAATTATTAGGTGTCCCAGCATTGGAACTAAAAGAAACGTTTAAAATCCGGTAAATGAACGGCCGTTCATTCACTGGACAAACGTCACTTTCATATTTTTATTCAAATATGTAATTTATAATTACACCATAAGATTCATGTTTTGGTAGTATTTTCATCATGTTCAATTATTAGCTTTCGTCATGAAGATAGGACCAATAAATGAACACAACATTTTGTGCTAGATTTCATTCTCTTAAGACCTAGATTTCATCCTTTTAAGATAAATTTCATTAATATATGTTTTTTCTATTACTGTCCCTTATGATTACCATGGGTTCCGATAAAAGTAAATACGTTTCGATATACCCAAGAATCATTGGAATTGGCTCTAGTATTCCGTCATACTCGAGGGGAAAACGCCATAGGCATGGTTTAGGGGTGTGTTGGTTGGTAATTGGTACTCTTCTTTAAGAAGGGCGACAATGCCCGACTGAAGAATTATAGGCCCATCTCACTTTTTAGCCGTGTCTACAAGTTGTTTTCAATAGTCATCAAGGAACATCTCGCGTGCAGGTTTGATGATTTCCAGCCTCCCGAACAAGCCGAAAAGGCTTTAGCGCCGTAGATAAAATACATACGCTGCGGCAGGTTATACTGTAGACCGAAGAGTATAACCTGCCCCTCTGCTTAGCGTTTATGGACTACGAGAAAGCGTTCAATTCGATCTAGACTTGGGCTCGGTGCCAAATCGACCACCGGTACATGGAGATGTTGAAGTGTTTGCAAAAACGCCATCATGTCAGTCCGACTTCAGAATCAGACCTTGGAACCTATCCTTCTGCAGCGAGATGTGAGGCAGGAAGTCGTCTTATCTCCGAAACTGTTCACCGCTGCACTGGAGGATGCCTTCAAGGTTCTGGTCTGGAGAGGGCTAGGCATCAACTTCAATGGCGAGTACATCACTCAACTTTGGTTTGCCGATGATTTCGATGGTCAGGGCTGAGACTGTGGAGGACTTCAGTGCAATGCTTTATGACCTCAAGTGGCTCTTAAAATGAACTTGTACAAAACAAAAGTCATGTTTAATGCCCATGTTACATCCACTCCTATCAAAATCGGAGACTCTACACTCGAAGTTGTAGACGATTATGTCTACCTGGGGCAATAAATCCAGTTGGGTAGGACCAACTTCGAGAAAGAGGTAGACCACCCAATCCGACCCAGCTGGGCTGTGGCGGCGTTCAGAAAGTTGCGCGGTATCTTCTCGTCCAAAGTACCACAGTGTCTCAAAACGAAAGTCTATGACCAGTGTCTTACGAGTGTCACAGGCTATATTAAAATTGGAAAATAGAAAATGGCGAATTTTGGGCGCCATATTGTCGACTTTTTTAAGCGGGATTTTGATTTTTTGAAAAATTTCTTTTTTTTTGGAGCGGTTTCGTAGTAACAATTTTCTACGTCTATTATTAGTAGCACTTTAACTCCTAAGTGTGTAAGTAAAGTTCTTATAGCTAAGTATAGTAGCCCAAGTGGCTTGTTAATTACATTGGCCCACGCACGTGCCATATTTATTTTTTATACTTAAGTAATTGTTCTTAAGTTCTATGGAAAAGTAAGTTTAAAAATAGTGAAATAACTTCGATTACTCAACATCATCTGATACGATTTGATTTGATATGGAAAGAAAGAGTGAGCTAGTGAAGTATTCGATGAAAGCCTAAAGAATATGTATGTATATCTTTGTATTTAAATGCTTGTCTGTGCGCTCAGCTATCAAAGCTTGACTTACCGCTCTTACAGGCCCTACCAGGGAATTGAACCCAGGACAATGAGGCAGTCTTTACTGCATGTATACAGTTATTGGTACACTGATGCCCTGTATAATTTCCTGTTTTATTATGTTACTCTGAGAAAATGTAATCTAATCAAAATAATCATCATCATAATTTCAGCCAAAATACGTCTACTGCTGGACATAGGCATCTGTATGCTAGTATTATATTATCTATGCCCAAACTAAATAGTATATTTTCGAATAGTATAATTTCACACTTTGATAGACAACCCTACTCCCTTCAGATGACTGATGGCAAGTCCCGGAGGACACGAGTAGTTCCAGTAAATACGTTATTTTAACTTCAATCACTCAGGGGATCTACCCTGGGAGCCTGAGAGCTTGTGACTTTACAGGAGGCAATTATCTTTTGAAAAAGAAAGTTAAAATCATGTGTAAAGAGATTAATATTGGCAATTGTAGGAAAAACATTTATTTTCTTGATTTGTTTGTTTCATATATTTATTTGTTTATAAGTAAAGGTTTACTAAAAGCTTATATTTATTAAAAACTTATTCGCAAAAAAAAATACCGACTTCAAAAACAATACAATAACAAGTGCAAAATAACTTTCGTTTCGTAAGAAGGTGTCTTTCGTACCTCATGTTTTTATCGTTTTGCAACACCGACAACACGAAACGAAAGTTATTTTGCACATTTTAGTGTTTTGTTTTTGAAGTCGGTTCATTTTTTTGCGAAAAAGGTTTTATTTCTCTCTTTTTAGTGTTGGTTCACCTTCACTACAAATTATTCAAGTTCAAGAGCAAGTTCATTTTAAGGTACCTCAATATAACTATAATAATAACTCAATTTACAAATTGATGCTGTTTGTCGCTAAAGAGCTAGGTTGTATATCTTGAAAACTGCCAAATGCGAGAAAATCACGGACAAACATACATACAAACAAACTAAATCACCACTACCTCTATTAGATCAAACTGAGAACCTCCTTTTCAAGTTGGTTAATAAATATGACGTTAACAATATCTGCTTTAATCTACTCAATTCGTATTATTCAGACGCGTCTTATAATCGCTAATTAACCAATTTGTTAAGCCAAGTGTAAAAGAATATGATTGAATAGGGCTCACAAAAACAAAGCCAATTTAAACAAAACCTTCATTTTGGAAAGTTAAATAATACGGTTCTCAAATTGCAATAATCCCGTCCAAAAGCAAGTCTACATCGTGACGGGTGACGTGACACGAGTTTGAAATGTAACGTGCCAGCGTGACGCATGTCACGGCAACTCGCTGCAATGAGCTTTTAGAATATGATGGATACATAAAGAATTGGAGTCTTCAATGGTTTATCTGATTTCACGTACAGTTATCTATACCTCTATACCAATATTATAAAGAGGAAAGATTTTTTTGTTTGTTTGTATGTTTGTTTGTTTGTACCGAATAGGCTCCGAAACTACTGGACCGGTTATAAAAATTCTTTCACCTATGGAAAGCTACATTATTCCCGAGTAACATAGGCTATAATGTTGACGGGAGCGAAGCCGCGGGGGTCAGCTAGTGTAGAATAAAATTACAGTTTTTGATACAACATATCAAAAACACTTTAAATATCAAACAGTTCCAAATAAAGGATTCATAATATTAATTACCAGCAGCTTTACTCAAGTGGCTGTTACCGAACAGAACATTTGTTCGGAAATAGCTTCTGCCCATGGCTTTGCAGTAAAAAAATAAAATATCACCAGGGAGCAGACTACCGGAATAAAAATTATCATATATGTAAAAGCCAAGATATAGTATATTTCCTTGCCAAATTCATTATGATCCGTACAGCCGTTTAACCATGAAAAGGTAACGAACAGAGTAACTGTCGGTTTTTTAAATACTTTTATGGAAAACAATGTGGTCTACGATACTCAGCAAGCAAAGAAGTTCGAAATCATATAAGTCCTTTCAGGGATTACTTTACTTTTTACCTGGCTGCAAGGAAAGGGTTATGTTTTTCGCACGTATCTTGTATGTATGTATGCAATATTTTTTGTTACTTCAAATCTTTCAAACCGTTGCACGGGTTTATATAATTAAGAGACCGTGGTCTTGACCGCCCAAGTGATATTAGTTAAGAAACGTTAAAAAAAAAACAATAAGGCGGATTTTGGGTGACAAATAGCAGAAGACCCAAATGTTTTATTTTTTCCAAAACCATCGTGTCGTGTATCAAAATTAACGGTTTTAAAGGTGATTACAAAAATATATACCACTTATATCATCATCATCATATCAGCCGAAAGACGTCCACTGCTGGACATAGGTCTGCCCCAAGCGTCGCCATATTGACTGGTCTTGTGCGATCATCAATGATCGTCATCAATCATCATCACATGGCCGATGGGGCAGAATGGTTCTGGAGTGGCGACCGCGAACCGGAAGACGTTGCGTTGGAAGGCCTCCCACCAGGTGGAGCGATGACCTGGTGAAGGTTGCAGAGATCCGCTGGTTGCGAGACCACTTATATGTTTCAAAGTAATTTAAAAAAAAAGATAACTAATAAAGTTGTACACTTTTACATTACATTACATTTTTATTGTACACTTGTTATTGTGAATGTTTGTCCTGTATGTTTTCTTGTGGTGTACAATAAAGTATATAATAAATAAATAAATAAAGTTGTAATAAAATAAAAAAACCCGACTGCAAAAAGCATTAAAAAGAGCTAAATGTGCGCTTCTGCAGTCAGGTTTATTTGATTAAATTAACTTTGTACAAGCTTTTATTTAACTTGCAATATATGTAAGCATGTATATCTGCGTTCGGTTCCAATTTTGCAACTGAATTTTAAAGCAGTTTGGTTAGTAGGTCCTCCACCGATTAAGATGAGATTTTGCATACACGTTTAGTTTGGATGACAATGTATGGTTGGTTAAGTGATGTCATTCTAAATCCAATATGGCGGATGGGCCAAGATGGCGGACTAGTATTTTTTGTGCACTGCCATGATATGGGTATCAATGAAAGGGTTTGCTAAGAAGAATAAGAAAAAAGGTTGTTTTAAAAAAAAATATTGAATAATTTTATTTTACTGACTTAACAAAAAAATTACTCGTCATAATTTGTTATTCTTTTTTCTAATATTAGAGATGACACTGCTCATTTGAACTATTTCAGGTGCAATTAATAAGATAATAAACAAAATGATGTGTAATCCTATATTGTGAGACACGATATTTACTTCATTTAAACTAAGTCATTCACCTTCATTGAAATATTTTCTTTTCTCGTAAGGTTAACATGGTAATTCAAGGTTAAGATATTTTTCACCATTAGGTACGTCTGGTTATTCAACCTTTGTTACATAAATTATACTAACTGCCATTTACACAGGGGGGTACTCTTTTAATACAAATAAAATTGAGTTATTTAAGTTTTATTTTTGAATATCTTGCATTTATTTTTATAAAAGGTTAAGGCTAAATTAAATAGGTCCGCACTTTACTTAATTTACTTTATAATATGAAATATTCTCATTCGTTTAATACAAAGAGTTGTTATTTTTTATACTTTAATTTAGCAGCTTATAATAGTTTACAAAGAATCGAAAGCTAGAAATTGAAGTTATGTTTGTATAATGCTCAAAGGAGCAATCATAGCTAATGCATATGTTAGCATAGTGCAGTCTTACAATGCATTATCTTTTCATTAGGTTTATTTCTTCTATCGTATCCACATTAACAATTATTATCCACACTAATATTATAAATGCGAAGTGTGTCTGTATGTCTGTTACGTTTTCTCATCTATACTGATAATTAGGACATATGATACTTTTCTTTCCAGTAGTAAGTTCCCTTCGGATATTAATATACTTTTCACGCAGTTGAATCCGCAGATAGGTAAAATAATTCGTATTTTTTAGAATTTTTTATACCGCTTCTTGCCCAATTCTGGCTACGTTCCAATTTCAAATCTTGCAACGTTAGCAAAACACAACCTGAGTTTTCCCCGGTCTACTACCGGTTGTCAGTTCCGGGGAAATCAGTTCGCAGCACTAATTACAGGCCCGGATCCCGGGAAGGTAGGGACGTCAAACGTGGCGTCTATTAACGGTGTTTTCATAGACTGGCGCCAACCAACGGTAAACGTTACAGCTTCAGTGAACGCTTTCAAAGGAGGTTTTTATTAGGATGTTATCATTCAAAGGTTACAGGTTTAGCTAATTGTTTTAGAGTCAAGTCAACGGTTGGGAATAATGTATAGTGAGTGTACAATTACCTAAATCATCAATCATCACTCTTGCTGAGGCTACTTTTTATTCCAAAATAGTAGGATGTAGCATGAAATAAAAATATGTCGAGGGTTTTGAATTGTTTCTTACCAACTTAAAAAAAAATAAACAGACTGCCAAAATAAAACAAAGTCAAAAATAACTGTTCGGTGTCTTTGGTACGTATTTTTTTACGTTTTTGACACCGACTGCCGAATAGAAAGTTATACCACGGGGTCCCAGCTAAGAAAGAAAGTTTGGTCCAAATAAATCTCACTAGATGGCGCGATATTCACTGATTTGTTGTTGAATTGTGTGTAAAATTAACATTTTCTGGAATTGAACATACAAATTGTATGTTATTGTCTGATCAACTCTCTTAAGCACAATATTATCTAATAATAGCTGTCCCACGCTCCTCACGATCCCGTCAACAGGCTACCTAACTACCCATATACCCTACCTATCCTACATACATGATTGTTGCTTAACTTAAATCGTTTACGCAGCGCACGCAACGGAAGCTCTCAAAAAGGAATAATTTTGCCCGTGTCGTAGCGTGATGTTATATAGCCTATAACCTTTCTCGATAAATGGACTATCCAACACAAAAATAATTTTTGAATTCCAACCAGTAGTTCCTGAGATTATCGCGTTCAAACAAACAAACTCTTCAGCTGTATAATATAAGTATAGATTGGGCTCTTAAATCACATTTCAAAGATTATTTGAACGGATCATTTAAAATTCATGCCAACAGATGGCGTAGTTTTAAATTTCTGAGGCACTACACTCGATTGTTTAAATTTGTATCGTAACATATTTTGGTGCAATAAAACTGTAATTTTTTTTCAAAAAAATTCTATAAAACATATCGTCACTGTATTTAAAGAAAAAAAAAACATGAATCGAGTAAACCCCTTTACTTGCAAGTCATTGCTTACACCATCTATATATCACCGTGGAACGGAACCGTACGCGATCAATGAACAAAAAATAATCAGTTTGATCAGACGAAAAACGTCGCAACGTAGCTACGTCGGAACGGTTTCTTTGTATGGGATGAGGCATCTGTATGCTAGTATTATATTATCTGTGGTTATACAGAGAGCGACTGCTGTCTGACCGCCACAACCCAGTACCAAGGTAAAACGGCAACCCTTAGCAAGACTTTCCTCCCATACAAATAGAAATATTCATAACAATATACGAGTAACTCACTCAATATTCTCTCTTTGTTAAAGTTACATTTTAATTAACGTTACCAAAAGATTCTTGAAACGATCCTCTAAACAAAACGCAAAATATACATTAAAAATGTTTTTGTGCACAAGTTATTTTTAATAAGAATGTTTTTCTTTTAATATTTTATTAACAGACGAAGTAATACTGCGGCTCGACATTGGGTGAACTTTTGCAATTTGCCAAGGAGGTTCTATATGTATTGCCACGTAAGAAGTTTATTATGAAAGTTGGTCTTTGACTTCGGCTTCTTATTTGATGAATTCATGCCTCAAAAGTCTAAGACTTTCGGGTTTTAATTGAAATGTGATCTGGGTCTAGAAAGTTTAAAACAAAAGAGACACCGCCGCAACTTTCAATTATTTTTTATGACAAGTGCATACGCACCAAACGTTTTGGGAATACTTTTATTATGCGCAAAGCAAAAGAGTAGAATTCCCCGCTGGAGTCTGTATTTCCTGATATCTAACCTTTAAGTCAAGAGTTCATTGGTTTCTTCTAGGCAATCGTGCTGCATCGTCGACCACATCATCGCTTACCATCAGGTGAGATAGTGGTCAAGCGCGAGCCTATCATTGGTAAAAAAAAAAGTATGAATAATAAAGTAATTTTTAAACTGCCTCGTTGGTGTAGTGGTTGTAAACGCTACTGCTGAACACGAGGTCTTGGATTCGAATCCCGAGTCGGACAAAGTGCTATTGAGTTTTATTGAGCAGCCTGGCGTCTGGACTTGTGCCCAGTTAATGGTAACAGGCTCCCCCCTAGGTTAGGATAGGTGGACCCCCTTTTCCGCACTTAGACTCTCATTCCGCACTTAGACGCTCATCACGCATAACTGCATGCAGACCTCCTCTCTTTGAGAGAAAATGGCTGTAATCCACCACGCCGGCCCAATACAGGTTGGTAGAGATCACAAGTCTTCGAATTTTTGATTCTAAGACATGCCGGTTTCCAGACGATGGTTTCCTTCACCGTTTTGAGAGCAGTGGTGATGCCCAAAGTAAAGCTCCTGCCTGGGTTCGAACCCACGACCTACAACTTCTTATTCGCGGCCGTTACCACTGGGTCGCCACTACTCACCCCCTATTTCATGGAACTTAAAATATAACTGGCGAAATATAGGTGACCCTAGCCCTTCCAAGCAAGCAGGCGTGATGTTATGTTAAAAAAGCAAAATTTAATATTCCAGTGACAAATATTGACCCAGATCCTCGTTTTTCAACTCAGAGATATTTTCATAAAATATGCATTGAAACGTGACGTCATTAAGTCAGATTTCGGCAGCGAGTGGCCGTAGATTACATTAATGACTTGTCATCCGACGCCCCAAGTTTCCGGAGGCCCAGTTTTGATACAAAAAATGGCCTCTAAATTTTTATCCTGGTCTCCTCGATTAATTATGTATTCAATTCAAAGAAAGTCAGTAAGCTAATAATTCTTTGGAGTGGCGCCTTTTGTTTCTTCAGACGATGACTGAAACAAATTCGTTCATCTTTTTGTTTATTTCAGTTTTGATTCACTTTGAAGGCAGGTGTGGGTAGGAACGTGTTTATTGGATCGTGTGGGGTAACAAGTGATCCTTCAGACTGGAAGGGGAGGGAGGTAAAGCTTCGCATATTTTAACGTAATGCTCACAAATAAATATAAAGCGAAGTCGAGTACCTACGCAGTCGGAGCCGCACTGGTAATTTATTATGTTTACTGAATAAGAAAAACCTTGATATTCTCGGCAATATGTATATGAACTTTGATGTTTTTTCGAGCGAAAACATTCTGAACAAGTTTATATCTTTATCCGTTTATCATCAGCCTTGCCTTTACAGTGTGTGATTTTGGTTTTACATAGCCACGCATGTTAGTACTTATATAGTCTTCAGCGGCTAATCATGTTATTAGGAACAACTATTGTCTGACCTTTAGGATAGGATATATGGATCCCCTTTTCCGCACTTAGACTTTCATTTTGTCCGTTGTGCGGCAAGGCCTCCTCTATGTGAGAGGAAATGGATCGAAATCCACAACGCGGACCCAGTACGGGTTGGTGGATATCACATGTCTTCGAATTTTCGGTTCTGAGTCATTCCTCACGATGTTTTCCTTCACAGTTTTGAGAACAGTGGTGATAAAATAATTTACACAAAGTAAAGCCTGGGTTCGAACCGAAGTCACGGCCGTTACCACTGGGCCACCACTGTTCTGACTTTACAAACCAATCAATCTGATTATGCATATGATTATATCCTGATTTTTCCACTAGGAGAAATTAGATATTATAATTTTAGCTCGAATCACTTTGTTCGATTAGTACCTGAATATACTTATCTACGCTGATTTTTCTTATAGTAGGTAATTTTTTTTTTTTTTTATAACGTTGCCCCACACTAGGAATTTCTTCCTGTATCGTGGGTGCGTTTACAAACATATAAACTCACATACGCAACACCCAGAGCCGGAACAACTATCTGCAGGGCATACAAATATTTGTTCCGTGCGGGAATCGAACCCACGACACGCAGCGCAGCAGTCAATCGGTCAACCACTGCGCCAACCGTGCGTGTGTGTGTGAATTAATTATTCAGATTGCATTTGATAGGTTCAGTGATCAATCGTTGAGTTTTGTTCAAGAATTGAGAGTAGATTATCACTATACGGCAAAGGATTCTTTAGCAATTATCAAAACATTACTTAAAAATATTTAAAAAACACTTTTGAGCCCATAATTTAGTGAACGTACAATACCAGCAGCGATCGTCTCCGTGGTTAGCTGAAATTGCTTGAAATTAAAAGTGTAGACACTCAATTTTTTTTGTGTTTCATTTTCCCTGTCACATATATTGATACCCATCATTTCTGAGGACTTTTACTTTCTTACTTTAATTTGACCCTTTATAGACTTTTGTCCTATATTCAACCAATGATAAACACACAATAGAATAGCATAATGAAAAAATAAAGCTACACAACAAAGCACGAGTGACTTATATGCTGCAGAAATATTTAATTTAGTTACGTAAGAAAATACCGAGATGAGGACAAAGATTAGAGGAACCCGAGGTGATCCGCCTTTCGTCCTCGTTCGGGGCCGGACACAGAGTAACAAAGCGCCTCGGTGGGCACTGACCTAGAGACCGCATTGTTAAAACATTCCATACAAAACATACGTGTCTGTGAGTGTTTAATATTAGAAGAACCAGAGGTGATTCTCCGTTCTTTCTTGTTCGGGGCCGGCCAAAGAGCACAGAGTCGACTTAACGGACACTGCTAGAGACGGCATTGTCAAAAAATTCCAAACAACCAAGCGTCTCAGAGAGTGTCTAAGATTTGAGGAACTCTAGATGATCCACCTTTCTTCCTTCTTTGGGGCCGCGCTCAGAGCATCGAGGCGACTCTGCGGGCATTACTGGAGACGGCATTGTTAAAACTTTCCACACAAACCTAGCGTGTTAGAGAGTGTCAAAGATTAGAGCAACCAGAGGTGATCCACCTTTCGTACTCGTTCGGGGACAGTTAAAGAATAAGTATAGAAATACATTTATTCTTCACATGACAACAGCAACAATCTCAAAGTAGGACAGCCAAAAAACGAACGAACTAGTAGAAACTGTTACTAACTCAGCAAATGCTAGACGTCAGACACTCAGTAATGGTTTTAACCTCGGCGAGCATTGCTACAGACAGCACTGTCCATAAAAACCAAGCATGCCAGTGAGTGTTACCGTTTACTCATGACAGAGCCTGTTTGTTGCATTTTACGCTTTAACCGTTGAATAAATTTAAAGGTATGGAAATATATTGGACCTCCTTATTCCTTGGGATGATCTCCGTCTTTCACAAAGGTGAAGTCACTGTAAGAAATTGTTTGTGAATATTATTGCAATGGCGTTCAAGTCACTGCCAGCCCGGTAATCCAAGCTCTGTAGACCCGGGTGATACGCGAGCAAAGTGCCGAAGATTTAATCGTGAAACATCCTCCATCAAAGTGAGATAGGGATATGTAGCGAAATATTACCAAAATAAATCATAGCCACACAATTTATATCATGTATTTTTTATACTGGGTTACAAGACTTGTGTGGAGCGATAATCGGTAGCCATTTTTCGCAGTAGAATGTAGGTTCAACGAATTTCATGGATATAATAACATATTTTGTAGAATAATATACTACCTACACTACTACTACCTACTACCTTGTACCTTATAAGTATCGCACCGTACTCTTACAGAAAAATGGTGGCCATTGATAACTTGAAGCTTTTTAAAACAATTCTACAAATTCGTTTGACACAAAGTCATTATTTGAGACACGAGTGACGTAGCTGTGAAGTATCGTAGTGTAGCATTCGTAACGTCTGTAGAAGGCGTTTTTTCTGATCTGTGCGTAACGTGGTCGTATTTGTGAAGTAGAAAGCAGTGACGAAACCCACATTGAAATACAAAATGATTTATCAAAGAAGCATCAACCATTGATGAGCCTTTTAGATCTCACTTGAGCAAAGAGGTTAAAAGCTTGCTCACTAAAAGCTCCTTTCTTATCTATCAACCTACACTTCACTAGATCACACACAAAGAAATCTCCAAAACGGACCCTTTGGCATTATTGACCGACGAAAAGTAAAGGATATTCGATAAAAAGCTTAGTTACAGTATTCCAAGTAATCACGGGCCATCCTCCCGCAATTTACCCGATAATGAGAGGAATCACCCTTGTACTGGGGAGCATTCTGCTGCCCTTAAGCTATAGTACCGCTATCTGACAAAATCATATTTTGAGTTATAGAAGAAACTAAAAAAAAAAACGAAATAATAAAAACGATGACGATGCTGTTTTTCAACTATAAATCGTTCGCGATCGCGATAGTTGTATTTTTTGAAACAGGTTTTTATTTAATATATTTTCGCTCTTTTGAATAGGCACATTGTTAGTTTATAACAATGATTAATCTTATCAAAATTTAGTTTCCCAAACCTCTCAATTTCGGGGTTATTTTTTATCTGGAATCTATAACATTGTTAGTAGAAAAATACAGCCAATGCCGATCGACAGATAATTTTTTGCTTTATAATTATAATGGCATCAAAAAACCAAAATCGTCCAATATCAGATAGCGTCACTCTAGCTTAGGAATGGGAGCACTGTTGATGAACGAATGCACAACGAAAATGATTGAGCGTGGACATTGCTTCGTTCGCGAAGGGTGGGTAATGGGATTCAGTTTCCTGTTTGTCGTACCCCTGTAAAAGGTGTTGGGGAATAATGATTACGTGATTTATTGAGTGGTAATTTGTAATTGTTTATTACGTTAAATTGGGGAGTTTCGAGAAATTAAATGTGTTTTTTTCCGGTTGTGGCTCTGGGTACACAACCCAGTTACTAGGTACAAGATAGTTATCCCTTAGTACCAGCAGTAGATAATACAACACTTATATCTTGATTGAATCACAAGCACTACAAAGCAAACCAACAGTAACATATCAACAGCTATATTCGAACAATGATCGCTGGAATCGTCCGAATTTGTCGTCTGTTACTATATGAAGCAAATCCCCCCGGGATTGTGTAACATCAATACAAGTTGGACCGGGATTGCTGTTCCCAAGTACAATTGGCAGTGAATTCCGTGAGATTGGGATGCGGAAGATTTAAACTTTGTACTACCGTTCGTGAGTGGGTCTTAAAATGAACATGGACAAAACCAAGGTCGGAGACTCGACTCTCGAAGTTGTAGACGATTATGTCTACCTGGGACAAACGGTCCAGTTGGGTAGGTCCAATTTCGAGAAAGAGGTCAACCGTCGAATCCGACTCGGCTGGGCGGCATTCGGGAAGTTGCGTGGTATCTTCTCGTCCAATTTACCGCAGTGTCTCAAGACAAAAGTCTATGACCAGTGTGTGTTGCCAGTGATCACCTATGGGACCGAGACGTGGTCGCTCACAATGGGCCTTTTTAGAAAGATCAAAGTCACCCAAAGGGCAATGGAGAGGGCTATGCTCGGCATTTCCTTGCGTGATCACGTCAGAAATGATGATATCCGCAGGAGAACCAAAGTTACCGACATAGCCCAAAGAATTGCCAAACTTAAGTGGCAGTGGGCAGGGCACATTACTCGCAGAACGGATGGCCGATGGGGCCGAAAAGTTCTGGAATGGCGACCGCGAACCGGAAGACGATACGTTGGAATGCCTCCCACTAGGTGGACTGATGACCTGGTTAAGGTTGCGGAAAGGCGCTGGATGCGAGACGCACGGGATCGGTCAATGTGGCGATGCCTGGGGGAGGCCTATGTCCAGCAGTGGACGTCTTTCGGCTGAAATGATGATGATGACTACCGTTTGTAAACTGGATGGCGGGTAATCCACCAGCAATAGCATTCCCAAGGAGGGTTGGTGTCAGGCTGGCGGCCGACTGTAAAATAATTGCCAAATCACCTGCAACATGTTGGCTATGAATGTAATGCGTGATAGGGTTAGGGCGTACCCCACAGGCGACGCGCAGGGGCAGCACCTGGCTCCTGTGGGAAATGGACTAGGGTTGTTGCACCACCCCGGGCGGGGGCAACGGAAGAAGCGAGCTCGGGAAATGATATTGAGGTATGCAAGTTGGAATGTTGGGACTATGACTGGAAGAGCCAGAGAGTTAGCGGACGTATTAAAAAGAAGACGAATAAATGTAGCGTGTTTACAGGAAACTAAATGGAGGCGAACCAAAGCGAGAGAAATAGGTGAGGGATACAAGTTTTTCTACTGTGGAAGCGACGGGAAAAGGAATGGTGTGGGAATAGTGTTAGATAGTAATTTGAAAGAAAGTGTGATGGATATAAAAAGGATTAATGACAGACTGATAGTTGTGAAAGTTATGTTAGAGAATGTGATGTTGAATGTAGTTAGTGTGTATGCACCGCAGGTAGGGTGTGATGAAACGGTGAAAGAGAAGTTTTGGGAGAATTTTGATACAGCCTTGATGACCATCCCTGTGCATGAGGAATCGATAGTTGGAGGAGATTTTAATGGACATGTGGGTAGAATGAAAGGGATTTATGAAAGAGTGCACGGGCGATGGGGATTTGGAAGTACGAACAACGAGGGAGAGTCGCTGCTTCAATCCGCTACTGCATTTGACCTGGCAGTAGCTAACACTTGGTTTCAGAAAAAAGACGAACATCTCATCACCTACAAAAGTGGTAACCACAAGACCCAAATCGACTACCTTCTCGTCAGACGTGGCAGCATACAGCACATCAAAGATTGCAAAGTGCTGCCAGGAGAAGACTTGGTGTCTCAGCACAGACTCCTGGTTATGATACAAGTAGTAAAAACACAGTGTACAAAAAGCAAAGAGCGTCCCCCTCCTAAAATAAAATGGCATATGTATTCTCTAGAATAATGATTGTGCGAAGAAGTTTCGAGAGCGAGTCGTAGATAAAATGATAGAGATGGGAGACATGGAAGATCGAAGTGTTAACGAAAGTTGGAAGGAGATTGCTGGATGTATTAGGTGTTCGGCGAAGGATATTTTGGGAGAGACGAAAGACGAAGGGGTACGATAGATAGGGACACATGGTGGTGGTCAACGGGAGTACAGAATGTGCTAAAGGAAAAGAAGAAAAAATTCAAGGAATGGCAAAGTGTAAAACAGGAAAATGCTAGTTTGAAAGTTGCAAAAAAGGGTGAGTATGATTCTGCAAAGAAAAAAGCTAAGAAAGCTGTGGCTATAGCGAGAGCAACAGCTCAAGACAAGCTATACGACGCGCTGGATAGTCCAGCAGGCCAAAAAGACCTGTACCGGCTTGCTAGAGCTAGGGAGAAAAGTGCGAGAGATGTCTGTCAGATAAGATGTATAAAAGATGAGGCTGGAATGATTCTTTCTGATGACGAAAAAAATTAAGGATAGGTGGAAGGAATACTTTGAGAAACTGATGAATGAGAAAAATAACTGGAGTGGTATGTTAGAAAATAAACCTGTGAATGAGGGATTAGTGAGAATGATTAGTATGGATTATTTTATTTATTTATTTATTTATTTAATCAGTAACACATACATTTTATATAATTAAGTTGATGCCAACATAAACTCATTAGAGTTTTACCGTGCACCAAAAACATCGACTACATAATATAAACAAAAAATTATAACCACTTAAGTAGGTACTTAGGTAAAAAGTAACAACAAAAAGAATAAGACTACAGCGGGTATATGCGAAATAATTCTCTAATACTAACAAGCGCACATCAGTGACCACTCCGGCCTTCCATCCTTAAAACAAAAGTGGTGGAGAGTTTTTAAGTTGATACAGGTTGTTCCCAAAATAATAACTAGTGTTTTTATTCATTGTTAATTTTTAACTTTATTTGTGTTTTGATATTATAGTTAGGTATTATTTTTGTTTTTTATTGCTTTAAACTTCTTATTTATAAATAATTAAAAAACATATTTTTATTAAATCATAAATCATAAATCATAAATCATTTATTTCTTTGCAAACATGGGTAATTGATACATAGATGTTCTTTTTTACATAATATAGTCCTCCATATTCTACCGTCGCATGGGCATGCAAATAATATTCAATTCGAAATTTAAATCAAATTAAAAAAATACAATGTGAATAAAGATAAATGTCAAATCATAAGAAATCATAAATGTCAAATTAAGTTAAATAAATGTTAGGTATAAATGTCGGACTGGTTACACTAGTGAATCTATGTATTTAACTTTTGTAGAAAATATTTCTTTAGTTTGTTTTTTATGTTTTTCTGAGTTATTTTATCCCTCAATGATGTAGGTAGATTATTAATAAGGTAAGGTATTATATATTTTAACGATCTCTTGCCGTGTAGATTTGTGTACTTTGGTAGTAACAGCTGAGCATTGATGACGCTACGAGTCCTAATTTCGTTACTATCTACGTTTTTTGATTTCTTTAGATTTTCATTAAAAAAATGTTCTTTTAACAGTGCAAATTTAGTTTGTTCATGTATAGGTATTATGTTACAGAATTTAAATAATTTGTGATAGTCATTTGTGTATTTCTTCTTAATTTTGTGAGGGACAATTGCTTTCAATATACGCAGTTGAATTGCGTAAATTTGATCAAGATGTGTCTTATATGTCCTACCATAGCACGACAGGCCATAGGATATAGTTGATTCGACCAGGGCTTTGTAAAGCATTAATAGAGTTTGATATGGAATTTTGCATTTAATAATAGAAAATTTAGCTAGCATACATCTCAATTTATCACACACCCCGTTAATGTGCTCCTTCCAATTAAGCCGGCTGTCAATAGTAAGTCCTAGGTATGTTTGGCTATCTACGAGCTCTATGGAGTCACAACTGCAAGGGATGGCCAATTTACTGTTGCAATTATCATGCAAACACTCATGACAGTGAGCAGTTAGCTTAGGCATTAAAGAGCTTCTATTTTGACTGGAACTGATATACATTAATTTGGTCTTACTAGCATTTAATACTAGTCCAGCGTCATGAGACCATTTAGTCAACGAGTCGAAGTCCTCTTGTAGTTGCCTTTGGACATCACTAACACTCCGTCCAGCTGATATGAGGCAGGTGTCGTCGGCGAACTGATAGATCTCGCAATTTTTTATGACATTAACAAGACTATTTACATACGTGAGGTAGTGCAGCGGTCCAAGAACCGAGCCTTGCGCCGTTCCTTCCGTTACGATGACTGGTTCGCTAGTCGCGTCACTGACCCTGACCATGTATTTTCTGCCATCAAGATAGTTTCCGCACCAATCGTGTAGTTTGCCTCTAATGCCGCTGTCATGAAGACACTCCAGTAACCGCTCATGTCTGAGTGTATCAAATGCCTTGCTGTAATCTATAAATACTACTAAAACGTGCTTTTTTTATCTAAATGATTATGAATACTATCTGTGAACGTTGATAACAGTTGTGAGGTATTCTTTTTTGGTTGAAATCCATATTGTTTGTCAGTTAGTATTTTATTATTTTCATAAAATTCTTGAATTTGTTTACAAATGTATTTTTCTATTATTTTATCAATGGTAGGCAAAATAGTAATAGGTCTGTAGTTATTATAACCCAGCCTGCTTCCTTTTTTATGAATCGGTCTGACAATTCCGGTTTTAAGTGTCGATGGATACTTGCATGTTTGTATGCATAGATTGATTAGATTAGAAATCACTGCAGTAATTGTCGTACACAACATTTTTATATCCATGGCTCTAATTCCATCTATTCCTGGGGCTTTATTATTATTCAAAGACATAATGATTTTTTTAACTGAGTTGGGATCCGCAGGTTTTATACGCATAGAAACGTTAGCTGGATTTGTGTAGTTTTTTTTATTTAACAATGATTTCGAGCACTTAGGAATAATTTGCTTCACGCTTTTATCGAATGTGTCCGCAAAATTATTAGCTATATCTGTAGACGTTAAGTTAGTTTTATTAAATGAATTGTGAATAGCCTCATCAATAGAAGGTTTTATTCTGCCTGTTAAACGATTAAGAATTTGCCACATTTGTCTTATATTGTTCTTATTTGATATAATTTCTGACTTTATATTATTGTTTTTAGTTTTATGTATTAAAATGTTTGCATAGTTTCTTGATTTATTATATTCTTGTTTTAGGACTACGTTATTAGAGTCTTTTATCCACTTTATAAATAATTTATCCCGATGTTCACAGGCTTTGATTATTTTTTTATTCATCCATTCATTTTTACTACGCGATGCGCTACATTTAACTTTGATTTTATATTCTGATTTTTTATAACATTCTTTGAACTGGGTATGCATGAAATTATATAGGATTATAGGGCATTCTATATCTTGTGTTTTTTCCCACTGGATTTCATCGAAACATTTCATAAGGAGTTGATTATTTATGCATGTCTTGTATTTAGGAACATCCTGTATTCGCGCGCCAGAACAAGCGAGCATCACAGCGCGATGGTCAGCCAGTGTAGTACCGAGTGCCGCCGTAAATAGGTCTTGTGTACGGGATCGCGCATAAATATGATCAATACAGGATTTACTTATTTTTCCGTTAGATATTGCTATTCTAGTGTATTCAGTGATCCCGCACAAAAGGCCCATGCCACATAACATGTTATTGTATTTATGCCTTACAGGATTATCCGTTTTTATATCTATATTAGTATCTCCCAATAAGAATAATTCTGTGATTTTAGTGAAGTTTCGCAGTAAAGTTTGTAGTTCGTCAATAAATAGAATTTTACTAGAGCTTGGTGGTCGGTATACCGCACACAGGTTCGCAGTATAGTTCGAATTGGTGGTGACGGTACAGAATAAACTTTCAAAGTGTATAGTGTTAACTTTTATTATGCTACATTTATGTTTGTTATTCACATACATTATAATGCCACCACCCCTTCGGGACTTACGCAAGGCTGTGTACATTCGGTACCCGCTTAGTTGATACAGAACACTATTGTTTTCTAATATATTACTTTCAGTTAAAATTATGACATCAATACATTTTTTTGAACTAAGTATCATTTGTTCTAGTGCGCAGAAATTTTTGATTATAGATCTAATATTAATATGCATGCACAATAAGTTAAATTGATGATTAAGGGTACAGTTAACAAAATCGTTTACATTTAGACAGTTATTAATCTCATTAATATCAACAAAAGAATTCGCCATTTTTATAAAGACATTTTTATGTATTTTTTTGTATTCATTCATTTGTATTTATTATATTTATTGCGATGACATGCCGACTTACTGCTTGGTGAAGTAAGAATAGCAGTAAATGGAATGAAGAACGGTAAGGCAGTTGGTCCGGACGGAATACCAGTTGAAGTGTGGAAGATATTGCGCGTAGATGGATGGACGTGGTTAGTTTTATTCTTCAATAAGTTGTTACGGGAAGAAGCCATACCTGATGAATGGTGCAATAGTTCGCTGGTGCCCATCTTTAAAAACAAAGGCGATGTGCTGGAGTGCAACAACTATAGAGGAATAAAGCTAATGTCACATAGTATGAAAGCTTGGGAGAAAGTTATTGAAAGGCGGCTGAGAGAAGAGAGTGAAATATCGCAGAACCAATTCGGTTTTATGCCTGGTCGGGGTACAACGGATGCCATTTTCGTAATCCGCCAGTTGTGCGAGAAATACAGAGGTGCACATAAAAACTTGCACATGGTGTTCGTTGACCTCGAAAAGGCATACGACCGGGTACCCCGTGAGGTTTTGTGGTGGGCCCTTAAGAAGAAAGGTGTACCTGGGAAGTATGTACAGTTGGTCCGAGCGATGTACAGTCGATGCAGTACCCAAGTTCGGTCCACAGTGGGCACTACTAGTAGCTTCAGTGTGGCAGTTGGCTTACACCAGGGATCGGCTCTCAGTCCCTACCTCTTCCTGATGATAATGGACGCACTGACGTCAGACATACAGGAGGGGGCACCCTGGTGTATGCTGTTTGCCGACGACATTGTGCTGGATGCCGAGAGTGGCCTAGAGGTCCAGAACAAATTGGAGATGTGGTGGCACGGACTGAAGAGTGTTGGCTTGAAATTGAGCAGAACTAAAACCGAATACTTGTTCTGCGATTTTGGCGGTCTCTCCAGTTCCGTGCCTCTAACTCTCGCTGGGACACCCATACCGATGTGCTCCGACTTCCGGTACCTAGGGTCGCTTGTCCAAGGGGATGGCGAGGTAGACCGAGACGTAACGCACCGGATCGGCTCGGGATGGATGAAATGGCGACAACTCACTGGAACAACTTGTGACCCACGGATGCCCCTCAAGTTAAAGGGGAAAATTTACAAGTCCGTGATTAGACCTGTCGTACTGTATGGATCAGAATGTTGGGCTGTGAAAAAGATGGATGAAAAGAGATTGCATGTAGCAGAGATGAGAATGTTGAGATGGATGTGCGGAGTGACGAGAATGGATAAAGTGAGAAATGAGTATATTAGAGGAAGTTTGAAAGTGGCGCCAGTGACAGAAAAGTTGAAAGGAAACCGTTTGTCCTGGTATGGCCATCTGATGAGGAGGGATGAAGCGCATGTTACTAAAAGAGTTATGAATATAAATGTGGATGGATGGAGAGGGAGGGGACGGCCAAAGAAAAGATGGATGGACTGTGTGAGGAGTGAAATGAAAGAAAAGGGAGTCAGTGATAGCGTGACTGGGGACAGGACGGTATGGAAGAGGAAAACGTGTTGCGCCGACCCCAAGTAACATGGGACAAGGGCAGGAAGATGATGACTACCGTTTGTAAACAAAGGCAAACAAGGATAGAGGATTTGTATTGAACTTCTGCATTGCAGTTCTATTTACTAAAATTATTTATTTATGTACACACAAAACACTTAAAATAGAAAATAAATATAAAGATCACAAAGGTGTTCAGGTATTGTCAGAACAATGTTAAGTAGTTGCCACATAAGTACGTTCTTTACAAGGCATTGAGTTATTAAGATTAGCTTAGGCTTTTTTTCCCAAATAGATTAGTGTCTCTCCAGAGTCAGTTGAATATGGACTGGAGGACTGGAGTCAGATATTATGGCTTCTGACTACCCTAACGACTGTTAAAATCTACAAATGATGTTCGGGACAAACGGTTTAATGTGATTTCCGAGGCACGGCGGAATCTCGGTGCGTAATAAATGGTTACCCATCCACGGATCGACACTGAGCTTGCTTCACCTAGAAGATCGACCCGTCCGACAGTTATCCCTTAGCCACGAGCTTGCTTACTATAAATAAAAACCAACCAAGTGCGTGTCGGACTTCGCACATTGAGGAATGCAATTTATAAATATATTGATATTTATTAGTAAAATATACGTAATAATAAACATTATCACCAAATTTCATAGGTCAATGGGAAGTTAAAAATTCATCGGATAAAAATTTGTGACAGACGACAGACAGACGGACACGTGAGTGACAGCAATAGGGCTCCGTTTGGACCCTTCGGGTACGGAACCCTAAAAAGCAAAAATAATTTAACGAGACCTTGCATACTGGAAACTTTTACGTTACTTAAACAAAACAAAACTGTTTGATGCAAGTAATCACTTGTTATAAATAAGTTATTCCAGTAAATATTGATTGGTTTTCGTGATTTCATCGCTCCGTGTCCCCATCAAACTCTCAAGAATTTCGATCGATGAAACAAGAGACTTATTTGCATCTGCTAAAATAACATCGCTTTCAGCTTTCCGGTCAAGGTACTTGCTTTCTTTGTCTTATGTAGCCTTTTCGAAATCGATTCCCATCACATTACCTACTGGATCTAAAGTAAAAGGTTTAATACTTCCTACTAATAATAAAATATGACAGTTGTTTGAATGTTTCAGATGTTTGAAAATCAATGACGCCTCGCTGAATCAACTTCGATGAAATTGAAAGCACATGTACCTAAACCTAACCCTATAGCATGTGTATGGATGCTGTGTCTGTTAGGCGATATAATTGTATTTGTTAATTAAATTTACCACATGTATCCTATATGTACATTTTGGAAGATCACCGTTAAGGGAGTAGAGGTAGGTCAGCGCGCGATATTAAAAGTAAGCACTTCCAAGCCCTAAAAGAGCTGACCGGTATCGTATATTTTATATCCCAGTAGTACGTTTCCATGGAATAATTTATTTCCTACTTTCACTCGCGCGAAGCCACTGGCCTATGCTAATACATATACGCTTACATTCATGAAAAAATAAAGTAAAAGACACCCGGGAGAGACAAATTAAATTGAAACACTACGCAAGGCGATGAACAAGGTTATTGGCCGAAATTAAGGGAGGAATGTCAAACGTTTAGCCCCAGGGGAGGGCGGACACAACCTACCCTTGTTTTATTATACCCCTGAAACATATATTCAAAGTTCAGAAAATTTTGTTCAGTAAAATACCATACCGTAATCGTTTTACCTTGTTTGGTTTGCACCGTTTGGGGTTAGGACAATATATGGGGCTTATGAGGATTAATTGGCAGTAAAGTATTACAATGTTAAACCACAGAGCAACGAGAAATAGCGGTCACTGCTAGAGACGACTATGTCAATACTTTGTATACAAACTAAGTGATTCTGTGAGTGTACAATGGTTTCTTATATAAACTGACGGCCTCTGAAAATTCCGACTGTATTTATGACAGACGAAACTTGTGCTCAGCGTACAGTCTGAACATCAGAGTCATCAACATAAGAGTCCGGACACGTACCGCACAATATGCGACATAGAATCAAGCTGTTTCGTTGCTCAACACGCTGACTGCTCAGCAGCCGAATGTGGACATATTCCACTCCAATGCGCTTGTGTTGCAAAGGGCCGTAAAGAGTGTTGTAGCGGCTAAATGAGTTGATTGAAAATTAATTATTTTATTTGTGAATTATTATTGTGAAATTGCTGTCATTGAATTGTTATTATTTGATTGTCAAATTATTAGTATTGAATTGTTATTGTTGAATTATGATTTTTGTTTATGTTAGTTTAATTGATTTGTCTGTCTTTAATATTATATAATTATTGACTCTCTGCATGAGTTAGGTCAAACTATAAGTGCAGAGAGTAATTGTAATTAATAATTAAATAAATAACAAAATTAGCAATGGCGTCTCTATTCATGGTGAGGCGTTCAATAGTATTTACTGTATCTACTTAAAACTGCCTCGTTGGTGTAGTGGGTACAAACGCTTCTGCTGTCCATGAGGTCTTAGGATCCATTCCTGAGTTGGGAAAAGTGTTACTGGGATTTTACATCTGGAATTTCGTTGGAGCAGTTGGCTCCGGGCAGCCAGGATTTATGCCTGGTTGATGGAAGTAGTCTCGTCCCTAATAGAACCTAACATAGCTAGCGAAAATGGGCATACTATAGTTCAACTTCTGTTTAACCCTTCGGGGAATACAGACATGATATGTTGTATTACAATGTTTCAGTTTTTATAATGTACTTGTTTACAGTCCAATCAGTTATGTAATGGCTCGTCGACTGTAATGTATTATGATGTAGAATGTACGAGAGTATTATGAGAATTCGTAGCGCTTCGTAGCGATGTTGCTACGGTTGAATTGCTACGGCGTAGCAGATGCTACGGATGTCTACGTAGAGATCAGTCTGTTGGTTCAGTAGTAAGTTCCTCTGACTGATTACAAACATTTTGATTGTGAATATAATTAGTTTTGAAATATTTTTGATAAGTAAAAGATGGAGTTATCTGTTTTACTGAGAGGGAGTATTTTTTACTATTGATTTAGGCTCGCGTTCGACCAGTATTTTACTTGATAGTGAGTATGAGTATGATGATATGATTGACGATGAAATACGCCTGCCTAGGTGTTTGGAATACTAGGTAGGTTATCTTAAACCAATTGATAAAAAGATAAGTACTGCCAAGCTAAGTTTAACTATAAAATAAGTATTCTCCAACTATGTTCCAAAGGTAATTTCTTAAAAGCCCTAAAATAACGCCATAAAACAATCCGGCAAGCTTACCGCTAAGTAATAAAAAATTAAGGCGCCGTATATCAAAGAGGTGACCGTCTCTCTCCTTGGTGTCACATCGAGGGATACATTGTCGCAGCCTCGCAGGTAACGGATTGACTATAAAATTTAATATTTATGGCACTACAGAGAGATATTTGTCCACTGTTTATATTTAAAATATATTGTCTTGGTATTTTTTTACGGTGAAAATAAAAAACAATGCAAATCTTGGACTCTGTATGTTTAGATGTTTAAACATATATGTTTGAGGAAAAATGTGTGAATAATTTCAATTGATGAAAATTGCAACACGGGTAGATGGATGCATGACCTAGATTAGAACATCCCACCCATAAGTTTTGGGATCCATACATTTTCAGTAGGTAGAACTGTTGCGAACACCTGTTCTTCTTGATAGCTACAACCGGGGGTCTTTAAGTCAGGAGTGAATAGGTAACTTCTAGGCAAGCGTGCTTCACCGTCGCCAAGATCATCGCTTACCATCAGGTGAAATAGGTACTGGTCAAACGCGAGCCCAACAACAGATAAAACATGGGTACTTTTATCCCGGTCGTAAGCTCCAGTAGAATAGCTTTCAATGTTTACACGGGGAAAGCCGTAGGCAAATGCTATTAAAACACATTATACGAAAAATTTAACACACAATTTATAACTCAATATCTATTTTGAAGCTTAATCCATCAGAAATGTTATTATATTAGGCAATCTAATAACATTTCTTCAATAACACACTCAAATTCTACTTTTAACCTTTCAGATTTCCTGCTGAAAAAGGAAAAAATACATAATAACTCATTTTTAGTTGCTATTTTTAGCAATTTAAAGAAAAAAATATACCTATTTTATTTCTGCCTCATCACCAGGCTCGAGATCAGGGATGTTAAGGAGCTCCGTAACCGAAACTATCGGCTATCCGAAATAACACCCATCCGTAACCGTAACCGAATCTGATTTAAAAGTTTCGGATAGGGGCGGCGCGACATCTAAACATGAGACTTGTTATGACAGGTTTTGCTGGCCGGCCGAGCCGACACACTTGCCACGCGCGTCACCTGCATATTTGTTTTTATTAAACTAACGAATAATCCGAAATAATGCCTTATCAGTAACCGTACCCGAAACCAGTTTAATATTATTTCTATACTTATCCGTATCGGAAATTTCATGTCTATTACATTCCTGCTTGAGATTAGGGTATTAATAATTTTAAATCGAGCTGGCGCTGTAAGTAGGTCATCAGAGGTCACCGTGCGACGAGGCTGGAGAAAGAGGAAAGTCTCTAATATGATGACAAGCTTTTTAGATAGACGCTTACTTGCAACTTTTTGTCGAGATCAATGCAATTTTTTTAAATTTATGCTTATGTGCATCTGATTAATGAACATACTTTAGTTTGTGTTTTTCTATGTTAGTCTGATTACATCTGAGACACATATTTAAACATTCTTAAAACGAATGTCTGTAATTAGTTTAGGTGGCAGGATAAGTGAGGCTTTTTCAAGGTGTGGGATAATACGGACCAATACATTTCCAAATTAATATATTCTCTATTCGGCGTGCCAATTTCTGTCATCAGTTTAGAAAACATTGTATAGTATTCTTAGTAATTGTTTATTTTATTTAAATTGGAATATTTTAATAGAAACGTATCAGATCAAACAGTAATTTATCAAAGCTTTACAATTATTTACGCATCGATGAATCTCGAACACTTGAAATAACCTTGATGCCGGTAGAGCAGTTGTGGCCCAGTGGTAACGGCCTCGACTTAGAAGTTGTAGTACCTGGGTTCAAACTCAGGTAGGAGCTTTACTTTGAATAAATTATTTCATAACCACTGTTCTCAAAATGGTGAAGGAAAACATCGTGAGGAAACCGGCATGTCTTAGAACCAAAAATTCGAAGACATGTGACATCCACCAACATGCACTGGACCCGCGTTTTGGATTACGGCCCATTCCCTCTTACAGAGAGGAGGCCTGCGTCACAAAGGACCAAATACAAGTCTAAGTGCGGAAAAGGGGTCCATCTATCCTATCCTATCCTAATCCTAATTCCGTAATGAAAGCGAACTTGAAAGTAACGAGAAGTTTTAACTATAGATGGTTTTAGACCTGAACTAGTCCCGGTTGTTAATATGTAACGTAATGCAGCCCCTACATTCATTGCTCAAGTATTCAAGCTTCGATTCAAAAGGTTGCAGCCCTGATAACAACTTTAAACTGATTGTAATGCAATGCAGGACTTATTTACCCATAGGGCATAGCAGAGTGCAACATTGCACAGTTTAAAGTTGTGATGAGTATCAGTATTTGTCTGTTCATTATATTTACTAGCAGTATACTATAGTTATGGCGGCTAAGTTAACGATGGCCTTTAACTTATTGGCCATGACTTAAACTGAGTTAGTTTGAAGGTTCCGGTTATAATGGAGGTCCTCCATCCTTCAAACTCCGTTGGTTGAAAGTCCTTAGATCTTAAATATAAAATATCTTTATGTCCTTAGAATAAAAAAAAAAATCAGTTCAAAGTACTTTAATAAATTACGATTCCTAGAAATTGTAATTGATTTCGATTTTAAGTTCCGATAAGTTCTTTGTCAACAGCTAAATAATATGTAAAGGTTAATTTCTGTTCACAGTGTAATAATGATTTTCGGAATTGAATTTTCATGTAAATAGTTCTTGATTTAATGTTCAAACAAAATTTGCTGAGTATATTATATAAGACTGGCTTTTGCTAGCAGCTTCGCCCGCATGAAAGTCGTTGGAATTTATCCAAATTAGGCAAAAACTCCTGACATAAAAAGTATCCAATGTCTTAATCCAGTATATGGCCTATCTTTTTGCCAACTTTCATTCATACTCTTCCATTAAAACGAAAAAACTACAGAGTTACCTTCGCATTTATAATGTTAGTATAGAACGCTTAACTCAAATCAAATCCGATAGCTTAGTAAGAAATAAAACAAAAATGCTTTGTGCCTTTGATTCGTAGAACGGGATTCTTGGTATTACGATTGAATTGAGGTTGGTAGCCTGCCAAGCCCAAGTGCTGTCGGCAACCAATTTACTTTTTATAACGATTGACAGGTCTTGTTACTTGCTGTCGCGAATTGAGGTGTGGAAAAGAGTAAATTGAAACTGTTACTTGGTACTTGGCTGTTTATATATTCCCTTATATATTATCAGCCTTAAAATGTTCCCACTGCTGAGACACAGGCATCCTCTCTGTGAGAGAGGTAATGAGCCATAATCCACCACAAGGGCCCAGTGCGGGTTCGACACACGGCACACGTCTTCGAATTTTTGGTTCTAAGACATGCTGGTTTCCTCACAATGTTGTCCTTCACCGTTTTAAGAGCACTGGTGATGAAATAATTTATACAAAGTAAATCGCATGCCAGTTTGATCATAGTCGGAGCTGTTAAAACTGGGCCCTCACTGCGAAATCATCAAACCACTAAATGTATATTTTCAAAATAAAATTATTTGCATTGTTAAACTACTTATCTATCCCTGTATGGTGGCTGTTTTGCAATTTTTTTTCTTCTTAGGCATAGCACGCACAGCGATTTTGATTCGCGCGAATTATTTTCCGCGCGATTTTTTTAGTACTATTTGAGCGCGATTTTTTTTCCGCAGTGCGTGCAGGTTCATACAACTCCATAGGCCACAGAACGCGCGGGAAAAAAATCGCGCGAATAAAAATTGCAGTGCGTGCTAAGCCTTATGGTATTTATTTCCGCCCAAATTTGCGTTAAAATTTGTGTGGAATGGAACTTTCGACGCTCATAAGTTTCAAATATATTTTATTTTTTATTTTTTTGTCCAACAGGGGTAGAGATGAGACAAATTGATATCATTTTTATTTTGAACGTACATCGTCAAACAGTGGAATAATCGCCAGACTACGTTTGAATGGAAGAGTGATCTACTAGTGCAGGGATGGGAAACTTCTGGCACGCGGTATGCGTGCCAAAGATTCGCCCAGTGGTGACACGCGGCAAAATTATTCGGGCACGTCAAGGTAAGATTAATTAGCATCTAGGTCATTTACAACAACAGACAGCACACTAACTTTTACTTTATTTAGATTAAAACATAAAACTGTAAACATTACGATTGCTTCGGGTTGCTAATAAGGAGTTACGCTAATAGCATCTAGTTTTTGTGTCCATTAAATCACTAATTCGATAGTTTCAGTCTATGTACGTATGTATGTATATTTGTTTCTATGTGGCGTTCTAGAGACTAAAAGCGTAGGCCGATTTTGATTATTCTTACGTCAATCGATTCGTCTTAACCCTGCGAGTGTCACTGGCTACATTAAAATTGAAACAAAGAAAAATGGCGGATTTTGGGCGCCATTTTGTGGGGGACAATTTTTTTTTCTTCCTAACCCATCGTGTAGGGTATCAAAATAAAGGATTTATAGAGGTGATTTCAAAAATATATAACACTTATATCTTAAAATGTACCTAAATTAAAAAAAAAAACACTAAAAGGTTATAAATAAAAAAAGTTAATACAAAAAATCCGAGTGCTTAAAAAGCGAAATAAAAAGACGTAAACAAGAAGAAAATCATGCTGTGCAGTCGGAGGATACATCTGGTTTTGGTCAGTCAGCTCGCGAATACGTATCCTCCGACTGCACAGCATGATTTTCTTCTTGTTTACGTCTTTTTAGATCGCTTTTTAAGCAGTCGGGTGTTTTGATTTCTTGTTTTTTTTTTTTATAAATTAAAATGGAACGGTTAACAATGAGGTTCGCCATCCCTGGACTAGTGCAACCTTAAATACTACCTAATAAAATGGCAATTCCTTTTTTTCTATAGAGATCTTAAAGTTTTACTAAATATACAAGCGTCACGTAATTTTGTTGTATAGATAACTCAATTATAAAAGCAAAATTTGTTAATATTTACTTTAGAATTTATGTTTACTATCGTGTCTATGTACTGTCTAATCTTTACTCATTATAATTCAAATTCATTTTAGAGTTCTGTTTAACCCCTTATAATATCGTCATGTTCATCGGACTGTCCGTCTGTCACACCCTCGTAATATTATAAACTTTTTAAATTATTTTGTATAATATTTTGCGTTTTGTTTGATCAAACATACAGTCGTGTATGTAAACACTGTGTAGCTCGACACACACTTACTTATATAGTTCTTTTAAAACTAAAACAAAAAACAGTTTTTTAGCAAACTCTTACATACATACACACAGACATAAAGTCTGTCAGACCTCGCTAGTCAGTCTTTTTATTTTTTTGTCTACAATTTTTTTAAATTTAAAACTGACTCGACAAATAAATGCCATATAATTAACGAACCTGCTCACAAATTTTCGAGAATCGGTTGAGAAATGCGACCTATCGAGACAAGAAGCCGGACATCCACCAGACATCCCATACGAAAGCATTTTTGCCCAAGCTGAAACGGAGACGCTTCGCGCTCGCTCCGTCAATAAACTCACGCCGTTTGCTTTATTTACGTTTTTATAAAACACGATTTTAGAAAAGCCAGTAAGTTGATAATCTGTAAACTATAATAAATAACGGCGGGCTGTGCTGGGTGGCTGTTGCCGGTGCAGAAAACCTCAAACGACGCAAATAACAACCTTATTGGAAGTTATATGTTTGAGCCGTTTGGGGTTGAAACATTAGGTCCATGGGGTCCGAGTGCGCATCGAATGTTTCGAGAAATTAGCATAAAGCTCGTTGACTCTTCACGTGACCAGAGGGCTGGCCTTTTCTTCGGCCAGAGAATCAGCATTGCCATCCAACGTGGTCATACACGTTGCCCATTGACATTGATGTGGACGAATTTTTTGATGCACAATGAGCTCTTTTCCGTCTCGCTTTTGTATTTGTATATAGGTTTTTTTATTATTTTCAATTGTATATATGTTAATAATATAATAACACAGTAGCACATTATAATATAATGTACAAAGGCGAGCTAACCCGTAATTGCGTTCTCTAACACCAGTGCCATAGAGAGATTTGCAAATGAGGTCAGTGTAAATCTAAGTGCACAAAAAATCTTAATATTTAAATTCTCTTCTGTAAAGTAAGTCAAAACTATTTTACAACTTTAGCTTTTTTAAAGGAAATAGCTATCTGTTTCCTTCAAAGATTTCAACTCAAAGAAGTGGTTACGACTCAGTTATTATAATAAACACAGAATTTTAATTAAGTTTCACTTCACCTCGCTAATCACACGCAGATAACTGAATTTCGATCAAATTGTGCAAAGCTTTCAGGGTGGCACTACGTTTTAACCATAGAGCATGGAAACAATGGATCAGTTTGATTAGAAACGAGTATTGTTGAATTTATAGATAGCGCATAGTCAGTTCCAAGTGAATTACTGGGCATCGCCTTTTTCTATAGAATTAAAATGTTGAGGTCCAACTGGATGCAGCTGACCATAAAGGAACACGTCTATTTTACCTCCACTACTCTGCTACTGGGTAATACGATACCCCTGGCATGGATTGCTGGCTTTTGAATTGGTATGTAAATAATGGAGTCACCAATCCTCGAATCGAAATTAGTAGAAGATCGAACCGTATGGCTGACTATTTAGCCACGATTCCCGTCGAATGAGCCAAGAGGTTACATTCTACAAATAAAAAATGTTGCCTTGTTTTTCAATAGTTTTGAAAATCATATCGTATTGTCAACTGACACAATTCCTTGCCACATCTACCTTTCAAACATCTGCGCCATAACCCTCACATGATACGTACGCGAGAGATATCCAGCTACAGACATTGTTACTTAAGGGTTAATTGATCCAACGTGATTGGTGCTTTGTCGTAGCTGCCAGCCTAACCACCAAGTAATTGTTTTATTGACTGTCGCTGTGATATTGTTTGATTCTAGCTCCAGTGATGGAGGATAGCGGTTTTAACCCTCAACTGAAAAAGAGGAGTGTTATATGTTTGACGTGTCTGTCGTTGGCGTCATGGCTCCTAAACGGATGAACCGATTTTGATTTAGTTTTTTTGGATCTTAGCGTGTCTACTACTAGATAAATAATGTAGCATGAAATAAAAATGTGTCAGGTATTTTTATTTTACTTGTGTTTGTAGGATAGGAATTACATTAAGAAAAGTAAACTAATTGCTAAAAGAGGTCGTGGCTAAATAATAACAGCAACGTGGGTCGATCTTCAAAGTTAGGAGTTTTCCTTAAATAACATTTAACTAATAATATTTTATATTATAACCGTATTCTCTTGAAGCTAGTTCTATAACTTAGGTATACCTAAAACATAACTTAAATTCAGACTAAAAGCAAGAATAATTGCTAAGACGTTTGCATGTAACACGTCGTTATTAGTAATGGAACTTTTAATGAACTGCTTAATGGGTTCGTCTGCTATTTGTATTGTTGAGCTGTTTTAGCTGAAACTGCTCGTTTTGAAGCTTTTTATGATTATGATTGAAATTTCCCGTGAATAATATTTTAGTGAGAGCTACTATTGAACCCTCTTTTTCATAATTTAACCTCATTAAGGTTATGGATTTGTAAAGAGGGTTACATAAACCATTTAATTATGTATTCAAAAATTATATTGTGCGATCGTTTTTCATCATTGTTTCTCTGCCATAAGATTAATCACTATGGTTACGTATTTTACTCAAATTTACTATTGAGTTATGTAACTACGAGAGGTCTAAACTCTGTCTAAGTCTGTGCCAGAAAAGACTATTCTTCTTCCTTCAAATGTTTATATATCTATACTTAAAACTACACTACGTTACTTCTATTCAACGTAGCTCGTCGTAGCTTCTCTAACTACCGTCGTGCAAAGGCGTGTGAAACAAGTGCTGTGATTTTAAATTCTATCTTTGCGTAAAAAACAAACGAATTATAGAGTGAAATACACTGATTCCCTAGCACAAGTTTCTGCGTAATTGGATCGACTACGTTAACCTTTGGAAAACAAAGAACTTTTAAGTTTTGTTTTAAATAATGCACCATGCTTTATCTGGTTTAATTGTGAGAGCGTTTAAAAGGACACGAATATATCACAGGCCAAAAGAAAGGCCAGTAAAATAAAATTTACCTTATTCAATTTATCGTATTTTGTGAAATATGAACACATTCGTTTGCGTAGTTTTTTATTTTGGTGTTTAAATAATTAGTTATTGGTAATTAAGTATTTTATTAGTATTCGTTTTTAATTAGTTGCTAATAATATTTTTCTTTAAACTAAAAGATGAACGACGTAAGCTAAACTTTAGAGCGTTCAAAACCATTACTTATAAAAGTTGCCCTAAATAGATTTTTACCGTCTTATCTTGGAGAATTTTACTACTTATTCTCGAGACTAGTCAAGATAATGCTTAAATAAATCCATTTATCAACCTCAATGGCTGAAGACGAAGCACCTTCAAGTAGTACCATTATTATTTTGGCCAACGATGCATGAGAATTACACGGATGCGAATATGTACCACACTAGAATAATATTTTTACAGGTAATGCCTGAGCTATATGCTATCCTGGGTTAGCCCGACTGTATGATAAACTGAAATAGCTTTCCCAAAAACCTGCCTGCAATAAATATAGAGTACTTGCCTACCAAACGAGTATACGTCCTACAAAATGCCGCGACCACTCCAAAATAACGAAGCAAAATGGAATTTCATGCACACGCCGTCTTCCCGAAGCCGGCTAGACAGAAAATGTGAAATATTGACTGCACCGCGATGCGCCCCGGGCCACAAGACAACCCACTCTATCCGCGATATTTCATGCAAATCGAAAAAATCCGTTTAAAGTCTCCAATTGAATTTATGGCTATTGTGATTGAAAGTCCACAGGATTAAAGTCTAGAGAGATTCCAGCAGGATTTTTGCAGGAAATCAAAATGTGTTCATGACATGCAAATAATATTTTATGCTAACGCAGCTTTTAGATTTCCGTGTTGGCTTAGGAATAGAAGAGAATCGAATTTATCGGTCGCAGTGTCTACTAACTTATATTGGACTGTCAACTTGTAAAAGTCGTTCAACAGGGGGAAACGTGGATGAAAGGGACAATGCACGGTATATCGGTGCATAAGTGTTTAGTCCTGCTCCAGCGATTTTGGGAACGCATTTGTTTTGTTTCTCATTTCAAAATGCTGTCAACAGGCAAAACAAATCCTTTCCTTTTAAAAAAGTAGACCTATGCAAGCTAAACAACTTTCTCACAACCAAAGCCTAAACTAGTTAAATTGTAAGGAAGACGGACATTAGTGCAATCTCATTCCTTCATTGAGCCATCAAAGTGTCAGCGACAGGAAACTTCCCGACCTCTTGAGGCCATACCTGCCTCAGACACTATAGAGTCGGTCAAAGGGTTGGCTTGCCTGTTAAAGGCAGATTTACACCTCAGGCATTCAAATCATTGAAGATAAACAAGCTTAACGCACAATTCGCAAACACATCACCCATTTTTCGAACTGAATGCGAAAATAGGAGTGCTTTTGCCAATGTGTGCGAACCTTTATAATCTATTTATTCTGCATCCAGGGGACGAATATGGAAAATACTCGTAATATTGTCCCCTGTAGTTTCCCAGTGGTTGCAGTGAAGGCGTAAACGATGTATTTATGCAGGTTAAATAACTGTTCTGCATAATCTGTTTGTGTCACGGTTTTATTTAGTTTGCGTTACGTTTGTTTTTATTACGAGTGGACGTATATTTTTGTTGCTTTGCAGATAGTTTATACACGGTGAAATTTTGAGTTTTTGTTTGTAACGCTTGGCTGGTGCTTTTTAGCAGGTCAATTGAGAAACTGTAAAACCTTTGTAAGGAGCTATACAGTAAAATGCATGATTTGCAATAATATGTACCCTGAGGATTATTTTACTGGTACAGCTAGGTGAAATATTTCTGAGATTATACATAGAAAATTTGCAATATGGTTTCTAATCAGTGTTAACTACAATTACTCGTCTGTCTGTCTGTTTGCGATAAACTCAAAACTACTGAACAGATTTTCATGCAGTTTTCACCAATAGACAGGAGGCAGGTTTAGGTGTATAATTTGTAAAGCTTTAGTGTAAATTGGTTGACTATAATTGTTAAAATTTCGGCAAAAATCAAGCCACTTGGGAGTTTTCATCGAAAACGCTGCCCAATTCCTTTGAGTTATAACAAAACAATGTATGTCGTAATCAGCACTTTAGTTCTATCGTCTAAGAATTTATACTGCCGGTCTTCTTACTTTTACACTAATATTGTAAAGGCGAAAGGTTGTGAGTGCTTAAGTGTGTTTGTATGTTTGTTACTCTTTCACGCAAAACTGCTGAATGGATTCTGGATGAAATGTTTCAAAACAATAGATTATAGTCTGAAATAGCACATAGGACGTTTTATCCCGGGAATATGTATTCTTTAGCTAATTTTCGATATTCACGCGGGCATTAAGTCCGCATCTGTACGTTTATTTCCTAAAGTATTATATAAATACTAATATTAACCGAAATATCGGAAACTCGCTACAAACAGTAAACATGGTAAATATCCCGCTTATAATGTTAATATTAGTGTTAGTGACCATGACAGTTTAAAAACTTATAAATAAATAAATATTATATTTAATAAAAAGAAAAATAAAGATTCCGACGAATTGACAACCTCTTTCTTTTTTTGAAATCGGTTAACGGTCGGTAGTCGGTGTCGGGTTCCGTACACTTCAACGCTACGTAAGGTTCAGTTGAAAACCAGCGTCAGGTAACTCCCAGTTGTCTGGCATTTTGCTGAACTGGACCTTTTTGGCGCAGCCGCGGGGCACACTATGTATGTAATTATTTTAAAATTAAGTTTCCTTTTATTTGTACCTACATTGTGTGTATCTGTGTGTGCCAAATAAACTAATTTTCTCTCTTTCTTTTAATAAATGTAAAGGTTTGGTTAGATTAATGTGTATATGTATGTTACTCAATCATGCCAGAACGGCTGAACGGATCTGGATGAAATTTAGCACACTGATAGATTCAAGTCTGGAATAGCACAAAGGCTACTTTTCATCACGGTATAATTTTTCTTTGGGATAAGAAAACACTTTTCTAATAAAATTAATATGGCTTTACGGCATAACTGTTTTCCCCAACGAGTAAGGTTGAAGGGTGTCTATGGGTAGTACAATCATATTTACCAACCTATGTTTGATTGCTATGTAAAAAAAACATAGCTCGAAAAAAAAATATAGTTCGAATAAAAAACAATCAGCCAATCCAAGTTTCATATTTAATAATTTAGCAAACCAAACTGCTTATACGGCAGAGTCCAAAATAATGGAAAATTTCCCCGAGGGCATTTCAATAAAAAATAACTAAATGTTAAAAGAGTTTGTTACGTTAAGCGCGAGTATATTTAAGAGAGACATAAAGCCAACGATGCTGCATTCTCTGGCTAGCAATATTAAGTAATAAACATAACATGGTTGAATGTATGGCTCTGAGACGTGGTCGCTCACAATGGGCGTCATCAGAAAGCTTACAGTCAACCAAAGGGCAATGGACAGGGCTATGCTCGGAGTATCCTTGCGTGATCGAATCAGAAATGTAGAGATCCGCAAGAGAACCAGGGTTACCGACATAACCCGCAGAATTGCCAAACTTAAGTGGCAGTGAGCAGGGCACATTGCTCGCAGAACGGATGGCCGATGGGGCAGAAAGATTCTGGAGTGGCGACCGCGAACCGGCAGATGTTGCGTTGGAAGGCCTCCTACCAGGTGGACTGATCACCTGGTGAAGGTTTCGAGGATCCGCTGGATGCGAGACGCACGGGACCGATCAATGTGACGACGCTTGGGGGAGGCCTATGTTCAGCAGTGCACATCTTTCGACTGATATGATGATGATGATAACATAACATCACGAACTACTCCCTGAAGGGCTGAGCAGAGGTTCACGTAAGTACGCCCACATTTTGCCAATTAAGTTAAAGTCCCAAGTAATGTTGTAGGGGGTGAGCTTATTGCTATCAACCGAGCACAAGTCAAGTCTCTGGGCTGCTTCTGAGACATTCCCAACTTTTCCAGACCCGAGCATCAAACCCAGGACCTCAACTCAACATTAGCGCTTGCGAACACTAGACAAACGAGCCAGTAAGTATTGAAGTACTTTAAAAAACATGTTTTCGTTAACGAATTTCATGAACGAAAACATACACATATATGATTTAATTAAAGCTTTGTTTTCAAAAGAAAAGTTATATAATGGAACTTTAGTTATTGTGTTTGCAGGAAAATAAGTAGGAAATTTAGTACAAATACCAGCCTTATGCTAAAACGAAATTTCACGTCCCAAGAATGTCAATTAGTAAAGTTCAGCAAGAATATTCAAATATTGAAAAACTTTTCTATCAGCTAGACTAGAATAATAAGTTCCAAAGTTTTTCCAAGTATTTTGCCTGTAGTACTACCACCGTATTTTTGCATAAAAAAACATAAAACGTTAAATTATGGCTATTAGTTAAGTTCACACGCAGCGCCAGACTCTACATTCAGAAATCGTACCAATTGAATAGAACAACAATTTTATTTTTTCATATTTTCTTTAATTTTCTCGTTGTTTATTCTTATAAAAATATTATTTATTTTTTAGTTCAAGCTTGAGTTATGCCAGCGAGCAATGGTGCGCAGCATTCTTGGAGTCAGTTTGAAAGACCGTATTAGGAATACAAGGCTGCATTCAAAAACACAAATCGCCGAACGTCACTCAAAAAGCAGCCAAGCTTAAGTGGGACTGAGCACATCTGCTGCTTGTCGAACGTCTCATGGGCAAAAGCTACCACAATGAAGATCCCGGTAAACGTATGGCGACATCACGGAAGATGGCAGGATGAACTTGACACCTACAAAATGGACTGGTCTACACTTGCCCAAAACCGGGACAATTCAGGCAATTTTTTATTATTTATTATTGTATTGTCCTCGGTCCTCAAATATTAAATATAACCGCACATTATGAAGTGGGTGAAAATCACGTTCAAAGATTCCGTTACATACCAACATACATACACATGAAGCTAATAAAAAAACATGTAAATAGTTTAAAATCAGAACATAAAACTATCGCTAGTAAAGTTGACACACGGGGCAGCGTGCCGTGCCCACTCTCCTCTACTATAAGAAATCGATATAAATTAAAGTATTGGTATTTGTTGAAAACATTTCACATATACGTTTGTTTCCTTTTAAGACGAGGGCCTGGCCTATTAGTTTGCGAATACCCAACGGGAGTTTCAAATCTACTTTTTGTTTGTGTGGCACTAATTGGGCTGTTTAGTAATTTAGTTTGTCACGCGAGCATTATTAGAAAAAACTGAAAATGTTATTTCAATTTTGTTTTCAGGTATCACCACGTTTTAATCATATGCAAGACAGTGCTTGAATAATATTTTCTCAAACGTGACAAGGCCGAGTGTAAATAAATTAATCTTTTTTTCCACATTTGAAACTATCACTGAGTCGAATAAACATTGTCGGTTTGTGGCATGCACTAATTTCAATTGCAGCAGAAATCCCTATTCAGCGCAAATCGAATAGCATCTTTCATATGACGGTCACGAAACTTTCTACAACTCATGGAGCATGTCTTAATCCGACTCAATTGAACTCCTACGGAAGCTTTCCGGTACATGGGTGACCTGCCACAGGGGTCTCCATAATTGGTTCACCCTCCCCGTGACCCAAAGAAATTCACGGAAACTTGTCTCTGGGAGATAAAGAATGATTGCGTATTTCAAAAGTAAGATTAGATTTCAGGTGGCGTTCTACAGTTTTTGCCTACCAACATGGGAATAAGGCGTGAATATTTATGTTTAGTATTTTTGGACCACACAGGTCAGGATTAGAAATGAGTACTAGTATTTCTGCCATTCTGTTTTTAGGTAGGTTTAACCGAAGCCAGCTATTGTCTTGCCAAAAGCTAACTTTCTCAAGGACAGTAATTTCTGCATTTTCTTATGGTTTTCGCGTGTGGGAGATGGATGCTCTGGGGATTACTAGGCACTCTATTCATACCACACTGCTGACTACCAGTTCTGGTGGCCAGAGCTTATTCCGGGTAAACCTGCCCTTTATTTGGTTTCGCTGCCGAAATATTGTTGATGGACTCGTTAGTAGGTCTTCTGTAGTTCCATTGGTATTCACTTCAAGGCGTTTAGAGTATGGTAGCTGATCAAAACACAGAACAATTAGGAATCATTGATACGATGAAAAAGAAGTGTTGAGGAGCTGATATTTTATGTTTGACCTTTTTCAATGAGCTCGTAAAGGACCTCCCCTTTTCTCTGAATGTTCGACTCAATGCTTTTTGCACGTATCATCGTTATCATAATTTCAGCCGAAAGACGTCCACTGCTGGACTTTGGCCTCCCCCAAATGTGGTCACACCGATCGGCACGTGTTAGAAATACAATCCAGATAACCTGTTGAACAAAATTCTTTCGGTCCTTTAATTTTTAGTAAGAAGCTTTAATATTCAGTCATTTCGGTTCATCATTTGATTTTCCATTTAGCCAATTTCCTCTTTCGTTATCAATTAAATTGGTTTGTGACGGCAACAGAGAGTGTTTTTGTTTGACTTTTCAAAGTAATTGAAATTAGGGTTTGCTGTATTGTGTGTACCTATTGGATTTTAATATTACGTTGGTATATACAGAAATCCTACAGAGCTCTTAGTGTTCCGTATAATAATGCCTTTAGGGAGCTGATTGGGCTGCCTCGCTTCTGTAGCGCTTTAGAGATGTTTGCGGTAATTCGCGTCGATTGCTTTTATACATTGAGGCGTAAAAGATTTGCATCCTTGGTGCGCAGGGTGCGAGCCAGCTACAACAGCATTATCGCTGACAGACTGGACTGTGTTGTGATGAATCGTTGCTTTAGTATTTCAGCTGGAATACGGAAGCAATGATTGTCGTCTGTGTGTAAATGTTAAACGTTTGTGTGTTTAAATGTCGTTTGTTGTCATTGTAATAACATAGGTATAAGTTTATTATATCGTTTCTTATACAATGAATATAAGTTATGGTAAATATCAAACTCTTTTCACAATAGCGTTCAGCCAATACACGTCCACTGCTGGACATAGGCCTTCCCCAATCGTCCCTACATCGACCCGGTAGCCGGTTCTGTGCTTCTGACACGCGGGGTCACCTCGCCAGAGGCTGTTCACAGTCGCGGATAAATTTGAAAGAGAGTTCCACTGGAAAACACCTGTGTTCTAAACACAGGTGGGTTTTAATCAGTAAAAGTCTGACACGCCCTCCCGCTTCACGCAGAGCGGGAGAAGTCATTGGACGATTTCCTAACACAAAAATAAAAAGAGATTCTACACAGAGTGTCATTATATTAGCGCTGGCGACGCGCGACGGTTTAAATGTCAAAATAGATCCATGTCAGTCATTTCGATAGCGCTTGGTTCTATGCATTTTTGGCGTTTTTCGAATCGCTCTAGCGACGCTTTCGTCACCAGAATTCCGTACGGGTTTTTCAAATATAAATAGGTTTAGCATACAACCCATTTCATAATTCGCAAACATATCACTTAGCGCCTATTGAAGTCACAGAAATAGCTGTTCGTAACGAAATAGAATGGGAGTCAATCAAACAAACCTCACATTGATATAACTTTTATATGTAGAATTGTGTTTATTTGTGGCATTTGCAGGTACGTTCACACCGGTGTAAGGTTATTTATACATATATGTTTTTGTTTGATTTAGTGGAGCCTCGAAATAAGCGATAAACTACTCATTATTACTTATATGAGCAAAAATCTGTAAATGCAGCGTATCACTGCTGCACGAAGCTGCGGTATGCGGTGCCGGAAACATAATCGTTTGAAAAACGTCTAGCTAGAGTGGTTTGTTGTTCCGTCGCAGTATGCGTCAGCGGTGAGGAGGATTATGTGTCCTTCATCGCATACCGCAGCGTTATGCTTTGGAACAAAATTTAAGTGAAATATTCGTGATTGCTGGTGTCAACGGGTGATTTCAACATTAGTAAATCGTGTATCAGGTGACAACGAAATGATGGCAGATCGCCTTTGGTTTACAGATAATACACAATAGCTGAATGTTAGATAGCTAAATAGAATAGATGTTCAAAATGTTGAGGTTAAAGATGACGTACAAAGTAAAAATAACGAGAAAGCTAGTAAAGTTGGCATCTTAAAAGAGTGTTCTACAGGAAATACGAAAATGGAACACCATTCTAGGTTAATTTAATAAACCGTTCGATTGGTGCAGTGGGGAATGATTGGCTTCTGCACTACGGCAGCCGGTTCAATTTCCGAAAAAAATAAACATTTCTGTTTATTTGTAAGGTTTACGAAGGTATGTAAGATTTTCCCTGAAGAATAATATTACTACATTATTATATTTTTTACAGTAGATATCTATCGCAGAAAAAGATAATCAATACTAATATTATAAATGCGAAAGTTACTCTGTCTGTCTATTACCTTTTCACGAATTAACGGTTTATAGTGTACCGAAATCAACAATTCGCCAAGTCTGTCTGTCCATCCGTCCGTCCATCCGCAGCTTAGATCAGAGACGCAGCTTAATTTCGTTGGGGATCCAAGTTAAATTCATTCACCGGGACTTCGTCGAGCTGTATTGCCTCGGCGCGGCGCTTTTCTGTTGATTCTGGTTGTCAGGATTCTGGTTGCTGTGGTTTGGGAATAGTGCGGTGGGATTGTCCCAATAATGGATCAACGACTTTGGATGAATATTGGTACATGGCTAGACCATTTTCTGGATTAGGATATGGGTACTTTTTATACTGGTAGTGTGTTTCCTTGGGACAAAAAGCACTATTCACGCAGTCAAGTCATTCAGTTGCTGGCAGGAGCTAGAAATTTAATAAAGACACCAAGCACAATAATTACACTTTTCTTTAACTTTGCTCGCAGTTTTGTTTCAATTTAATTAAATGCCGACTGCGTGCACCTGTTAGGAAATTTTGCACACAAAAATAAAATAGCGACTATGCGGAGAATTTATCCTTGTAACTTTTTCATTTAAGTTATTCTAGAGCATTTTAATGCGTTTTTTATACAAAGCTCAGTAAGCTTTTTATTATGCAATTAAGTAGCTTTTTGAATTTTGTTGGCTATGTAGATAACTATTATCGCTTCTTCCAGTGATTCTCATTATATCTGTGGGACTAGGTATTGTTGAAAACATAATCTAGGTTTATGTGTTCGTATAACACCCACCATATTCAAAGTCGGTTTAGTTTTACAATATAATTTCGTTATTAGTCTAGATGCAGGCAAAAGAGGAAATGCATTTAAAAAAATCAGAACTATGAAAAACTTGCATTGACTGAAATTATAAAATAGCTGTTGCTGCTGAGATAGGAGCCTTTTTGGTTTCACACGGGGTTTTATTTTTAATTATTGTTTATTTTATTTTGTTTTTGCTTACGTCTTGAGTCTCCTGTGCGGGTCACATTAATATAGCAATTTTGCAACTACGTATGGTCTCCTACACGGTAATTAAAAGGCTGTATATTACTTGCTAGCTTGCAAGCTAATAGTTTGTCATTTTTCTATATTTATCATCCATGTTATAATAATACTACTTTCTTTATAACCGACAAAAAAAGGGACGGGTTCTCAATTCCACATCCATATTTTTTTTTTTATGTATGACGCATAACTTTTTATAGTTTAGTCCGATTTCAAAAATTATTTAATTTTTGGAAAGGGTATAGTCCCATTTAAATTTCAAAAATAAATCCACCCATAAAGATATAAAAATGGATTTATTGATAACTAGAAGACGCCTCGCGGTTTCACCCGCGTAGTTCCCGTTCCCGTGGGAATATAGGGATAAAAAGTAGCCTATGTCACCCGGGGATAGAGTAGCTTCCCAACGGTGAAAGAATTTTTGAAATCGGTCCAGTAGTTTTGGAGCCTATTCGGTACAAACAAACAAAAAAATCTTTCCTCTTTATAATATTGGTATAGATTTGCCCAGAGAATTTTGAATTGTGAACCGATTCTGTTCAAACTAAATAAACCAAAAAGCGAAAAAAATCCTTTATACCAAAAAAAAATATCGACCAATTAACGAACTAAAATGCAAAAACTTAAAAATAAATTAACTAGCATTTTGAGGTGGCGCCAAACAAATTACCTATAGACCTAGGTACTATAATTCTACATAATTAATTTGCATGTTTGTTTGTTTGGCGCCAATTCAAAACTAAAAGATTTTCTTATGTTTTGCTTTTTGTTCGTTATTTCGTCGGTTATTTTTTTTGCTAAGAAGGTTTTTTTATCGCTAGTTTAGCAGCCCCAACGAAGGGGCGTAGCTCATGTGAGGACTCTGCTTAACTAGAAGGCAACCTACTTGCCTATAAAAAACACTGGCAATTGGTTTTACTTGAAAGGTAAATGAATTTCGAATAGAAAATAAGTGAATATGTTTTTTGATTGTCAATTCTAGTGTAGCCGCCCAGACGGCAGGAATATTGTAAAATTCGTGCAAAATATATGAGCTATAAAAGTAATGTATCTACTTATTTGTTAACCTCTGTCTACGCCTTCTACATTTTCTAATTTTAAAACAATACATTTTTGAAAATCACAAATTTATTTAAATGAACCGAGTCAATCGAAATAATTTAAAATAATTGTTTGAAACGCTTAATCGATTAGGCTGCTGAATGCAATTTTTAATCGGTTATGAGACGTTGAATGGACAGCATAAAAAAACAACACCAAAGAAATGTCATGATGCAAGGTTACATCAAAATTTTAGGCAAAATTTGCTAGATTTTGGTTTGTTTTTTTATGAACTTTTGTATAAAGACTTAGGTATATAAGGACGCAAATAAAATGAGTTTATCTTTATTTTGTCCTTTTGCATCATTTCAGCAAGCGAAAAGGTTGTTTATGCATATATTCATACAGCTGTCAGCTGTCAAACGTCTAACATCGTTCCGCTCGTCTGTCACATATTGCCGAATCGGATAAAACAATGGTAATTTCTATTGTGTCTGCTAATTGACACTTGAGCTCTTAAAATTGAGAACTACTGTATTTTTTCTGTAAATATTTCCAAAAGTTCAATAGATACACTCGGATTGAGTAGCCTTAACAGTGACAGTGTTATCTTAGCATAAGCGTCTAACATTCGTGGATAAGGCGGTGTCAGTGAGAGAGTGTCTTCACCAGTGATTAAGGACCACCATCACTATAAACACTATATTATCAGGTTGGCTATAAATTACCTATATACATTAAGTCGATAGTAAACACTAAAACACCGCACGACATCCCTCATCAACAATAATAACATCATAATTAGCGGTTGATAATTCAAAGGCCTAATTTTTCATCGTAAAGTCGTAAACAAAGAACAGATGACTCATTCGACCAATCACCAATCTCAGTAATCTGACAGGACAATCTTCGTTCGGAAACTTAATTTATAAGAATTGGACACCGGCCTTTTGAGATTGCGTTCCATTTCTCACAGTTTTCGTAATACTAAAATATTTATAAAATATGGAGGAATATAACAACATTACCTACCGTAAAATTCACCGAACCAGCTCATTAAATGACATCACCAAAGATAGTTCCGCGCTTTTTGATGCGACTATGATGAGTTTACCCAACACATCCCTAAATGCAAGCCAAACTGTAATCGACCTGAACGATAAAGTCAAACCATTATCGGATGATTTATTAATAGCGCACCAAGAAATTGAGAATCTTAACTCAGAAAACTTTCGACTAAAGTCAGATCTGCAAAAATATATGAAAATCGTAGATACCTGCAAAAGTTTGAATTATTACGGTGTAAGGTAACTTTTTCTTACTCACCAGCCAGCTCAGGGGTAGATATTCTGGATGAGACAATTGCAGGGATGATTTCGCATGAGGGTCGATAGAAGTAAAAGTCTTTATATTTGGTCAACTATTTTAATAATACACAGGCATCACTACTGCATCACAATTTTAAAGGTATATCACTTACTTGTGGATGGTATATAAACTACCCTTTAAACTTAGCATCAGATGTATGATATCACAATCAGGATCGCTCCACTGTGCAGATGTGGTATCCAGTATTTCACCGGTCATAATATCATGGGTGTTCGGAGCCTGTTGTTGAATGCGGTGTTGCTGTTTTTACATAATTTCGTTGACCATGTTTTATACTAGTTTATTATTATTAAATTAATCCTAAGAAACCCTGTCGATGGGAAAAATGCAAGATAAGCGTCGTACAAGCACATGTCTCACAAACATGAAAATATAGTTCAATTCCACGAATACTCACAGCGCTTGCTGGCACATAATAGTTTTAAATTTAAGGCTGTTTCCCTGTCTCCTGCGAGTCATCTTAATTACTTTATTCTGTTTTCTTCACTAGGATTTTATTTATTGGACTCCTGCGTATCAATTCGTAATGAAAAAGAAATGTCACTCTCATCGGCCATAGACATTGAGCATTTTATTGTCCCATAGAGATGTCATGTCTATATTTTCTTTAAGTAATTAAGTATACCAGAAATTAATAGCCTAGATATGTAGGAGATTGTGTGCTTGTTGAATTATATTAACACACACAATATCTAACAGGTTTTGTAAAGAATTTATAATAATTCCGCCCCGACCTTAACGCCATCTAGCACCAAAGTCGTGAATCTCTTACTAGCTTTCTCTCATAATTGTCATTGCTTCTAGTGCAACTCTGTCAGATGTCGCTGTAAGTCGTTACGGAAATATATTTGTTACAACGGACAACAAAAATTGTACACCTCGAACTGGACAGAAACGCAAACAAAAGGCCGGTACAACCCCAGCTTCAAAAAGCAAACACACAATGACGTCCCCATTGACACTTGTAATGAATGATCCTACCGACACACCGAAAACAACAAAATTAATTAAAACTTCCTCTCAATGTGAATCAAACATTATAGATGTCCAAGGAGATCAAACTAGACCGTGAATTGGAAAAAACATGCCACAGAAAAACATCCCAATACAAAAAGCAGAGACGGTAAATGCGATTGCACACATGTCTCAAATGGACAAACCAATGCACCACAAAACAAAATTATGTATCATTAGTAGCAACAACACCAACAATGTACTACAACTAGCCGAAAACAGATTTTCTGACATGCAGATATGCCACTTCCGTCTGCCAAACAGTGGAATCAAAAATCTGGTAGGCAACATCACCTTGAAACTAGCTGACTATTCAAGAGATGACTACTGCATAATTTTCATTGGTGACGAAGATTTTGAACAAACAAAGAACTATCTTGACTTGACTATCTATATTAGACAAACTTTAATGACTGTTCAACATACCAATGTTATAATATGCCTACCGACTTATAAAAATGACCCTTCTACTATTATGTATAACTCACGAATAGAAACGTTTAATAATTTGTTGTATCTTGATATTTTTACTCATGAATATGCTTTACTATTTGACTCTAACCTAGACCTGACATTTGACCATGTTTAAGCATAATGGAACTATTAACTATTATGGCATGGTGAATATATTTGATAATTTAAAATATTATGTTACAAATACCGTCAATCTGGAAAACAACGACAATGTTTCCTTAAATTTTTTTCGAGAATGAACAAGTCAAAAAGTATACAAATCTCAATATTTTTCATCAAAATCTTTGTGGGATCAGTAATAAAAAAGATGTCCTTGAAATTTATGTAAGTGAATCATTAAGAAAACTAGATTTTTTGTGCATAACTGAACATTTTCTGAATAATACTCTCATAAATCAACTCAATTTTATTAATTATAAAATGGGGTCTTACAACACGAGACTCAAAAAGAATAGGGGAGGTTCGATGATTTTAACACCTAAAGACAGAAACATCGATGAACTTGAAGTGTGTAAGCTACTATATAAAACCGATTGTTTTGAAGTATGTGGAGTCAAAGATAATGAGACAAATCTGTGTGTTATTTGTTGTTATAGGACTCCAAACAACAGCAATTTTGATAATTTCATGGACAGGCTAGAAAAACTGTTACAGCATTTTCTCAATAAGCTATATATAATTTGCGGTGACTTCAATGTTAACGTTTTAAAAGATGATTTGAGATATAATTCTTTCTCATCGTTATTAACGTGTTATAATTTTCGGTACCTAATTAATTCTCCTACTTTCAAAAGAAATAAATCAGAATCATGTATTGATAACATTTTAATTGATTTGATTTTAGTTGATCACAATGGACTGTCAGACGGACACGCAGGTCTGTTCTGTACAGTACGTCTAGAAAGAGTTGAGTACAAGAAGCAAGCTAATTATATTCGTCTTTGTAGAAGAAAATATAATGACGATAACATACGTGACTTTAGGAGGAATGTTTTGGAGACTGACTGGAGCACAGGGATTAACACATTCCTTACTAAATTCAAAGAAATGAATCTAGTAGTAGTAGTAGTCATTCTTCTAATTTTAAAAAGTATAAAGTAAGGGTTAATATTAAAAGAAATAAACGTTCCAAATGGATAAGTAATGGTATAAGAATAGCTGGCAAAGTAAAACGTTTCCTTAACACATTTGATAAGACGCAATGCGATAGTTCGATTGTTGAATATCGTAACAGATATATTAAAACGTATAGGAAAGTTTTATGTTGTGCAAAAAGGAATAGCGTAAGAAAATTAATAGAAATGGCATCAGATTCAAGCAGAATGATTTGGAAAATTGTTAATCAACGACGCAATGCTACAAAAAACCATGACAATGAACAAATCATTCTTAAAATTGACAACAAAATTATTCATAATGTTTTAGACGTGACTAATATATTTTCTAAAAGGTTCGACAACAATATCCGCCTAAATGCATGTGACCAAAAATTAGCAATAAAATATTTAACTGAAAGTGTCAGCAGGGTAGACTCTAATATGATTTTTGAGCCAGTCTCACCCATAGAAATGTTCAATATGGTCAGAAATATGGCCAATAAATCTTCTACTGGCTACGACGAAATTCCCCTGACCATAATTAAAGATAATATTGACATATTGGCAACCCCACTAGCATCTTTTTACAACGAGTGTATTGAAGGGGGCCTATTCCCTGATCAGCTTAAAATCGCGCGAGTACTTCCAATCTTTAAAAAGGGTTCAAAAATGGATCCTGGTAACTACAGGCCGATTTCCCTATTGCCAGTATTATCGAAAATCTTCGAAAAAGTAATGAAAGACAGGCTTATGAAACACGTAATTATTATTTTTTTTATCTAATATAGGCTCGCGCTTGACCACTATCTCACCTGATAGTAAGCGATGAGGTGGTCGATGGTGGAGCACGCTTGCCTAGAAGTAACCTATTCACTCTTGACTTAAAGACCCCTAGATTGCACAAAATCTTAAATGATCAACAATTTGGCTATCAGAGATCTTTGGGAACCACCGATGCTGTAGAGGCATTAATCGACGAGGTAGTCTGCAATCTTAACAATAGGCACAAGGTGGCAGGTATTTTCCTGGACCTCAGTTCTGCCTTCGATACAGTGGATCATGATATTCTGCTGGCCAAGCTGGAACACTATGGTATACGGGATAAGGCTTTAAAACTGTTTAGATCTTATTTAAAAAACAGACGTCAATTTATAGAAATAAAGTCTGTAGTGGATGGGGAAGAAAAAATATTTAACTCCAATCTCATGACAGTACTTCGTGGTGTCCCTCAGGGATCGGTACTGGGCCCAATTTTCTTCATCCTATTCCTGAATGATTTAATTGAGTTTATAAAAAAGCGTATCACAGACGCAAAACTTATTATTTTTGCAGATGACACTAATGCAATAGTGTCTGCTGACAACTTAAATAACCTAGAATCTAAAATTAATAACATGTTAAAAGCTTTCGAACACTGGTTTGGTACTAATAATCTAAAACTCAATGTAAAAAAAACAAAGTGCGTTTTATTCAAATCGAACGTCCGAAACAAGGCTAGTCTAGAGGTTTCATCGTGCGGTAACAAAGTTGAAGTGGTTGACCATGTCAAGTTCCTGGGTGTTCATATTGATGCTTTGCTAAACTGGAAGGTTGAAACATCATCTGTAAGGAATTCTATTAGCTCAGCATGCTATGCTATCAGAAGCCTGAGGGAAGAACTAACTTTGGCCCAGCTCAGGATGGTATACTTTGCTTTGGTTGAATCTAGGCTTAGATACAGTATTGAGTTTTGGGGCAATAGTTACAAGTACAATATCCACTCGGCATTTGTAATTCAAAAGAGAGCATTAAGGACAATGCTCCGCTTGAAACAGACGGAATCATGTAGGGACCATTTCATTAGACATACAATTTTGACTGTGCCATGCCTCTATATACTAGTATTGCTAACTAATTTTGTAAAAAATTTGCACAAACTCGAAACCGACGAGCAAAGACAAGCTAGACATAAAACTCGAAGGAAAGACTTACCTAACGTAATCCAACCGAAATTGAACGTGGTTCAACACAGTTCCAGATATCAGTCAGTCTTTTTATACAACAAGTTACCCGTAGAATACAAAATCATAAATAGTGCAAATCTATTTAAAAACAAATTCAAGACATACTTATTGAAAAGCCCTTCCGGCTTTTACAGTGTTGATGAGTTTCTAGAGGACTAACGAAAATAATGTTATTGGATTAATTGGAATACGGATTATTATCATAACGGTTATTCTTGTTTGGATTATTATATTTTTATTTTGTATTCGGATATGTGACATTATTGTTTTGCTCAAGAAATACCATTGACATTGAATTTTTCTTATATTTTTTTAAATTTTATTTTGACTTGTATTATTTGGCATTTGGATTATTATAATTATTATTGCTCATGTGACATTATTGATCTTTTTATATGCATTATTGAATTTTACTATTGACATTTAATTTTTAACTTGTCTGGAATGATTTTAAAATGGAAATTGGATTATTGTTATAATTTTTTTTTTTTTTTCTGGGATATGTGACATTATTTATTTGCTATTGAATTTTAGTTTTGTCATTTAATTTTTCTTATTTTGACTTGAATGATTTAATTTGGTTTATTTTGTTATTACATAAATGTGAATTTATTGATATTTTTATATTAATTATTATTTTCGACATTTTAAATTTTATTTTGCTGGAACGATTTTAAATCAGAATTTGGATTATTGTTATTATTTAAATGTTTTTTTTTCTTTTGTTGTTGGATAACTGTTTTCAATTACTATTTTTATTTACACGTATTTTTCGATCGGACTTTTTTATGGTGTTGTCTCTATTTTACTTATTAATTTCTACACAATGTATATTGTTAAGAAATAAATGACTTATGACTTATATTTTGAGCAAATCTAAATTGTCTACCGTTTGGAAAGGTGTAGTAATTCGTATTTTGTACACATTTTGCAGTAGACTGACACGGTTTAACCGACGTCAACATGTAAATAAAGATATTTTCTACAAATTTATTGTGTAAACTAGCTGCGTAAACTTATTTTTTGAATAAATTCGAATGTTGAAAGTTCATGTAAATTCCTGAATTTCATGACGTAATTTGTAACAACCTGTCGACACAGCTGGTATGTCATGAGTCAAAATCTTGTCGAGCAGAGTGGTTAAAGGAAAATAACTTTATCATAAAAAAAAACAAAATCCTATACGCTTTAGTTAGTTCAAATTAAAATCAGAAAAATCAGTTTGGAATTTAATTTAATTTAACAGTCGCAACACATTAACATCCATTTTTAATGAGGCCTTGGACGACCGAGCGTGGCTGCAAGCCAACCTACCAATTCGTTTTGGTGGCCTCGCCGTCCGCAAAATTTCTAGTGTAAGCTTACCAGCGTTCCTGTCTTCTGCCCACAGCACTGAAAAGCTGACCAGGAAAATTTTAGCTTTTTCCTTGGTTGACTCGGAAGTGCCGTGCTTGACGGACGCAGAGGACGCCTGGAAAGTGGCATGCCCGGATACGGATCGGCCCGAGAACCCATTTTCTCAGAGACAGCGGGATGAGCCGCTCTGCAGGTTGGTACGGAATAACCTACTTAATACGTCTACCAATACTGCTGAGCGTGCCTGCCTGCTGGCTGTGGGTGAGTGGGAGTCGGGCCTCTGGCATCAGGCACTACCGTCGCCTAACAGAGGCACTATGCTAGGTGACACAACCTTCCGACTTGCTACATGCTTGCGTTTGGGCGCTCCTTGTGGGGCTCCACATCGCTGTCAATGCGGTGAAGCAGTCGATTGCCTCGGACACCATGGCCTTTCTTGTAGTAAGAGTGCAGGTCGGATTGCGCGGCACGCTAGCATTAATGATCTCATCCGTCGTGCTCTTGCCACCGCCGGGGTGCCAGCTGTCTTAGAACCCAATGGCCTGGCACGCGTCGATGGGAAGAGACCAGATGGTATGACCATAATGCCATGGAAGTTGGGTAGGTCTTTAGTGTCGGATGCAACTTGTGTCGACACCCTTGCACCATCCCATCTTCCTAGCACGGTGGGCTGCGCTGGGGCGGCTGCTGCAGGTGCTGAAAACCTCAAACGGCACAAATACAACAACTTAATTGGTAATTATGTGTTTGAGCCGTTTGGGGTTGAAACACTAGGGCCATTTGGTCCGAGTGCATACCTAATATTTCGGGATATCGCCAAGCGGTTGGTCGACTCTTCACGAGACCAGAGGGCTGGCCTTTTTTTTTGGCCAAAGAATCAGCATTGCCACGTTGGATGCCAGCCTTCTGGGCACTTTTCCTGTTGACAGCGATGTGGACGAATTTTTTGACGCCCCGTAATTGTACATATTTTTATTCTTATTTAAGTTATAATATTAGTTTGTAAATATTAATGTACATATGTAAATAAAAAATATATTTTCACAATAAAAAAAAAAAAAACAGTCGTATTTATTTAAATTTCCTTTCGAACTCGCCCTTCCCTGACCGGCAATTTTCCTGTCTGTTGAACTAACATTGATTATATGCATTAAGACGATGGTAGTGCCTTGCTGCATTATGTAAATAACAGAGCTATCGGCTGATAGACGAATTTTCATTAGGTTGTCGTGTAGTTAATTAGTCGGTAATTGATCGGACATACCTTCCAAACACGCTTAACTAACACCTGCAACATTGGCTACTAACAGTTTGTTATTTCATGTGGAAATAATCACTGATATTATTTAACTATTGGTTATGGGCATAACCAATATTGTAGACCACAATCATAGTGAATCATAGAAAATTTCAAAAATTCGCGCCCGTTTCTCGGCTGTAATTTTTTTCCTGTTATTGTCCTATAAACTATACAAACATTTACGAATAAAAATAGAAGCGCTGTTCATATTAGCGTCCAAAACTTCAACAGCAAACATTATCACCAGCTTTTATATAGAACTCATTCTCGTTGCCTCAAAAAAGCTGTCTACCAGAGACAGAAAGTAATCGTTGTTTTATGCGGCAACACAAAGTAAAGTGATTTTACTCAGGGCGTGAAAACTAAGCTTTATAGTAGAGCAGCTCTAGTGCTCGCTAATGGAGTACCGGGTGACTCTAATCTGACTAACGAATGATGCTGCCAAGTTCTGCTAAGCTGTCTGAGCATAATGCTGTTCAGATGATCAGATAATATATGTTGTAGCTTGTAATTGTATATTTGAGAAATGGAATTGGAATGTAATTAGATTGGTATCCAATTCCATTTATAGTTGTAGTGTTTCTGGGTTGTGTAGTGTGAATAGTGATTTACACTGGCAGAATTTTCAATCTTGCTAGTCTTTAGTATTTAAACTAACAACATTATTTTGAAACACATTGAAGAAAAGAAACTATAGTATATTTATGTGTAGGTATTCCGGTATTTAGGCATTGAGGTAATAATGTACTACGCACTAGAGAAGTCACCACACTGCTGTGTTCCGTTTATGGGGTCGGCCGGCCGCACTTCACTCAGTTGCTTGCTAGATCTTGAGAGCCTATGTCATTGTTTGTTTTTAAACGAAAAAACATTCAAACGCATTAAATATGCTGTCGTGTGTTTTAAGATATCGCACTTATAATTAATTAATTATTAAAAACTAATACGGCGAAATGCAAAGGAATAACTTTTCATCAATGAGTAACTAGATAATCATTTTTAAATTGAAAGATTTGGTAGACGCCATGTTGCCTCATTTCTCATATAGACTAAAAATTAAGATGTGACAATTTGCGTAAAAGTGTAGGTAGAATTAGCTGACTTTGGTTTTTATAGCGGAAAATAACAATCTAAAGTATATTCAGAAAGGAACTGATTGTGGTTATTCAAATAAATTAAATAGTTTAGCAAATTGGTAGGTATGATAGGTGGGTAGGTGTCTAGGGTAGGGTAGGGTATGTAGCACAGATAATATAATACTACAGTAGTATGTAGGTAACCAGTCGACGGGAGCGAAGTCACGGGGGACACCTCGTAACTTCGCTAGTACCTAAATAATGGGACGAAGTAAATTACTTCAAAGTCAGAGTTTAGCTTTGATATTCTTATGCAAAGCAAACAGGACGGTTAGTACTGAGACCTTGCCGGTACTTGCTGGCGTACTTCCGGTCAACCTTGAATTACAGCGATGTGCTGCAATGTACTATTCCGCACGAGAAACCATGGACGCGGAGTGACCGTGAAAATATCTCAAGATTATTTGAACCACATATTGACGTCTGGGAGGAACTTTTATCCGAATGGCAATGTAGGTAGGATAATTCCATCAAGGGCCGACACCTCCACCAATTCTTTCCATCTGTTCGCATGCGACTGGCCAGGACGTGGCTGGAGGTGGATCACTGTGTTGCCCAATTTCTCACAGGGCATGGTAACTTTAAAAGTAAATTATTTTCCTTTAAGCTCGTTGGCTCGCCTTAATGTCAGTGTTCTAGATCTGACTGCGATTATATGTACAATCTGCCCATCATATCTTATGGGAGTGTATTCTTTGGCAGAATGAACACAATACTATGTTGCATGATGTACAGGCTGCATCAGAAGATGTTTACTATACGGATCTTGTGGTAACTAGAACAAATTTCCGTGCGTTCAAGCGTTTTTGCCATACCTATTTATTATTGGAATCAAATATAACAGCTCACAATGTTAGGACCCATTAATATTAATGCTAATTTTTATCCGTGGTGCTAGGTAACTGGGCTTATCCCTGTTGTAAATGACCCATTGTGCCTATTGACCTTGTTTGTTCTGTCTCCTACTTGATATGGAGGGAATATGTATTTTTTTCCCTGCTTCTCCACTATTCTTTTCTGATTAATTTCGTTGCGGGATCCAAGACAGTTAAATTCATTCTCCGGGACTTCGTCGAGCTTCATTGACTCGGTGCTTTTCTGGTGGTCGCCACTGTTGATTCTGGCTTTTAGGAGTTGCAGTGATTTGGGAATAGTGCTGTGGGAATGTCCCAAAAAAAGTACATAAATATAATATTAAATTAATGTACTATTTTATTAATAAAATATTACTTTACTAAGTGTTAATTCTAATGAAGCTTGTTAGGTATAAAGCTGTGTAGCTACCGCTTCTGTAGTCAGTCAGCAGTTTAGTCTATATGAGTGACAAGTTGTTGCGGAATGTTGAACGAAACGCGTAAGCGTCATGAAAATCATGGCGCTACCGTCTTTTTGATCGGGAGAAAACTATACCTTAGAAGCGCTCTAGCGCTGCGTGTTTATACTGTTTTGGTAGACGACTAATTATTGTTTCAGCGCTGCAGCGAAGTTTAGTTTAAACTCTTGTCAAAATGGAGCACGTCCTTTACTTAGGATAGCTTCTCTAGTACGTAGTACATATTATCTCAATGTATTTAGGTGAATTATTAAGTACCATCGGTATTTAGTTAAAAATGAGGCATTTCTTTAAGTTTGCTGTATGACAGTACTTCCCAGAATTGTATCATTATTAGCGACACTATCGGATAGTGTAATAATGCAGCGTGTGTTTTTTCCCCAAAATCAACGGGTTCGATTCCTGGCTAGAAATATTGTTATTTTTTTTAAATCCTATGATGCAGTTTGCATCAAAACCGGACTCATAACTCCGCTATGTGTTTTTCGCTAATCCTCATAGTTTCGGCTTTGGCATGGGTTTGGCCATCCACGCCCACTTAAAAACACACCAATCAAATAATAATCTAAGTTCGTTCATGTAAGTTAGATACGTTTACCTAACTGAGTAGGCTAACCTTAGTATAAATAGTCTAATATTTATACTTAGGTTTACCTACTTCAGATTTCAAAGCTTTTCAACAATGTAAAGCTTGAAAATTCAGTGACCAACACAAACTTTCCGTTCATAAAACGTTGAAATAACGAATCGAGGTTTATTTTTAAACCTTTTAGGATAATGTTTTCTGAACAGTCATTATTTTTAACTGAATATTGGGCATAAAAAAATCGGTTTTCATAACCCTCGAGCCCCAATTCTGCCAGTCAAACTGGCGTCCATAATAGCTTTACGTCATAATTGTTACCATTGATTTGCCCGGTAATTCTTTTTTTGTTTACCAAAAGGCTTGGGTGCGGTCCCGGATGGGCCGCAGCCATTATAATAATGGCTAACAGAATGGTTAACAATATTTTTCACGAGCTATAATGGTTAAAGTTAGCTAATGCGTTAACTTTTCTAATGTCCGTTTTCCCTTGCCCTAGTTTTTCAGATTTTCTCTATACCATTGTAAAAAGTTTGTTGTGTTATTTTTCCGATTGATTGAAGTTATTAAAGTTGTTAGTTTTTGCAATACGTTGGGTTCAGTAGAAGTTTACGTCAATAGGGAATTCTTGAAGTGAAAACTGATCGGGTTCAGAGTAGGTATTTCTACTTCGATGGTTCTAATGTTAAATCTATTAGAACGTTCTATGATGTGGGTATAAGTATGATAATGACATCACTTAAAAACTATAGCCGAAGATTGTTGAGATTTTTATGCTTTTAATCTTTGATGCTACGTCGTAGCTCTCGCAGTTACGCCGTAGCAGTACTGCTACGCCGCCCGCTACGGATGCGTAGCGTTTCTCTAATTACGTTTTTGTTAGTTAATTAAGTTGTACGTGCAAATGGGCCTTACACTTGTACGAAAAACTTAACTCAGAGCTAGTTACTAACACAAGGTTAAATTGTCAATATTATATCTGAGATTTGGTTTAGCATGGCATTAGCGGACATGGACGCACCATTTGATTGATTGATAACTAATTTCAAAAACGGAATTTAAGACATTCAGGCTTTTTGACACTTGAATAAACTTGAACTTTATTTACTCATGATTAATAAATCATAATTTATTGTAATGGTTCCTTTGAAGTCATATTAGGGCAAGGGCATTGACCGCTATTGCCATGCTAAAATGAAACAACTATAGAACTGTTTTCATTAATACGATAGAACTATTATAGTTTCTATAGCTCACAAATACACGAATTATATTTTTCAAAAGACCACTGAAATTGAATTCAACGATTGACCGTTGGCTCGGTCTTAGTGCAGATAGAACACACGTAGTTCCGTGAGCGTTTCGCGCTACGTGCACCGGTCGTACGTGCAACTGCCCCGGAGAATTGTGTCGTGTCGTACGTAACTCGTCCGGACACGGAACGTCTGAGGGAGAATATTTGATGCTGTACTGCTTTTTGTTTATCTAGCTGCATGTTGGTAATGTTTGTAGTACGGAAGGAAATGTTCTTTTGGAAAATTTAGTTAATGTTACTATGTAAGAAAAAGTATGGATGCTTTACAGTTTACATTACCTGTTTAAAAGGTCAATTCTCGTACTTAAAAAACGTTCAAATGGTTGTCACAACCTCATCTTGGATTCTATCAATGCTTGAAACGTGTATATATGTAGGGAAATTAGAAGCTGTTTTGATAGATTGTGACTGTCACCAAAACATCGTGGAAAGAAATAAACAGAGTGTTGACATTAGAATGCGATTATTCCTTTAAAATACGGAAATTAATTCTGTGCTGTTTTCCATAACAGTTCATACATGTTTTACATTTGTATTTGTTTGTTTTAAAATCTCAAGAATTAGAGTTTAACACAGAATCTTCCAAGATTTGCGATCTTCTCTGCATCACCATCGAAGTAAGTATCTTTAGTTTAAAGCTTTTGAAGAATCTTTCACAACTTCAGAGTTCTTGTTTTAGTTTCTTAACATACGGCACAGTTGTAAGAGATGAATAAGTTTCAAGCTGTAGCTTATTGAAAATGTCGGCTTATATTCTAGCCGCACAGTGGCTGAAAATTAGTTACTGTTATTTCATAACTGTGTATCTATTCGAGTTTCTGCTCGCGGCTTCGCCCGCGTAAAAAGTGTTTTATCATCCCAAGGGAATACAAACTATCCTATGTCCTTCCCAGGGTCTCAAACTATCTCCAAGTCCAAATTACATCTAAATCAATTCAGTAGATCCAGAGATTACCCCCAACAACCTCACCAACTTTACCTCTTTATATTATTAGTATAGATAGATATGAAGAGAAAACTATGTACCCATTTGAATATTCCACGCACCGAGGGTTCGAAAGAGATTAGAAAACTAAGCTTACGCTCGAATTCGAGGGCTGGGCGACCAATAGTAATCATTATTGTCCATCACAGACTATATGCCTTCCATTTATCAAACAAACTTTATAGTGATGACCAATTTGCCTGATAATCTGCCAAAGCCATTACATATGATTTCTCCAAGATCTGTAGCAATAATCACTATGGCCGAGCCCACACAGCTGTGACATTCCCGTGTTTAGCACATAATCCTCGTATCACGTTCGTAAACTGGGTATCAGCCAAACACAAGCACATAAGAGCCGTTACAGTGAATATTCACCGCAGTAGACAGACAGTATGCAAATAGTTGCAAGCACTCCGTGACTGCGCATAGCTGCTGCTGTAGCGTGGTACCTGCAGCCCTGCCTACCCACAGATGAATGTGCCGTGAACATAGCCCACGTCTACAAAATAACGCTTGGTTAGCACGTGCCTACCAGCTGTCTGAAATATTGCAGCGTTTTTTGTTTTGAGCAAAAGTTGTGAATGTATGAGAGCTTTAGACTTTCAGTTAGTGGAGCTCTTACTCTCAAATTGGTCAAGCTTTAATTGGATTGTAGCTATTTGTGACAGATTTAAAAGGTGTATCTAATCTGTATTTTTTTTTTACATTTCGAAGATTTTCGCAACTTACTGAGTCAATTGAAATGCATATGTTACCAGATTATTTCAGACACCGTAAGTTTGTAATTAATTTTGGGAGATTATAAATTCTAGACATATTGTGAACAGATCATTTCAAATGAAATTAATTCCATCCAAATTCGATGGTTTAAAATATTTCAGTGTCTTATTGAGAAGAAAGAGTTTACAATATGACGCGATATATTATAAACTTACGGTGTTTGCTATAATCCAGTTACACGTACATGCTTATAACGAGAACAAACTCTTCAAAAGTGCGAAACAGTTAGCTGCCTCTTTGAAATCGTATTATTTTATATGCTTAGTTTTAATATAATTTTAATAGAAACTCGACTTCGTGACAAGGAAACTACATTAAATTCTGAAGTCTAATACTCTCCTACGTTTCAACATTGAATTAACCTGGCAAACTAAACTCTAATAACATTATTTTCTCGCAATATTATACACATCATCATTACGATAGAATTTAATGTATTAGAGAGCTTACCTTTGAAATACGGCCAGCTCTGGTTATTTCAATTTCTTATGAGAAACTTGCAATCTGAGAGGAAAACTGTTCCATTGAGTATGAATATGACAACGAGTAGAGCAGATGGCAGATTTTCTTCTCGTAGCCTCTGATAATAAGGCAGCTTATAATTACATCATCTGATAACTTGACAAGTTTGCTAAGGTTAGCAACAGTAGATTTTTAATATGAACTGACAAAAACACCGTAATTTCATGATTAGATGCAGGCAGGATATAGTACGATGGCAGGATTTTGCTGCTGGTGTATGGAAAAGCGCCTTCTATTTTGTTACGAAGTTACTGGAATCACAAAAAATCACAATCAATGAACACATCTGGTAAAGACAACCCTGCGCTGATATACCTGTACCTATATATTTAAGGGAGAGCGGGAGATAGAGATAGATTTTGGTAACGAATGACATATATAACTCATATCTTAAAGTTTTTTGATTTGTCTGAATGTATCAACCTTAACATAAGCGCTCTACTAATTTGTATTTTTCCTTATTCCTCCGTTATTCTTTTCTGATTAATTTCGTTGCGGGATCCAAGACAGTTAAATACATTCTCCAGGACTTCGTCGAGCTTCATTGCCTCGGAGCTTTCCTGGTGGTCACCACTGTTGTTTCTGGCTTTCAGGAGTTGCTGTTATTTGGGAATTGTGCGGTGGGATAGGCCCAGAAAAAACTAAGCACTCCAAAGCTAATACATACTCCAAGAACTGTTTAAAACATTAGTCACGTAACGTCTAGAAAATATGCAAGCACTACGTGACGCCTACACAGCACCTACGTATTGGGGCCTAGGTAGGAGGTACTTGACCGATTACCCGGACAAAATATTAACTGGCCTAGCTGAGCGCTATGTGGGTTATGTGCTAGAAATGTGTTTGTGTTTCGGTATAATTTTAGTAAAGAGTTTCTTGGAGTATTTCGTAGTCTAGTTTCTTCTATAGTAGATTCAGGCTGAAAAAGCTACCACGGTGCAGGTAGCCAGCCTGAATAGTTTTAGCTTTATCGTAATTCTTTCTAGATGGTCTTTAGTAAGCAAGAGCTACTACTTTGTTTCATAACGTATAATTTTACATTTATGGCTGAATGTCGGTGAACCTCTTACCCCTCGTGGAAAATAAGTGTGAGGGTATAGCTGGAAACAAATTACCGGGCGGGCCCTTTGTGTGTGACTGTAGTACCTACTATTAGCTTTTTTAGGATCATAAAGGCTGAGGTATACAGGCCACTGAATACACACATTGGTTTGCCAACGAACCTACACGTGCTAACTGATGTGTTTAGGGCATGCTTAAGTTCAGTATAATGCCCTAGGTCTCATTACGTCAATATTAGTTTTTGTCTTGAATTTTGTACCATTACGTAATTTCGTAATATTTTTGTATTTTGTTTGCGTGCGCGTTTGACTAGATATATGTGTAAATGAATTCCACATACCTTCCAAATATATTTGATATCCATATCATGGCAGTGCACAAAAAATAACCAGTCCGCCATCTTGGGCCATCCGCCATATTGGATTTAGAATGACGTCACTTAGCTAACCATGCTTTGTCATACAAACTAAACATGTGTATGCAAAATTTCATCTTATAACTGATTATCTATATGATAACTGCTTTAAAATTCAGTTGCAAGATTTGACCCAAATACACTTACATACATCCATTGCAAGTTAAATAAAAGCTTGTAAAACGTGCGTGTTTCCCCAACCTTCCTATTTGTAATCTAAGGATAAAAACATTACCCCGAAAACTTTAACAGTAAGCACGTGCAATAGTCCTCATATTTACATAATCCAAAATCGCTTGAACATCAACACGAAATAAAGGGTTCCGTAATGCGCGGCCCAGCGTATACCGAACCCATAATCCTTGTACAATACAGATCTACAGGATAGGCTTACGTGATATAGGTTTTACGGTCCCCATTGGCTTATGAAGATGTTAATCTGTCATTAAATCATAGGGGGATTCGAACTGTGGCCAGGTAGTGTTTGTAAGCCTGGTTTTGCTTTTGAAACTAAATCTTTAGGGTCGGTTCTTATGTCCGCAATTGGATTATTGTAATCCAATTTGGGCATTTCTGGAATATCTGATTTTGGCAAGATTACAATTGTGCAGTAATAGATGAGAACGATCAGGAGAGAGGTTACTTTGATTGCAGGTTTTGGGGGCACAAATGGTAGAATAGGAGGTGACACCTGGGCACTTAATGAGCTCATTCGAAACGGCTTTAGCGAACCTCCACTTTCCTTTTTAGGATTCCATACCCGAAGGTTCCAGACGGAACTCTATTGCTGTCACGTGTCTATCCGTCTGTCCGTCCGTCGTGTGTCATAAAATTTTGTACCGAAAATTTTTTTAACTTCCCAGTGGCCTATGAACTTAAAATTTGGTGATAATGTTTATTAATACGTATACTTTACAAAAAAATACCAATATATTTAAAATTTGGTACGGAACCCTAAATGTGCGAATTCCGACACGCACTTGGCCGGATTTTTTGTCCTACTTTAGTTCGGATGATCTCATTACTTATTTGATATGTATTTTTCGATTACTATGTATTTAACGAGCGTAAGCATATCAAGGTGTGTACAATTAATACAGGCCACTTAAGACCCTCAACTACACAACATCACATTATCACCAAACTCTATACAGAGCATGTACACGCTACACGATGAAGTGTTACAGACTTTTTAAATCTTCAAGCTCTGCACAAGGGCTGTACTTAATATCGACAGTGTGCACTCTTTCACTACATTTGGCAGTTATTAGAACTGGGTCACGCTCGCCACCTGCGCACGGGTTTGTAAGTATGTGTGTGCACATGTAATGGTGTGTGTAATGTTATGTGGGCGTGTGTGAGATTTGTTTTGTGAGGATGTTGCTGTATGTAATAGCGGTACAGATCGTCTGAAGGGACCAAGTTTTTATTTAGAAGAAGAAAAATAAGTCATAGTTTTCGCGACTGGCAATTCATATCTACATGTGTATAAAAATGTATCTTAGGGCGGTAGTAACGCTACTAACTTGCTTAGATAGGTAAATATAACTAAAAGCAACGAAAAAGAGGAGTATTTTTGAAAAATGTTCTGAGGTTTTCTTAGAAGAAGTGCATTAGTTAGATACATAAAAATATGTGGGCCAAGATGTATCCTAGCCACGCAAGCAATTTGTTTGCTTTTGAAGAAATTTCCAAAGCAAAAAGTAACTTATATATCAAGTAGGTATACCAGTGCGGAGATGTCATTTTAAAGCCATTAATGTGAGCTGCAAATGTTGGTCGATAATTTAAAAGCCACACCAGTGCCTTAGGTCTTAACTTTAGAAGAAAACTAATTTGTACGTCTCAAAGCTTATAAATAACCACTAATGTTATTTCCTGCAATTCTCAAGATAACTATTTAGACAACTGGTGAAAAATCTCTGCAGAGGTGCTGAAACTTTTTCATTTACACATTTGTCTTTAGAGTTCACACAGTTGGGAATAAATATTTAACTGAAGTGAAATATTTGCTAAAGTAATTTATCAAAGAGAGTTTTTAAGTGTAAAATTATATTTAATTATGATTGAACAGCTTTCAGTGGTAAGAATTAGACAAAAAAACAATAACTTCTTGAGAGTCCCTTATTAATCTCAAGATACCAGGTTACTTAAGGGTAAGATAGGCTAGGCCCTTAACTCTCGTTGTAATTAAATAAGATTATGTTAACGAATAAGATTTTACTGAGAATATATTTGCAAACATTTCGAAAGAATTACTTAAAATTGAATGCTCGAGTGACAATGATACACCGATGTGATGACCATTTGATAATATATCTGCAGTACAATGTATCATTATAAAGAAGGGTTGTCGCACCGTTGTCGCAATGTCGGGATGCATCTGTCGTGCGGTACTTTTCCAGCAGTTTCTCATTTCACAAAAAAATCATCACTTCCTAATTAAATCCAACTCTCCATCCTGGACCACATCCATCCGTTATTAAAGCAATAGCGATGTTGATTTGCAACGTAAAACCTGCCTTAGGATTGACACTTGATTCAAGTCAATTTCATATTTAACACACCAAAGATCCACTTCTAAAAGAAAACCGAGCCACATACATTAATATCAAAGTCGCTGCATTACTTTTTGTAGCACACAACTAACACGAGCTATAGAAGCCAGAGTGCTCGAGTATCGATGAGGGTACTTTTAATGGAAACTCAGGCAATGCGGAAGCTGTAATTTCGTTACACAGAGAGCGCACGGAATACATTACAGTATATGAGATGCATTATGTATTTTTGGAGATCTAGATGGATAATTTAACCTGTGATCAAAATTCGGTTAAGTAAGGGTCTGATTTTTTATAGAATGCTTTGTGCTCTTTCTGAGTTAATCACCGGATTATTGCAAATATCTTAAGTTCGTAATAAATCTTGCGAAATTATAAATTCTCAACTCATAATTCATGTTCCTTCCAAAATCGACAGTTTGCAATATATCCGTGTCTTATTAAAAAGAAAAGTTAACATAATCCGGTACGATTTTTTATAAACTTACGGTGTTTGCAATAGCCCGGTGACAGTCACAATGCATCGGAGCACAACGCTTCGTGTTTTACGCACACAAAGTTTTAAACTATAGTAAAGATCATGGAGGAACGAGCAGTACCTAGTGTAAAAGTTATATACCTAATTAGTTGAATTGTCTTCCAGTAGGTACCAACCTTACTAGACCGTCGTCAGAGTCGGTTGCGGATTGTAACACAACAGGACGAGTTGGAGTTCTGGACAGTACCGATTAATGTTGGAGGAGCTCGTGACAAAATAATAACAGCCGCATGGGTCAATATTCAAGGTTAAGCAACGCTTGTTGAATTGTCTACACCTATCCTATCCTTTTACCTAATCTAGATGAGATAAAAAGAGGAAGGATCTGCCTGAAATCTCATAACTGGGAATTCATAATAATTATTAGATATCCTAAACATTTACTGCCTCTAATTAGGAGAAATATCGTTAGATAAGTTTTGAGTATCAATACGAAAGGCGTAAAAGAGGAAGTCCCCGAAAATTATGGATAACGCGTGAAAATCACTGTTGAAATTACTGTTGTTGGCAGAAAAGTACTGTTGCATTGAATGCTAATGGATTTGGTTAAAGACAAGAGAAGAGCGGAGATATCTAGGTATCTATTAATTTTGATATTTGTATTTTGATAACGATCTTTCTATTAAAATAGCAACATCATTGACATAAATACATTACTTTTTTTCCTTCGGTCTCTCGCGCTGAGTCTCGTATGTAATGTATTGTCATTCATAATTGCGGTCGGTTTCAATAAAAGAGAATACAGTAAATATGACAGAGTTTTCGCGGTAATTATCTAGGCTCTTATTGGTATTGGTTCAATAGCTCGCTTGGCTAGTTATCAAGTAATCCATACTACATACCATTTTTTCGCGTGGAGAAATACTCATGCATATTGCGCTACCACGAGGAGATAGCGCAGTTATGTGGGACTCCAACCCACTAAAACTAAACGGTATCATCCTGTGCCGCTTATGGCGAGAACACGGGCACGTGTTAGCATTCGTCCGCAAACCCGCCACGGCTGTCCGTCACCGGATCCTCCCCTGGTGAGTATACCCCATCAGAACACATTGCACACCGTGACCATCCAGTGATCTAACCAGCACATGACGAGTCAGGTCAGTGGCCCCACCACCTATCAATTTTCTGCCGTTGGGGATAGGGAGAGCGGTCAACGCTATACCGACACTCCTCCTCCCCTGCAAACCCACCGCGCCTTCCATCAGACGGTGGCAACCCCGTGCAGGCCGTGGTAGGTCTGGAAAGGAATGTCGGTATTGTGGCGCGCCGCCATTCCTTTCCCGCCACGGCCCCTAACCCTCAGCCACGATGCCTTCCATACGACATCGCGGCCCGCCTCAGTTGAGATGTCGTCCAAGTGGCACCGCAACCTAACTGTTGGCCGTTACGTCATCGGCTTAATCGGCAAAAGCCCTGCCGAGCGACCCCTCCTCGGTTCCTCTTCGCTGGGTGACCAAGCCTCCTTAACCGAGCCTCCCGCCTCGACAACGCGGGAACCCATCCATCGAGGGAGATAATACATACCTAATATTATAAATGCACAAGTAACTCTGTCTGACTGTCTGTCCTTGCCTTTGCCCGTCATAACTGCTGAACGGATTTAGATAAAACTGGGCACACGAGTGGATCAGGTCTTAGTTTAAACATAAAATCCTTTTTAACTCGGGAGTACCTATGTTCGCATGGGATGGTTTCCGACTTTCATGCGGGCGAAGCCACTAGTAGAAAATATTCATATAACATTTAAATTGAGGTCAGTTGTTAATAAACAAGAGTACAGTAATATGACTGAGCTTTTGCGGTCTTGGCTGTTGGCTGGTATTGATTCAATTGACTCCTTTGGACATTTCATTTGCGTGAATCCCTCGGTCGCTCCCCACTACACGCTCCTGTAAAGCTTTTATGCTGCTCGACGAGATTTAGTACTTATGCGAATATTTTTTTATTTTTTGAATTTTGATCTGAGAATTATTATTATAAATATTGTTTGAGTCTTCGCGAGGTTTGATTGGGATGACTATATGAGTGCTGATGACCAACAATATGAAGGCCAATTCTTGTACTTGAAAAACGTTCGTATTTCAAGTCGCATATACCATTTCCGTAAAAGTCAATGTCTAAAATTGACATTTGTCATTTGGAGCGCTCCGAGATGTTTTTGTCAGGTCGAGATTAGAGTGCGAATACGGGTTTGCCAACCCAAGTCTATTAAATCTACAGGTTTTAGAAGACAGGTTACAATCTTAACTGACACTTACTCGTGATTAATGAAAGCGATACAGAAACATCAAATTCAGAAGAACTGCAGAAAACTCAATCAAAGATTGATTCGGGGAGCTTTGAATGTCAGAAGTAATATAGTTAAAAAATTAAATTCAACAATCAAAGTATCAAAGCCTTTCAATCTAGTACAAGTTGCATCTATATTGGTGATGGTCTCGGATTATAGGATTGGAATCCAGATTGATTATTGGAATTTCCGATCGCTTTATTCAAGTTGACGTTGTCCACGAGTGATGTAAATATTACGTACGGCTTATCCCGATGGAGGCCGACTGCGTAATACATTGATAGGGAAACGAGGAACGCCCTTTTATTTCGTATCTCGTGGAAAATTAGTTAAAAGCATGCTAGTGGGTTAAATAAATTTGTTTGTTTCCCCGTATTCGCATTCAGGAATAAAGGATTGATGATCTTTGTTTTCATGATCGTATATTTGAGTGTTGCTTTAGTAGGACGGCTTAGGAAGCGTTATTTGCGTGTACCAAGTTTTGTTTTTGACATATTAGACAAAGACGTCTTAGACAAATATTAATGTATAGGTGTGTTCAAACATGTAAATGACAGTTTGAAAACCTCATTATTCTTCAATAAATATGGATCTAATTGAAACCACAAGCTCTTCAGTCAAGTAGGTGCGTGTAACCGAATTGTGGTGAGCGTTAATTTGGCACGACATTCGTTAAAAAGGAAGCCATGCTGATGAAGTCATGTCGCGTCTAGTCCCGCCGAGTGGGTGGCTACTAAGAGCTACTTATCCCTTTGATACTTACGTCACTGATATTAATTTTAAGTTACAAGAGCGCGTCATATATTTAATTTACGTAAATTAGAGACACATGTAGGATTGCGAGAGTGGAAATTTTTGTGCGAGTAATTCAAGGCCCTCGATATAAATCCGATTTATTCAAGAGTTGTATACTATATTTTATACCTTGACTACGAGAAAAAGAAAGATTTAAGCGGAAAACATAAGGAATATTAATAAATAATGGTTTATTACTTTCAAAATTTACAAAAAATGGTAAACCATGACTAGCTAGGTGACTAGCTAGGTAACAGCACCTGTTCCGTTAAGTTACAATTAACTAAACATCATTGCAAATATTAGAGTCACCTAAAATCCAAATAAGTATTCAATAAATATCCTAGACTAAAATCAAAATCATAATTAAAATCCTAAATATTAACAAACTCAAAATTTAAATCGAAGAAGGAATTTGAAATTCTCTGCATAAGAAGTTTGTACCGGGTACTTTTTGCGCAAGGAAGTTATATAGCATTGAGATGCAGGTCGAATATGTTGGTGTGTTCCAAATTCAAACACCAAAAAAGTGATTCAAAGTGATTTTTATTCACTGTTTTCAGTGAATAAAATAAGCTTTTTAGTGGTATAAAAGATATAATTCAACGCCTAACAAATACAAAAAAAAAGAAATTGAAACCGATAAAAAAATCTATCAAAGAAACGCTTACTTAAACTATTCTTTACAGGTATGGAACAAATCTAGATCAACATCCCGACACACCATATTAAACGTACAACAAACTCTTATCATGTACGAATTCTGTCTGTAAGTAGTTCCAACTTTAGGTACATGAAGGAGACGCGAATGCCGAAGAAGTGCACACGGTACACGCAGTCCAACCTTGCCCACCAGCTCAGGAAGGTCAGTGGATCCGTTCATAATTCTAAAAAGAAAAGCAAGATCTGCGATTTTTCTTCGCTCGTTTAGAGGCAGAATGTGAATTTTTTTACACTGACTTAAGTAATTAGGGAGATAGGTACTCGATCGATATTGTGTGTAGTACCTTAAAAATCTTCTTTGTATGGTTGCAATATGATTAACATACACATTGTAAATTGGATTCCAAATTTAAGAAGCAAGTAAAGAATCTTCATAGTTTTTATATTCTTCTTAGAATCAGAACATATCCTATATTTTTAAGAAAAAAAGAAAAAAATAAAACCCAAAGCTTTAGAAGCCTTGTTGACTATGTTATCTATATGTGCGTCAAACAAAAGCAACCCCAAGGTCCCTGATAACGCTGACTCTGGCTAATATGGTGCTTGATATCTTGTAATTATACATAACAGGGTTTGGCTTACGAGTAAATGTACATACATAGTATTTGGACACATTTAAATCCATCTTATTTGTAATGCAATAGTCTTGGAACCGATCCAGATCAGACAGAGATAAACGGCATGCATCATCATTTGTTGATACTTGGACCCAGAATATTCATGTCATCCACAAACAATAAAATTCTTGAATTGAGGAAACATGAGGCAATGTCATTTATTAAAATATTAAATAAAAGGGGTCCTAACACGGATCCTTGGGGAACACCCGATGGAATGTACATCGCTCTCGACATGTAACCATTGAGAATTACCGTCTGTCATCTATTTCCCACGTATGATGAAAACCAACTACAGACCAAGAGGTTGGATGTGGTGGAGCGACCTTTTAAAAAGCCATCTTGACGTTCTGAGAAACATAATTTAAGTGAAGACGAAAGTTGTCAGTGTACAATTTTCTCCAAGATTTTTAACCGACTTCAAAAAAAGGAGGAGGTTCTCAATTTGTAGGAATCTTTTTTTTATGTTTATTCCCCGATTACTCATAGACGCGTGAACCGATTTTAAAAATTCTTGTTTTTTTTGAAAGGGTTGCTTCCTTAGTTGGTCCCATAATCATCAGGTCAGGATCTGATGATGGAACCCTAGAGAAATCGAGGGAACTCCTCAAATATTATAGGCAAACATGTAGCGATTTTGGTATTTTCATCAACAATGCAATCATTTGCACTCAGAAAGTATCATTTGGTGAAGTGGAACTGATGAAGAAGACCGCAGATGGCCACTGGAACTCCTAAATGCTAAATATGTCACGGGCATAAGATATCTCGAATAGTTAACCGACTATAATGAAGCAAATACTTATAAAATAAATGGTAATGATAAAAATGGCACCATCGAACTGATCTGATGAAAAAGCCGGCAGGTAGGCACTGGAACTCTAATAAAAAACAATATATCCTATTCGTGTTGTGTGCATGGAATCGCCATGAGATGTACTTTGGCTATAAATGATAATCATGTTAATTGGAGGTACCTACCAAAACTAAAAAGAGAAAAATAAAAACTTTATAACAAAAAATCAAACCGACTTCCAGAACAAAAACTTACAATGCAAAAAATAAATTTCTTTTCCGAAGTCGGTGTCGAAAAACGGGAAACAATGGGTAAGTACAAAAGACACCGACTTCGGCAAAGAATTTTTGTTTTTTCAGATAGGTTAGGTCAAATTTTCCCCCTCCCCCCTTTAATTGTATGGAAGGCCCCTTAAGTGTATGGCTTTGGGTTAACAAGGTACGTATATTGTAAAAATTTGAAGACTGTAGCTCCAAGCGTTTGGCTGTAAAACCCGAGTGACAGATGACGGACAGGCGGACAGACAAACGTGTCCGTTTACAGAACCCTAAAATACCCGTAACCACTAAACATTTTTATATAATAGTAAAAAGGGGAAGTCCAAACACGAACACGTTTCCAGCGCGCTCGGACTCGCGACGCTAACTTGTTAAACTAGTTTCACCAACTCTGAAGCTTTCCAATTTGTTCATATCTACCTATCCACTTATACCTAAGCTACCCATGTATAAGTCACGGTTTGGCTAAAGTTTTGGCAAAACATGACTGGGTGAGTTGAGATCTATCGAAAGTATATACTAATGTGGTATTAGTACTAACAATAATGAATGTACTTACGTACCTATCAGCATTAATTTATTTTTTACCATTCCCTCTCTAAAAAGCTTATTTTATTCACTAAGAACAGTGAATAAAAAGCACTTTTAATCATAATTTTGTTATTTGAATTTAGATCACACCAATATATTCGACATCCATCTCAAAGCTATACAACCTACTTGCGCAAAAAATATTCGATATCTTGTGCAAAGTATACTCGACATATAAGTATACTTTTTCTCGTAGTTATGGTATAAAGTCAACTGTTGACATGACTACGAAAAAAGAAAGATTTAAGCAAAAAGCAGAAAGAATAATAATAAATAAATAAATGGTTCATTACCTTCAAAATTTTCAAAGATTGAGAAACCTAAGTTTCACATTTTTTGTAAATTGAAGCTGAGCTAGTTATCAGCACCTGTGTTTCAGGGGCCAGTGACCACCTCCGTTACGTTACATAATTATAATTATTTAAACACCAATGCAATTAATATTAGAATTACAATCCAAATAAGTAAGTATTAAGTATTCACTAAACATCCAAGACCAAAACCAAAATCATTAATAAAATCCTAAATATAAACAAACTCAAAATTAAATCAACGAAGGAGTTTGAGAAAAAGTCGAATATTCTTTGCACAAGAAGTTTGTATCGAGTATTTTATGCACAAGGAGGTTGCATTATAATTTATAGCATTGAGATAGAGTTTGAATATATTTTGGTGTGTTCTAAATTTAAACACCAAAACAGTGATAACAAGTGGTTTTTATTCACTGTTTTCAGTGTGCTTTTTAGAGGGGGAATGGTATAATACACTATTATTCACTACACTACACTTCCCCCCTAAAAAACTTATTTTAGTCACTGAAAACAGCGAATAAAAAGCACTTTGAACCACTATTTTGGTGTTAGAATTAAGAACACACCAATATATTCATACTCCATCTCAACACTATAAATTAAAAAATAAACTGGCAACCTCAGGTTGCGACTACCTGATAGCTGGCAACCTTATTTTTTCCTATTTGTTTCGCAACTTTCTTTCAAAATGACGTTGGATTCAGTCAAAAATCTTATCTATTTTTGGTTAATTGGGGCTAGGCTTTGCCAGGCAACCCAGCAGCAATCTATTCTCTTCTTTTATCAAGTAATATTCATGAAAATTAAGTTTAATCAAAAACCCTTGTTCCTGCATATTTTTGCAGTCGGGTCTTAGGCTGTTAAGAGAATTCTAACTATTTTTTCAGGTGGTAATGTGATAAGCTTCCAGAGTTTAATGAAAAACCAGCAGTTTCAGAGACAAAAACATTTTGCAATCGCTTATCGCTACCACCCCTAGATAAGTGAAACTTTCACCAAATTCTTCGGGCGCCAAGCGGACACCACGGATCGAATGGCTGGTTGTCAGTAACGGTTCGCGTCAGGCTGGTGACTAAAAATTGCTACCTAAATGCTACTTTTACTACCTATAGTCAATTAATTGCTACCTAACTTTGTTACAAAATAAAGGGACTTCAAAATAACCAGCCACTCCGACGTCAGGATAGCTGGTCAACTCTCCGTTTTTGTGTTAACTATTCAAATTCGTGTTATTATTTTTACTTGAGTAATTACTACCTGAATCATATATTACAGACAACCAGCCATTCTGACGCACACTATCTATCAAGGTGCTTTCAGTTCTATGCATCATGTGTTTCACGAAGTCTTGGGCGGCGTATACTATCAGATATTTAACACCATTCCGAGGTATCAATCATAGATACGATTTATGCAAAAATCAACTCTGGAAAAATCTGTTGTTACCTACATTTTGTTGAGTTATAAAAACAAAAAATGTACTTAGGAGCTGATATTTCTTTTTGATAAAATCATGCGGTATGTCGTAGCAGATACGGTTTTAACTACTTGGTAAGTCTGCTGAACTGCTGTCATGGCGACAACGCAAATATGATGGATTGATTATCGGGCATACCCAACAAAAGACCTCCATGTTTTGTTCTTGGGCTTTTTTGAGATTTTTATCTTGCTTGAGCAGAGGTGCACCTTTTTTTTTTTCTTTGTGTAATCATCCAATGACCTCTCCCGCTCTGGGTGAAGCGGTAGGGCGTGTCAGACTTTAACTGACTAAAACCCACCCGTGTTCCTTCAGTTGCTTGTGCCAGGGCCGCGGTAACTCTCTTTCAAATTTATCCGCGACCAGAGCTAAAGTAACACCAATATTTCGCTAGTTATGATTAAGACCGCTATCCCGGATGCTCATGCTCAACTCAAATCAAACTGGAAATGGACAGTTGTGTTGGTTGGCTTGTTTTTTTTTTACATTAACGTACTCAAGTCCAAGATCCTAGATGCCCCAAACGTTACCGAACTCTTTTAACACAAAATCAGTGGAATTCAGTGGTGTTAGAATTTACTTGAAACGTACTCGTACTTGCTAACTTGGACTTGTATTTAGTACTTACATGAAATAATTCAGTAACGTCTGAGGCGTCTGGGCTCTCGCTCTATTAAGTACGCACATGTCAAGCTGAAGAATCATATGCCAAACTCGAGAGTTGTCATTGGTTGGCAGTTGATTGGTAAGTGTGGCCAATTTTGAGTGTCAGTCGAGTATGAGCATCTGGAATTCGGGCGTAAGTATCAAGTAAATAGAGGTGTTATTGCCGCCTAAAATTATTATGACATTTGTGCTGTCACATTTGGCGCCAACGTGTAAAAGCCATAATAGGTAAAGGGAGCATCCTAAAGGTTAGGTAAGTGGACTACCTCAGGCGATAGTTAGGCGACGTGCCAAGTTTGACAAAAGTGATATAAGTTAGCGAAGGCCAAGTGTTGTTGGTTTATGTTAATAGTTTTGTTACACTTGAACTTGGTGGCCATATGCATTTTGTGGGAGGTCGAGGTTCGAGTGAAGGACAGAGCAGTTTTCATTAAATGCTTAGATAAGTAGGTAGTACTTCCCCTTGAGAGAGGTATTTTATATTTAGTAAGGTTGTACTTCTTGCTTTTTCTTCCGTTAGGTATGGGTTTTACAAGCTTTATATTAATTACCCGCTTCCTGACATCAGATTAAGCTGAAACTTGGGGTATTTAACGAAATATTGAAAAAATATGGTACTGTGGAGCTGGTCTCACGATTAAGCCGGAAGATGGCCATAGCAACTCCTCAACCATACAGGATAGCACTATCGTGTTTGGGCTCATTGGATATGTATTGACAAGCGATATTACATTTCGTACTTATTAGTCCAATAATAATAATAATAAATCATTTATTTCAGATTCTTCTTACGATTACATCCATATTTGTTAGTCAATTGCGAGCTTACAAACTAGTGTTAGTAAAGTTCATAATTAATAATATACACTAATAACAATTTACATTACATTCAATAAAACAGTAATTGGCAGGTCTGGGTGGACTCCCCGATGATGGTGACAACTCACTATACGACAGCGTGCAGCCGTATCCAGCGAGCCAGCATCGGAGAGTCCCACCGGTCCGCCAGCGCGAGCAGGATGGTATTGGGACTACCGCGCGTGCGGCGCATGATAGAAGCGCACCGTTTGCGCATAATGGCGGCAAAACCGTCTATGTCAGCTGCCGCGAACATCGCAGAGGCGCTGCAGTGGCGCGGCAGCCCCATCAGCACCCGGAACGCGTTATTGTATTTAACCCGCAGATCGCTGTATGTCCGCTGTGTATAGTTAACCCACAGGCCGCACGTATAAAAGGACTGACAGTACGCTCTAAAAAGCGCAACTTTGACAGCCCTCGTGCACCGCGAAATCCTGCGGGCCAACATGTTGCATCGGACAGACAGCGCCCTGCGCTCCCTTTCAATATCCACACTGTCCTTAAGGTCCTCAGTGACCCAGTGGCCCAAATATTTAAATTGCTCGACTTTATTTAGAGCTGTACCACATAAGGTGAATTTCGGGACGAATGTATACCTCTTGTTGTCCGGCCTGAAAATCATTATTTCACTCTTTTTTGTGTTGTATTTTAGCCCATGAGTCACCGCGTAGGACTCACACACTTTCAGGAGCCTTCGTAATGCACCAATCGATGGGCTCAGCAGCACCATATCGTCTGCGTAGCTGATGTTGTTCACACACACTCCATCTATATGACACCCGATGCCGGTGCCTCTGAGCTCATCGATCAGCCGGTCGACGTACAGGTTGAAGAGCGTGGGAGAGGTCAGCCCCCCCTGCCTCACCCCGCATTCCAACCCGTACTCCCCCGAGAGAGCGCCTGCCCATCTTACAAAATTCTTTTGATTGTTATACTAATGCTTAAATAATACCACAATTTCCCTAGGTAGACAAGTTTCATCCCTTAATTTACCCCATAGAATATCGTACGATACAAGATCGAACGCTCTCGACAAATCAAGGTAGCATGCATACACTGGGGTTTTTCTACTCGTGTAATATCCAATAGAAGGAGCTCGTGGCTAAATAATAACAGCCGCATGGGTTGATCTTCAAGGTTAAGCAACGCTTAACGAGGTCGGTCCGTGGATGGGTGACCATTTCAACACACCGAGTTGCCTCCGTGCCTCGGAAAGCACGCTAAGTCGTTGGTCCCGGCTGTCATTTGAAGATCTTTGACAGTCGTTACGGGTAGTCAGAAGCCTAAGATCTGACACCAGTCTTGCCAAGAGGTATCGTGTTACCCATTAACTGGGTTGTGGAGGTCAGATAGGCAGTCGCTCCATGTAAAACATTGGTACTCAGCTGAATCTGGTAAGACTGGAAGCCGACTCCAACAATAATTGTGATAAAGGCTAGGCAGATGATGACTAGTCCAATAAAAGCTTGTTATAAAAAGATTTTTAGTTTCAATTATTTTTTAAATTAGGAACCTATTAAGTTGACATAACGTACTTTTCCGAACTAAGCTAGTTTAGCTCAGATCGCATAGCTAGGGTCATTTTACATACCTGTGTGCAGTTTGTTGTTTGTATTAACTACTATACCTACTATTTAACCTAGCTGCTCTTGGTCTGCAATAGCTGCAATGCAACCGGCTTGATGAAGACCCAAAAGAGGTTATTATTTTAATAAAACACTGTTTATCTTTCTCAATCAGTGTTTGTGCCTCAATTAACATATACACACTAAGGGCGGTTACGCACTGCATCTGGTCACTATCCGAATCTGAGATCCGAGTTCCATCCGAATTGGAAATGTACTGATTTCAGCCGGACTGAGTTCGGATACAGTGCGTAACCGCCCTAAGTCAGTATGTAACTTTAGAATTAACTTAATTTAGCGTAGATGTAATTACAGGTCTATGTCATCGAAGTAGTAATTATTGATTGTATGTAACTAAGTCGCTTTGATGTTATTTTGTACACGCTACTACTGCCCGCGGCTTCGCTTGTAAGTAAGTTACTTTTGGGCAGGCATGGTCCATTGTTGACTACATCATAGCTTACCAGCCTGATGGTATCACCTGTGAGATGGTTGTCAGACGCGACCCAACAATAATAATTTAAAAGAAAATGTTTTGCCATGGACCAATCTATCTCTATACCAAAATTCATTGAAATTGGTTATCAACCAATTGGGTTGAATTATCACAGTCTTAATTAGTAGCATGGCAGGCTGTTTGTATTTACGTGTGCCATACATAATTATTAAGTAACGCACTGTTCAATGAGGCTTAATGTTTACAATATGACGACGTAATTATTATTGCAATGAGAATTATTATCGGCATAAACCACATTTGGTTCATATATGCCTGAATTATTTTGTGTAAAATATGTAGGTAACTATTAAATATGTATGGATTATATTGTTGAAAATAAACCTGAACTATAATTTAAGTACAAGGTGGTACGAGTAAATTAAATTTCCCTTAACATGCTTGGAAATTTGAGAAATATTTTGACAACCTTCTTCGAGATAAATCGAAATGGCTGTACTGGCCAAATACATACGAGCAGCGGCCGGCAAAAGTTGTATGAAAATCCATATCCGTCGTGGTTTAGCGGCCAAATAAATTACATAAACTCGTAGATATGAAAAGATCGTTCCATTTTTAAATTACACGACAGATGTGACAGATTAAAAAAACCGGCCAAGTGCGAGTCAGATTCGCTCACGAAGGGTTCCGTACCATTATCGCAAAAAAACAGCAAGAAATCACGTTTGTTGTATGGGAGCCCCACTCAAATATTTATTATATTCTGTTTTTAGTATTTTTTGTTATGGCGGCAACAGAAATACATCATCTGGGAAAATTTTAACTGTCTAGCTATCACGATACATGAGATACAGCCTGGTGACAGACAGACAGACAGATGGACCGCGGAGTCTCAGTAATAGGGTACGGAACCCTCAAAATGGAACGATCTTTTACTCCGAAACATGGTTTCATTTAAATTTCGAACTGGCTTGCCAATAGAAAGCTGTTTACTGAAAAAAAAACAAATTTACACTATAAGCGGGAACAAATATCGTGGTTCGTCAATGACTTTGAAAAGTAATTTTGTTTGACAAAATAATTTCTAGGTACTACTTAGATTTAATTGCCGCACATTATCTGAGAAAAGTACTATACAAGCTTTGGCTACAACTAGGCATTGATGGACTTACGTATGTTTGCCTAGGATTCGCCTCGGCCCACATTTACACGTTCGTCCATCAATGCCTCTTTTTCTGGCCGCTGCAGTAATGTACTAAAACTAAAAGAATAACTGTGAAGGAAAAATAAAGATGTACTTAATTTTAAAAATCTCTGATTTCAGTAGGCAAAGGTCATGAAAATATTCAGCTGTTTAAGTATATGTTGTGCTCGCATAATTCGAGAAAATACGGGGTGGGCAAAAAATCGTGGATCAAACAAAACAGGGCGATAGTTGGGTTTATTTGCAGTAGGTAAAAATATTTTTTTTTACTGCTTTTTGCCCCAACTGTCGTCCTGTTTCGTTAGATCCACGATTTTTTGCTCACCCTGTGTAGGAACATGGAGTGTTAAATTAATTGCATAACCATTTTCAGCCTACTCTAATATTTTAGTATCTCTTGTCCAAACTTTATTTTATCATTATTCAGAATTTGAATTCAAATGTCTATAAGTTATCGTTCTATTATTATAATTCGAAAACGCTTGACGCTATTAAACAGGCTATTTTACACTTTATTGCAAAGGCGTTAAGATGGTAAGTGGTATGCATTTTTGTCCATGGAAATAATTCTATACGAAGTTGGTACAAAATTTTAATATTACGATTACGTCGGAAGAACTTTGTTATACAATAGAAAGCAATTAATATTGTCAAGAGTTGAACGCTCGCCTGTTTTGTTAAAGTGAAATACCCGAACCCTCTCTAGGTATCTCTGTTACATGAGAACCGTTCTTTTGTAATAATATTTTCATTCCCGCAACTTTTATGCAAATTTTCTGAAACGACTAAAAGCGGAGAATTTGATGCGGAATTTTCATAATTTTACAAGTATTTTTGTAAATTATGACACATATTTTAGCGGAGGGTTTAGGGGGGGGGGGGGGGTACATATAAATTAGTGGATTTGATTGCAAACTCTTTCATTTTGACAATTTGATATTTAAATAAAGCAATGCATTAGGAACACCTTTCAGTTGTAATGGAAACTGTAATTTAGTGTATAACACAATTAGGGTGGAGTTCTTCCAAGCATAAATCTAAACTAAACTTAAGTAAATCCCTATCCCTATTTCAAATCCGATTAATGTTTTTAATTATTAATTTTAATTTTATTTTCGACGTTATTTTATTTTCTACTTTACCGTTTAACGGTATGTTATCTCTTTTAAATTGATTTATTTTTCATCTTTCATCATTTTGCCGCATGTTAATTGCGAGTGAATTTCGAGTTCGAACCACACATCAAGTTTATAACATGCCATCCATCCCATGTAGCTGCAAATGCAATTTAATGAAAAAAATATTGCCATCAGTAACCCGCTAAGCCTTCTTTTGCTGGTCTTCCATATTAATATTATACATCGCGTGGTCGTACCTTTACGTGGGTACATAGCAACCACTGGGCAACCACAGACAACCTCCTCGCGTGACTGCCACTGTAAAAAGTGGCCGGATGGGCCCAGGCTCCCTGCATCCGACGACCTTTGCCGCTTCACCGCATCAAAGTCGACTAGTGTGGATACGGCCACGCGATTGTGCGATTTGTCGGACGACTGAAATTTATTGTCTTTGTTATTTTACCGCCAAATAATGCAATTATTAAAAGACCTAGGTTTGAACTAAGTACTTATTTTATTTACAAAACTTCACATGTATATGTACATGTGAAGTTTTGTAATAAAAGTAAGAAAATATAGTGTTGGTTAACGCAACTAGATTGACGACATTATCAAATCGTATTATTTTCATAGCAAGAGCTGCTTCATTAAAAAATTAAATCATCACCGAACTAAAAAAAAACGCCATCAACAATATCACAAAAAATCGCGACTCCCCCTGCGACCTAACACACAATTTATGCGCGTACATAGGCAGAGGTAACAAAGTTAGACAACAGATGGTTGCATGAATAAAACAGTGGAGGCTGCCCTTGAATATTTGACGTAGTATGGACCGCGCCTCCGTACGCAGCCCGAACAACAGCCGTCTGATCTTACCTGCAAGGAAAATATTTTCTGTTTTTGATATTCATGTGGAAAAAAAATATTTTATAGTCAAATAGAAACTGATATTGGAGATGTTATTGAGTTTAGATAATACTGAAAATACTTTAGGCTTCACGGAACTCGTGAAGTTCTAAGCTAACGAGATCTATCCAAAAATAATACAACGACCTGGAGGCAGTCAGTACAGACTATTTTTCATATTAATTAGTATAAGCACAAAACGGACTAATTTATGTTTTTGTTGTTGTTAATAAGTGTTTTATGAGCTCACCAGTTGGCGTCAATGGCGAGTGAGGTCCATAAATATATCTGTTAAACGTAGTTATAACGCGTTCGGAAGAAAAGTCTGAATTAAAATCATTTCCAATGCCGTAGGAGTGCGATTAAATCAAAATCAATGATGAGTAATGTTTTTGTAGTGCATCGGGAATGTTTGCTGCAGCACGTACGGATCGCTTTCATGCTATCATGCGTAAGAAAGCGGCTTCCTTACTGCAACGTGTAGCACTCGGAACGGCATCCTGAAAATGATTGTTGGCAGAGTGGACTGCCCCATCCAAAGACACTGGGTGGAAATACGTATAGGTTTATGTTAAATCGAATTAAGTACTAATAACATTAACATATCACTTATGGGGCTGAGCACGAACAGTTGACAATCGACATCTGAAGTTCTAAGCCACGCCCACTGCACTGTCATCGATAGTTTAGGGGCAAACTTAAATTGGAGCGAAAAGTATTTGAAAATTAAATACACAAGGCCGACCACAGAGGCCCGCATCATAAACGGACTGTTCCGATGGTTTTAAAAAATATATAACCACTCAAGTTCTTATTTCTGGCGGCTAGCATCTGACATCAGATCGTTCACTGTTATTTTGCCTATGAATGCAACCTTATTGCTACGAAAATAAAGATCACTGAAATAGGTAATCTGGCTAGTGTCATACGAGTCTTTGCCGTGCCAAATGAATAAATATTATAATTATGTCTGCTTCTATGCGACTGCCACTTAAAAGAACACAGTACGTGACATTTTATTTATAATGGTTTTATAGCCAGATAATTTTATTAATATTATTTTAATGAGTTCTACCTACTATACTGAAATGGACTGTGTTATGTTGACTGTGTAATGGAAACTTCAAATTTGAATTGAGATTTCGTGCTTTCATTAATCAATTTAATAATTATTTACAACAGGAAAGTCCCATCAAATTAAAAACACCTTAAATTTACAAATATTTAGAACTTATTAGGTTCGGCATTGTCTTTTTTAGGCATATTTAAAATATCTAATACAATTTAGGACACTATTAATATCATTGGTACAAATTATAGGTTCATATTCCTTGTTTAGTATTCTCTTAAAATATTAAGATGTCATTTAGTTACTAGTACAACATGACTTTCCATAGCCTACTTTAAATCATAATATATTTTTGCGCTATGGTGGATTATAATAGTTTCAAAGCACCTACTGGGTTTTTATATACACCAGCCCTCTGGGGTGAGGAGGTCACATGGTGCCGTTTATGAGATAAGGTTAGTTCTATTTTTAAAGTTAGACTTAGTAAGTAAACTAAACGACATGAGTCGTTTATAATACAACAAAAATGCAGGAATCTTCGGACTCTGACACGGCGTAGTCCACGGTGTCGGCATACTCGGTTATTAAATTTAAAGATGGCACTGATAAGGAGCCTAAGGACAATAAATATGCCATATATAAGGTAAAGGGGTACACGCGTAAGTACAGTGAAGATACGAAGCAGGCAGAGTTAATCGTTTTTCTTAGTCATATGGACGAGAATAAGTTTTTCAACGACAAAGATCGTATGGCCCTTTCCAAGGGCATACGAGAACATGGAGTGTCTGGTGTGATGCACTTGCGCACAATCAACAAATATAAGGTCGGTGTCACATTCGATTTACCAAATAACGCCAATATGTTTTTAAAAAACAAAAAAAATATTTGATCAGCTTTCTCTAAAAGCATCTATCCCTGCTGGTGACACAGAAGTTACTGGAGTTCTTTCTTCAGTCGCAGTAGATATGTCTAATAAAGAGATATTTTCATTAATCGGCAGTTCAAAGAATGTAATACAGGTGAGGCGTTTCATGCGCAGGGTCAGAGGTGATGAAGGTAGAATATCTTTTGCCCCTACCCAAACTGTTGCTGTGACATTTGCATCCACTATTTTGCCAACTTATATTTATTTGGTCTCATGGCGTCATGAGGTGAACAAATATATCCCACCAGTGAAACAATGCCTTAAATGCCTGCATTTTGGGCATATAGCTAAATTTTGTCGAAACACTGAAGTTTGTTCAATATGTACTGAACATCACAATTTCAAAATGAGTGTTGTTGCCCCGAAGGATGCTAAGTGTGCAAATTGTAACGGCAATCATATTGCAATCTCTTCGGCATGTCCAATAAAAAAGCAAAAGGTAGAAGAAAATAAAATTAAAACTAAAAATGCTACATATTCAGATCTTTTTAATCAAAACTCTTTCCCAGCTTTAACATCACGCAATCTGGACACTCAGATTAGTAATCTCATGAAATCAGATAAATTTATAAATACTTTAGTCGAAACACTCACAAAAATAATAAGCAATAAAGACGAACCTATTAATTCACTTTCTATTAAAGAAGCCTTGAAAACAACGTTCAGTAATAAATTTTCTTCAACCTGTTGATGGATTTTTCAGAATTAAATATTGTACAGTGGAATGCTCAAAGTTTAAATAGTAATAAACATTTATTTATTGATTTTCTTTATAGTCACAATATACATATAGCAATTATCAGTGAAACATGGCTTAAACCTCACCAAAAATTTAAAATAAAAAATTATAATATTGAGAGAAATGATACCGGTAACAAACATAACGGAGTCGCAATAATTATTCACAATACCATTACCTACTCTAAAATTGATACCTTCTTTGATAACTCATTGCAAAACATCTGTATTCAAATAAAAGTAAATAACAAGGAGTTAAGCATAGTCAGTTTTTATAGTCCTTTGAATTGTAATCCAGCATTCAGAAAAGAAAACCTTGATTTATGAATAAAATCTATTCCTGGGCCATTTATATTTGCTGGTGACTTTAACGCTCACCGCTCGTCTTGGGGTTGTGGCTCGGAATCTGTACGAGGTTGAAACATTTTGGAAGTAATAGATGATAATGATTTGGTTCTGCTCAATAATGGTCATGCAACAACAGTTGGCTCTTTAACTTGGCGTCCTAACGCGCTGGATTGGACGCTGGTCTCTTCGTCTTTAGCTCTCAATTGTGAATGGAATGTACATGATTGTCCCCTTGGTAGTAGTTATCACATTCCTATAGTCATTAAAGTAGTGATTAGTAATATTAACAAAAGTAATACATACAGCAATTGTTCTAATGCTGAACATTTGCCCATTTATCCAAATTATAAATTGGTGGATTGGCAAAGGTGTAGTAGTCTCGTTGAAGAATTGTTGGTTGATTTTAAAGTCGATAATCAAATTTTGTCAATCATTCATGTCTTCTAAATAATTTTAAAAGATCTTTACTTCCTTGGTGGAATCAAAAATGCACAGAAGCCGTATTAAATTTTAAAAATGCATACATATATTTTAAAAATAATCCATCAGAAGAAAGCTATCTGCAATTCAAAAGGCTTCGAGCGGTTAAAAAACTTGTTCTAAAATTGGAAAGACAAAAAAGTTGGTTTGCTCTTTGTGAAACATTCAATAGGACTACGCCATTATCTGTCATATGGAAATTTATGCGGAAGTATAATAAAACATTCAATTTTAATGCTCTTGAAGATGATGAATGGGTTTTAGATTTTCTTAAGAAATACACACCAGATTTTGCATCACAAGACTCAAAATCTTCATTCACAACCAGTACTAATCCCAGCAATAGTTTTCTTCTTAGGGCGAGTTTCTGAAGTCGACGTCACAACTCAAATCAGCTGACAATTTGTCACAAATTAACCAGCCGTCAGTTGTCAGTGAGTTTCTCAACTCTGCATCATCGAGAAATTACGTAATCGCTTGTTACATTTAATAATTTATTTCGGTTGGCTACCCTAGCTAGTATTCATTCAATTCCTTCACTACTATAACGTAATAGTATTTTATCTTGAGCGGCTGGGTTGGTGTAGCCCGCAAGTTAAGCAAACCTTACCAGGGACGATTTTTGGATGGGTAACCACGTTTTTTTTTGGATAGGTGACCCCACACAGGTTAAGCAACACTTACCAAGGTTTTTTTTGGATGGGTGACCGCTTTTTTTTGGTTCGTTTGTTTTGGATGGCTGACCCCGCCAGGGTAAGCAACACTTACCAAGGTCAGTGTTTGGATGGGTGACCACTTTTTTTGGATTCGCTTGTTTTTGGATGAATGACCATGCCAGGGTAAGCAACACTTACCAAGGTCAGTGTTTGGATGGGTGACCACTTTTTTTGGGTTAGCTTGTTTTTGGTTGGGTGAACTTGGTAATGTTAATTAATAATTACATTTTTGTGGTGATGGTCACCCATTCAAACACTGACCTTGGTTAGTGTTGCTTACCCTGGCGGAGTCACCTATCCATAAACAAGCGATCCAAAAAAAAAGTGGTCACCCATCCCAAGACTGACCTTGGCAAGTGTTGCTTACCCTGGCGCGGTCACCACCCCAGCCGCTTCAATCTAAACACAAATCTATCCAGAAACTGACCTCGATAAGTACTAAATACAGGGTACAGTTAAAATTAATGCGCGTGAGGAAGGTTCGATTCCCAGGTCAGTAATTTATTTTATTTTATTTACCTAAATACAAAATAACTATTTTTGATAATTGTGTCAAGTTTTTATAATGTAATTAATTTAAAAAGTTTGTAACATCCTATTTTTTTAACCGACTTCAAAAAAAGGAGGAGGTTCTCAATTCGTCGGAATCTTTTTTTTTTTTTTTTTTTTATGTATGTTCCCCGATTACTCAAAAACGCCTGGACCGATTTCAAAAATTCTTCTTTTGTTTGAAAGGGTATACTTCCTAGTTGGTCCCATAATCATCAAGTCAGGATCTGATGATGAAATCCTAGAGAAATCGAGGGAACCCCTCAAATATTATAGGCAAACATATAGTGATTTTGGTATTTTCATCAACAATGCAATCATCTGCACTCAGAAAGTATCATTTGGTGAAGTGGAACTGATGAAGAAGACCACAGATGGCCACTGGATCTCCTAAATGCTAAATATGTCACGGGCATAAGATATCTCGAATAGTTAACCGACTATAATGAAGCAAAAAAATAAATAAATGGTACTGGTGAAAATGACACCATCGAACTGATCTGATGATGAAGCCGGAAGGTAGGCACTGGAACTCTAATATAAAACAATGTATCCTAGTCGTGTTTGGGCTTATTGGAATCGCCATGAGATGTACTTTGGCTATAAATGATAATCATGTTAATAGGAGGTACCTACCAAAACTAAAAACAGAAAAATAAAAACTTTTTAACAAAAAATCAAACCGACTTCCAGAACAAAAAACTACAAAGCAAAAAATAAATTTCTTTTCCGAAGTCGGTGTCGAAAAACGGGAAAGAATGGATAGGCACAAAAGACACCGACTTCGGAAAAGAAATTTATTTTTTGCTTTGTAGTTTTTTGTTCTGGAAGTCGGTTTGATTTTTTGTTAAAAAGTTTTTTTAAATTTTGCTAATTAATAATTGATCTAAATTAACATATTTTTTATAACTCAACCCATACCACAGTTTTCGACGACCCCTATTATCTTCTTTTTATCGTAATATAAGCCTTTAAAATCATAATATTAATTTTAATCTGCGAATAATCGACCAATTTCCAACAATTATAAATTAGGCTCGTTGACAAGAGATTAACATTGAAAATGGTTCTCAGAAACCCAAAACTGCTGTAACATGTGGTTAATTCGAGATTTTTCTCAAATGTGACAAATTGTTAAACGCTTGTCACAGTTGGGTGTTGAGAAACTGAAAGTAGAATTAACAGGCGATTAATCGTCGATTACGTTAACAGCCCGATAATTGAGACGTGGGAAACTGGCAGTTAGTCCTTTTTCATTGCAGGAATTATTATTTAATGCCTGCTGTACTGTACAATAATTGTGCATTACCCAATTCTTTAGATGTAAAATTTTTGGGAGTTATTTTTTCCCATAATTTGGCCTGGAATAATTATATGAAACATATTATTAGCAAAGCAAATAAAGCTTATAATATTTTGAGATCCTTGAGTGGTACATATTGGGGTGCAGACCCTAAAATTCTGTTATTATTGTACAAATCTTTAGTTCGTAGTCACTTTGAATATGGTTTCTATTGCTTTGCTGCAGACTCTAAACATGTAAATAGTTTAAATATTTTGCAAAACAAATGTTTGCGTGTTAGATTCTAAACATGTAAATAGTTCTTTCTTGTCATCTGTCACTGTCATTTTCTGACTTTGACACTTCATGTTGCGTTGCATTGACAAAAGGCAACCATAAACTCTTAATTTCGTTCGGTTACACCGCACCGTCCTATTTTTTTATTTATATTACTTTTGTTTTATATATATATATTTTATTTTTATTTAATTTTCTTATTGTTTTTATGCCTGGACTACAAAATTGGTTTTTATTTTTGTGTTTTGTTATTATTTTTTCTTTTTAATTCTGTTACGGTACACTGGCGGGTGGACAGGACATTTTGAACCGCGTAGTCTTCACTGTTTGTATAAGTATATTTTAATAAGTATTTATTTATATTTTTATATTTATGCTCAGCTTTGACTGTAGCAGTGATACTGATTCAGCTAATTCATTGGATAGTATTCCTTCTCTAGCTGTACTCTTGGTTCACTGTTTTCCGATGTCTCCAGGAACTTTAATGTAGTCCACATAAATGCCCAGAGTATCCCGGCCCACTTCCCCGATATGCTGGCAAGCTTTGACTGTAAGAATATCCATGCGATTCTTGTTTCAGAATCTTGGTTAAAACCTTGTCTTCCCTCTTGCTCCTACTCTCTTCCCGGCTTTCAACTTATTAGGAATGATCGCGCGGTCGGTGGTGGTGGCGGGGTGGCCATTTATCTTCGTAATTATATTCCTTTTTCTATAGTTAACATGTCCACGCAGCCGCCTCCGCCGAACGCTGGTGAACATCTTTTCCTGGAAGTTGAATTGCATCATTCTAAGATTCTCCTTGGAGTTTACTACTGCCCTTCTCTTAGAATTAATTTCTTCTCTTCTTTCGAACGTATTTTGGAAGATTTAATCCCCTCTTACAGTCATAGCATCATAATGGGCGACTTTAATACGTGCCTTCTTAAACAAGACTCCCGCTCTTCTTCTTTTCGTCATATTATTGAATCTGTAAATCTCTCTATTCTCGATCTTGGTGCCACTCACCATTTTCCTAACTCTGTTCCCTCACTTCTCGATCTTATTGTTGTCTCATCTTTTGATCACGTCGCTAAACATGGTCAATGTTCTGCTGACGCCTTTTCCTACCATGACTTAATTTACATTTCATATAAAATTCGACCACCTAAGCATAAGTTCAAAACTCTTCTGCTTCGCAATTTTGATGGTATGGACATTGATCGACTTCGAGAGGATGCCAGTAATATTGACTGGACGCCACTAGTGACATCCTCATCCGTCGATGAACAAGTTGAAGTATTGACTTCTACCTTAGTTGATCTTTACGACACACATGCTCCTATTCGAGCCGTGCGAGTTAAGCATCTTCCAGCGCCATGGCTGACCGACGAAATTAAACTTTTACTGACTAAAAAGGCAGCTGCGAAGTTTAAGTTTAAAATTCGGCCCAATGACGTCAACAGGCAAAAATACGTCTCAATTAGAAATCACTGCAGTAAGGTGTGTAGAATCGCAAACCGCCAATATATCCATAGTTCTGTTCAGAACGGTGATCCAGCTAAGGTCTGGCAGTTTCTCAAATCATTAGGTATCGGAAAAAAGTCTCACAATACGATTCCTAAAGACTTGGATTTCAATTTACTTAATAGTCATTTTTCTACTTCGCCCGAATTAGATAGGGCCACTAAAGCTACTACGCTAAGTAATCTTTCAAACCTTCCGGTACCTGATTATTCCCCCTTTGTCATAAGTCAATTCACCGCTTGTGATGTTAAAAAGAGTATTCTAGCGATTTCGTCCAACGCTGTTGGTAGTGACTGTGTTAGCCGTAAAATGATCGTCCCCATCCTTGATGACATTGTTCCTGTTATCCTTCACATCCTCAACTTCTCTGTTTCCAGTGGTGTCTTCCCTCAAGCCTGGAAAGATGCCCATGTTATTCCTCTACCCAAAAAATCTCATCCTGCATCTTTTTCTGACTATCGTCCCATTTCTATTCTTCCTTTCCTATCCAAAGTCCTTGAAAAATTAGTCCATCATCAACTCAGCTCGTTCCTTTCCAAACAGAAGCTGCTAAATCCCTTCCAATCTGGTTTTCGCCCGGGACACAGCACTACCTCAGCACTTGTGCATATTACGGACGACATAAGGTCAGGCATGGAAATGGGAAAGTTAACTGTACTTGCTCTACTTGACTTCAGCAATGCTTTCAATACGGTTGACTTCGACATTTTGCTGGGAGTCCTGAGCTCTTTTAACATATCTCCTTCGGTAATTGACTGGTTTCATAGTTATCTGTTTGGCCGCCGGCAGCGTATTTGCATTGAGGAATCTTTCTCTTCTTGGTGTTACACCTCTGCCGGTGTGCCGCAGGGTGGCGTTTTATCTCCTCTACTTTTCGCACTCTTTATAAATGCTATCACTCAACAGCTATCTTCTTTCTACCACCTTTATGCTGATGATCTTCAAATTTATACTCAAGCTCCTCTCGGTGAGTTATCGGACGCTATTCGGACTATTAATACGGACCTGGCTCGAATTGGTGACTGGAGCACTGAGTTTGGGCTGAAGATCAATCCGACGAAAACTCAAGTGGCTGTTGTGGGAAGTTCCCGAACGGTCTCTAGGATTGATTGGGCGACACTTCCCCAGGTTTCTTTCAACAACACCATTGTTCCTATAGCTCACACTGTAAAGAACCTGGGGATTTATATCGATAGCACCCTTTCCTGGACCAAACAACTGCAGGAGGTCAGTCGTAAACTGTTTGCGTCTGCGGGCTCCCTGAGACGGCTTCGTAACTTTCTTCCCATCACCACTAAAATTGCGATAGCACAATCTCTTCTTCTCCCTATCCTGGACTATGCTGATGCCAGCTATCTCGATCTCACCCAAGACCAATTGGACAAGCTTGAGCGACTTCAAAATCTCTGTATCAGGTTCATATTTGGCTTGCGCAAGTATGACCATGTTTCTGAATTTCGAATCAAGCTCAAATGGCTTCCTATTCGCCTTCGCCGGAATGCCCACATACTTTCTTTGCTATATAATGTGCTCTTTAATCCTTCTAGTCCTTTTTATCTTAAAGAACGTTTTCAGTTCCTCTGTGACACACATTCTCGGTCCTTGAGATCATCGGAAAACCTGAAATTAAGCATTCGTATGCATTCCACATCCTTCTTCGACAAATCTTTCACGGTTCAAGCAGCTCGTTTGTGGAATGCATTACCTATTGAGGTAAGGCGTGCGCAAACATTGCCGACATTTAAGAAATTGGTGAAGGATCATTTCCTTTCTCTGTAACTATTCTTCTCCTTTCTCTGTTCTGTATTTGATATTTATTAGTATATTATTTTATTTGTATGTATGTATTTTATGTAATGTCTAAGTTATATTATTTCATGATAGTTTTTGTACACTGACAACCCTATGTCTATCTCCTCTCGTTCGGTCCATCCAAAGGTTGTCTGTAAGAGATTGCCCTGTGCGATAAGACCGCCCATTGTACACTTATCTTTATAAATGTTTTGTTCTGTAATTATTTAAGTGGTGTACAATAAAGTATATAATAAATAAATAAATAAATAATAATAAATAAATAGTTTAAATATTTTGCAAAACTAGTGTTTGCGTGTTATAACTGGGGCGTTCAGAAGCACTCCTGTAAATGCAATGCAGATTGAATGTAATGTTCCACCATTAGCCATTCGTTTTGATTACTTGTTAGAAAGGTTATTTTTGAAGCTTTATAGTGTTTTGGGTAATAGTCTTGTAGTCAATATGTTGCATTTAGCTATGCAAACTGCTACAAAATCTTTTTATATACTACAGCAACTTATAAAATTCAAAAACTTTATTGAAAATATTAACATTTACCGATCTAAGCTTATCTTGCCTTGCTATAAGGGAACTTTCAGCAGTAAATTTCCAGCTATTAGTGTTATTATAAATAAGAAAAAGGATTTGCCATCAAAAGAGGAAGTGTATGTAATGTTGTCAGAGTGGTTAGATCATAAATTTGTGTATACTGATGGTTCCAAGAATGATAGAGCTGTTTCTTTTGCCATCTATGAGCCGTCTTCAAACGTAGGTATTGGTAGGAGAATTGACAGAAATGCTAGTATTTTTACAGCTGAAGCTGTTGCAATTTTGAGTGCTTTGAAACATATTAAAAATAGCAATTTTGAACATAGCAAATGGGTTGTAGTAAGTGACAGTATGAGTGTTTTAAAAAAATTGGCAAATAATAAACTATATGCCAACACTAATTACATTATTCATTTGATAAAACAACTCTGGGTTAAATTAGCCCAGTCAAATATTGAAGTTTGTTTTGTGTGGGTACCATCACATATTGGTGTTAGAGGAAATAAAAAAGCAGATTTTCTTGCCAAAAAAATTGTTGAGTTGGAAGAATGAATACCTAGCACTGATATGAGTGTTCCCATACCATACACAGACGCAGTTAGTCTCTTAAGACGGCGCATGTGTGAGGCGTGGGGGAAATATTCATACCACTGCACACATATTGAAAATAAAGGTTCTTGGTTTAACAGTCTTGATGTTCAAATCAACTCTGTTCCTTGGTTTTGCAAAAATAATTTATTTGTAAATAGAAAATTTTATTCAATTATTTGTCGTATGCGCTTTGGTCATTGTAGATTAAATAATCATCTTCGTCGTCTCAAAATGGTCAGCTTATCGTATTGTAATTACTGTCAATCAGAAAAAGTTCAATCGCTACATCATATCTTCTTTGAGTGTTCATATTTCAACATTCAGCGCCTTGTGTTGTCGGATGAGCTTCTAAAAATTTATAAAAAACCTGATAGGGTCCCGCTGTGCATACAGGAGTTGCTTAAGAACGCTTCAACTTATTTATATTTGTATAGATACATATTGGAGACTGTAAATGAAATTTAAATGGTTCTGTTTCTTGTTCCTATGCACCTGTGTACATATAAATTATAGATATTACCGTTTTATTATTATTTATAAGTTTGTATATTTAAAACTGTAGCGATGTGTGATAAAAAAAAAATAAACAATAGTAAATAAATGATGACATAAAATGGAAATGACGCTTACCCTGGAATTGATTGACGTGGACATATAATGGAAATGACGTTTACCCTGGCGTTGGAATTGAAAAATAAAAAACGGAATTGAGTAAAAACAAGATTTTAACTACTAATAAACGACCAACTTATAATGACTACAAAATGATTTAAAAAAAACGAAAGATATGATTTCTAAATATATTACGTAAGAAAAAAATACCTACGAAAGACTAGGCAGTATGGTTGAAAGACTATAGCCTGCCCGATGGTCGAAAAGGAATAAAAAAAAAAAAAAATTGTATGATTGAATTGACGAGAAATAAATTGAATATGTTATTGCATTTTGCGAAAAAAAGCGACATACGTCCTCTTAGCAACGTCATAAAGCAATCACTGTCGAATTGCACTGGATGGAAAGAGAAGCACGATGGAATGTGTATGGTTTTTTTTATAAAATATAATAATATGAATTACTTAAAAATAACACTTCAAAATATACGACAATGAAGTTTTGCGTCCTGTTATGATACGTTATTGTTGTTAATTGTACAAACGTTCGCTGGTCAGTATTTCCGGAATATTTTTTTGAAGATCACGGTAAGAGGATACTTTGCCATTCAATTGTAACAATGTTTTCGGCAATATGATCAAGATTTACATCTTTTTTACGCTGCCACATCTTCAATAAATTTGGCAAAACAAAGTTTAAAAGAATGCCTATTTTGGTACTTCAGCCCCTTAAGCACAATCTGTTACTAATCACTAACAAGTTATGAACTTGATATAATTCTGATATAAAAATATTTTATTTTATTTTAAATATAAAATCAGTTTTGCGCAACCCGTTCGTTTCGAAAAAAAGCAGAATAAAATTTTCTGAAACACAAAGCAGGGGTGGGTAAACCCGTACCTACCTTAATCTACCATATTTGTAGAATATTCACAACAACAAAAAAAAGTACTAAATTAACTCGCGCTAAAAGTAAAAAAAATATCAAATATGTCCTTTGGATCTACACCAGTGCCCCTAGCGGCAAATTCAAATACGATATCCCTCATTGGATACCGCTTTGGCAAACTGGATGTCAAGTTTACAGGCGTCCTTAAATATCTTCAAACGGAATAAAGACCACTGGTTTAACGTGCGTTCCAAGGCACGGGTCTCAGTATACTCATAATAGTCACCCATCCTCGGACTAACCTCGAAAAATGCAGATAATTTATGAGAAAGTTACAATGCGTCATACAAGTTTCAAAGAGTAAATAAATAATATTCCCTAATGGGCGACAGTAACAATATATTTAGGACTCTCTACTGAGAGAGCCCCAAGTATTTTTGTAGTATTGTCTGATCCCTATCTGAACCTTTAATACAAAACTAGACCAACCCAAGCACTAAAGACAATAACAGATGATAGAAAGCGGACAATTTCCTTCCAAACACATTGTTCATCGTCTGGCGTCCAAATAAAACCGTTTGGGCATCACATGGGTCACTGGCTTTCAATCCTACGGCCAACAAATCGACACCTCCCCGAAACTTATTAATTTCGCTTCAGATATTCTTTATTTTGGTTATTGGGAGTAAATAAAGGTTCCGACCATGGCAATGATTTTTGGACAATGGATTTTGGGTGTCTGGATTTTAAGGTCATTGGTACACTGTTTGTTTTAGGTTTTATTTGGTCTGTGACACTTATAGCGAGGTCATTAAGGGGCTGTATTCGAACAGTTGACAATCGACATCTGAGGTTCTAAGCCACGCCCACTGTCATTGACAACTTAGGGTAAAACTTTAAATTGGAGCGAAAAGTATTTGAAAATTAAATTCACAAGGTCGACCACAGAGGCCCGCATCATAAACGGACTCTTTCGATAGTTTTTACAAAAACATTACTGCGCAAGTTCTTATTTCAAACTGGCGGCTGGCATCTGACATCATATCGTTCACTGTTATTTTGCCTATGAATGCAACCTTATTGCTACGAAAATAAAGATCACTAAAATAGGTAATCTGGCTAGTGTCATACGAGTCTTTGCCGTGCAAATTGAATAAATATTATAATTATGTCTGCTTCTATGCGACTGCCACATATAAGTACACAGTACGTTACATTTTTTTATATTGGTTTAATAGCTAGATAATTTTATTTATATTATTTTAATGAGTTTTACTATACTGAAATGGACTGTGCAATATTAAACTGGAAACTTTAAATTTGAATTGAGATTTGGTGCTTTCAGTAATCAATTTTATCATTATTTACAATAGGAAAGTCACATCAAATTGTAAAGACACCTTAAATTAGCAAATATCCAAAACTTACTAGGTTTGGAATTGTCTTTTTTAGGCATGTTTAAAATATGCAATAGAATGTATGACGCTATTAATATCATTTGTACAAATATATCATTTAGTTACTAATACAAGATGACTTTCCGCTCTCCTGGAATATAATAATTACAAAGCACTTACTGGGTTTTGATATACATCAGCCCTCTGTGGTGAGGTCACGTGGTGCCGCTTTTCTGTATATTAGAGTTAAAAAACAAATAGACAGGGCGCAAAAAACACGGTCATGTAAACTTTATCTATCTATATAAATAAAAAAAACCGGCCAAGTGCGAGTTGCACTCGCGCACAAAGATTCCGTACCATTATCGCAAAAAACGGAAAAGAACACTATGTTGTATGGGAGCCCCACTTCTTAAATATTGATTTTGTGCTGTTTTTAGTATTTGTTGTTATAGCGGCAACAGAAATACACCATCTGTAAAAAAATTAATTGCCTTGCTATCACGGTTCATGAGGTACAGCCTCGTGATAGACAGACAGGGAGATAGACGGAACCCTAAAAATGCTGTATGTGATTGTAAGCGTCTCACTAGAGAACGGCTGAAACTATTTGTTGCTATTGTTTGTTATATATCAATCAATCAATCAATCATTTATTTGCTATAAGTATTGGTACAGTGTAGGTGTTTAAAGATAATATAGAAAGAAAGAAAATGTTTATATGCGCCAGGCACAACGCATGCCATAAAAAAAACCGGCTAAGTGCGAGTCGCACTCGCACTCGGTTCCGTACTTGTTAAATTGTGGTTTACGATTTATGACGTATTTAAAAAAAACTACTTACTTGATCTCGTTCAACCCAATTTGGTGTTGTGTACATCATATATTTTTTTTAGTTTTATCAATCTCTTTTTTTAGAAGTTTCAGGGGGGGGGGGACACATTTTACCACTTTGGAAGTGTCTCTCACGCAAACTATTCAGTTTAGAAAAAAATATATTAGAAACCTCAATATCATTTTTGAAGACCTATCCATAGATACCCCACACGTACAGGTAGGATGAAAAAAAAAATTGAGTTTCGGTTTTTTTCTATTTTTGTTTGAAAATCTTAATGCGGTTCACAGAATGCACCTGCTTCGGAAAAAAGTGGCTGTGACATACGGACGGACAGACAGACAGACATGACGAATCCATAAGCGTTCCATTTTTTGTCTTTTGGCTAGGGAACCCTAAAAAGGAAAACATAAATACTAAAAACAGTGTATGCCTCACAACCACGTATATGTTACTGTAAAATCCGAACTGTTGTTTCAGTTTAAAAAAGAAAACTATGATGAAACTATTTATTTATCGGTAAAACAGATTTACTAAGTCTTACCGGTAAAAGTCTGAAATCATCATCATCATCATCTACCTGCCCTTGTCCCATGTTACTTGGGGTCGGCGCAACACGTTTTCTTCTTCCATATCGTTCTGTCCCGCACCACGCTATAATTGACTCCCTTTTCTTTAATATCACTCCTCACACAGTCCATCTATCTTTTCTTTGGCCGCCCCTCCCTCTTCATCCATCCCCAATTAAATTCATAAGAGTACACCTAAGTCATTCCAGACATTCTTTTCCCGCACCGTCTAGAACCAGCCCTCACGGTACGCGTCCAAATCATCTCGGCACCTATTTCTGGACCGGCCTCAACGGTGCGTTCCATCTTCAAGATTGTGGAGGCTTGCCCAGCGCTCAATTTGCATGCTACTAACGTGAGCCGTAATGGCATTAGCCCATTTGAGCCGAAAAGCCTTTTTACCAACGTCTATTATGCCCGTTTGGGAACACAGCGTGTTCCATATTCGGTCTGTTATTTTTACATCCAGAATGCTGCGTAAATCTCTGGCAATCCTCAAGTGTAAGTCTTTGAGTTTACTCTCCAGGGCGATCGGCGGCTTTTTTGTTAATAAATAAGAATTGTCAGTGCCGATTTGGCAAAATGATAAGATCAATTAATAATTAGCTTCACAATATTAATAGAATAACAAACTATTATTGTAGCCCGTTATTGCAATTGGGATAGTTAATTGCGAGAAATACAGGACTGATCAATGTGGTGATTCTTGGTGAGCTTTATGTCCACATGTGGACGATTTTTGGTTGAAAAGACAAAAATGTCAAATTCGTGAGAAATAGATTATCATTTCTCACGAATTTGACATTTTTTGGTCAGTTCTAGGTGCCGTATGTTAGAAAGAAACAAAGATTGAAACAAATGGATACGAAGAATTTTATTAGTTCTGTCATTTCGAGACACTGCGTGGTTGGTACGACCATTCCATGTTCTGTGTTTTTTGCTTCTATTGTTTTCACATGAACGAAGAAGGTTAAAATAGTATTCGACCTTACATATATTTTAAATATTGTTTAATTCAAATTGAGATGACATTTGTTGTATTTTCAAAGAGGTTCAAATACTTTTTAGTTATGGACTTAGTAAGTAAACTAAACGACGTGAGTCGTTTATAATACAACAAAAATATAGATGCCAGTGACAGCGGTAGTGCCAAAAAATAAAAATAATACAGACTTTGACAATATTACTTGTGATTTCGTTAGTTCCAATTAAAGCCACCAGGCTACATGATCTGGCTGTATTATACCTGATATTTTTTTGACAGATTGAATTGACGAGAAATAAATTGAATATTATTTTTGCTTTTTGCGGAAAAAAGCGACATACGTCCACCTAGCAACGCCGCAAAGCGTTCACTGTCGAATTGCACTGGTGGGAAAGAGAAGCACGATGGAATTTGTGTAGACTTTTTTACAAAACATAATAATATGAATTACTTAAAAATAATGAATGAAACTTCAATATATAAGACAATGAAGTTTTACGTCCTTTTATGATACGTTATTGTTGTTAATTGTACAAATGTACGCTGGTCACTATAACCGGAAAAATATTTTGAAGATCACGGTAAGAGGTTACTTTGCCATTCAATTGTATCGAGGTTTTTGTGCGTAAACGTGTTTCGGCCACAACAAAGTTTTCGGAAATATGATCAAGATTAACATATCTTTTTTCCGCTGCCACATCTTCAATAGATTTGGCTAAAAAATGTTTAAAAGAAAGCCTATTTTGAGTATTCAGCCCCTTAAGGGGAGTAGGTCAAACAAATGAGTGGGCAAAGTGATTATTTTTAGGATTACCGAAATATAGTCTACTTGCCTTGCTCTTGCTTTGATAGATGCATAAGTATTGAAGAAAGGACATTTAGAACATTACATTTTAGTATATGCAACTAAACTGTTCATGTCATTTTGATAGTTACAGCTTCCAACTGCTACACCAAACCAAAATAAAGAGTGTCCATTGCTGTGTTTAATATTATCACTTTCTTGTTGCATAGGTCTTAAAAGTCGGCATTACAATTCCTGCTTTTCAGGCAACCCTAGAGAAAGATGAAAATTATTTATTTATTTATTTATATATGCTTTATTGTATGTACACCAAGTTAAATCATAGAAAAGGAAACTTAAAACTGAAATACAAACAAAGGGCGGACTTATCGCATACCGCGATCTCTTCCAGGCAACCTGTAAATGTAACTTAGCAAAAAATAACGAAGTAAAAGCAAACAAACATTATGCACTAACCCAGCTTAACCAATCAAACTAACATTTCCACAACAACTCTGCAAGTTTAAAGCTTATGATTTGCGCATCGGTCGAGACACAGTAAACAGCCGAAGCAAATATTCGAAAAGACAAAGTCAAAGTCAAAGTATTTTATTTGTTTAACATAGGTAATATGGTACATGGTATAAAATTTGTGTTGTATCACTATGTTTTGCCTTGCAAGGCGTACAAAGTAGGTGTAAAAGAAAAATAAAAATAAAACGACAAACCAAACAAACAAGATAGAATAACAAGTGGATCGGACATTTTTTATTTTATGGTTCTATCATCTAAAAACTCATTGATAGAGTAGTAAGCCTTTTCAATCAATAATTTCTTTAATTGCGATTTAAAATGGTTTATATTGGTCATGCTTTTTAAGGTTTTTGGTAGTTTATTATAAATCTTTGGACCCATGCCAAGACAACTCTTCGAGAAAAGTGCAGTACTGTGTTTTTTTGACTTTAGTATGCTTTGGTGACGTCTAGTATTAAGTTTCTCAAATTTAGACAGATTCTCCTTAATAAATATTGATGTTTCATAAATATAGAGGGATGGAAGCGTAAGTATTTTTAAACTAACGAAAAATGGTTTGCAACTTTCGGTGGTTTTTAACAAACATATCGCTCGAAGACATTGTTTTTGGGCTTTAAATGCCATTTCTCTGTTGGTAGAGTTGCCCCAAAATATTATGCCGTAACGAAGAGTTGAGGAGACATATGCATGATATGCAGTAAGGACAGTATTACGATTTACAACCTTATTCAAATTGTGTAGGGCATAGCAAAATTGATGAATTTTTTTTATCATAGTCTCCATGTGTGTTTTCCATGTCATGCTTTCGTCTAGCCAAATACCTAGAAATTTGGTTCGTTCCGTTTTAATAATCTTATTTTGGTCATAATTAATGTCAAGAATTTTAGAACTAGTTCTTTGTTTAAATGTCATTATTTGAGTTTTATTAAGATTAATCTGCAAGTTGTTATTATTTAGCCATTGAATTATTAGACTTAAGCTACTGTTTATGTCGTTTTCATGTGAATCAATATTTTCACCAGAAAATACTATAGTACAGTCATCAGCAAATAGGGTCATAGGATGTGGTATGGTTTTCGGAAGGTCATTTATATAGCATAAAAATAATAAAGGGCCAAGCACACTTCCCTGAGGCACACCATAGTAAATGTGTCTCTCTCTCGATTGGTAATTAATTTCAGTTTTAGTTTGAACATCGACTGCTGAAATACAAGTTACCTGTTTTCTGCCAGTAAGGTACGACTTTATTAAGTCTAAAACTTTGCCCCTAATGCCATACTTATATAGCTTATTTATAAGGATTTCATAGTCAACAAAATCGAAAGCCTTAGTCATATCCATAAATAAGGCTGTTACAGGTATTTTTTGGTCCATATTTGTAACTATTTCGTTGATCAATTCATAAATGGCCATGTTTATGTTTTTACACTTTCTAAAACCATACTGCTCTTTAGCTAAAATGCCATTTTTTTCAAGGAACATGTATATACTGTTATAAATAACCTTTTCAATTATTTTGGAAAATATCGAAAGAAGAGCAATGGGTCTGTAGTTTTGTATATTTTGAGGATCATCCTTTTTAAGTAGTGGTTTTATTACGGACAGTTTTAAGTCTTCGGGAAAAACACCATGTTCTATACATAGGTTTGTAATAAAGCTAAAAACCGGTGAAATTTCAACAGCTACGCTTTTTATTATCTTAGTTTCAATGTCGTCGAAGCCAGAGCTATTCGTATTTTTCAGAGTCGTAATTATTTTATAAATGTCAATTGGTGCTGTGGGTGATAAGAATAATGAATTCATGTTCGAATATGTTACTGTTATTTTATGGTCAGAATTGTTTGTTGGCTGTATTTGGTCAATAAAATGATTATTAAATAGTTCTACAATGTCAGTTGGATTTGTTACGTATTTATTGTCGATAAGGAGTTTATAAGGACTGTTCTTGGGAATGTTATTTTTTGATGAGTTTATAACCCTCCAGGTTGCTTTAGTTTTATTTACAGCGTTATTGATATAATGGCTATTTTGCGATTTTTGGGTCAATTTGATAATTGTTTTTAAACGTTTGGAATAGGAATTATATCTTTGTTTATTGGCTACATTTGGATGCCGCCTGAAGGTCCATAGCATCTCCCGTTTACGTTTAGAGCACAGTTTAATTCCTTTCGTGATCCATTTCTGTGGTTTAGTAGTTACATTTTTTATTTTCTTTAAAGGGAAACACAGATCGTAAAATAATTTGAATAAGTTATGAAATTCTTTAAATGCGCTATTTGGATCTTTGCAGCCATAAACACCATTAAAACTAAGACTTTGGAGAGCATCTTTAAATTTTTTGATATTTTCCTGGCAAAAATCGCGTTTATAAGAGAACCAGTGTGTTATCGTGCAGGTCTTTTTGACGGGACATTTTATAATTTGAGCTGTATGGTCAGAGACGGCTAGCTCCATTACCTCACATACACTTCCTCTTACGTTGTGTATAATATTGTCGATGCATGTACCGCTATCTAGCCGGGTTGGTTCACGCACACCTAATTTCAAATTAAAGCTATGTAAGAGATTTTGAAACTGCATTGACATTTTCGTGTTATTGAGAATATCAATGTTAAAGTCTCCGCAAATCAGCACCTTTTTTTTGGAATTGAGACATATTTTCCTTAAGATTCCATCAAAGTTATAGAAAAATGAAGTTAAAGAGTCGATATTATTCTTAGGAGATCTATAAATACAGACTATAATTATTTGATGTTTAATTAATTCAATTGCACAAGATTCTAAGACACAAGAACTGCAATATTCTTTTAAGTCGAGAATTTTATAAGGATGTTTATTATTTACTAAGATGCATGAGCCACCTCTCCGCGACTTTCTTGCATAGAAGGTAGCAAGAGTATAATTTGGAATAAAAAGATTGCAATGGTCCTCTTCTGTCATATTGTGTTCTGTAACACAAAGTACATCCACATGTTTCCCAAGGCTAGCAAGATCATTTATATGTAAACTTAATAAGTCCGATTTACTTATTAAACCGTTTGTGTTTTGATGAATAACATGAATATGGTTATACAAGAAAAAAATTTTGATTGTTCACAGTTTCAGGAGTATTAATTTTATGAGAGACATTGTCTATATTATTCGACTTGGAAAAACAATTATGAAAGATCATGTCAATATCATATTTTACATTGCAAAAAATATTGTTCATACCAGTATTGTTAATCACACCATTTAGCTTAGAAAACATTGTATAATCGTAGGGTAGATCGTAATTAGAGTCATATAGAAATGCATAGTTGTGTATCTGAATGTCATTGTATAACAGGTTATTGAACAATTCTACTCTTAAGTTGTACACATTAGAGTACACATTAGAGTAATAGCTGTATTTATACGTAGGTAAACATATTATAATATTTGTGTTATTTACAGCTATAAGTGTTTCACGCAAGTTAAGAATTAGATCATGATAGTTATTTGTTGAGCTGAAGTCCTCTTCGCCGATGAGAATTATGCAGTAATCATCAGACGTAAAAGTGGTTAATTTTTTATCAATGTCGCTGATGAGATGCTTTATCCCACAATGTGGTTTGAGGTAGTGGCATATATTATAGTTTGGCAATGTTTTTCTGCTATTGATAAGATCTTGTTTGTCTTATTAGTACTCAGAATACACAATTTATGTTTATGTTGCTGTTTATTGTTAACTACCTCCATATTCGGTTTAATGGTGTGCGATGGACTATTTTGTATTGTATTATTCTGTTTCGTAACCAAAGTATTTGTATGTTTTGGAGTTACAGTTACTGCAGAACTTTCCAGTTTCTTAAGTGGATTTGAATTTCGAATAGGAGTGGCTTGCTCCTTATTAGGTGTCCCAAAGTCACTAATTAGCTTCTTAGTTACTTTTTTTACAAGTTTATGTTTGTTATTTAGCGAGTCAATCGTTATTTTTAGCTCAGTGTTTTCACATGATAAATTATTTATTTCTTCATGGGCCGCTAGTAATTCTGAGTTGAGTTGGTCAATTTTTTGTTTTAATTGAGTGACTTCGTCGTTTTCATCATCCGATATTGTAGGTAAACTGTGTGTGGTGCCATCTATAGACGAGTCATTGGAATTATTACATTGTTCCACTACAGACAGTTGACAGTACAGACAGTTCCCATCTCAATCCTATGAAAAAAGTTTAATTACTTACGACCAACGGCCATGGAGTAGAAACGTCAGAGTGCCTATGTATCAGATACATAGGTGTGTGCCTCCAAAAATTGAGTCGATTGTTTGTGTGTTGGTTGGTGTTGCAAATGTCTTAAAATACTTTTTTATAAATATTTATTTAATTTAGCTATGGTCATTATATAACCATGTCAGCCCCAAATATTCAGGAAAAAAAACATAACACTAAAAACTTCCACTGATGATTATGTTGCCTATAGAGCTGTGAACAACTTGAAATTTTTAATAGCTTCAATGCTACATGGTTTTGATAAGTCACAAGTTTGTTTCTTAAGCTTCGAATTATCACGAACTAACTAAACAAGTACGTTTGGCGTCTAAAATTACACGGACATGCATAATAATGAGTACCACACATGTCACTTGTACTACTAGTATATAAAGGTACTGTTAAGTACGTCTGTGGGATTTCAAATTACCACGATGAGTTTTTTACCACTGCGGCGAACGATGTACTGATTGCTACCTGCCGTTCTCATTTTAATCGTCATTGTAAGCTTTATTCTGCCCACCACTTAATATAGACTACTCTCATGTGCCACATAAGCGCTCTATTCCTTTCATACTCCATGTTTTCTCCAACGCTGAATGCCGGTAACTGGATGCGGGCAGCAAATATTGCACCGTACGTGGACACAGGGGACCTCCGAACTACTTCCAGGGGAATATCAGGTTAAAACCTATTAAAATAACGTCTAGACTTAAATGTAAATATGCTGTTAGTCTTAGAGATACAATAAGAACGTTTTGGGTTTCTATTGTGGGTTTATAGCCAAACGCAAACGGTTGGTGATACAGTCTTCAAATTTTCAGTAACCGTAACTACAGTATAAGCATATTGTTGACTCAAAGCCGTATAAATTGTCAAAAAAAACCAAAGCCATTTAATTGTTTTTAAGAGGGGTTACCATACAGCAAAAGGGAGGCAGGTAAAAAAATAAAAAAACTATTTTACATGCAACGACTCCTTCGTGCCTGGAAGCGCACGCTGGCGCTGTTGGTCCCGGCTGATTTACAGATCTTTAAAAGTTTACGGGTTTTCGGAAGCAAGAAACTTTGACAATCATCTGGGCAAGGGGTAGCGACGTCTCGTACAATCATTGGGCTGTGGAGGGCAGATAGTCAATCACTTCACGTTGTCATCACCATCATTAACCCACAACAGTTTAGTCCTGGACTTAGGCCTTTACAGCTCGGTACTTCAAGTAAAATACTGGTATTCAGCTACATCGAACCGAAAGACGGTGCGTTAAAGGGCCTCCCACTGGATGACCTGGTGAAGGTTGCGAGGATCCACTGGTTGCGAGACGCACGAGACCGATCAATGTGGTAACGCTAGGGAGAAGCGTATGTCCAGCAGTGGACTTCTTTCGGCTGTTATGATGATGATGGTGATTCAGCTACATCCAGTAAGACTGGAAGCCGAACCCAATCCGATATTTGGGCAAAGGCCAGGCAGATTGTTTTTTTTATTTCATTGTGGCACAGGACACGATTGTAGTTTAAAAAAGTAAAACCATGTATGGAGTATGGATAGAATATTATATAAGCATAAATTGTTGCCGCAACCACACGTTGAACCGTATAATTTCGTTACACACGATGATACTTATATTTGTTTGATTAATTATCGGAGAATTAATGTGACAAATTGTCAAGCACGCGTTATCTGCTGTGATTGGTTGAATTAATTTTCAACAGCCAATCACAGTAGGTAACGCGTGCTTGACAATTTGTCACATTCATTCTCCGATAATTTTGAGCTGGAAAACTGGGGGTAAGGGTCACAGGGTTCGCACAGGCTAACATACAGATGACTTAATTAAATAAAAGAACAAGACTTCAAGAGGTAGTGGAATGTGTCACATAAATAAACTATTAATGAAAAATAATAGTAAAGAATGACACTAAATAGTAAAATATTATTGTCTCAAAATACATACGCTGTATTTAAGAACGGATGTTTGTCTACACTCAAATAAGAAAATAACAAAACAAAAGCCATCGAGAAATTATAATAAATCCACATATGAATGTAATAAAACAATTCGAAGAAGAAAATATATGACGAAGGAAAATACGAATCGTAGCATGAATGAGTTTGCCAAAGAAAAATAAGTATGTCAATAAATTATGTTAAATGGAGTGACTTTTCTCGGGATTACAGATACTTTTCTGATAATACTTAAGATTTTAAAGGAGAAGGCGATATTTCTTGACCTTGCTTGGATTATGATATGATGTTAACCAATTATCATATTGGTATTGTAAGCAAAACTTTCAAGGTTTTTGTGTTAGATGGGAGCAAGGTTTTTAGCAGGCAAATTCAGGGCGTTGATAGCTGAGTAGATGTGGCTTACTGAGAGAACACCAAAAATATATATAGGTATGAAAGTTTCAGATAGGATTTCTTTGGTCATCAATATATCAGGTTTGCAATAAGGACACTTATGGTGCTGGGTCATTTTCATTTAATCGGGTTGGTGCAAAATTACAAATTAATAAGTAGGCAAATCTGACTAAGAAATTGTGGCCTAACGCTAATTCAGAAGACTTTTAAAATCAAAGTCAGAAGAAGCCAGCTCCACCTATGTCTTGTTTAAAAGTAAGTTTGCTAGGTGATTTGAATTAAATCGCAGTCATCTTCAGGCTTTTGATATTTTCGTTTGTCCCTTTAATTACATGATTTGACTTTGATACCTGGTTTCTGAAAGACTTTTTAGCATTTTATGAGTTTTTCAATCATAATTTTGTGTCGTTTACCTTTTTTGAAACCGGATCTTACCAGGTGCATAAACTGATAAATATTGCCTTTTCTCTGACACTATCAGGGAAAAAATTCGAAGTTAAGACAATGAGACATTACCAATAGAGCCGTCATACTCATTATGAAGAAATAAAAACTTGGAGATATTTTACTATAGCTACCAACATAGGACCTATGGAACCTGGAACTTTATTTTTATCACATCTATTCAAAAAGAGCTAGTTTATTCCTCGTAAACAGGGACAAAAATAACTCATTAATCCCTTAGCTGGGAACAAATTATCGGACGCGGCTGAGGGACGCGACATACAGCCGCGACTGATATGTGTGTACAGACAAAAATATCCAGAGGGCCAGATGACTATCGGACGTCCGAATGCTCAAGGCCACGTCCGCGACTTACGGCCAATAGTTTGCACAATGGTATATATTATTGTATACAATTTGTACATTCATTACCTAGATACATGGTATAATAAGACATGGTATTCTCTTTACAGGATGGCATAAGCCTACGTCACGATAAGTGTTACCATTGATTGTCATTTTCAGAAAATTGAGGTACTTTCTCATGTTATTAACGAAAATAAAATAAATTACTAACTAGCTTAACTATTTATTAACTCATGTGTTTCATCTATTTAGTGTTATTTTAATTTATATATTGAATTATTAGTTCATAATTGCTTTGTTAAGTTGAAAAATGCATTTTGCTCGGGTAATTCAATCACACACAGTGACAACACATCGAATTGACAAGTGTCATACTGACAACTCGCCATTTCATCGCTATTGTTATGTCGCTCACACCTATAGCGTTGTTTCGCTCGGTGCACAAAATACTGTGGCTCCCAAACATTTGTGGTGCACCCGTGAACTGTGAAAGATACACAAAAAAAATTGTTAATTGTTCCGTACTAAACTGTAAAAACAGAAGTATAAAAGGCGGTGTAATAAGGTGTTTTTCTTTTCCCAACGAAGAGACGCTACCTTAAGCGTGACTTCAATATTGTAATTAACTTCAGCTAAAAGAACTGGTATGTGCCTTTCTAGATATTATTTCATTTTTCTACGCGTTGTAAATTTCATAAATTAAGGCATAGCTGTGTCAATACGGCTGTACGCCCGAACTTAACCTAACCTAATTAGTTTTGATTTATTTTACTCAAGTCAAGTTTTGTGGGTTTTCGTCCCGAACTAAATTAAGTTGGTCCATTTTATCACGTCCATACAGACAGACAGGCGCGCCGTGAGACTTTTACAACATTTGTTTTGTCAGAGACATTGTTTAACTAGATCTCAGATCAAATAAAAAGTCAAGATGGAACGTTGCAAACAACAAGGTGACGCCGGTTACACGTACAATGAAACTATGCCTTAGCTTGTCAGTGGAGCTCTCAGATCAAATAAAAAACTCGACAGACAAGCTAAGGCGTAGTTTCGTTCCATGTCTCAGTAGCCGTGGCTTGGTCACCTACGGTGAAGCGAAGAGGAACCCGAGGAGAGGCCGCTCGTTAGGGCTTTTCCCGATTAGGCCGACGACGTAGCGGCCAACATGTAGGTTGTGGTTCCGCTTGGCACCAGGCGACATCGCATCTGAGGCTCGCTCGATATCATATGGAGCGCGTCCCATACGATATAGCAGCTGTGGGTTGGAGAGTAGACCGCGGTGGGAGAGGAGGTGGTGAGTGAGGAGGAGGCGTTGCGCCGCTCTACCTACCTTCCGTGGCCTGGACGGGGTCGCCACCATCTGATTGCGGATGAGGTGGGGCCGCAGGGGAGGTCCCTATCGCCTGCGGCCGAAAAGTGATAGGTGGCGGGGCCACTGATCTGTCCCATCAAAGGAGGGCTAAGGGTGCCATACACTGGGCCGTCTGGCGCCCATGTGTTGGTTTGGACCCTGGGGTGGCCACGGCGTGCAATGTGTTCTGGTGCGCTGGTGATGGGTGGTACACCCCAAAGGAGGGTCCGGTGACGGATGGCCGCGGCGGGTTCACGGTGAGTGCTAACGCGTGCCTGTGTTTCCACCATAAGCGGCACAGGAGGATACCGTGGAGTTTTAGTGGGTTGGAGTCCCACATAACTGCGCTATCTACCTTTGGTAGCATAGCATGCATGAGCATTTCCCCAGGCTAAAAAAAATTAAATTAGTAGCGATGCCTGTGATTGGTTTTTTTTTGTGTCGTTCCCCTGAATACTGATTTACCCTTGCAAAGAATTGATCAGGGTTGATGATATAATGGAGAAATAATTTAATCAATACCACGGTCAAAAGTTGCACGGTGAAAACTTCATTATGAGGTACGAGTATTACTCTGTTTATTTCAAACAAGAACCTATCTACGAGACATCATCTTCCTGCCCATGCCCCATGTCACTTGGGGTCGGCGCAACACATTTTCTTCTTCCATACCGTCCTGTCCCTCGTCACGCCATCACTGACTCCCATTTCTTTCATATCACTCCTCACACAATCCATTCATCTTTTCTTTAGCCGTCCCCTCCCTCTCCATCCATCCACATTAATATTCATAACTCTTTTAGTAACATGCGTTTCATCCCTCCTCATCACATGACCATACCAGGACAAACGGTTTCCTTTCAACTTTTCTGTCACTGGTGCCACTTTCAAACTGCCTCTAATATACTCATTTCTCACTTCATTCTTTTTCGTCACTTTGCACATCCATCTCAACATTCTCATATCATTATATCTACGCGTAAGGAAAAGAAATAAAACCAAGCAATCAATTAAAAAAGAAGCAAAGTAAAAAAATAAAAAGTATTAAATATGTCCATTTATTAAAAATTATAAAAATTTTGTACTTATTGTATTATTTTATCTTTTACCCCACAAAAAAAGTTTGAGAACCGCAACGCAATTGATGACGTAGTCTTAGGCCAATCACGTGACCCAGCTGTCACGGGAAGAGACTACCAGGCGAAGTATAATACTATACCATGCCTAGATACTCTTTAAGTCGCGGCTGTCAGTCGCGTCCGTAAGCCGCGTCCGATAATTTGATTCCAGCTTAGGGACCAAAATAGATTTGAATTTGGAATGTGGATATTGTTAGTAAATGTTTCAATCGGCAAAGAGGTGAATCATAAACCATGCAGGAACAATGTATTGAATATGTGACTGGCTGAACAACTGCGAGTGAACCAAATAAAAAAAAATTGATGAAAAATAAACAACGCGCGAAATTATATGCATGTTCTGCCTTCGTTCGTAGTTGTTGAAATTCAGATTTTAGAATGATAAAAAATGAGCGCGTCTTCCTCAAGTGAGAGTATTATAATCAAGTTTCTCAAAAACTACATCCTGAGACACAGTTTTCCGAGACTATTTATAATACCCAAACTGTAAATAAATCTACAACTTTAACCGATGGTACTAATAAAATTGTTACGATGCACTTCCATAATTGTACAAATATAAACATTAGCGTCTAATAAATTTATTTTATGTCTTATTGTTTTAATTGTATGTAAATAAATAAACGTAACGTTCTTCTTCAAAAGTTGCACTTACTTATTTTCTCATAGAGGGTGATAAAAAGTACAGTGTCCACCTCGGGAGCAACACTATTTTCAGCTGACGTACGTACAGTCGTCAGTGACGTATTTTGAATCCCTCGCTGCGCTCTGGTTTCAAAAACACACTCTCGCCTTTAAAGTAGTTGTTTGCTTCCTTGGTAAACAATCTACTATTCTATCACTGATTAGGATGGAAAATCACAGAGTTATAAATATGACCCCGTTGTCAGAAGTTGTCAAAGAAGTTCTTTTTTGCTTATTACCCGACTGCCGAAGGAGGGTAATGTGTTTATCAGTCTATGTATGTAAGTATGTTTGTTCCTATGTGGCGTTCTAGAGATCAAACGCGTCGGCCGATTTTGATGATTCTTACTTCAATCGATTTGTCTTAACCCTGCGAGTGTCACTGGCGACATAAAAATAGGAAAAGAATAAAATGGCGGCTATTGGACGCCATTTTGTGGGGGAAAAAATTCCCCTTCGTGTGGGGTATCAAAATAAAGGGTTTTAAGAGGTGATTTCAAAAATATATGACACTTATATGTTTAATTGTACCTAATAAAAAAAAAATACTAAAAAGTACAAAAAACCCGACTGCTTAAAAAGCGAACTAAATAGACGTAAACAAGAAGAAAATCATGCTGTGCAGTCGGAGGATACATATTCGCGAGCTGGCTGACCAAAACCAGATGTATCCTCCGACTGCACAGCATGATTTTCTTCTTGTTTACGTCTATTTTGGTCCCTAAGCTGGAATCAAATTATCGGACGCGGCTTACGGACGCGACTGACAGCCGCGACTTAAAGAGTATCTAGGCATGGTATAATAATATACTTCGCCTGGTAGTCTCTTCCCGTGACAGCTGGGTCACGTGATTGGCCTAAGACTACGTCATCAATTGCGTTGCGGTTCTCAAACTTTTTTTGTGGGGTAAAAGATAAAATAATACAATAAGTACAAAATTTTTATAATTTTTAATAAATGGACATATTTAATACTTTTTATTTTTTTACTTTGCTTCTTTTTTAATTGATTGCTTGGTTTTATTTCTTTTCCTTACGCGTAGATATAATGATATGAGAATGTTGAGATGGATGTGCAAAGTGACGAAAAAGAATGAAGTGAGAAATGAGTATATTAGAGGCAGTTTGAAAGTGGCACCAGTGACAGAAAAGTTGAAAGGAAACCGTTTGTCCTGGTATGGTCATGTGATGAGGAGGGATGAAACGCATGTTACTAAAAGAGTTATGAATATTAATGTGGATGGATGGAGAGGGAGGGGACGGCTAAAGAAAAGATGAATGGATTGTGTGAGGAGTGATATGAAAGAAATGGGAGTCAGTGATGGCGTGACGAGGGACAGGACGGTATGGAAGAAGAAAATGTGTTGCGCCGACCCCAAGTGACATGGGGCATGGGCAGGAAGATGATGTCTCGTAGATAGGTTCTTGTTTGAAATAAACAGAGTAATACTCGTACCTCATAATGAAGTTTTCACCGTGCAACTTTTGACCGTGGTATTGATTAAATTATTTCTCCATTATATCATCAACCCTGATCAATTCTTTGCAAGGGTAAATCAGTATTCAGGGGAACGACACAAAAAAAAACCAATCACAGGCATCGCTACTAATTTAATTTTTTTTAGCCTGGGGAAATGCTCATGCATGCTATGCTACCAAAGGTAGATAGCGCAGTTATGTGGGACTCCAACCCACTAAAACTCCACGGTATCCTCCTGTGCCGCTTATGGTGGAAACACAGGCACGCGTTAGCACTCACCGTGAACCCGCCGCGGCCATCCGTCACCGGACCCTCCTTTGGGGTGTACCACCCATCACCAGCGCACCAGAACACATTGCACGCCGTGGCCACTCCAGGGTCCAAACCAACACATGGGCGCCAGACGGCCCAGTGTATGGCACCCTTAGCCCTCCTTTGATGGGACAGATCAGTGGCCCCGCCACCTATCACTTTTCGGCCGCAGGCGATAGGGACCTCCCCTGCGGCCCCACCTCATCCGCAATCAGATGGTGGCGACCCCGTCCAGGCCACGGAAGGTAGGTAGAGCGGCGCAACGCCTCCTCCTCACTCACCACCTCCTCTCCCACCGCGGTCTACTCTCCAACCCACAGCTGCTATATCGTATGGGACGCGCTCCATATGATATCGAGCGAGCCTCAGATGCGATGTCGCCTGTTGCCAAGCGGAACCACAACCTACATGTTGGCCGCTACGTCGTCGGCCTAATCGGGAAAAGCCCTAACGAGCGGCCTCTCCTCGGGTTCCTCTTCGCTTCACCGTAGGTGACCAAGCCACGGCTACTGAGACATGGAACGAAACTACGCCTTAGCTTGTCTGTCGAGTTTTTTATTTGATCTGAGAGCTCCACTGACAAGCTAAGGCATAGTTTCATTGTACGTGTAACCGGCGTCACCTTGTCGTTTGCTCCCTTGGTAAACAATCTACTATTCTATCACTGATTAGGATGGAAAATCACAGAGTTATAAATATAACCCCGTTGTCAGAAGTTGTCAAAGAAGTTCTTTTTTGCTTTTTACCCGACTGCCGAAGGAGGGTAATGTGTTTATCAGTCTATGTATGTAAGTATGTATGTATGTTTGTTCCTATGTGGCGTTCTAGAGATCAAACGCGTCGGCCGATTTTGATGATTCTTACTTCAATCGATTCGTCTTAACCCTGCGAGTGTCACTGGCGACATAAAAATAGGAAAAGAATAAAATGGCGGCTATTGGACGCCATTTTGTGGGGGAAAAAATTCCCCTTCGTGTGGGGTATCAAAATAAAGGGTTTTAAGAGGTGATTTCAAAAATATATGACACTTATATGTTTAATTGTACCTAATAAAAAAAAAATACTAAAAAGTACAAAAAACCCGACTGCTTAAAAAGCGAACTAAAAAGACGTAAACAAGAAGAAAATCATGCTGTGCAGTCGGAGGATACATCTGGTTTTGGTCAGCCAGCTCGCGAATATGTATCCTCCGACTGCACAGCATGATTTTCTTCTTGTTTACGTCTATTTAGTTCGCTTTTTTAGTCGGTGAAAAACAAGAAGAAAATCATGCTGTGCAGTTGGAGGATACATCTGGTTTTGGTCAGCCAGCTCGCGAATATGTATCCTCCGACTGCACAGCATGATTTTCTTCTTGTTTACGTCTTTGTAGTTCGCTTTTTTAGTCGGTGAAAAACAAGAAGAAAATCATGCTGTGCTGTCGGAGGATACATCTGGTTTTGGTCAGCCAGCTCGCGAATATGTATCCTCCGACTGCACAGCATGATTTTCTTCTTGTTTTTCACCGACTATTTTAATATGATTTAAAATGCAAAATTCCTCTCTAATACTGGACCAAGATAGCACACGGACTGCTTCCTTTTTACGGGAACATTATTAAATTTAATAGTAGAACACAATTTAAGATTACCTTTCAAAATGAGTTAATAAATTTTATGCGGAGCAAAAGTCAGGCGCTTTCGATCGCCCCAATGAGATATTAATCGTAGGCAAGTGTAAGCCAAGTTCTCAAATCGAGCTCGAGTACGTGATTGAATAAGCAGAAGACCGTGTCGTCCGCGTAACCGGTTAATGAACAGTCGCTTTGAAGCAGAATCGCGAGGAAATCATCACAGCCTAAATTCCATAAGTAGATATGCATAAAAAACTGACAACTTCATAATAAATCTAATGAAAATTGTTCAGTACTTTTACCATTTCTTTTCCAAGAGACAGACAGACGCCGAGTGTTTTTACTTGTTAATCATCAGAGTGGGTAGGAAAAGGCGCACAGATAATGAAATTTGGATCTAGCCCTGCGAGTGTCTGCGATGAACACAGAGCACAGACTACTGCTAGAGACAGCATTGTCAAAACTTTCCATACAAACCAATCGTATTAATGAGTGCAATAGTAGGCCGTAGACAAGTTACATTCTTTCAACTAAAGTGTGGCGATAGCGTTTGGGAAATACTTTAAATTGTATTGGAATGTCAAACGCCATCGAAATGGCACGAATCAATCAATTTAACATTTTGATATTTCCACCATAGCCATCGCTGACATCGGATGACACATTGTCTAGAGTCTCGTTCACTCAGAATTGACGGCCCGTGAACATTTTGGTTATGCTGCATACTGCTCAACATTTGCCTTTTTCCATTCTAAAGTTATTTTGCTGTGAGAAATATTTTTTCACGAATTCCGAAAAAGGATTGTATTGTCTTTGTTACGGTTATGATTGTTGGCAAATAAAAGTTGCTTTCTTACTTTATATGACAGCCGAATCTTAATGCTTAGCGCACATAATAATAATAATATGTCCGTGAAGTTTCTTGTACGTTCTTTTCCATAGAGACCTACTGACGTTTGCGCATATGCAACAAGTTTAACTTTTTTTGTACCTTTAAATTCATGAAAAGTCATGTCACCTTAAGTAAAGTTGTCATTATTATTATTAGCGGCATTAAAAATTGCTTGTCTGATGAAACAAACGGCACTTAATCAGTATTACTGTTTAGTTTTTATACTAGATTGGAGAGAGCGGTTTATTATCCTTATAAGTATATTTGGTAAGTATTTCTGTAGGTTTTCAAGATTCTTGGATTTAGTTTTCTATACCAATATTATAAAGAGGAAAGATTTTTTGTTTGTTTGTTTGTACCGAATAGGCTCCACAACTACTGGACCGATTTCAAAAATTCTTTCACCGTTGGGAAGCTACTCTATCCCCAGGTGACATAGACTAATTTTTATCCCTGTATTGCCACGGGAACGGGAACTACGCGGGTGAAACCGTGAGGCGTCCTCTAGTGTGTTATATTTTTCGCTAGATTTTTCCCGCGACTTCGCTTTTATGGTATATCCCACAGAAAGGATGCATTTTTTTAGGATAAAAAGTGTGAAGCTCGGCGATAGTGTAATGAACACTGATGAATAATGGGTAGTGTACTGATTTGCAGAGAATACCCTTAGGAACACACACACCTCTTTATAACCCCATGAACTAGTTTATTTGATTCAGGAGGTCTGCTTCTTTCATTCAGCTATATTTGTCGTCATCTTAACGTTGAACCCATTTCTTCTAGGCATACTTAGTCTTGTACAAGCGAAACATCGTTTTTTTACCATTCCTCTAAAATCGAAATTCTTGCATAAACTCTTTCATGATTCTCGATTGCCGTAAATGACTATGATCGGTTTGTAGTCCTGATTAATCAGTAATGTTGAATATCAATTGCCAATCCCACATTGAAAATACAAAATTAACAGAGCTGAAAATTATTTCAACAAATATTCCTTTTGCAAGATTTTCAATTAGCCGTAAAATGCTAAAACATTTAGAAGCCAAAGCAAATACCAAACAAAAATAAAATAAAGCAGTAGTAAATCCACTGACGCAAACCAACGGCTAAAATTAAAAAAAGAACACTAAACAAAATAATGCAGAAACCAAATAAAGCTTCAAGTACTTTGCATTATGAAGCAAAGAGGTTTGAATATAAAATGTTTCTCTCCATCACTTCGGACGACTCATTCGGGCTTTGTCCTACAATTTGCTGGAACTGTAATGACCGGTTCTAAGTGACAACAGGGTAGTTTGTATCATGGAAACTCGATGCGGATGCTACCATGCTTTCAAGGACATACATTTTGTTTAATAAAAGGGAAAATTCTGATATAAATCTTAGATATACTAGCCTTGGTGTGGATACTTACTACATTTGTAGTAGTAAGCTTTAATAATTTTGAGAGGGTAATGATTTTTTACTGTAGGTGTCATTTAAGGAAGGATTTTTCGAAATTCATTCCCTAAATGGTTGAAATTGGGGATGAAAGTTTGTATTATAATTTTTATTTACTCTAAGACAGTCTGGGAGCTTAGTTAGATTATTGGACCAATTACATAGACGAAAATCCACATCGCATCTTTCACCTCGCATGTGATTGATCGATTGATGGCGGTCAAACCATTTACCTTGTCAAATTCACGTACACAATTAGGCTGCAGGTGACCAGAATACTGAAGTAAAAAAACCGGGGCTGGAATAATGAGTGACTCTCAAACTACCAGGAAACCAGTAACATATAAAAGTGAAGTATATCCGTGGATAGAATCATGTGTGGTAAAGACTCTGGAACTACCAGGAAATCAGAATCATGAACAAGTAGAAAATCGCAAAATCTATATTGACCAGAGCGAATCCGGCAGCAGACTAAGGTTCACTTACACCTCAAATAATGTAGGTACGGATTTGTGACGCAAGTGAGCTTTAGTGTTACGCGTAAGTAAGTGATTGAGAAAATAAAATGTAAATGACAGCTCTGATTTTAACTGCTAACAGCACGCAAAGCTTATAACTACTTGAAGGTAAACCCGGCTATCGAGTTGAGAAAGTGGGGCTGTTAAAGAGCGCCACAGTAATCTATCTTCTGAATTAACTCTCACTCCTGGAGCGATCAGCTGACGGGTAGTTTTCTTTAATTTTCCCACTACAAGTAACACATTAGAAATAGTTATGTGTAGCCCTTCATGGCTTGAATATTTAAACGGCACTAAGAATATTCCAGGCTCAGCGAATTTCTCTATTTAGGAAAGAAATTTTACCTATTACACGGTTAAAATAACTGTGCATATTGCTGGATGGTGATTCCACTCCCTGGCATCCGAGCGGCGGCGCCCCGCGTTCGCATCGTGCGCCAATAGCAAGAGTCGCAAGTTAGGTTGACGTGACAGCGCCAGGTGCACATTTATTTTGACCAATCAGTAAGAACTTTTATATTGCAGAAAAACTAAACTCAATTTGGTCGTAACCAGATGGCTGAATGTCGTGTAGAAGTGATATAGTTAAATTGGATATTGAAGAATTTGTGATGTTTGGTTAGGGTGACTACGAGTTCACAGTTGCACTCAAGAACGAAAATTAACATTCATGGTTTGCGCTGATCACGAAATATTTGTTTTGGAGACTACCAGCCCGGCAGTAGAAAAAAAATTAACTAAATTTGTATCACTTGGCTGAGTCATGGTAAGTCATCTTCAAAAGGCTGACTTTCAATACGCCAAGTTGTTAAACATTGAATGATGCTAGTTTAATTAACTATCGGTTTAGGCATCCAGTTAGTTCGATAATTTAACCAGATGGCTGCGGCAAATGTCGCAGCCTTCATAAATTAATTCTCTTTTTCAAATTGTTCTGAACATTTGTACCTATCACTTGGTAGTGGTTGAACACGACAGCTCCGAGTTAACATGAACGCTGACAAAGGAGTAATCCTGTTATGTGTTGCCATTTTATAAATAAATTCACGACGACGTTAACGTCATGAGCGACTTGCAAAAATATTTCTATACAGAAGAGAAATATGGGAAAATGTGAGATCAAATAAGTTGTATGTGTAAAGACTACATGAGCGTAATATAAAAGTGTTGCGTTTTAATTGCTTTCTTCAAGCAGTACAAAAGTATTTTTCTTCTTATAATAATTAAGTTAAGTATGTTCGCATATGACCGGCTTTACAATAATCGTTACATGTGTGGTCATCGTCATTAGCCTATTAATGTTCCCACTGCTGGGACACAGACCTCTCTGTGGGAGGGAATGGGCCGTAATCCACGACGCGATCGCAGTGCGGGTTGGTAGAAATCACATATCTTCGAATTTTTAGTTCTAGGACATGCCGGTTTCCTCACGATGTTTTCCTTCACCATTTTGAGAGCAGTGGTGATGAAATAATTTAGACAAAGTAAAGCGCCTGCCTGCGGCTCGAACCCACGACCTACAATCTGTAAGTCGCGGCCGATATCACTGGGACCACTGCTGTGTAGTACACAAATCATTTTACAAGTGTTGTTAATTAAGCTTGTTAAATCGGGATAAACATTATAATGGATTGTATAAAAGTATTTCCTTTTTTGTATATTATCTACCGATGAACGCCTTCAGTTGGCTGAAAACATGGGAGACGTAGGTGTCGAATCGTATTTTGATGTTCTTATATCAAACTTACCACGTGGTAACGCCGCGCGCCGGTTGCATACCAAGAGATAAGCTATAGCTTAGCTTAACTTTCATAGTTGAAATATTTATTTTTTTGAATACTAAGGTAGCTTAGTTTATATAGTCTGCAGTCTGCACACACGTATAAAAATACCTTAAATAATGCAAGTTTCAACGCAAACCAACGTAAGTCTAAAAAATGCTCAGTGATGCGAGGGAACTAACCTTGACCTACATAACTTGCTTAAGCTCAAGCTTTAGGTCTAGGATTGGAGTAAAAACGGTTGTTTGAGCGAAGAATACCTACAAAACTTTCAACCGTTTTTCAACACGAAACAAAGCAGTCTTTTGAAGACAAAATAGCCACAATCTGGTCCTGAGCAATATCATTGGTTACTGCGAAGCCAATTGGTAATTAACCAGTGCAATACCGGCTTAGAACAAAACCCATTAATTTCACTAATACTCTACTGTATTGGCTCAAACTACTGACCTAGTGTGTAGCGATAATTGCGACACTTGTAAAAGATACCTACATTTTTGTTTTGATAGCGATAAAGCTCTTTTTAATACTAAAATTGTAATTTATGAATAACTTTTTCTGAATTATTGTATTTAAAAATTAAAGTATCAATCAAATCAAGTATTAATCATCGGTTTAATTGAAAAAGATTTGAAAAAAAGGCTTATCTCAACTTTACTTTATAATACAAAAATGGAGGCAACAGACGGAAAATGCCAATTATTATATGAAAATCGGAAAGCAAATAGTGTCCGAAAAATATACTTGCATATTGTTTTAGATTGTGAAGGACCATACTCCATAATTAAGTACGGGCGATCTATTCACGACCATTCCGACACTCAAGAGCATTCCGACCGTTGCAACGGTCGCTATGCGGCACTTACAAAGATACATTGTTTCTTAATTCAAGCAGAATTAGAGCACGTAGGTAGTGTCTGTCTAATGAGATTTCGGGTTTGTTTACTGACTAGTCTTTTTATGTACCGCATCTTGTGTTCGTAACTAAATGAGTTAAAAGCTTAATTAAAATGAAGTTAGATGATATTATAAGGTCTTGTTACATCTTTCTGCTTTAAACTTGACCTATATTTTTCGTGATCATCATTTCAGTCAGAAAATTTTCACTGTTGGACACAGGCCTACCCCAAGATCATCTCATTGATGCTTATCGCATCCAGCACATTACTCCATATTAAACTTTTAAATACATGTGATATTAAACAGGCATCTTTATACTCCAAAAAAACCGGCCAAGTACGAGTCGGACTCGCGAACGAAGAGTTCCGTACCATTATCGCAAAAAAGGCAAAAAAAATCTTTAAAAGGAGGCTCACATATTTATTTTATTCTGTTTTAATATTTGTTGTTAAAGCGTCAGCAGAAATAATTAATGTTCAAATCATCTGTGAAAATTTCAACTGTCTAGCTATCACGGTTCATGAGATAAAGGCTGATGACAGACAGATAGACAGATAGACGGACAGTGCCAGTGGAGTATTAGTAATAGGGTCCAGTTTTTACCCTTTGGATACGGAACCCTAAAAATAAAATACTCCTTCAAAATGTTAATCTTATTTTCTAATATTACAAAAGCACTTGGCATCGCTTTCAAATGTCACAAGGCATGAGAAGGGTTAACATATTGAATTGTTGACGAAATCACTATAATCTGTCACGCAGTATTACAGCAGGGATTAAATAAATCTTCACTTAATTAACTCCACCCGCTCGCAATAATATATATATATAATAATAAATTGTTAATTATGAATAGAATCATTAGCCCGTTTTATTAAAATTGAACCGATATTTCGTAATACTTCGATGTAACAACTACAGGGTGATTTTCAATTCATTGGGCTATGTTTTAGGGGATGAAAGTACTAATGAATATGAATAATTTTTACTATGGGAAGTAACTATGACATATGTCAAATATGTCTGCTGTAATGCATGCATGGCCAATATACTTACATTTATATCAAGAGATCAGTATTAAGAGATGTGTTTCTATTTTGATGTACCATAATACATACATAAGCTCACAACTTTTTCCCATGGGGGAAGGCAGAAACTACGGAATGCCACCTGCTATGATCCTTATATAGGGGAAGATACTCAGTTATTGGCACTTTAAGAGAGTGCCTCCCCTAGCTCCGTAATCAAATGGAAATGCATCATACAAATATTATAATATCATCGCAGGAAATATTGTAATCTTTATTTTAAGTGTTGTTTCACCTAGTGAAATCGTAATTGTATATATATTTTCAAGAAATTATAAAAAAAACTATTTAAAATCCTATTATTGGCATAGACATTTCAACATTGCATAATCTAAGGTTTTCCTATTTTTGATGTGTCAATATTAGGAGGAGTGTCAGCGATAGAGTGGTTTAGCCTACTCCTTACTACGGTGTACAATAAAGTCTAAAGGTCTCACTCACACGACCCTGCTCCAACACTGCTCCCGCACAACACCACCTTATATGGAGATAATTGCTCGTTGACCACGCGTCGACAGCTAGCAGGCAATCAGCTGTCCACGCGCTTACAGCTAGCAGTCAACTAGCTGTCCACGCGCCGACAGCTTCCGCCTTTGTTTTTTCGACAAGCTAGCAACGTGCTTCAAGCGAGCAGTCTGCGTGCGTAGAGCGCCCGCTTGAAGCTCGTAGTAAGCATGCGGTAAGCGAGACGTCAGCTGTCGAGTGATACGATGGTGGCTTACAGGGAGTTGTCTGCTAGTTTGTGTTGTCAGTCGAAGTATGTCTATATATGACGCTCTGATGCTCACATTTCAATGAACATTATTTGGCCGGGTGAGAACGGTGTCGTATAAGTCGGCTACGACCTTTATTCATGTTCGCTTAGCTCGCCGTTTTTCGCTATTTCAGGATTAGTGACATAGTAAATAACATCCCTTGCGTGTCGGCTTTTAGAAACATTATAGTTACTTTCACAGCATTATTTTGCTGTGGGGTCGGGCTGCTGACATTGAATCCATATTTATATTGTAAAAGAGATCTGTCAGAGCAATATAAATATGTATAAGCTAAGTCACCGTGATTCTCTTAATGAATTATTTATTATGACAGTTTCATGCTAGTAAATATTATGTACGTAAGAAAAAATATACATCTCTTTAGTAAAGTTAGTGATAGACAAAATTGTAATATTATATATAAAGATAAGTTATATCAACCATCTTATAGATTGGCTAAAGTACAAAAATCTTTCATGGGGTACTGTGTTGAATTCTATAACAAAATACCTTGAGATATAAAACTAAATAAAATAAAATTTATAACTTTTGTGATAAGCACACTTTGTAAAAACAAGCACATTACAAATTAGATAATTATATCCAAGATAAGAATGCTTGGAAACAAGCTGGTCCTGCCTCATAGAGCAATATTTAGTGTAGATAAAATCAAACAGGTTGATTTATATATTCATAATTATTGTATTCCTTTTTTATTTTAAGAAATTGACTTACATACTGTTCCGATGTTTTTGAATTAGGTAATTTATCTATGTTTGCAATATTTGTAATTATGTAAGAACCATGTTCCTATATATCAAATGAATGAATTTACATGTTAGTGCTTGTAATACTTTATGCTTATACGTAGTATAGTATTGTAAGCCTGGGCACATCGTCCTCACGTATATGAATTAATGTATGTATGTAAATACTGTAAAACACTTTTCTATACCAATATTATAAAGAGGAAAGATTTTTTTGTTTGTTTGTATGTTTGTTTGTTTGTACCGAATAGGCTCCGAAACTACTGGACCGATTTCGAAAATTCTTTCACCTATGGAAAGCTACATTATTTCCGAGTAACATAGGCTATAATTTTGACGGGAGCGAAGCCGCGGGGGTCAGATAGTTTTTAATAAGTGTGGAGTTTCTTGTCCGTTCTCTCCACAAAAATCTATTTCTGCGAATGGACAGTAGAATCAATTATTATTATTTATTTATTTAAATCTTGGTCTTTCAAAATAGCCGCTTAATGGCCTAATTTAAATAAATAATTTGACTGAATTAAAAGTTGCTCTTATTCATGAGCTTGATTTTAACTTTCCTAAAAATTGCCAATCAGTTAAGGTTTCCTGTATAGTAGGTAACTTACAACTGACTAACCCCCAGTTTACCAGCTCTAAAGTATCGCAGAAAGTATAATTGAATAAGGGGGGGGTAAGTATTACTGAATTTGCTTAATACAGTTGCACGCGTTATCTGCTGTGTTTGGCTGTTGAAAATAAATTCAACCAATCACAGCAGATAACGCGTGCTTGACAATTTGTCGCATTAATTCTCCGATAATTTAGAGCTGGGATACTGGGGGTAAGTGTAACTGAATTTGCTTAATACATTTTCCATTTCGATAGGGTGTTTCTGATCACACAGAAATGATTTAATACCGGGCAGCTTTGGCTGTGTTGGGAATATTCCATCGTGTTTCTGTGGATTAGTTGTGAATGCGTTTCCATGAAGTAACGTTTGTCGATTGAAATGGTTGATCGCTGGGGCATTGAAATATCATTTTATGAAACTCAAGCTACTCGAATATTTCAACATTGCAAAGTAATAATAGAATATTTAGAAATACAAATAGACATATACAAATAGATATTCTGTTAACAATTAACCGCGCCGCTGACACAAGCGCGACTGATGAGCGTGAGAAATGAAATGAAATCGTTTCGTGAACTTTCGTGAGGTGCCGCGTTTGATTGCCGGTTTAGCCAAAAAGTGATATTGATACAGATGTTAGTGTTTTTATTGTAAGGATCAGGTTTAAGGATAATAAGCAATTTTTTTGTTCATTAGATAACAATAGTGCAAATCATATCATTCACCGATGGTGTTTGAAGTTAACAAAAATGTAAACAATCTTCTTCTTCTTTTCGTTTCGATGGCACATTTAATTAGATTGTCTGGGCCCAGTAGGTGGCCACGCTTATTGCAGCGTCAGAAGCACTGTACAGGTCTTTCAAGGTGCAAGTGAATGGACAGCCAGGACACTCCAGCAAGTGGGACATAGTCTGTACAGGGGCACCACACTTGCACCGGGTGTTGGACGAATCTATAATCCCCCATTTTGCCAAATTATATTTGCAGCGGCCTACTTGGGTACGTAGCCGATTCAATACCTTCCGTACAGGCCACTGCAATTCATGACCAAGCGGCAGACAAGCATGACAAGCATGGCAAGCTATGTAAACAATAAACGCAGCTTACAGTGCATTCCGCTACACCCGCTTCTAAACCTCCACCAATGGTCGAAAAAAAAAAATATCCACCACAATTCTTATTTATAAGTTTTTTTCTATCTGCAAAGTATTCCGCAGTATTTTCAGTCACGTTCTCAATCACTGAATTGCTTGCGGTTCGCTCCGGCCATAGATCACCGAGTCACCTCGGCGCCATTGCTAGACGCAGAACTTCATAACTGTCAATACAAACCAAAGGGGTAAGTAAGTGTCACCGTATATTCAAACCAAAGACCTTATATTTCTTACTACTAGACTGTGCACTATGGCGCAAAAACCGGTCCGAGCGAGAGGGCTCCCTTTGGTAGTGTGTCCCTTTCTAATGAGGTGACCATGACCAAACAGAACACGGGACAAATTGATTGTAAAAACGACATTTTAAGTATTCCGATATGTTGATGCTACCTAACAGCGCTACCTAAACCTACCTAATTTATAGTTAATAAAAAAAAAGTGTTTATACCTAACAGCGCTACCTAAACCTACCTAATTTATAGTTAATAAAAAAAAAGTGTTTATATTTTTTGGTATCTACATCACTAACCGTATGGTGTCGGGCGTAAAGAATTTCACCATTCCATGTTTGCCCGTGGGTGTCGTAAGAGGCGACTAAGGGAAAAACCAGATAATGGGCAGCAGTTTTCTCTGTGCATTTGTAACAACCATACTGCGATCGCCAACCCGCCTGCAAAGCACTCCCCATGAATAGCACAAATAAAACGTAGCCCCTATTGCCCGGCAGCCTGTGCCTTCGATTACGGTAGGGTCGAGGTTACGGTATGGCAAGGGGTGCTAAGAATCCCGGACGAGACTACCTACCCCAACAAATACCGACGACTGGACCTGGCAACGTACAACACGCGCACACTCCGGACCGGCGAAAATATCACCGAACTCGAAGAGGAATTGAGCAGTTTACGATGGAGTATTAAAGGGTTATCTGAAGTTCGAAAAGAGTCCTCCCCGGCTCAATAATCCTCAAATCCCAAGTCTCTTCAAGTTTCATTCTTCAAGACCATCATATGGATTGGAACAAAAAGCTCTCTGATCCTACTCTCAAGCTCATGAAGAAGGGGCGTTAGATGATCCTGCAGTCTTCTGACGGTCCTTTGAAATACTAAAGGATCTCTATGATTTCACATATATTCCAGTTGCGTAGACAGTTGAGAAATAAAACTACACCAATTGTATTCCACTAGGAATTAATTTGCAAATAATATTAACAGCAGCTGAATTTCACTCGAATAAAGTCCGCCAAAAAATCCGAAAACCAACATTCTACATTTAGTATTACCTGGCCCAAACATTTAAAAGTACTACTCTTACTCAGTATTCATTTATATTTTTTTACATACAACGAATTAATTAAATATAGGAACTGTAGAAATATTTATATACTTTTCTAGAAATATTTAAATACGTGACAAAGTCTATGAATTGTTCGTTTTGGTATAACATAAAAAGAAACATATAAAATTTTCTACCATTTCTACCAAACCCAATGATTAGTTGTGCTAGCAATAGGTCAGACAAGGACACACTACCAGCGGAAACCCTCTCGCCAGGACCGCTTTTGGTTAGCTACCGCTTATAAGGAAATAGCTAACCTAGATGTATGATAATAGATTTCATTTCAGCTAAACAAAAAATTTTGGTACACAGTCTAGTAGTAAGAAATACGTATAAGGTCTTTGATTCAAACATAGTAACAATATACATTTTTCTCAAAAATGGTATGTAATATTGCCATAACATCTTTAAAAAGTCTCCAGAAAGTGAATTCTACCGGAGACTTATTCACAACTGTCCAGTAAGTAAGTATGTAATTTACTTAAAGGACAGTAGTAGGGATAGCTCCGATATATCAAAACGTAACTTATATCGGATATGTGTTAGATATCATATCATATCGATATCAATATCAAAATAACCGATATTACAAAAACTATATCTATATATAACTGTATTACTAATACCGATAATAATAATAATAATAATAATAAACTAACCTCACTGCGTACCGTGTTAGGATGCTGTCTCTGTTTCGGGACCTAGAACCAACCATTAACGTCTCGGCCCAACGATTGTCGGATCAGGTGCGGGTCATCCAGCGTAATCACAGGTTGGATGACGCCGCACTTGATAGGCTGCGCTCAGAAGTGCTGAGCAACCAAATCGTCTCAACCCCGACACTGACCGCGGCACCGCCAGCCACTATTGTGATCCCGCCGCGGTCCAATCCTGTTAACGATGTGGTAGATGATAGGGTTGCCACAGTAAGTAGCCAGTGCAACGAAAGATTGAGGAGCGCACTGGAGGATGCGCTTCGCGAGTATAGGTCAACACCGACTGATCTTAGGCCCCGATTACCACGCTTGCCTATGCACAAGAAGAATAGGGCGCTGGTGTGTGCCTTGGACTCGCTGCTTAAGAACATCTTTAAAAGCAGCGAGAACCTTGTTGATACGCACTCGATCCTGTATTGTGGGGCTGTTGCGGCATGTCGTTTGGCCAATGTTAAGTTCCCAAACGAGGCTATTCGGCCAAAGCCTGCCGTGCCAGCCTGGCAGTGCAGGATCGAACGGCGTATCGATGGGGCCAGGGTACTCATCGGCAAACTATGCTGTTTCAGGGAGGGCAATACACGACCACGTGTGATGCGCTTCGTGAGGCGGGCATTTTCGGGGACTGGAATCAGCCCTCGAGAATATATGTCACATGTCACGGAGCGCATCGACTTCCTGAAGCAGAAAGTTTGTGCATGGGCCAGCCGTATTCGGCGGTATAAGCGGCGGGTTGACCGCTACTCGCAGAATCGCATGTTCCAGAGTGATGAGAGGTGGGTATACAGAACTTGGGAGCGACCTGAACAAATTGTGACTGACGTGTGCCGCCCGGATGATGTCGCCACGAGTACATTCTGGCGAAGCATATGGTCGGTACCCGTCTGTCACACTGAGGGTGGCTGGATGCGTGATGTCGAGCGCGTGTGTGAAGCTATACCAGAAATGGAAAAAGTCATCATTAGTCCATCGGATGTAGCCAAAGCAGTTCGTCCGCTACCGAACTGGAAGTCTCCGGGACCGGACGGACTGCATAACTTCTGGCTAAAATGGTATAGCAGCTCACACGCGTTTCTGGCATCTCAATTTCAGTCATGTTTAGAGTCTGGGTCGCTTCCGCAGTTTTTAACTACAGGCGTTACCCACCTGCTCCATAAGACAGGTAGTCCCGCGGAACCCATGAATTATAGACCAATTACTTGCTTATCAACGGTTTATAAACTTCTTACATCCATCCTGAGAGTAAAAATTGATAAACACATTGAACGTAACTCAATAATGTCTACCTCTCAGAATGGATGTAGGAATGGGTCCCGCGGCACTAAGGAGCTACTCCTCATTGACATGGCCATAAGCCAGCAGGTTCGACGTTCCCGCAAGGATCTGTCGACATGCTGGATAGACTACAAGAAGGCCTACGACTCTGTGCCACATACATGGCTCATGAGGGTGCTGGAGTTGTACAAAATAGATGCAACTCTATGCACCTTCCTTGAGTCATGTATGGGGCAATGGAAGACAGTCCTTCGATATCCAGGGTGTCGACCGATTCGGGGGGATGATGAGCCTGTATGGATTAAGCGGGGGATTTTTCAGGGCGACAGTTTGAGTCCACTTTGGTTCTGCTTGGCCCTGAATCCTCTAAGTACACTTTTGGAGGATTCAGGACTAGGCTATCGGTTAAGAAGAGGTGGTCAGGTCATATCTCACCTCCTTTACATGGATGATCTGAAACTCTTTACCCCCAATAAATTCCAACTGACGGAGCTACTGAAGGTAACTGAAACCTTCAGTAACTCCATCAGGATGGAATTTGGTGTGGACAAATGTGCAGTCATCCATGTAAAGCAAGGGGAGATTATGGAATCCGAGGGAATTCAACTCTCTGATTCCATACACCTTAGACACCTCTCCTCGACCGAAACATACAAGTATTTGGGTATGTCGGAAGCGTTGGGCATCAACAGTACTGACATGAAGCAACTGCTGAAGGAGCGTTTCTTTGGCCGCCTGAAAAAGGTATTAAATAGCCTTTTGTCGGGCGGAAATAAGGTGCGCGCCTTCAACAGTTGGGTCATGCCGGTTTTGATGTACTCTTTCGGCATACTCAAATGGACTCAGACCGAGCTCGACGCCCTCGATAGGAGGGTCCGGACACTGCTGACCGCAAACCGGATGCATCACCCACGATCATCGGTGATGAGACTGTACATCCCGCGGAAGTGTGGGGGTCGCGGCTTTTTAAACGCCAAGACTCTTCACGGCCGCGAGGTGTGCAGCCTCAGAGAATACTTTTTAAAAGCTGAAGTGGGTATGCACCGGGATGTGGTCGCAGTGGACAAGGGCCTCACCCCGTTGCCCATGGCTAAAGAGAACTGGCGCAAGCCTGTATACTATCGACCGATCAACGCAAAGAGGTATGGCAAGGCAAGGAGCTACACGGGCGCTTCTATCGGGCTCTCCATGGGCCCGATGTAGATTTCCCAGCGTCCGTATCCTGGCTACGTTTCGGCGACCTTTTCGGGGAAACTGAGGGCTTTGTCTGTGCAATTATGGACGAAGTTATCCTGACGAATAACTACCGGAGACATATAATGAAGGACGGGACGGTTGACATATGTCGGGCATGCCACCGTCCGGGTGAATCCATCAGACATATTATCTCTGGTTGTTCTCGTTTGGCTAACGGCGAGTACTTGCACAGGCATAACCAAGTGGCCAGGATTATTCACCAGCAACTTGCATTGAAGTACAATCTAGTGGAATCGGAGGTACCGTATTACAAGTACGTGCCCGACCCAGTTCTCGAAAATGACCATGTCACGTTGTACTGGGATCGGTCTATCATCACTGATAGGACTATTGTTGCCAATAAGCCGGATATAGTGGTGATAGACCGATTAGCGCGCCGCACAATTATAATCGATGTCACCATCCCGCATGACGAGAACCTCGTGAAAGCTGAGAAAGAGAAACAAATCAAGTATCTCGACTTAGCACACGAGGTTGTCGACATGTGGAATGTGGACTCGGCGATCATTGTGCCGATTGTCGTTACGGCCAACGGCCTGATGGCCAAGAGCCTCGACGACCATCTGTCGAGGCTGTCATTGGGCGGTTGGATCAAGGGTCTGATACAGAAGGCAGTACTCCTCGATACGGCTCGCATTGTGAGGAGGTTCCTGTCTCTGGAGCCCTAACCACCGGTAGCTTGGACCCTGTTCCCGATACCGGTTGGCCTCTATTTTTTATATTTTTAAATGTTTTTAAGTTTTCTTTTTTTAAATATTTAAAAATGTATTAAATAAGAATATAAATCAATAAACGAAATATAATAATAATAATAATAATATCGTTTATTTATAACATAAGGCATATTTTACAGTAAAATATCTTAAAAAAAAAAAAAAAAAGAAGGCAGTTTCTTATTTGCCTGAACTAGGTTGAACCTGTGTTTCAGGATATAAAGTGCTTAAAAATTATATCTATATCTATCGATATCTGAAAACCGAACCAAACCATTTACTTTCCAAAATCAATGACGAACAACGAACAAAAATAATTATGCCTGCGTTAGGCCTTTTTATTCGCGCGATTTTTCGCTCATTCTGCGGCCTATGGAATTGTATGAAGCTGCACGCATTGCGGTAAAAAACTACATAAATCCGCGCAAATAAAATCGCAGTGCCTGCTAAGCCTTAAAGTGTTCATTTGTTTTTTATTTTCAATAAACAGCTTTCTATTAGCAAGCCAGTTCGAAATTTAAATAAAACCTTTGATAAGTTACCTCCTTGGTTGCCATGTTTCGGTGAAAAAGATCGTTCCATTTTTAAATTACACGACAGATATGAGTTTACTATGTACTTTATTTGGCCGCTACACACGGCAGATATGGATTTTCATACAACTTTTGCCGGCCGCTGCTCTCATGTATTTGGTCTGTACTGCAATTTCGATTTTTCTCGAAGAAGGTTGTCAAAATAATTCTCAAATTTCCAAGTATGTTTGAGAAAATATAAAAAAATGTCCCCGGTAAATCGATCACAATATCTATCAGTAATTGCCCTAATATGAATGTAACCTAAAATATTAATTAAACGAATTTGTTGTTAAACTTTCTTTCATTTTTGAGAAAAGCATTATACAAGCCTCAACCAGTAAGAAAGACATCCTGGCCTCGTATATAACCGGACCTCACCTGCGGTTCGGTCCGGTTAACTCATACTTGGCCAGGAAGTCTTACTTACTGGATTCTGCAGTAATGTACTATAACTGTCTCGGGAATTCGTCCGTGACAATAATATATATATGTCAGATGAAAGTTGTTGTCAGCGCAATTAAGGTTTTCAGAAAAAAAACACCACCAGTTGGCGCTACTTTAGCAAGAAGTCTTCCACGTTGAAAACGTATCTGAAGTATTAAGTCAACATGATGAACAACATGACGATGATGTTCACAATTTAACTAATGTCAGGCAACATAGCGTTTTTATAGGTGCCTTGGCCTTACCTCTCACTGTTATCAACTAGTGCACACCATGTCAGAAAACCCTCATACCGCAGTCATTAAGATTTGTTAGCAACGGCGGCGGCGTCCCTTGTCGGTCTTTCATGCTCTGTTGTTCCGTCCTTATTTATTTCCTTCTATATTTTTACTACAATGCAGTGGGGTTGGATGTCGTATTTCGTTGTGCACTAGTGTTGCGCCTTGATTTTTATTGTCGTTTTTAGTTTATAGAGATGCAAGTGGTTGTGGGTTTCTTGTTTGTGTGTATTTACTTTGATTGAAAATGATAAACAAAGAAACTACAATTTTATATGTGTTCCCTTGTTGTGGTCTACGACACGCAAATTGTTGCCGAACATACATTTAAATTCTTTGTATTTTTGGTTTACAAAGTACAGTCTCAAATCTACGTTTCCTTTTCTTGTTTTCTTTCCGATTGACTACCTAACTTTTTGAAATTATGACCGACTAGTATGTGACTATCTGAATAGCTCAGTCATTTGTGACGTGCAGGTCCTGGGAGATGTAGGTGGTTTGGTATGATGGTTAGGAAAGGAGGACAGACTCAAATAATACAAATGAGACGAAGTAGATTACCTATTTCACTTTTCATTGGTCATCACATTATCACATCACACTAATATTATAAAGACAAATGTTTGTGAGTGTGTGTGTGTTCATATGTTTGTTACTTCTTCACGCCCAAACGGCTGGACTGATCTGGATGAAATTTGGCACAGTTACAGATTATGGTCTGGAATAGCACATATGATACGTTTTATCCCAGGCAGGCGAAGCCGCTGGCAGAAGCTAGTTCGATCAATAAATCTACCTTGCTGCCCATCTGTATTAGACCTAACCGGATGTAACTGAGTACCTTTATTTTACCTATTCTCTCTTCAAACATTAAACTAAATTCATTTAGCGTCAACAGATAATTTCATACATCAAATCTTCACAGCAACAAAAACAATCCCGGTAACCGGATCGCTCATTAAAACGCGATGTAATCAGATCTCAAGCCGAATGAAATATTTGCGAGCAGAAGATTAAGAATCAGGATCACATGCCCTAGTAATCTCGCAAGTTTCGCCGAAGAAAACTGGAACAGTATCGTTTCAAATATTCAATACAGGTAAAGTGAGATAGGTTCATTGGGCTAGGTGCGAGTTTTTACTCACACTCAATGGCGTTAACGTAAACGTTAAGTTGTATTGAAACTGTATAAGCACCGTCTGGTGAAGGTAAGGAAACCTATTTTTTTTAATACATTTTGACATTAGAGTTCGCTTACGTTATCTCGAGCACGTATTCAATTTCCCACTAACTTTTCGAAAAGCATTCCCTCTGGGGGTATTAGGTGGTTTGCCCACGAATGTGGCGATGGTTGTTGCGGCTAAATTTTCTGCAATCGTCAGGTTAGATGTCATATTGATCTCCGTACCACCGGTATTGGTCTGTCGAGTTTACTGAGGATGTATAGAAAGCTTTAGCCGTGGTTCTCACGTTCCACAACCCGCTGTTGGTAATGTAAAAGACGTGCAGTGTAAGGGACTATCCTGATGGCGCGATACTATTTAAATTGCGTCATTAAGCGATATCGCGCACGTATTTTTTAAGAAAATTTCAAGTGCAAATCGGTCTAATTGCATCGAATTGCGTCCATGTGAACGTACTTGCAATTTCGGTCCGTAAAAATCGCATCTCAGTGTGATATAAATCGAATAGTGTCGAAAGGCTCTAGACAAGTTTCGTTCGATGTCAGCGATAACGATGGTCAAAATGCCAAAAATGTAAGGGATTGATCTCGTGATATTTCGATAACGTTTGACATTCCTATACATATTTGTAATTTTTCCATTCGCTATCGCCACGGTTCCGATGAAAGAATTCCACTTGTTTAGTTTAGGGCCTCAGGAAAGTCGACAACAGGCAAATTGCCGTGTGACTTCAGCCTTAACAAACATGTGACCTTTTGGTTTGGGTAGTGGTGTACCAAGTTGTTGTTTAATCGTCAACCCTCATTAGTTTAAAGCATATAGTCTTAGTTTCGGAGACAACTGCTGTTAGTTAGCTTATATTAGCATAAGTACCTGGGCGAAAAATAGAGAAAACAACGTTTTCTAAAAATGAAACCTAGCTAGATCGATTTATCGGCACATTCATCTATACTAATATTATAAAGAGGTAAAGTTTGTGGATTTGTAAGTTTATGACGTTGTAAGGGGTAATCTCTGGATCTACTGAACCGATTTTGAAAATTCTTTCACCAGTGAAAAGCTACATTATTCCTGAGTGTTATAGGCTAAAATATATTTGCAAAAAAAATTAGAGATCCTTATGAAAATTACAATAATGTTAACCTAAGGTAGCAAAATGTTGCCTATAAAATTCATTCCTTGGCGTGCGCTGAGAAAACTATTGATGATAAATAAAAATTAGTAGGTGGGTAGGTAGGGCAGGGTAGGCAGGGTAAGCAGGGTAGGCAGGTTATGAAGGGTAGGCAGGGTAGGTAGGTAGCCAGTTGACGGGAGCGAAGCCCCGGGGGTCAGCTAGTATTATATATATACATATATACAAGAATTGCTCATTAAGTTAAAGGTATTAGATTACGATGGATAGAAAGATTAGATTAGGTATTTAATTATTATGTTGTGTCGGCTTGGCTAATATTAAGTAAGTCGCGGCTCTTATTTTTCTACTAATATTATAAATGCGAAAGTTTGGATGTATGAATGCATGTTTGTTACTCAGTCACCACAGAATGGCTGAACAGATCTGAGTGATATTTGAACTGAGATAAGTCTGGAATAGCACATAGGCTACATTTTATCGCGGTATAATGTTCCCCGGGATAATAAAACCCTTTACACGGAGGCGAAGCCGAGAGCAGAAGGTAGTCTATTATAATTATGTTAGAATCTTGTTTGGTTCAGATAAATGTGTTTTTCTTACCGCTTTCTTTGTGTAAGAAGATGATTAATAAGTGTATGACAATCATTATTACTGAAAGAGTGTAAATTTGTCCAGACTGTTGCGTCGTAACATCTACACTACTTAGGCCCAACTGCGTAAAAAATACTCGGAGTTAGTTGCTAACTATAGGTTAAATTGACAATACTGTCTGTTAGCAACTAACTCTGAGATAAGTTATTGTCTTCATTTCTTATCTTTCTAAAACTTGTCAACATTTACAAGTATCTAAGGTAAATCCTAATGAGCTCGAAATTAGCGCAAGTAGAGACTGTCATAGATCATTTGTCAGGGTTTTATCAGATTACTTGGTAAATCATAGGTTATACCGGTAAATCGCTTAACGTAGTTTCCCACAAAAAAAAGTCTAGATAATTATTTAAGAAATGGTATGGCCGAAATATACTCATTTTCGGATCAATCTCAACAAGCATTGGTTCATTGTTCCGCTGTGTGATTGTGTGCTATGCTGTGTGTTTATTTGTGGCTATTATTATTTAGCCCCGGACCTTTTATAAACATGATGGGCTATATTATGAGCCCTACTAAAACTGACAAGCATTTAGTTCGGCTTACTGTAACCATATAGAGATTATGGTTGCAGATAGATAGAGGCTATCCATCGATGTGGAAAATATTACAGGGAATATGAGTGGCCGGACAAAGAGTTCACCTATACTTACAGTTTTCTCACTCTCATAGTCCGATGAGATTTTATGAAACGGATAAGACACGATATGAGAGATATTAGGCGTAGTACCAACGAGGTCTTTATTCATATCGTGTATCTTTATAGGTATCGTGCATGGATGCGTTATCGAATTCAAATCTCAGATACTCTAGATCTAGGTAATTTAAAGGATGTACTTGTTGCGCTAAAACACAAGACGTACGGTTATGCGCCGTCGGTACATGATGGACATACTACTCATACGCACTAAACATTTAGAGAATACTTTCATTGTGCGTACAGCTAAGAAGTGGAATTCCCTGCCGGAGTCTGTGTTTACTGAAAGCTATAACCTGGAAGTATTTAAGTCAAGAGTGAATAGGTTACTTCTAGGCAAGCGTGCTGCACTGTCGACCACATCATCGCTTACCATCAGGTGAGATAGTGGTGAAACGTGAGCCTATCATAATTTTTTATTATTATTTTTATGTATTTTTTTCTTTTAAGGCATATCAGCCTCATCGTAACCTAACCTAATTTTACATTTCGACTATTATTACTATTTATATTATTTTTCGATTATTATTATTTATACTATATATTAACAAAAACTTTTACTACCGACACATTGTCATGTCATAAACAGTTCTAGCAGTATCAGTTCTTCCTGGATCAGCCAGGATTTCAAAAAACGTATCCATGTCCAATTTATTGATTCTACGTAATCTTAACAATCACTCCCTACCTGTCTGGTTCTTGACACATTCCACCAAAATATGCTGGACATCATCAATATCTCCACACACATAAAAATTTGGGGAGTCTAGTTTTTTCATCAGATGACCAAATCTGTTGGTAGGATAGTGACCAGAACGAAGTCTTAGAGCCGCTACAAAGCACGTTCTGTTCATTTTGGTGTCCACAAACCAAGAAATGCGAGAAGGCTGGGGTTGTATGACCTTGTACCAGATACATTTAACTTTAATAATAATTTAAAAAAACTTACTAACTTATAAAACCATTCTACAAAAAGAAGATTAGATACTATTAAATAAAACTTACTGGTTTATACGGTTCCATTCATAACTGAGCGAGCACAAAGGAGGGTACTCTGAAGTACGGGCGGATCGTATTTCTTTTATATTGCGTGTAATAGATCAACGGTTTAGGGGCCAATAGTGATCAGTAAGTGGGTTAGTGTTGAGGCAATTGCCTCGTAAACACTAGTTATTATCTATACTGTTGTGTTTTTTGTAGCAAATCTACTATATTGATTGATTTCTTACAAAAAAACTATTGTGCTGACGTATTGTAGAGACATGAGCTGTACCTACTCACGATTACACAAAGTGTAACGCAAATGTGTGATCATTTTTTAAAACGTATAAAAACAACTTTCACCAAGAAAGTCACAGTTGAGTCTCAAAAAACTGTATCTCCCATACAAATTTTGGTCAGCTGGCGACCATTCTATATGGTAAAACCTTTTTTTTAGGGAATTGCCTATATACAATGAGAAATCTCTCTCGATATATATACAATGAGAAATTAATAAACATAAATTACATAGCAAACAGTTCGGTTTTACAAGGGGTCGTTCAGCTACTGATGTGTTGAGTTTTTAGGACATATTTATAATGCATGGGAAGATAAGTGCGATGCCGTGGGAATCTTTTGTGATTTGTCCAAAGCATTTGATTGTGTTTTTCATGAAACGCTAATCTGGAAACTCCGCCACTACGGGATCCGGAACAGCACTCTGGATCTTCTTACTTCATACTTGAGTAATAGGATTCAGAGCGTTGACGTTAATGGAAAAAGATCGCCTGGATCTATAGTAACAATGGGAGTCCCACAGGGCTCAATTCTTGGTCCATTCTTGTTTCTTATTTATATTAATGACTTGCCCTACCTCATAAAGGATAACCATGATATAGTGTTGTTTGCGGATGATACTTCACTTTTCTTTAAACTTAAACGTCAGCAGCTGGTTACTGTCGATGTAAATAGCGCGATCTCAAAAGTAGTTCACTGGTTCAATGTTAACAATTTATTTCTTAATGAAAAAAAAAACAAATACATTAAGTTTACCCTACCTCACGTTAGGCAGGTGAAAACCGATGTGTTGAAAAAGGACGAAGAATTGAATCCTGAAAATAGCACAGTATTCTTAGGCTTAACTTTGGATGCCAAGCTTCAGTGGGGCCCACATATAGATAAATTGTCAAAGAAGCTAAGCTCTAGAAAAATTCTTAATTTAACTGACAGCCCGTTTAGTATACTATAGCTATTTTCATAGTGCGGTGTAGTCGTACGGTATTCTGTAGTGGGGAAATGCCGTCGACATCCAGACTATCTTTGTTTTGAAGAAAATAGCTGTTCGATCAATTTATAAATTAAGCCCGAGACACTCTCTCAGAGAGACTAAGGAGGATCAAAGAGATTAATGTAATGACTCTGCCTTCTCAGTATACTTATGAAAATCTTGTATATGCCCATAAAAATATAAAATTGTTTAAAAAATACAGTGATATCTGTTCACGCAGACAAGACGTGAATCATAGACAGGGCGCGGCGCGGCGCGGGACGACACCGTAGCAGCGGGCTGGCCGCCCGCACCGCACTCCACTACCGAGCACGGTCGACGACGCGCGCGTGATAGAATTTGAAGTATGTGTGACGTCATTAAATCGTTAATTTTCATTTTTCAATGGTTTGCTACATAATACATACCTGTCATATTTATTAAGCACCTACCGACAAATGTCTAAGTACCTACCTTAATTATTATTGTGGTGTCAACTACCTTCAAATGTAAAATAGTACCAACCTAAGTAAATATTGTTGTGTGTACAGGAAATAACTCTAAACTTATATCTTAGCCACGTTGATAATATTCCTATAAATGATTACGTAATTTGTAATGATCATTGTGATGTATCCTGGATTTTATAATGCTATATTAGTATTATAAGTCCTTTGAAACAATTAGTACAATACTGTCTGTTAGTATCAATATTCTTACGAATATTGATTAAGAATTACTATATAGGCGATATTAAATTCCTTAATTGTCCTGATACATTTTAAAACATATTCACTTCATAGTAATAGATTATTGTTCACCTAATTTTGAGATTATTTGAAGCAATATAGAAAATGGCGGGACACAGCGCCATTTTCTCATATTGGACGTATTGAGACACATATAGACCCGATATTATAAAATATCGTGCAATTGATAAGCGGACTTACTTTTTGGTGAACTACAAGCCAGTACAGGCTAGATATTGTTATTTAGAAGTATACTACTTTATAATACTTGGTGTAAGCTCGACTACACAAGACAAACGTAAGTTATTTGATATTAATATAACTTTATTATTTCTAATGGTTGTGTTGAAGCTGTATCTATATTGTATTATGGCCTTTATGCCTAATATGTTATATTGATTTAAGGGCTACTCTGTCCTTTGCCTTATCCTTGTTATTTTGAATCTATAATATTGTAAATACTTTGTGTTTGTAAAAGATATCGACAAATACTACGAAAGAGCTTCCGTGGGGTTTGTTGCCCTTCTTCCCCACGAGAACTAGTCTAGCGAACGGGCAGTAAGCTAATGAGCCTTCTAAATATGAATTAATTGACAAGCCTTACTTAAATAAATACCTAGTCTTGTCTTTCTGTGCTTTTATTCATAAAACCCTTTCCTTACACACCACATACATTAGAACTCTGACACACAGTAAATAACCAATAACCATCTTGACATTCAAAGCTTGCTATCTTGGTAGATACCAATACTTTTATATAGAATTCCATTCATGATTCTAACATCAGAAGTAGGGATTCTGCTCTAGCTCACACAGATTACTAATGAATTTCATTTTCTCATTTTCATAAACAACGTGTCAACGAGTCGCCGCCTCCACTCGCACCAAGTCGATGTCTTCGCGATGCCGCCCCAGACGACGGCACTGCGAGCTGCATAGCTTGCGGATCTAGAAGCTGTACGACCATTGGAACTGCGGTTCTTCTAGCTACCTTACAAGCAGTGGGTCAGCGAGTCTGCAAACTATTATCAGAGCGTCAGTCTGATTAGGTATGGACATCAAGCCAACAGCTACAGCACGAAGTAGCTAAAGGTGGTGATACTTTGGTTTTTGTTTGTTTTAATGTTGTATTTATCAATTTATTTACCAGAAAATTGGTAGTTATGACTTATTTTAAATAAAATCCTAACCTACTATAAGATCAAAAATCTCGCCATGATTCAAGATGTCAAAATGAGTTATTTAACAGCACATTCTTTTATGCTATTTCATTTATGATGTACTATGAGATTTTAAAGAATTTTTATTAATATTTTGATTACCAGAGGGTATTTTTACTAAAGTATACCCAACTCAATTTTCATACTTAAGAGGTACAAAGGATTTGCATAGAATCATTATTCTTTATTTTTAATGTATTTAGAATTTTAGTTTTATACAATAATCTCACGTTTACAAGAAAATATTATCTGCTCTGTTTTTCTCTTAGTTGTTTTTTGGGCAAAATTAAAATCGAATAGTAGTTACGGCAAAAGCTGCAGCAAAATTATATTAAAATATACAATCCAGTTCATATTTTCATAAAGACATTTTGGTCGATCTGAAAATAAATTTAAGTAATTAGTTTTAGGGTTATTCATGATCAAGATTTTGATATAAATAAATCATGATCTAATGGCATACAGAGGTAGAATTATAATAATGTATTGCAAACTAAGCAAAACTGCTACAACAAACTAGCACAGCTGGCTAATTAGTCGTCACCAACCTTAGTGTGGGTACCCACATAATTTATTTTGCTAGGAACAAAGGTTGATTGACAAGAAAACCAGTGTGTGAATTTCTGGGGATGTGTTTGTTTGTGACCATACATCTAACATAGTTTTGTTCAATCGGGACAGCTACGTTATAAGTAACTTCTTGTCTTTGAGTCTTGAAAAGAAATTAAGTAATTGCCGTGTAGAATAAAACTACTGAAATTAAAAATATATCTATATATAAAAATAATATTTCCCTTGGTCACGGCATCACGCGTGAACGGCTAGACCGATTTCGCTTATTCTCTTTTTGTTGTTTGTTATTGTTAGGAGAAGGTTCTTATGATAAAAAAATTGGAAAAAATAAATGGAACCTTAGCTACATAGGTAGGGTAGGTATGTAGGTAGGGTAGGGTAGGTAATGTGGGGTAGGTAGGGTAGATTAGGTAGGCTTGGTAGGGTAGGGTAGGGTACAACAGAGAATATGTACGTTCAATGCAATTTGCAAAGATATTGTCAGATTGACCGAGCGATGTATTGTGTTGGTTGGTGAAATAATATTGAATTGTTGATTTTCCATTTACTTTGACATTGGTACCACTAAGATACTTTATTAAAATATAAAAAAAGTACTTACCGCAATTCGGTAAATGGATTCGGCATGTTTATGCTACAATGATAGTTGTAACTTATCCGCTACTAGGCCTTATATTTGACGTCATGAAGTCTCACTGGTAGCGGGTGTAAGCGATTGGCGTGTCTAAAATATTTGGCTCAACTATCCGCTACTAGGCATTTAATTTGGCGCCATGAAGTCTCTCCTATATTAGTATTATAAGTCCTTTGAAACAATTAGTACAATACTGTCTGTTAGTATCAATATTCTTACGAATATTGATTAAGAATTAAGGAATTTAATATCGCCTATAGGCGATATTAAATTCCTTAATTGTCCTGATACGTTTTAAAACATATTCACTTCATAGTAATAGATTATTGTTCACCTAATTTTGAGATTATTTGAAGCAATATAGAAAATGGCGGGACACAGCGCCATTTTCTCATATTGGACGTATTGAGACACATATAGACCCGATATTATAAAATATCGTGTAATTGATAAGCGGACTTACTTTTTGGTGAACTACAAGCCAGTACAGGCTAGATATTGTTATTTAGAAGTATACTACTTTATAATACTTGGTGTAAGCTCGACTACACAAGACAAACGTAAGTTATTTGATATTAATATAACTTTATTATTTCTAATGGTTGTGTTGAAGCTGTATCTATATTGTATTATGGCCTTTATGCCTAATATGTTATATTGATTTAAGGGCTACTCTGTCCTTTGCCTTATCCTTGTTATTTTGAATCTATAATATTGTAAATACTTTGTGTTTGTAAAAGATATCGACAAATACTACGAAAGAGCTTCCGTGGGGTTTGTTGCCCTTCTTCCCCACGAGAACTAGTCTAGCGAACTGGCAGTAAGCTAATGAGCCTTCTAAATATGAATTAATTGACAAGCCTTACTTAAATAAATACCTAGTCTTGTCTTTCTGTGCTTTTATTCATAAAACCCTTTCCTTACACACCACATACATTAGAACTCTGACACACAGTAAATAACCAATAACCATCTTGACATTCAAAGCTTGCTATCTTGGTAGATACCAATACTTTTATATAGAATTCCATTCATGATTCTAACACGCGCATATTACTTGTCCAGAGTTCTCTTCCAACAGTATACTGTCCTTCAGAACCATATTATAAGTGTTTACAGTCCACTTTAGTTTAATTTAATTCGCCTTTAATTAGGTCCTAAACATTTTGGTCCTTCGGCCTTCAATTTTTAAATCCGCGTAACGTATTTTAACGAAAAAAAGACGTTCGCGCTGTGGCAGTACGGGCGACGTTGGTGAACTTTGATACGACGAGTCTTCAAAAGCGCCGTGTCACTACAAGCTGTATCCAAGAGCAGACAATTTGGAGTTGGAGTCGCCAAGAATAAGCGAGGAGAGGACGTCTACAAGTTCCCGAGGTCTTCACGTCGACGGTGGTCAAGTCTCGACTACGTTGGTCGAACCCGCCGAGACATCTATTTGCTTCGTGGAAATCAATACAGTCCGCCTTGTGGATAAAGATATTTGTGTATCGTTCCAAATTCCTTTCAATTAAAATTCCAGTTGGAATACAAAATTCAAAAATTCCCGTTGTTACCGTTTTCAGTTCAGATTCAAATTTGAGTCATCGAGTGATTATTTACAACGTTGTATAGTGTGTTCATATTAGTTTAAAGCTGCATGTAACCGGATTCTTATCATCGCACCGGCTAGCGCTTTCTTTGTTAGCAAGCGAACTTCAAGGTCACGCGCCTATTCATTGCAAGAAACATCTGTATACCCTCTTGCTAACACATATATTTTTTACTTTTCCTATTTATTACTAGTTTTTTTATAATGGCCAATGAGGAACTATTATTAAGAAAACGCAGTGCTATGAAAGCTAAGCTTACGAACTTCTGCAATTATGTAAACGTGCTTTGTGAGTTGCGAATCAATATCAAGCTTACAGCGAATTGAGTTGGAGGGTCGCCTTAGTATATTTAATGCCCTTTATGACGAATTTGATCATTTGCAGTTGGAGATCGAGGTGCTCTCGGAAAAGCCAGACGACGCGCAGTTTGCTCATCAGCGCTGATGCCAGCATTGACGGCGGGTCTGTAGCGGGCTCAGCAGACAAAAACGCAGGTGCATCGTTCCGTCAAAATTTTGTACGCTTACCTAAAATTGACTTACCTCATTTCGATGGTAGCTATCAATGTTGGCTAGAGTATAGAGATACTTATCTTTCGCTTATACATAGTAGTAGTGCAATCGATGACATTAGCAAGTTCCATTACTTACGAGCATCTCTCAAGGGAGATGCTCAACAAATTATTAAAAATATAGATTTCAAAGGCGATCATTATTAATTGGCTTGGGATTTGCTATGTGAGCGATATGACAATAGTAAGCTTTTAGTAAATAACCACGTGCAGGCATTGTTCAATATCCCAGCAGTGCAAAAAGAGTCTTGTGTAGCTTTACGTCAGTTAATAGACAGTATAAATAAACAAATTAGAGCCTTGTAAACGCTGAACGAGCCCACTGTCCAGTGGAGTACACTGGTGGTGATTATGATGAGTAGTCGACTCGACAAAGTTACTAACAGAGACTGGGAACAATATAGCAATACACTACCCAAATCACCTACTTTGTCAGAATTTTGTTCGTTTGTTAGTAGGAGGGCTGATTTGTTAGAAACAGTTGAGCATAGTGAATCGGCAAAAGAAAAGTAAGACAGCAGCACTAACAGTCACATAGTAAACATACAGAATAATAACGAAAGCGATAATTTAATCAAAACCAAAATTAATAATAAAAAATATACAAAAGATTGCAAATGTCCGTTGTGCAAAAAGGATCATTTTATGTTTGTGTGCGATGAGTTTCATAAGTTTTCAGTAGAAAATCGTTTGGCAAGGAGCTTAATGTGTACTTTAATTGTTTACGTCCTGGTCATACAAGTAAACATTGTAAATTGTCCCACTGTAAATATTATAATCGCAGACATAACACGCTTTTACACGTAGAACAGTCTAATCCAAATGTACAAGATCCAATGCCAAGTATTGCTTTACCTAGCATACTAACTGACGTTTCTGGAGGTGCACAATTACAAAAGGGCACTTCAGAAAACGTTGTATTGTCAAGTGACACTGCAGAAAGTACTACACGTTCTGTTTTACTCTTCACAGCTCTGGTGACAGTGGTCAGCAACCGAGGTGAGAAGTTCGACGCCAGGATTCTTCTTGATAACGGTAGCACAGCCAATTTTATCACTGAAACATTATGTCACAAGCTGGGATAGGTATAAACAAGCAAACATCTAATAGCACACAGTCTTGTAGGTTTACAATTCAGGCTCGGAATGGTAGCTACAGGGAAATTATAACCTGTATCATATTGCCTGAAATTACGAGGATATTGCCGTCTTCAGCTGTAGATTTTGACAAAATCAACATTCCAACAGACATTCAATTAGCTGATCCAACATTCCATATTCCGTCTGTAATTGACATTCTTGTTGGCGCGGAAATGTTTTGGAATGTCTTAGGTTCCTCATCTATGAATCTAGGTAGGAATCAACCCAAACTTCACGCAACAAGACTCGGATGGATAGCTTCAGGACCAGTCCCATTGCGTTCATTTTCTAATAAACAGTCACACTATTGCAACGTGTCTATGGATGAATTAAATAATAACCTCAACCGGTTTTGGGAAATAGAATCTGTACCATCCAAACATGCTTTGTCTAAGGAGGAACGTGCGTGCGAAGAAAGTCTCCGTCATAATACTACTCGGGATGATCAGGGTCGTTTTGTTGTGAAAATTCCTTTAAAATACAATCCTATTTTAAGTGAGTCATATGAAATGGCTAAACGACGATTTCTCTCACTGGAATATCGTTTCCTGCGTGATCCAAGCTTCAAGAAGCATAACGTTGCCTTCATGCAGTAGTACGAGCGTCTTGGACACATGACAGAAAATCAAACGCCTAGAAAGCCTCATTCAGGTGACAATGTTGAGTATTTCTTGCCTCATCATGGGGTCGTCAAAGAGTCCAGCTTGACAACGAAATTACGAGCAGTCTTCGATGCCTCAGCGGAAACCACGTCGGGTGTGTCATTCAATCAAATCCAGATGGTTGGCCCGACTATCCAAGAAGACCTATTATCAATCCTGCTAAGATTTCGGCAATACAAGTATGTCATCTCTGGTGACATAGCTAAGATGTATCGTGCCGTTGTTGTTACACCTTCTCAGCGTGCTTTGCAGCAAATCATTTTCAGGACAGATCCTAAGTTACCGTTAAAGACGTACAGTCTTAATACTGTGACCTACGGCACGGCTTCCGCTCCATACTTAGCAACAAAGTGCTTAGTCAGTTTGGCTAATGCCGCTACCAGTACAACCGTCAAGTCTTCAATTGAACGTGACTTCTACGTCGACGATTACCTCATCATCATCATCATCATCATATCAGCCGCAAGACGTCCACTGCTGGACATAGGCCTCCCCCAAGCGTCGCCACATTGACCGGTCCCGTGCGTCCCGCATCCAGCGGATCCCTGCAACCTTCACCAGGTCATCGGTCCACCTGGTGGGAGGCCTTCCAACGCAACGTCTTCCGGTTCGTGGTCGCCACTCCAGAACCTTTCTGCCCCATCGGCCATCCGTTCTGCGAGCAATGTGCCCTGCCCACTGCCACTTAAGTTTGGCAATTCTTCGGGCTATGTCGGTAAACTTCACAGATCACTCGTTTCTCACAGATTCACAAAATCACCTACATACTTCTCACGTAAATCCTTCGTTAATTCATACATTAATCCATAAATATTCAAATCTAAATCGTTTACAAAGAGTGGTGGCCTACATACTTAGATTTGTTTATAACTTAAAAAATAAAACCATGTTACAAAATACATTGTCAAATCAAGAACTTCAAGATTCTTTGTATTTCATTTTACGTCAAGCTCAAATGGAGATGTTTCTTACGGAATATATTATTCTTAAATCTAGCAAGACTTAAATCTTTAAGTCCCTTTGTTGACAAAGATGGTCTCATTCGTGTAGGAGGGAGACTTGACAATTCTCCATATGATTACAATATCAAACATCATATTTTATAAATATCATAAAGATTTGTTACACGCTGGCCCTCAGTTATTGATAGCAAATATACGACAAATGTAGTGGCCCCTTGGCGGCAGAAATCTTTCTAAATCTATTGTGAAACACTGCATTAAATGTTTTAAATACAAATGTCAAAATATTCAACCAGTCATGTGACAATTGCCGTCTAATAGAACTCACTTGGAGTTCCCGTTTTTGAATTGCAGTGTCGACTATGCCGGGCCAATATTGATAGCGGATCGAAAGGGGCGAGGGTGTAAGCTTGTGAAGGCGTATCTATGCATTTTCGTTTGTCTTGCAGTTAAAGCTGTTCATATTGAGCTTGTTAGAATCATGAACTGAATTCTATATAAAAGTATTGGTATCTACCAAGATAGCAAGCTTTGAATGTCAAGATGGTTATTGGTTATTTACTCTGTATCAGAGTTCTAATGTATGTGGTGTGTAAGGAAAAGGTTTTATGAATAAAAGCACAGAAAGACAAGATTAGGTATTTATTTAAGTAAGGCTTGTCAATTAATTCATATTTAGAAGGCTCATTGAGCTTACTGCCCGTTCGCTAGACTAGTTCTCGTGGGGAAGAAGGGCAACAAACCCCACGGAAGCTCTTTTATAGTATTTATCGATATCTTTTACAAACACGAAGTATTTACAATATTATAGATTCAAAATAACAAGGATAAAGCAAAGGACATAGAGTAGGCCTTAAATCAATATAACATATTAGGAATGAAGGCCATAATACGATATAGATACAGCTTCAACACAACCATTAGAAATATTAAAGTTATAATATCAAATAACTTACGATAGTCTTGTGTAGTAGATCTTACACCAAGTATTATAAGGAAGTATACTTCTAAATAACAATATCTGGCCTGTACTGGCTTGTAGTTCACCAAAAAGTAAGTCCGCTTATCAATTACACAATATTTTATAATATCGGGTCTATCTGTGTCTCAATACGTCCAATATGAGAAAATGGCGCGGTATCCCGCCATTTTCTATATTGCTTCAAATAATCTCAAAATTAGGTGAACAATAATCAATTACTATGAAGTGAATATGTTTTAAAACGTATCAAGGCAATTAAAGAATTTAATATCGCCTATATAGTAATTCTTAATCAATATTCGAAAGAATATTGATACTAACAGACAGTATTGTACTAATTGTTTCAAAGAACTTATAATACCAATATAGCATTATAAAATCCAGGATACATCACAATGATCATTACAAATTACTTAATCATTTATAGGTATATTATCAACGTGGCTTAAATATAAGTTTAGAGTTATTTCCTGTACACACAACAATATTTACATAGGTGGGTCCTCTTTTACATTTGAAGGTAGTTGACACCACAATAATAATTAAGGTAGGTTCTTAGACATTTGTCGGTAGGTGCTTAATAAATATGACAGGTATGTATTATGTAGCAAACCATTGAAAAATGAAAATTAACGATTTAATGACATCACACATACTTCAAATTCTAACAAGCTCGTGACAGACCTTACTAAGGAGTGTTATATGGCTGCGTTAAACCGTTTCGTTGCTCGTCGTGGAAAACCCAAGAGCATCTTATCCGATAACGGTACTAATTTTACCGGAACTTGTAATGAATTGCAAAAATTCTTACAAGATTCAAATATTTCGTACGAAGTTGCACAGAAGGGCATAACATTTACCTTTGCCCCTCCATACTCTCCACATTTCAACGGCATTGCTGATGCTACCGTACGGTCTACTAAACACCACTTGAAAGGACTACTACAGCTAACACATTTCACATACGAGGAAATGATCACTTGTTTGACTCAAATAGAAGCTGTTCTTAATTCTCGTCCTCTCACACCACTTTCCTCTGATCCACTAGATTTTACTGTCCTCACTCCTGCACATTTTCTGATTGGACGATCACTTATGGCTGTTCCGCATCCACAGGTGACTGACACAAACATCGGCCGCTTGGAGCGTTATCATAGAGTAGAGCATATAAAGCAGCATTTTTGGAAGCGGGTCCACTTAGCATATATTTCTCTGCTCCAGCTTAAGACAAAGTGGACTGCATCTACAGGACAACTGGCAGAGGGAACGTTAGTTCTCTTCAAGGAGAGAGGACAACCGCCACTGTTGTGGCCATTGGGACGTGTCACGAAGGTCTTCCCGGGGAACGACGGGACAACGCGTGTGGTCGAGCTGAAGACGAAGAAGGGGACGTTACTACGTTCTTTCAATAATATTTGCCCACTTCCTCTAGATTGAATGCTTCAACCCGGGGAGGATGTTCACGCAGACAAGACGTGAATCATAGACACGGTGCGGCGCGGCGCGGGACGACACCGTGGCAGCGGGCTGGCCGCCCGCAGCGCACTCTACTACCGAGCACGGTCGACGACGCGCGCGCATATTACTTGTCCAGAGTTCTCTTCCAACAGTATACTGTCCTTCAGAACCATATTATAAGTGTTTTCAGTCCACTTTAGTTTAATTTAATTCGCCTTTAATTAGGTCCTAAACAATATCCATAACATAAATACTAGGAACAAACACAAAATTGTAGTACCTACAAAAAGGCTCAAGAAAATAGGTGGCTCGTTTAGATGTCAATGTGTACGATTTTATAATAAGCTTCCAAGCCACGTACAAGATCTATGTCTTAATAAATTCAAATCATTCGTTAAACGTAAGTTGTGCCAGAAAGGGTTTTATACCATTTGAGGACAAAAAGGCTTGGGATTGAGCTGCTCCAATAAATATTGTTTTTTTTATATTTTGCACCGTCAATTTTGTTTTTTTTTTTTTTTGTTTTCTTGCAATGACAAGAATATTTACTTTTTAAAGTATTATATTATTTTATTTTAATTATTGTGAATGTGAAGACTATGTAGATCATTATTTTTTTCGTCTTTTAATTTTAATTTATCTTAGTTTTTAATCATAGTCATAGTAGTTTGAGTAGTTTATGCGGCCTACCCGAATGTCCTTTCTTTGGTATTGTTCGTCGAATCGTTGAGCTCCTTAAATTCTGAGTTGAGCTGCTCGGTTATTGAAAAATGCGTGCACTGACTGGACAGGTCTACTCAATCTGGCTGGTTCTTGCCTCAAAAGACCATTTCAGACATCAGTCTATATGGTCTTCACATGATCTAACCAAGATTTTGTCTAGACTTTAAAAGAGACTAAAACCTCTGAGTTTGTTTCGGCCTTTCTTCTCAGAGTAGTCAGATAGGAAACGCCGGCCTTTTAAAAAAATATGATCGACATGTAAAAGTGTTTATACAAACCAACTTACAGAAATAAAATCATTTATCATTTATTTACATATATATATTTTATTTTTTGTGACAATCCCACCACACCATTCCCAAACCACTGCAACTCCTGAAAGCCAGAAACAACAGTGGCGACCACCACTCTCGATATATACTTAGTGAATCATTATAAATACAATAGATCCCATCCAAATTCGGTCTTGCGCGAATTATTACAAAACTTCGGTGTTTGCAATTACCCGGTGACATAAATAAATCACTGTTACGGTAATGGTGAAGGAAACCGGCATGGCCAAGAACCAAAAATTCGAATACGATCTTGACACCCAATTGTCCAACCCGTACTGGACCCATTCCCTCTCTCACAAAGAGAAGGCCCGTGTCCCAGCAGTGGGCAAATTAATGCTGATGATATAAATCAAAGCCTCTGAAAACAAGCAATAAGAAATCATTGGAAACCTCAATCATGTTTAAGGTGTATAATTTATTTATATAAAGTCAAGTCAATGTCCGTTTTGTCATCTTTAAATTTCATTCTAGTAAAATTTTTTTGCTCTACTTAATATGAGAAAAACGCATTTATCGACACGCTTGATTATCAAAAATCTTCATTCACATAGTCGGTAGCGAAAAATGGATGTGACTAATTTCATAAAATACTGTTATGCTAATATTAAGAGAGATTGATGTTTGTCTGAAGTATGTACATAAGGATCCCTTCTTTTACCCTCAGACCGTAACCGACCATTCAGGATCATTAGTCTTTGCCAGAGACACTAGATGGCGCCACAACCACCATTACACAGAGTGAAATCAAAGTGATTAATAAAAACTTCAGACGGCTTTTTTAGATTTTGAAAAGAACATAATTAATGGTTTTCAGCTGTTTTGTAAGCGATTAAAAAAGCAGTGTTGAAACTTTCTATGTAAGGTTGTTTTTCATCATTTCGTATTGATTTATCAACAAATGAATAATTTAAAAAAAATTGTTAAGGCCAAGCTGGCCGTGTACAGTCAGCATCTTCCTGCCCTTGTCCCATGTTACTTGGGTCGGCATAACACGTTTGCTTCTTCGATACCGTCCAGTCGACTGTCACGCTATCACTGAGAAGGGACTCAGTTCTTCTTTTATATCACTCTTCACTCAGTTTATCCATCTTTTCTTTGGCCATGTACAGTAAGGGAAACAAAGTGCTTATCACCTTAGGGTTGAATGTCACTTGCACGTCATATCAACCAGAGCCTCAATCGTCTAATGTGATAATCTAAAACAATTGTAGGTAATGCGCCACCGATGTCTCTTGGTCAATTCCAAATATTTCGTCGTAACAACAATCACTAACACTGATAGGATGTGGACTTTGTCTTGAGTCCAAGGTCTATTTGTCTTTGCGACAGTTAGATACTTTCAACCTTAGTGAAGTATTTAACGAGAATCTCAATAAAAAGTCATAAGTAATATATTTCCAAGAGTTTCTACGAGAGCACTTGAGAAATAAGGTCAGTCGTATAGTTATAAGATACACCCACTCCTGTTAGTTACTAGGGATAACTTCTACAATCTGCACACACATTATACCATCATAAACTGATTCTGAGTGCGGTCGTTAGGCAATATTGACATTAGCACCCTTACCAAGCAAATTGGTGACCCGTATCGATATACGGGTATATATATAAAACATAAAATAACTAAAACTAATAGTCCTAGTTAAAAGGACAACTTTAGCGGAGCTAAGCTAATGATATTAAAAGTTAGTGTCTTAGAACATACATAAAATTCCTAGGAAATACTCTCCAAATGTACAGTCGAAAGAGTTTTTTGGTATACAGGCCAAAAAAGATCTTACCTCTGCAACGTCAATTCAATCTGTCTTGCCTTTGACTGCACACACACTCACAAAATTTCACCTTTATAATATTAGTGTGATAAAGTTTGATTTTCACATTCATTTAACATGCATAATTTGACATTAAGGAGTTCCAGTGGTCCGTCTGTGGGCTTTTTTCATCAGTTTCACTTCACTTATTGATACTTTCTGAGTGCAAATGATTGCATTGTTGATGTAAATACCAATAACGCTGTATATACATCTGACTAAAATGTTTGAGGATTGTCCTCGTTTTCCATGAGAAATTTCATTGTTTTCATTGCCCATCTTCAGATACTGACGTGATGACCATGGGACCATTTGGGAAAGTATATCCTTTTGTAGCAGTAACTAGGCCTGCTACGAATACTTGGATGTGATACGTGAAATCAAACTCATACTGGTCATGTAGGTTTATAATCTGAGCAAACTGTTAACAAAGGTACACTTTTAAAACGATGTCTATGACTTTGAGCACTATATTTTAACCAAGCGTCTCAGGCGACGACCATCGACCGAATGTGTCCGCTAGAAACACTCGACAAATTCCCGAGTGTTTACCATAAAAAATTATCGCCTCCATGGCAGCCCTTTGGAATTATTAAGACATATAGGTATTTATATAAAACAAAAACCCTAACTAAAAAGCAAACTGTAACAATAAGATCATTCGTTTTTATTTAAAACAAGCCATTATAAGTTAAAAAGAATCAAAACCTAACAATCGTCCGTCCTGACATCGTGTGGGTCCCTGCACACGACTCCAGGTGGAAACTTAACAATCGGGTTCCTGGCTAATCGTTCGAGCTTATTAATGACTTAACTACTTTAATAACTTTTACAAACAAATAACATACCTACAAACAGAGAAGTGTCAAAGTCATAGTCAAATCATTCTTTCAATATTTTTAAATTTAAGTTTAAATTATGATATTGATTCTACTGTCCATTCGGAAAGGTAGATTGTAATGGAGAAGAACGGACAAGAAACTCCACACTTACTATTTAAAAAAAATATGTTTTACAATATTTTGAGGATAATGCACCTCGAGCTTATTACAATATCATTTATTTATGATTCGTTTATCCTCGCAATGGAACGCCGTGGGGCTATGACACCAATGGAGAACAAACTTATCATTATTATTTATACAAACCAAAAAAATAGTGAAAACAAAATAGCATTATTGAACTTTTAACAATAATACAATTGTAGAAATTATCAACTTCTTAATGAATATCCAACATCAAAGAGTAAGTTCACGACCGATCATTTGTCGTGAACGAACACCATCCCTGAACAATCAGTAAATCAGGGGGCCCTAACATCCTGAACGATCAGTAAGTCAGGAGACCTAGCGACACCAACACGAGCCAATCAGTTAAATCTCATGTTAATAGCCGAAAGGACTTTTCTCTTAACCAGGCAGCAGGCGTCCCTCGCACCATCAGTTCGGAGGTCCCTGACTCTCACCTAGTATCATACCTCTTGACACCAGCAAGAGCCCACGATTGACGCTCAAGCTGATAGCCGTAAGGACTCTCTTAGCCAGGATGCCTCGTGTCCTGACCTGTAATAACAACCAATAATATTCTGTACATAACAGTTTCTTAAATTCGGCTCAACCCAACATGAAGGGTATAATTAGTATAAGAAAGGCTTCATACAGCCATTGATTTCCCAGGATGTAGAACCACAACCAATCACATTAACCTCTGTAGTTTAAACTGTTAAGTTGGCATTCTATACCCATTCCAACAGTATTTACTTTAAATCTTCGACAAAGAGTATTCTACCTGACATAATATTATTTAAAACGATTATTTGTTTTAAATCTCACTTTTTGACAGTTACTTCTAGCAACATTTAGGGTATAATAAACTGGCATTCTTACGACTTCATGCAAAAATCTCCAGCTACAGAGGTGGTAAATGGTACAATCGGACCACTGGTTACATGAATCAACGGTTTCATACGCTCCGTTGTTGTTTGGCGTCTGCTTTCTGCATTGATTGGTGCGGTATCATTTTTAAAACATACCAATTCATGACTAAAACCTCGCTAAAATGGTGTGGTTTTCCATCATTATACCCGTAGGTACTTTATGTGCCCGTTTGTTTTAGGACTATAGCTACCTCGTCTATGACGTATTTCATACTATGCTTCAATTTTATGCGTCCAATAATAGGTACCAACATTGTTTAGCAATGTGTCAAGGTTTTTAGTGTCCAAATGATTTAGATTATAGAACCTTAAACGATGGTCGTTATACCAAACATAGTGACTGTAGGTACTAGTTTGTGAATGCCTCAACAAGATGTCAATACGTATATTAACACAAGTTCAGAACAAAGCAACTTCCCAATATTAATTGTTATAGAGATCTTATCATCCTTCTCATTTTTTTCTTCTTTAAGTTCACCTATGTACCACAGGAAGCTCAAATAAAAATTGACTTTGTTGTCTTTAAAAGTCTCAGAACTGCTCCATGAATGAACATTAATACATCTTCCTCATATTCACCTTTTATAGATCTTAAATCCAACTCAATAGTGCGACTATGAACTATTAATAATGTTATAAAAATATATCAAAACGAAACCAGCACTGTTGGGTCGAATGATTCCAGCCCCCCTAGCCAAGCTACAAACTTATCGTATCGAATCTCTTTCTACAATCGTTAACGCCTTCTATTTATATGGCCTGACCAGGTGACTTGACGTTCAGATGTGTCATTTCCATACATTGATTCGTTTTCTACTAGCGTTATCGATTGTAGATTGTCTACTTGGCTACAGGTCCTGGTCCTTCAGCGTATTATAATATAATTACAAATAATTTTGCTAGTTAGCTAGATATTTTCTTAGTCAACAAACTTGGTATCTATTTAGTAAGATGGTGGCGATTAGTGTACTCATCTTGTTTTCCTAAAATACACGACACTAGGATAATATTTAATTAACGTTTCATCATTTGACTGTAAAGAGTTCTTATTACTTTTGTAATAAAATATGTTTCTATGATTCTTTCTAAATCAATTTTGTAAAAACATAATGTCTGCTTTATCGCGTTATCTATCTTTTATAATTTGTATTTTCTTTGTGATCTACTACAATGAACCCTATGGTCAAAATTGCAATACCAAAGGAATTGACAGTTTGACATAAGTTGTATATCAAGAGAGCTTTAATATTTTAAGTTTGTTATGCATAAATTAGGTTTACTGTACCCTTTGAACTATCTTAATCTAATATTTAATTAGTCGTGGTGGCCCAGTGGTTAAGACATCGTTTCTCGAGCTGGAAGGTCGTGAGTTCAAATCCGGAAAAGTACCGATGTTACTTCAGTCAGTGCGTTCCTAATATTTTCTGATTTTATCTTGCACATCGGTGTGAAAGCGTGGACTTACAGATAATATAAATTGGAAAATGCCAAACCGCCTCAAGCAAGAGTGGTATCAATACTCGTGCTGTCTCTGTATGAGAAGAGGCCTTTATCTTGTAGTGAGACAGTAACGACAGCTATTTATTTTTATATTTGTTATATTCAACCAAACACTAATGACTCAACAATTTTAACGAAATTAGATTATAGGTATGCCGCTTCAGATACTGGACAAATTAAAACTCAAATTGCATTTTACTGTAAAAATAGGGCAGAGAATGGTTAGTCACATGACCTACCACTATATTGACATTAACAGTCTTTACATTGACAGCCATGTCGCGCTATTCCAGATCCCTTCATATTCGTGGGCACATTATAGTGAGATAAAGTACAAAACAACTTACACTACTGTTTTATTTGTAGGTAATAATTATTATCCATATACCGATTAGAAACAGACTCTATTACTCATTATCTTGTTTTGTTTGTATTATACTGTCTTTGTTGTTTAATCTTTTAAAATAAGTTTTCATAGCTTTTGTGCCGCATCACTACTGTTTTTTTTTTTTTACTCTATCATCTATTTTACTGTAGAACTTTTCTGTTGCACGTCCAATCCTATTACAACATGTGCACTTCACAGTGGATTAGTGATGTGCGAAAAATGAAGTCCTATTTCCTTACAATAATTGAAACACCCGGGGATTTATGAGATCGGTCCGGACCAAGTTGGCTGCGTCCCTACTATTGAATAAATACTGTAACACCTGATTGAAATGGGCACATTATACACAATTCCAAAAAGAAAGAGTGGCATAAGTGTTTTATCTGTAATGCTTTGAAGTGCCTACTATGTATTTCGCCTTGATAAATAAGACGTTATTTTGCATAATATTACACCTCCATAGATTCGTTACGCTGGATCTCTGCTAATCATTATCCAAGGTCTAGCTGTAGTTTAGTTCGTAAGGAAACGCATTCATAACGTCTCTTTCCATTCTTGGCAAATAAATAGAATAGTACCTACTTCACCTTCTGTGGCACGTCTTAGCCAAACCTTGTAGTTTTCGGTTTTCGTAGCAAAATGAATGGTGATACTTTCAAACTAGCATTTAACTTATATAACCAAACATCCATCCGATCCGATTTATGGACGAGGAGTCAAAGATCATTTTTCTGTAGTGATTTTGGTGCGCTTTGGTTCACAGGTGGCAAAGCTATATATATCGTTCCTAAAGTTCTGAATACTATCAAATAAAAAGAAGGACTACGTGACCTGTCAATCCATGCGTCGCGGTCGCGCTGCCGCAGTCCACGCCTCGCTTTTGCTCTTTACTTGGCTCGGTGCCTCGCCTTCACACCGACGGACGTGGAGATGCTGCGATGACGGCTGACCACTCGTGGCTCGTTGCCACGTTGCGACGCGTTGCGCAGGTCTTCGGCGGCGCGAGCACAGTCGTCTCGGCGACGAGCTGCTGCGGCGACGCCCTTCCACCCGTAGCACGTTGCTACGTTGCGACGCGTTGCGCAGGTCTTCGGCGGAGCGAGCACGGTCGTCTCGGCGACGAGCTGCTGCGGCGACGCTCTTCCACCCGTAACACGTTGCCACGTTTGACGCGTTGCGCAGGTCTTCGGCGGCGCGAGCACGGTCGTCTCGGCGAAGGCCTTCCATCCGTAGCACGTTGCTACGTTGCAACGCGTTGCGCAGGTCTTCGGCGGAGCGAGCACGGTCGTCTCGGCGACGAGCTGCTGCGGCGACGCTCTTCCACCCGTAACACGTTGCCACGTTTGACGCGTTGCGCAGGTCTTCGGCGGCGCGAGCACGGTCGTCTCGGCGAAGGCCTTCCATCCGTAGCACGTTGCCACGTTGCGACGCGTCGCGCAGGTCTTCGGCGGAGCAAGCAAGTTGCCGTCTCGGCGACGAGCTGCTGCGGCGACGCCCTTCCACCCGTAGCACGTTGCCACGACGTGACGTGTTGTGCAAATCTTCGGCGGCGCGCAAACATTCACGCTCTCGCCGTATTTCCTACTGCAGCATCTTAAGCTGCTTACGGCCCGTCTCGATGTCCACTTCTGGGCTTCAACCTCGCAGCCGGCTTCGGCTCCGCGTGGCAGAGTGGGCCGTGGCCCGTCAATTTCGGCGTAGTCTGAAATCTCGTAGCCAAAAAGAACTTTACAGCCGTAGGTTATTGCATTTGCCTATTGATAAGTGTTTGTAAGGAGACGATAAATTTGCATCCAACCCTTTTTCGAGTCACTCATCACTCAAAAGGTATAAATGTGGGTTTGACAATTAAGATTATGTACAGTAATTGTCTAGACATTACGCTCATCATAATATTATCACCAGTTACGCATGATTATCATTTTCTTTGTTAATGTTATATTATACAAACAAGCTTTGACACTTAATTTGTCCTGTTCTAAAAATAAACAAAGGGACTTTGGTTCTAACTGTAAACACTTGAGTCCCATGTGAGTAATGCGGTATCAAGTGTTTCGCTTGGGGTACCGGGTGACGCCCTGCTTGATAAGCGCCGCCAATACCCAATCTGGCAAAATTCTGAGAGATCTATATAGACCAAATACGACACAATTGTCTTTGTTGATTATTATTAAATAACCTTATAACTTCTCTGGCTCACTCATATTATCGATAAGATGCTAATTAATGACTAGGATTCGAACCCAAGACACATAAACCGACAATTGTTTAAGGTGTGAACAGATTTAGATTTAAAAGTGCTCACACTGTAAAACTCTTGATTATAACTCACAAAACTAGTCAGTAATAGGAAAAATGTGATAGACAAGCCAAACAAGATTTCAAAACATTAACGTTCAACATGATGATACATGATGCTGGCAAAATGCAAAAGCAAGAATGCAATGGTACTTAATTGTTTAAGTCAATGTATCATCTTAACAAGACTATGGTCTCATGGGTCTCGTTATATTGTAAAGATCCGTGACTGACCAACATCAATAATTATGATCACATCAATCAAATTATAATAACAATTTGGGCGTGTACTTACGTTTTGGTTGTTCTTGTCACTTCTGAAATGTAGCAGTAACTAGGCCTGCTACGAATACTTGGATGTGATACGTGAATTCAAACTCATACTGGTCATGTAGGTTTATAATCTGAGCAAACTGTTAACAAAGGTACACTTTTAAAACGATGTCTATGACTTTGAGCACTATATTTTAACCAAGCGTCTCAGGCGACGACCATCGACCGAATGTGTCCGCTAGAAACACTCGACAAATTCCCGAGTGTTTACCATACAAAATTATCGCCTCCATGGCAGCCCTTTGGAATTATTAAGACATATAGGTATTTATAGAAAACAAAAACCCTAGCAAAAAAGCAAACTGTAACAATAAGATCATTCGTTTTTATTTAAAACAAGCCATTATAAGTTAAAAAGAATCAAAACCTAACACTTTTAAACAAAAGAAGAATTTGGCAAATCGTTCCAGGCGTATTTGTGTAATCGGATAAAACACATAAAAAAGACAAGGATTGCAACGAATTGAGAACCTCCTCTTTTTTTTGAAGTCGGCTAGAAATAGTGAACATGTGCACATTAAATGTTGGGGTCGGTTTCCAGAATAATCGGACGCAGCTTCATACCAGCACTGTATCGACTATCTATATGACCTCCACAATTGAATAACTGCGTAATACAATACCCCACGGTAAGACTAGTTTTCAGATTTTCATCATCTAGGTATGTAATGGATGGTCTTCACCCACCCACAGATTGGCAACGCTCACAACAAAAGTAGTTGAAACGTGCTTGTTGCGTGCTTGGTATACGTATCAAACAACTTGTTCGACTGTACATTCGTAGGCAGAGAGCATTTCAATTAAAATAAGTAAAATGCAAATGGTCAGGCGTCCACGGATTCTCAATAATCTGAACCGCCGCGCCGCTGAAAAGCGTCGTTAACAAAAGTCACGTAGTTGCCAACAATAAGGAACTTATCTTCACAACTAAATACGGCTATAAAACCGAATAGCCACTGTATTTTGACCCTTATTCATTTTTGATAGGGTTGTTTATTCCATACTTGAGTGTTTGTGAAAAAGGGCCCTAGATGTCCTTTGAATGTCTAGACTGAATGGGACTGTTAATTCTTTTCCATTGTTATTCAGGAATTAATTGAGTTATACTCGTATTTAGTTTTTGAATTCTAAATATATTTGAATGAGAGTCTAGTCAAGTCCCTCGAGTTTTTTTGGAACTACAATCAAGATTGTAGGGTAGAACAACATTTGCGGTCAGACCACTGATTCGATTCGTTTAAGAGCATTGTTTTAATTTTAAATCAAATAACATCACTATGATTATGCACATAATTAGCTTAAATATATAACATATTTGTTTCTTTTTTTAAATGTCACTATTAATACTTCACTTATCGTGCTAACGTATGTATATCGAAGGAAGGTAGATGATTAATAATCAGGAATAAAGAAATATCACTTGTAAACTTATGAATTTAGTTTTGTTGCATTGGTAACATTTTGATACTGATTTCAACCTTAATTCGATTTTATTCAATCGGCAACACTTAATTTCTCTAATATCCAATGCCAGCGAAGGATTTTATTCCTAGAGTTAGGTGGCGGCCATTATTATGTAGACACGAAGGCGCGTGAGAAGTGTCTATAATTTTAGAGAATTATGTTGCCACTATGTATGAAAAGTTATGGAAAGTAGTATAACTTATGGAGCTGCATCTAAAAGAATAAGACAAGCGATAATGGTGTCCCAACTCACTGTTCGATGCCGATGGTTGGATATGCACGATCTCTAATCCTAAGTTACCCACGTGCTTTGCTTTGCGTGCATTCACCAACAGCGAGCCCACAAGACCGGGTATTATGTACCCCGACCAGAGTATATTGAGCATAAGCCTCCAATTTCCGACGTCAGAAGTGTGAGCAATGGACGCCCAAAGCGATGATGGATCAAATGAGACGAGTAATGGCTGGCGCGCTTTCTTTGGCGCGCAACAAAATAGCATGGAAGTAGTAAATACTTATGGAGACGTTTCGCTCGCCGACTACTGAAGACAGAAATATCATGTTGCCGGGTGCAAAGTCGGGTTGTGGATAGTGATAATGATGATCATAAACAAAACAAATTACACTAAATAAATAAACGTAACTCTACGTACATAAACGTGCGATGCTTTATAAAAGGTGTCTGAATCGAATTCTGAACGACTTTCAGAAGTTTGAAAGTCGAAAGCACACATTGCGAGCAAAACACATTATCTGTATTACAAATCTTGAAATTTTTCTTTGAAAGCCATAGTCAGAATACTTAGGTATTGAAATTAGGCTCAGGAAAAGTAACTTCTCATGTCGGGAAAACCTATGAATAATATTAATATGAAAATCTGTATGGTAAGATATTTGGCTGTTTGTTATTCAATAACGCATCAAGGCGAGTTTCGAAAGGAAATGTTACAAAAACAAAACCAAGATTTTTGAAATCACACCGACTTAATCGACATCAATCAAACTTCCATCAATATCATCTTTGATTAAAGTAAAAAAAAATACAAAAACATACAACCGACTTCGAAATAAAAAACACTTTAAAGTGAAAAATTACTTCAATTTCGGCAGTCGGTGTTCCTGTTTTCGTTTCTTCGCCGATCTTTGATTTTTTTTCTGGATTGTCGTTTTGAAATTCGGTTGTATTTTTTTGCAAAAAGGTATTTTATTATTCACTTTTTAATGGTTCATAATGGAAAAGTTCTGTAGTAAGGTACCTATAATGCCCACAGTAATGCCAGAATAGATTACCCGAATAAAATGTAACTTGAACATAACCGGTGGAATGAGAGTGTACCAGGCATCTGCGTATCTGTTTAGAGCATACTCGCGTGATGGTATGTTATGAAATGGTGTAATCAGACATGCGATTGCAGCAATCCCGAGAGATTCGCCGTCATTTATTGAAGAGTTCTGTTGTCCGAAGTTCATCATCAGATCTTTACCAAAATTAAATGAGACCATTTCGAAATAAACTTCTTTCGAACAAAGAAATAATTTTGCAAATACCTTTAAATATGACGGAGTAATGACTGAACAAACATAAAAAATAAAGGCAGGCGTGCTTCACCGTAGACTACATCATCGCTTACCATCAGGCGAGATGGTGATCAAACGTGAGCCTATGGTAACTAACAAAACATATATATATTGTAGCGTACGTTAGCTCAGTTGAGCTAACGTAAGCCAAGTTAATAAAATAAAAGCAATTATAAAATGAAATTAATGAAAAGGGGACCGGCTCCACAAGTCGTTGGTTGCTTTCGATCGACAGCTAGGCAGGCAGCAGGACGGACGGGTACTCTTCTATGCTCGAGGTAGGCAGATGGTGAACAGGTACCTCGACGGATAAGCAGTCACGCAGGTTTGTGTGCATTAGTAGTCATACGGTAGGCGGGCAATAGTCTCGACGGACAAGCAGACACAGGTTGGCATGCAGTAGTAGGCATACGGTAGGCAGGCAATCGTGCAGATAGGTAGAAATATAGGTAGATACGCAGGCAGCAAGGACACTGGTTGTTATGCAGTTACGTAGGCATACGGTAGGAAATTGGGCAGGTAGGCAGTAATAGTACATTCAAGAGACCAAATGCGATTTATTTATAGTTTTTTTAGAGATTAATATCACTCTTTCACAAGCTGGTGTTAGAAACTCTATTTCCATAATTGATCAATTGTTTTAAGACTTCTAATTTCATTTATCATAAATTAAAGATAATAATCTTAGAATTATTATTAGTAATTAAATTTATTGTCAATGATTCAATACTATTTGTAAAAATTGTAACGTTAAAGTATAATCGCACGCACCATTTCCGTATGTGCCCCACCACGTTATGTCACGTGTTGAAAACATGTGGTGGCAAGTGTTGCGAGTGCTTAGTAGTCAGTTGTCGTCGAACAGTTGTAATGGACAGATGTAAAAAGTGATTTTGGGAGAACGTAATAAATATCGTGAAAATAGTGAAAGTTTGTTTTAATTTTCTGAATCGTTAATAGTTCAGAAATGGGATATAATCGAGATAGCGATTGATGTTCGCTCTCGGTGAAGGACTGAACGCCCATAAAAGGTACGTACGTACTGTAGCACTATTTAGTGTTAAATTTGTTAGTTATTTTTTTTTCTATTTAAAAATAACTTAAGAGAGAAACGTTTAAACGCTGGTATCAGAATTTGGTTGATAATATTCAAACTGCACTGGTGAGGTATTTATTTTCTTCTTAATCTCTAATGTGATTTCTTATGGTTCTTCTATTGTCTTATCTTCAAAGACATATTATAGATGCTTTACAGATAGTGTCCCTTAGGTAAACAAAGAAAGAACATCCACTTTTTGTAGATTATTTATTTTCAGAAATCATGACTCTCAAAAGAAAGTCTCGACAAAGTACGTGGGAGTTGTGTGACTTGCCATCAAGCAACTCGGAGCCTCCTATGCGTAGACGTCGCAAAACTCGTTGCAATAATCGTGACGAGTCTAGCGATTCGAGAGACCACAGCGAGTCAAGTGATCACGACGCGACTCAGAGCATTCGTGATTCGAGGCGCCGTGAGGTGTCACGGGTGCGTCACGTGTCAATGAGGCGTGAAGAGATAGGCGAGCGTGACATGTCACGGAGTCCTGGTTTGGAGTGTGGTGCGCCGCCTTATGCGGCGCATGGAACGGCGCCTAGTGCGGCGCATGGTACGGCACCAAGTACGGCGCGTGACACTGCGCCTAGAGAGGCATGTGTCGCGATGCCTAGAGGCGCGTGACGCGGCGCCTATAGGCGCGTGACGCGGCACCCATAAGCGCATAACACGGTGCTTAGAGAGGCGCGATTTGCGGTGCCTAGTGCTGCGCGTATTGCAGCGTCATAGCGGCGTCTAGAAGCGCTTGACACGGCGCTTAATAAGGCGCGTGACGTGGTGCCTAGAGAGGCGCGTGACGTGGTGCCTATAGAGGTACGTGTCGCGGCACTTAGTGAGGCGCGTGATGCGACGCCTAGTGGGGCGCGTTATGCGGCGCCTAACGAGGCGCGTGATACGGTGCCTAACGAGGCGCGTGATGCGACGCCTAGCGAGGTGCGTGGTGAGGCGCCTAGCGAGGAGCGTTATGAGGCGCCTAGTGAGGTGCGTGATGAGGCGCCTAGTGAGGTGAGTGATGCGGCGACTAGTGAGGCGCGTGATGCGGTGACTAGTGAGGCGCGTTATGCGGCGCCTAACGAGGCGCGTGATGCGGCGCCTAGCGAGGTGCGTGGTGAGGCGCCTAGCGAGGAGCGTTATGAGGCGCCTAGTGAGGTGCGTGATGAGGCGCCTAGTGATGCGGCGACTAGTGAGGCGCGTGATGCGGTGACATGTGAGGCGCGTGATGCGGCGCCTTGTGCGGCGCGTGATGCTGCGCTTGGCGAGGAGCGTGATGAGGCACCTAGTGAGGCGCGTGATGTGGCGCCTGGTGTGGCGCGTGCCGGGTGCCTAGTGTGGCGCGTGATAAGACGCCTAGCGAGGCGCGTGATGCGCGATTTGTCACATACGGAGTTAGCACCACAGTCGCCTCAGCGGTGAGTACCCTTGATTCTAAAGACATAGATCTTAATAGTAACAGATTAGTTTTGGTTATTAGAGATACACAGACGAGTTTCATATAGACCATGAAAACAGACTGAAGTAGTGAACGTTACCTGGTTTTAAATGTGATACAAGATTTTGATCCTAGTAAACGTAAGGTCAATGAATGTGCCCAAATTTATAAGTGGACCGAAAGACAGATTATCCATTGTGCTCATTCTAGATTAGCAGGATTGGCTCAGGGTTTACTTAGACTTCTGTTTTCATAGGCTGAATGGCAAGGTTAATTTGAATTGGCATTGCCAAGTGATGATAATTACGGTCAGCTATTAGGGCTGGTTTTGGCATGTCATTAGAAGAATATTTTTACCAAAAGGTAGTATTGTTGAATACATGGTAAAATACTATATTTTATTTTGGTTGGTATTGAGGATAGATCTAAGAGAACAAGTGTAGAAGCAACACAATTTACAGAACCTGAAAAATTATTATTTTAGCTCAGAAACAAAGAAGTTTGACAGGTCAAACCATATCTGCGGACAGAAAACTGATGACAAAAAAAAAACTGAGACATTAAATAAACTCTTAATGATCATAATAGTAGAAATGTTTACAAGATGTTTTAATTGTTATGAAACAGGCCAAACATAAAAAAAATGCCAACTACTTTGCAAACGTTGTTACAAATGTCATAAAGTACTTCACTTAGCTGATATTTGTTTAGATATCACAGAAACTATTAGCAATAAAACAGTTTAGAGAATTACAGAAGAACTTGATAGTGATATTGCAAAGAAATTGTCGTGAGTGGTCATAGTTTGGATTATTTCATAGATTTCAGCTAGTAAGCGGGCAGCTATTAAATTAGTAAATTCATGCTCGGTTTCGGAGTTGCCTGTGCTAAGGCTTTCAGGGTAGCGTTTGTCAATAAAATTGCTAAGGCATATGGAGTGTCGAGTTATAATAGACGCCACCAATGCAAAAGTAGAACTTCTTTTGATTTTAAATTGCTTTTACTACTTCGGGCACTTCCTTTAAGTGAAGTACAGGCATTAAATAATTGCGGCATAGACCATTGCGCAGATAATACAGTAACATCAGATCGAACCGCTCATAGAACCAAATTAATTGAGTTAGGTAGTAAATAAGTTGAGCTTTTACAATTTCCGGCCTCGCACTAAATTAGTCAAAGGTAATTCTTTAAAAATAATCTAAAGATTACCTAGGTTTTGAATTTAGAGTCCGGAGTAAAACCTGGTAAAAGAAAATTGGAGCTGTAGATCAATTACTCAGACCAACATAAGATTAGGCAGTTTGTAGGATTAGTAAATTCTTTTAAAAATAAAAAAGGACGTTTTCAATAACCGCGAAACCATCAAAGCAAAAACATTTTAAATTTAATTATTTTAGTGACATTATTGATAGCTTAATTTTTCATGTTTTCATTGTTATTTGCCACGCAATGAAATAGATGTGTTATAAATTATAAATTGTCTTTGCAAGTAAATGTGTGTTATCAAGCTTGTGATTTGCAAGCCTTAAGGTGTAATATGGTTGGACTGTGCTATATTTTTAACAACTTTATGTAATTACCCATATTAGCAAATAAATGATTATGAATTATGAATAAAGTCAATTCAAAACATGGAACACACAAGCACCTGAAGGCAGCAATAGTATTACAGTGAACGCTGTGGTTTTCATAACTAGTATAAGTCCTTTAATTTTTAAGATTGTACCTAACTTGTGTAATGTATATGATGTTGCTGTGCTTAATCTAAATAAATAAATTAACATGGATTGGATGTAGCTGTTTACCAATTAACCACACATACGTCAGTACACAAGGTTAATATCAGCCAATCAGCGTAATCATAATAATTTTATGCTCGTCTTGTTACGAAATTCGTTGTTATTTTCCAATAACGCTTTTTCTGAATCCTAGATTTTTAAGCTATTGCATAGCTTCTTTCGCGGGCCTTGAGCGCGGGGACCGAATCCAGAAATTCCGTAACGAAAAAACCTCACGCTCCCCACTGTCCATCAATGTGGACCTTATGCTAATGAGAATAAGGGTCACTTTTGCTTGTCAAAGAAAAGCGACCTTATTTCAATGTGAATAAGGGTATTTTTGTTTTGTTTTTAATACGGTTTTTGAATTCTGTGGAATCTGAGTGGTGAGGGGCAGGGGGGCGGGGAGGGGAGGTTTGTTGCACGTGTTTTCGATTTCCGTGTTGGTATTTTTAGAATGAAAAATTTTTTTGCGGGGGGAGGTAAACGGTTAAGGGGGGGGGGTTATCCTATCTTGTTCTCCTGGATGAAGTAGCGGTGGGCAGGGGGGCAATTTTTTTGTCAGAAATGCGCTAACTCCAACCGTTTCTGACATATGAGGGTTTTAAAATTTTTGTTGGTCGTATTTTTTTTGCCTTTTATCGGTCTCTCTGAGCTGTTTCTGTGATAATGGTGATCAATGTGGACCTTATGCTAATGAGAATAAGGGTCACTTTTGCTTGTCAAAGAAAAGCGACCTTATTTCAATGTAAATAAGGGTATTTTTGTTTTGTTTTTTAGAGTTTTATTAATCGTAAATAAATGCGGGTTTGGCTCGCTACGTTTTTTGTTTTTTAGAGTTTTATTAATAGTAAATATATGCGGGTTTGGCTCGCTACGTTTTCGAGTTTTTAACGTTTTTAGTTTTTTTGACGCATTTTCCAGGACTGGATCTAGAATAAATGCTATGCAATAGCTTTACCGCGGCAGTCCCCGAGTGCCACACGACTTTTTTTTTTAATACGTAACTAAGAAGTCTTCAGTCAGCAGTCTATGTGCTTTTGTTTCGATGCTGTTTTTTATATAAAAACAAAGACAAATTCCGAAACTAACAAATAAAAGCAATACATAACGTCCGCAACTCGCTTAGTGTGAGGAGTCCCTTACAGCTTCATTATTCCTTTATTTTGATTAGTATTTTGTTCTTTATGCAAACACCGAGATAACGGTTAAAACAATAATATGTAATATGTTAAATTAAACAAATGCACCACGACCGCATCGCACTCAATGTGTAGCTTCATTATGCATTGTGACTCTGTACAGCAGTTGTATTTGAGTTAAGCCTGTTGGTTTGTCTCTGGTAACACAAAACAATCAGACAAATACGAGATAGTTACCGGTTTACTGAGAGATAAACTCTCAGTTAAGGTTTAAGTATGTAATTGTTAAGACTGTTTTAAAATAAAACGTGACTTTTAATTCTTTGGCAAGCATTTAGGGGAAAAGAGTACGGCTATGGAATAAACTGTAAAAAATTAAAAAAAAAATTCTCTATATTTTATCGAGTTATGCAAATATTATCCTCGGTATTTGTATACAGAAATAATCCCACATTAAAAGATTTTTTTAACTATACTCATGAGTGTTATCACCCTCTGAAAGATTGACAATAAATTACTATCACCCTGTATAAATTGACTATTAAAGGTTGACTGGTAGAGAATGCCTTGCTGCATTAAGTCCTTCTATGTATCACCATTGTACATGAAGTTTAAATAAATAAATAAATCAAGTAACCAAAAACAAGCACTTAGTTCCTTTTTAAGAAACGATCGCACTTCACGAAAACCGCGTTCTTTGCCATTTCGGCAATCCTATAAAAGGGTACTCTAATTATATCTACAATATAACGTCAAAGGAACGAATATTCAAAGAGTTATATCAAACATGATAATCCTTTCAAAGCGGATAAATCCTGTATAAAAAATCATAAAGCAATATCAAATTGATATCGTCAAACAAGTTTCCGATATGCGATTGGTTGAACTTTTCATATTACTTTTATCTATTTTTATTTATTGTCACGTATCGAAATATCAATATAAAAAAACAATAGAGGGAGAATTTTCGGCCATAAATCCAAGAAACGGTAATTTATCAAAATGTCAAAAGATGCACACACCTGTGTATCTGCGACCTAATTCTTGTTAGAAAATCATCCGTATTGCGAATCATAACAAAGCAAAATGTACCTTTGCACCTCGCGTTAACGTCTGTAATGTATTTTATGGTGTGTTAAGAGGAATTTGGGACGTAAAATGTAGCCGTGAACCCCCAGAGATGAGTATCGTCATCATATTTCTGTTTTGACGTCTATTCTCGAGGTAGATCGGTTTAGAAAGAAGGCACACATAGTTTTTAGTCTTGCATTAGGAGATTGCTACATCTAAACGACCGATATTTAGGTCAATGTGGGTTTTTAGATCACCGTCGTTTTTCCCGATTAGGAAAAAAGAAGGGTGTTGAGTTTGAATTCACCAAATTGCTTTTTAAAACTATTCGAGTAGTCTTGAATAGTTTTATTTTATTCATTTTCAAAACATTGAATTTGCTAACCGAACAATTTTTCGCCACGAATACACAAATATTTTCATGTTTAAAACTTTTCTGATAGTATTTTTATAGTCGAGTTTTATTTAAATTTTTAACTTTTTTTTTTGAAGATCTTTGAGACGATGCTGATGAACTGTGTGCAAGGTGACGATGATGTTTAGAAAAGGTTCTAAATAGAGAAGTATGGGTGAAGAGTAATTGAAATAATAATATATATAATATATATTCATCATCTTCCTGTCTATGTCCTATGTTACTTGGGGTCGGCGCAACACGTTTTGTTCTTCCATACCGTCCTTGCCCCCGTTAGGCCTTCACTGACTCCCTTTTTTTTCATATCACTCCCCTTTTCTTTCATGTCACTCCTAACACAGTCCATCCATCTTTTCTTTGGCCATCCCCTCCTCACATTTATATTCATAACTCCTTTAGTATGGTCAAAAACTAAAGATCTTCCTTCCGTTGCACACTCACAACAGAAGCACACTCTACACTTACACCCACAGACACGCACTACATCTCATACAATACTCCCACATGCACAACATCAAGCACTAATCACAGGACCATACCAGGATAAAAGGTTTCCTTTCAACTTTTCTTAATAAATTGTGATAAGAGCAAAAGACAGATGCTGCTGTTTTTATTAAGAGTCTAGCCGAGTCTACCAAAAATTATTCGGCAGACTAACGTGTTTTTTTTTTATAAATATCTATAATATCTTAAGGGTCTTGGAATATGCAGTCCGAGGTAACATGAAAGTGCGATAGTAATGGTATTGTTTCGTCTTATTCTCTTAGGAGCGATTTTCCTCTGGCAACCGTATCTTGTAATTCCCGAAAGGTTGGAGAACTTATGACTGTACAGCGTACACGCAGAGAACTCTGTGTTCTTAAAATATTAGGCTGCTGTATATGGTTTGGACCAGAGTTTTTCATTCGATAGATACGGGAAACAAAATGGAATAGGAGATAAACTACAAGATGTATTAAAGGAACATACAAAGAATAACTAACCTCTGAAGAAATAGCTGAAAACATCTTACGGGATCATTTAACTCATCATATTATTTTTTCTATAGAAGAAAAGTCAATAAAATCAAAAAGCCCGACTGCTTATGAAGCGAACTAAAAAGATGTTAACAAGAAGAAAATCATGCTGTCCATTCTTAGGAGAGCGAGACAGAGCTTAGCATATTTACCAGCTGGCTGACTAAAACCATATGTACCCAAAATCGTCGTCGTAGTATAAGTCGTCACCTATCTAAGAACACTTAGGCGATCAAGACCTATTTAACGATGTCTTAATCATATGGATCCGTTCAACGGTTTGAAAGATATAAGGTAATAAAGAATAGTATACATACAACACGAACAATATAACCCTTTCCTTGAAGTCGGTTAAAACAATTAAAATTGCTATATTTCGAAAGTTTGGATGGATGTGTGTCTGGATATTGTTTATTACTCAATGACGCCAGAACGGCTGAACGAGTTTGGATGACCATGTTTGTACTTTTTTACTATGCTTCCGTTACTTTGTTATTGTTGCTTTTGTGTTGTGTCTGTGTCGAATGTTTTTTATTCTTTTATTTTTTCTAAATTTGGCACAGAGATAGATTAAAGTCTGAAATAGCACATAGGCTACTTTTCATCCCGGTATAATGTTCCCTGGAATAAAAATATCACTTTTCACGCCGGTGAAGCCGCTGGCAAAAGCTAGTGGGAGAATAAATATACGGAGCAGCTGTCTTTCTATTTGCGATTTTAGGGTTGATCTTCTCGTGAATGTGTGTATGTGTGTGTTGTGTTGTTTGACGTCATTCTCTGGCAGCGGAAGCCGACGTAAAAACTTTTAAAAGTTGCCGTACCGATACATGTATGAGAAAATAAAGTAAGTAATCTTAGAAATATCTTAAGTGCAGCGTAAGGCTGTGGCTTGTTCTGCCACGGCGAGTTGACAGTGGCTTTGGGCGATGAGAGGAGCGATGGATTTGAGGAAATATACAATGGAGAAAAAGCTTGATTGGAGCGATGGATTTTGCTCCGTGTCATGTATCCAAGTTTTATTTAGATATATGTGCCTCGACCGGTACTCATATCGGCCATTTCGACAGACTTGCGCTGGTGTCGCAAAGGTTTCTTATGGTGCAGCACACAGGGCAGGACAAGAGCTGAGGCGCGGTTTGAGGTGTGGTTCCACAGACATTATGGCTGATCATAGTACACCTTCAGACTAGGTAAATTTTACCTTGCGCGGACCACTTGGCTCCGCAGCTGATTAAGAGACCGGTAGATACAGAAGATATATTAGGAGTTAGAGCCTGTAGCTGGTAGAAGATTAATAGAACTTTTGGCTTTGAGAATCTTCAAACTATGTTTTAGAAGACTGAGAAAAATATTGCAAGGCTCAGTGCACTAGAATATTTATCAGTTAAATTTGGTTTCCACTGGATATGAACTCTTGGTTAGCATGCTGGACACGTCCACTTGCGCACTGCTTGCCATCTAGAAAGAGAAGAAAGAATGATGGAAACATATTTCATTTGTGACTTACATAGGAAATAGTCTCTCTTGTTTTCTTCATTGCTGGAGGTCCCCGTCCAATGATTTTGATTCATGTTTTTTTAAAAACATAAATCAAAATCATTTATTTGCGTCAATAAGGTACAGAAAGTTCTTAAGCAATAAAAGCCAAATTCATGGAAGCAGTCAAGGTAAATTAAGTTTAATTAACATAAATTATTATTAAATTATATTACATAGATTGAAATTGGAACATTATATTTTAAGTATCATTGCAAAAATGCCAGTACACATTCCTGTCAAGTCTTGTCAGTCCAATCAACAGTCCTGAAAAGGTTTGACGTATTCACTGACTAACTGCTTCTAGGCTACTCTGTCTTCGGCTCTTCTCAGGGCAGTGGTCATAGTGAATCCTGTTATCGCAGAAAATATAGACAAAAGTAAATTAAAAGCCGAACAAAAATAAAAAGACCCGTGCGAGGCCCCAAAGGGTATCACAGAATATGTTGAGATATAAAAAAAAAAAGAACTGGTCTCTCCATCTCCATCCTTTACTACAATATCTACGCCTCTAATCAAATACAAAGGAATGCTACGCCCTATACATAATCAAGTAACATTCACGACCGCTCCTGATATGGACCAGCGGCCTAAAAGTTATTCAGTAAAATGAATTTGCAGTACACACCATACGTAACTAAGGTAGGATTTCTAAACGAGTATCGCTAACCAGGAGTGCCGGGAAGTGTACATTTATTATGGGCTGGACATGAATGAGCTACTGCAGGCAACCGGACCGAGTGATGTAATGTTGTTAGGAAGAACTTTACATATTTAAAAAGCTCTAACAATAATGTAGTATAATTATTGTTGGAGCTTTTTAAATATGTGAAGTTCTTTAGTGCTATTCTGTAACAATCTTATAACCTAGACTAGCTTCTGCTAGCGGCTTCGACCGCGTGAATGTCAAAAATTATCTATGTGCTATTCCAGACTTATAATCTTTATCTATATCTGTGTGTGTGTGATGAATTGAGCTTGAAGTAAGCTCTCAAATCCTTAGCATCAATTGTAGTGACAGCTCACTTCACCAACGTTTCCACGGTGAGTTTTTTACAGAATCGATTGGCTGATCTAGAGACGGAATTGAGATGGTTCGGAAATAATTGAGATGTTTTGTGCGAATAAATAATATAATTTTGTATGTTACCATACTTTAATATACCTTATGTATTTTATGTATCTGTAAATCTTTCATTTAATAAAAAATTAGTTAAAATTACACGTTTTTTCTTTTATTTAAACTAGATATGGAGCATGTTTGTTAGTCGTCTAATCTAAGAAGAAACACGGACAAACCTAAAACCCAATACAAACAATTTCATTACATTGTAATAATATCATATCAGATCAGTTATACTTCCACGCAGAGCATGTTATATAATACTTATAAACCTACGTTGAGAATTGGGATGAGATATCCAACAAAGGAAGACAATCTGTTTCTTATATTTTTATTTATATCATCAACGCCGCCAACTATGAACTAATGACGTCACACAAATCCTGCATCGTGCAAGCATAGTTTGCGGCGCAATTTGAATGTATACAATAGCCCAATATTAAGCGTTGGGCAGTTGCCCGAACCAGACACAACACCCATCTGGTCGGACAATCCGCCTTTTTCAACGGTTGTTTGCGGGTCTTAACATCACAACCTCCAAACATGGATCAAAGAAAAGTTGCGAAGGAACACAGAACTAATACAGGTAAATTCTTCTCTAAATTCTTGATCTTATTATTCGAACTCGTTAGATGATTCTTTTTATTCTAGTCTTCCTAATTTCCCCAGAGAGCTTATATTTTTGTTTGATAAATATTATCTTATTCTATCCTCCTGTGGCTATATTGCAATCTATCTTATAATGTGTTAATAGTACATTGTGTATTAAGGGTGGTAAGTAAGGAATTACGATCGAGGCTCTAGTAGAAGCCCGAAGTCGAAGACTGAGGGCTTTCTGAGCCGAGGTTCGTAATTCCCGTACCGCCCGTGATACATACAATGTTTTTCATCACATTTACGAGTAATAATTATGAATTATAGCTTTAATACACAAGTCAGCACAGCTGTTATTACGAAATACGTGAACTTTTTTTTTAACAGTTGGCGATTTTTTGCCCACTCCACAGATTATACAGTGTTTCGTTCAGAAACTTTAAGGGCAAATATATACGTAGGTATATATATATATATATTATATAGGTAGGTATACATGACGGAGTGTAAAAATAATTAAATAATTTCTACGTTTTCATAATATATTAAAAATAACATTAGTTGAGTATTTAAGTAACATGTACCGAGATTGCAAAGAAATTCCTGTTTAGATAACATTTTAAGACAATTTTTCAATTACGTGTAAACTCTTTGCTTGAACTTGCATGACCTGTGTGCTGTGCCATAAATTTAAAAAAATATTACTTACCGCCCTAGGATTTCATGACAAAAAGAAAGCCCGAGAGTTTTATATGTGGCATTACGGCCAAGTTAACCTGTATGTTTAGATACTTTTTACGTGCAAGTGTGGTGAAAGAGATTTGAAAGATAAATCTTCGAGCTAAGTATGTTTTAATGTCATCCTGTTCATTGGACCGGAAATCTCCCTAGCGTCGCAAAATATGCTGAACTTCACGAAATTATAATTCGGAGATATAAAAAAATCTTTTGTGCTCATTCGAAAGAAACTATATCGATATGTATACTCAAAATATTAGAGTAAGTAAAATGATAGACAATACCTTCCCCATTTCACTTGAAAACACAGATGAAAATAAATTCGTGTCAAAACAAAGCTTTGTTTAACGCCCACCTCTATTACCTACGCCATATTTACAGTTAGGTCTCAGAATATTGATGAACCAAAAGACACAAAAGCGAGTAGAACTGAAACAAAAATCCTTACACTTAAAGAACATAGTTTGACAGTTGTTCGGCCATTTTTGGTTAAGCATAAGACTGGTTTTTTTTTTAAATCTGCATACGACAGAAAGTAAAATTTCTTTTACTAAAAAAACATCCTGAATTAGCCGAATTGCGGCTAGAGAGAGACGCAGGTTTGTTTAAAGTTAATTAAGTTGTGGGTTTAGTGAGGGTTGACGATCTCCACTTCGCCTTCTGGTTCGTTCTCTAATCTGTGTGCTAGCTACGCCGGCCCCCAATAATTTCACAAGTCCACCAGACTATTGCAATCATCCGAAGCGTCCCGCCAATCATTTCAATCAGCTGTCAATCATTTTCGAGCCTCCCCTCTCGCTAACACGATTTGAAGGGGCTCTCGCTAACACGATTTGACGGCAATTTTTCTATTTCCTTTTCACATTCCATTGGGTTTTCTTTTTCATTTATAATTGCGATTCATTATGGCGCCCGTTTCACGTCAATACATTGGAATAAATGCGGAGTGAGAGTTTTGTGAATGGTTGTTTGACTGACTGTAATAATTACGAGAACTTTTTTTGGTTCAAAGAGATTGTTGTTTGTTGTTAGAATAAATATTTTATGTGGCGGGGTAGATTAATTTCGGACTATATTTTTTTTGAGAATAATTATACCATGCTGTTACTGTCCCGCTGCAGGACAAAGGCCTCTTCTCATACAGAGAAAGCACGAGCATAAAACATCTTGCTAAATGCGGGTTACTCCGGGTTGCCTCACAATGGCTTCCTTCACCATTGTCAGCGATGTCCAAGATAAACTTAGAAAGCACACACATAAGAATTGAAAAAGTCACATTGTTACTTTCCCAGATTGGATCACACGACCTCAAGCACAAGAGGCGAGATTTAAGCCACTAGGCCCCACAAAATTAATTGTTCTATATAAATAGGACGTCTGATGTAGATTAATAAGCTCCTATCTCCTCTAAGTTGAACCCACAAGTCCTGACGTAGGTCTAAACGAGTAAGTTAGGAAGGCCATATCCGTACCTTAGTACCTATACATAGAAGGCTCCCGACCGTCAATCTGTTGCCTTCAGGGTCTTTAATACAAGCTTTTGGAAACTCAGTATTTCCTAGCTGCGTGTATAGGGATGTTTCCTGGGTATAAAAATGATAATTCATTTTATACCATCCCCCCTCTAAAACGCTTATTTTATTCACGGAAAACAGTGACACTTTTAATCACTGTTTTGGTGTTTTAATTTAGACACACAAACACACCAGTATATATTCAAATTCCATCTCAATGCTATAAAGAATATTCGATTTTCAAACTCCTTTGTCGATTTAATTTTGAGTTTGTTTATATTTAGGATATTAGTTATGATTTTGGTTTGGTCTTGGATGTTTAGTTAATACTTATTTGGATTGTAACTCTAATATTAATTGCATTGGTGTTTAATTAATTATAATTATGTAACGTAACGGAGATGGTCACTGGTCCCTGAAATACAGGTGCTGTTACCTAGCTCAGCGTCACGCAGCAGCACGGTAGAATCAACTTTTGTTACTTGTAAATTTTAATTTGTGTTTGATGTTCAAACGTGCCGCTTATTGGCCTAGTTGAATAAATATCTTTGACTTTGCTTCAATTTACAAAAAATGTGACACTGTGGTTTCTCAATTTTTGTATATTTTGAAAGTAATAATCCATTTATTTATTTATTATTGATCCTTGTGCTTTTTGCTTAAATCTTTCTTTTTCTCGTAGTCATGGTATAAAATATAGTATGCAACTCTTGAATAAACCGGATTTATATCGAGAGCCATGAATCACTCGCGTCGCTCAGGATTCTAACACTTGAATCATCAATCTGTCATCAAGAATCACTCCCTACGGTCGTGATTCAGTTGTTAGAATCCTTCACTTGTTCGTGATTCATCTATGGCCCTCGCTTTAAATCCGTCCTTTATTCACTAGTTGCATAATATACTATTGTCCGTCAGTGAGATTATGAAATAACATTGGACACGTATTTTTTACTTTACCAAATCAATTAAAAATCACAAAGTTAAAGCGCATCAAAGTTCAGGCGTGGGGGCTTGTGACGTCACTAAGGCAGTATACAATATACTAGCGGCGTGACGGTTCACGATATTTCAACGCATTATATCGTCGTCACTTTATGTTTACGTGTCCAATTTTTTTATAAATCTACCTGAAGGACAAAAAAAAATTTCAGTAAGCTACCCTATTATATTTTATACAGTTTTTAATCTAACACGTGGGTATAAAGTTTAGTGTTTAGAAATATAAGCAAAACTTTTGGGTAGTTTACTTAATTGTTTCTCCTAATGCCAGTATTTTCATACAAATATTAGTAAAATTACTTCATGGATCGGGACCTATATTCTATGAATTATGAAGGACATATCTAGTTGTTTGAATAATCTAATAAAGTGTTAAAGACAGGTCTTCGGGTCCCAAGCCAGAAGCTAAACACTGGGGCCCATAGCAGCGTTGGGACTCCTGGATCCTGTCTGAACCTGTATCCCACGAAACTGCCGTAACGCAGCAGTGGAAAGCTAGGGGGTTCGTTCCTTATTGGGTGATATACTGGTTCCTACTACGGGTGTAAGTAAGGTTTCACAAGGGTTGGACGATACAATGGTATTCACTTACCTGAGATTCCTGCGGTAGGCTCCTGGGGGTCGATCAATACCGTGCCGTGCCGGGAGATTAGGGATAAGAGAATATATATAATATTAGGACGATAAGGGATAAACTGACGGCTGTCTGGACCGAAGGATCCGGCGTCCACCAGGCAGAGAATGCAAAACCGACCGCGCGTGCGCCCTACAACGCTGATTGCGCACGGCGGGCGCAATTACAACTCACAATGGGCGAAACACATCTCGATTAGATATGTTTCCACAAAAACCCGAATTCACAGTGTGTTCGCTACAAATTTTCTTTCTCGACTCTTGTCAAGTGTCAGCTGTAAATCCAAAGCTGTCAAATCGTTGACAGCTAACTGAAATGGTGTTGCAATTAAACATCAAATAGTGAACGAAACGTTTGGTTCAGAACATCCCCCCGTCTCGGACATAAGGAGTTATGTCCGCTAATAAATGGGCAAGCGTGCAAAATTTCCACTGCTCGCTTCAAAACCGCCACATGTTTCAAAACTCCGTCAGACCCATAGAATAAATCTACAATGCGTCCACGACGCCAATACAAAGGCAACAAATTTGGTTCTTTAACAAGTACAAGGTTTCCGACTTTGGGAGGGTCAGTTTTGTCAGTCCACTCAACGCGCTGCTGCAAAATATGCAAATATTCCAAAGACCAACGATGCCAGAAACTTTGGGACATCTGTTGGAGCAATTCAAAACGCGTCAATTGCGAAGATTTAATTTCCCTGAAGGGGTATTCCGGCAGGGCGTTGAGGGGCTGACCAATTAAAAAATACCAGGGGTCATTACTTTCAGGTCATTTGGGTCTGAGGAGATCGGACAGAGCGGTCGCGAATTGAGGACGGCCTCAACTTTACAAAATACCGTAACAAGTTCCTCAGATGTGAAAATAGTTTCACCAACAACACGGCGGAAAAGCGGTTTTGCTACTTTCACAATGTTTTCAAAAATGCCACCCCAATGTGGGCAGACTGGGAACTGATTTACCAATAACAATAATTACAAATTTCACTTAAATATCTAGGCCTTATAATTAGTACCGTTATCAGAACGGATCAAAGATGGTAGTCCTCAGCGGGACACAAATCTACCTAGCACTGTATATATTTAAAGATGACAGTCAAAATCCAAAACTCACGCTGCAAAGTGGCTACGAGGGCGTTGCAACCGATGTGTGCAGTATTAATGTGTCGATCGGACACCAACAACTTCACCAACGCTCCTCCCATAAGGAGCGACAAAGGATAGCGAGCACCATAAAGCAAATTCGAATTCCGAAGTCGTCCTCCGCCTCGGAGCAAACCAGATTGGTCTAAGAATAAATTAAGACGAGCGATTGAGCATTTCAATCCTGAGCATCTCTTCAGGGCCTCAATAGTCTGGTCAAAGTGCTCGTCTTGTACAGCACGAATCAACAACATCAGTAACTCTTGTCGTGCATGAGGTGACAAAACTGAGGACAACAATTCATTATTCGGCCTCCGTCCGTTACGTATAAAACGCCGGATCCAAGCGGTGACGCCTAACTATTTCGACAAAGAACTGTATGTGTCCGAAAGACAATCCAAATTGTTTGCAGGTTGCGTTTCAACAATTCCAATACGCAAAACTGGCAAAACCTCTAGAGAGGAGAACCTATTCTGGGGCCAGGACGACTTGCGATGCGTCAACCAGTCTGGTCCCCACCAAAGATAATGGTTAACTAGGGTAGGAGCCTCACAACCACGGGACGCGCAATCTGCGTCTCCTGGGACATGTCTCCAGATCGGTTTAGTCTCAGAGTTCTGACTCTGTGAGACTCTATTCGCCACAAAAACCTCCAAAGCATGAGCTGAGGTGCGAAACCAACAAAGGACTATCTCACTATCAGTCCTTCGTCCTCAATCCGCGGGGCGGAGCCCTTCAACATGGGACGCGTAAAGCCAAAACTAAAAACCGTCGGTACAACTACTAACCTATTCGTCTGCAGAACCCACTTGGTCCCGGACAAAATCAAACCCAAAACATCCGCACCCATATACGGGTCCGGGTACCAACTTCGGGTCAGCAGGAGTTAGGTCCGACGTCAATTTCACCACTGCAGGGCTAATGGTTACCTGCGGGTGTCTGCCCAAAATATCATTCAAAACAACGGCCTTGGCCAAGATTCTTGGCCCACAATGAACAGGCAAAACACAAATTTCAATATCTCCCCGTTGACCAACCGCTTCAATGCCACCCATATGTTAGAAGGGTGTCATCTACGTGGGAGACCCAATCTTTCCACTAAACAAAAAGATACAAGACAGCCTTGACAAACCGAATCCAAAAGAGCACGAATTAACAAAGATTTACCCTTCGGGCCCCAGATCATTACAGGGACAGTTGGCAGAAGGACTGTCTCTGGCTGGGCGGCTGTAGTGGAGGAGAGGGAGGCGACTACCTATTGTTGAAAACCCCACTGGGGTTGGTAGTCGTCCTGAAAAGCGGACGCTTCCTCCAATTGAGGAGGGGGTGGAGGTGTGCCCCCGCCTTTGCGAGGTATACCCCGTCGAGGATCCACCTGGGGTTGGTGGGGATGCGCTCCCCCACCTATGGGGGAGCGTCCGGCATCATCAGGGCCACCAACACCATTTTGGTCCGGACACAACACGCGGTGGTGCCTACCTTGACAGTCCAAGGATCCGACCTCTGGCAATCCCGCTGCAAATGCTGTCCCAGACAAGTGTAGCACCACTTGCGGCTGTTGGCAATTCCACGTCGGTCCTTTGTGTTCCCTTCTAGGAACTTCGGACAGGACGTGACCATATGGCCATCCGTGTTGCAATATAAGCAACGCATTCTGCGTACGTGAGTCGCTACAAATTGATGAGACTGGCGTCATGGCTCACCCATCCCACTAGTGGAGGGGCGCGCACCAACACGACGCTGGCCCGGAGAGGGCCGCTCTGGGGCCCGCAAGGGACCTTCAACACCAGAATTGTCCAAAAGGCGACATTCCTCATCCAGGAACTTCAACAAGTCATCGTAAGGGGGGAGGTATGTGGCATTATCCCCAGCATACCTCTGCTCGAACCGAACTTTCAAGTCGGAAGGCAACATTGACAGGACAAGGTGAAGTAACATAAAAGACCATTGGTCTATGGATAGGCCCAATCCCTTCAAGGCGTTCAAACAGCTAACTGACATGGTATTGCAATTAAATATCAAATAGTGAAGGAAACGTTTGGTTCACAACAGAGACCTTAGTCCAGTTGTAGACGTCTTTAGGCTTTAAATACTAATTGACACAGAACAACTCCTGAATCTATTTCATAGTGAAATTTTTTGTATCCTATGTAATCTGCTTTTGTAGTGTTTCTTAAATATAAGAATATAATATGCTCGCTCCATTATCAGAATTGCAAAATAATGTACTGTTACGAGCTGGGGTTCAGGGATAAATTAATTAAACAGCAGACTTCAATTAATCACTGTTTATTACAAAAACACTTCTTAAACAATTCTATTACTTCGCACTATTTACCGCTTTGATCGCTCTGTATCGCTTCTCAAACGAAACTGCCTCACGACGAACCCGACCGCTCTTTATAAAGCACGGAGGAAGTTTCTAGAACGTTCCACACTGTTCCAGATAATCCGAGAAACTTCCAGAACAATCGACTTTCGAACTAATTGTTCCCGAAGCGACTAGAAACTTCCAGAATGTTCGGTTCGAACCTTCTGGAAAATTCCATTCGACACGAGCTTTCGAGAACATTAGTTCCGCTATTCGATACTAGATGGCGCCACTAGTTACTACCTAGTTATTCCTCTCGTTACTAGATGGCGTTGGCCTATCTTGTAACATTGCCTCCCTCTTAGACATGCTCGTCCCGAGCATTGTTAGACCCATGATAACGGGCCAACCGATCCACATGAACGACCTTTGATGCACCTCGGGGTCCCTTTTGAATTCGGTAGGTGACGTCATTGATCTTGGTAACTACGCGATAAGGTCCATCCCATTTTGCTTGTAATTTAGGCGATTTTCCTTTGCTCCGTGCCGGGTTATGTAACCATACAAGAGATCCTTCATCGAAGCCCTTATTGTTCGCTTTCCGATCGTAGCGGGTCTTCATCCTCTCAGACATCTGTTGACCTGTCTGTCTCATATGCTCATATACATCATCCATCCTGTTTCGTAGCTCATTCGCATAATCTGTTACATTGCGTGGAGACTCAGGCGGGATACCGGTGATTAGATCTGCAGGTAATCGTAGTTCTCTGCCAAAATTAGCAAAAGCTGGTGTTACCATTGTAGTTTCATGAACAGCACTGCGATATGCCATGAGATATGGTTGAATGTGTTTGTCCCAATCCTTCTGTCTGTTTTCCACAACCTTTGCAAGATATCTCTCTAGTGACTGGTTGAATCGTTCAACCATCCCGTCTGATTGCGGATGATAAGCAGTAGTTCTGGTTTTGTGAGCACCCATCACACGGCACGTCTCCTTAAACACTTCTGACTCGAAGTTCCGGCCTTGGTCACTGTGGATTTCCAAGGGTACCCCGAACCGACAAAACACTTCGTGAACTAACTTATCAGCCACCGTAACGGCTTCTTGATTGGGGATTGCAAACACTTCCGGCCATTTTGTGAAGTAGTCCATGACGACCAAGAAGTACTTGTTTCCGCTTTGGCTTTCTGGAAATGGTCCAGCAACATCTAATGCTATACGTTCCCACGGTGCACCAACATTGTAAACCTTTAGTGCCCCTCTGCTACGAGTTTGTGGTCCTTTCACAGCCACACAACTTGTGCATTTGCGGCACCATTCCTCAACGTCCTCTCGACAATGGATCCAGTAAAATCGTTCTCGGATCTTGATTAAAGTCCTCTTAACTCCCATGTGACCCCCTGAACATCCATTGTGGTAGAGCTGTAGGATCTCCGGCACCTTAACTTTAGGTACGACCATTTGTAGATGACTCTGGTCACCGCGAGCGTTCTCCCATTTCCTGCACAGAACTCCATCCTGGATAACCAAGCTTGCCCACTGTGCCCAATAACTCTTGGTGATGGAACTGGTTGCTGCGACATCACTCCAGTGAGGCCTAGGAGCACCTGATTTCTTCCATTCAAGGATCGGTTTTAGGTCTCTGTCTTCTTGTTGAGCACTCTGCAAGGTTTCCTTCCACTCTACGCTAAGATCCGTCCCCAAAACCCGCACTAGCGTTACCTGCTTAGCTTCTTGTCTAGCACAATGTTTACATTGGTCTGGACACGGTCTTCGCGAGAGAGCATCAGCATTACCGTGCGACGTTCCGCTGCGATGTTGAATTACGAAATCAAACTCTTGCAGTAGCTCAATCCATCTTGCTACCTGTCCTTCTGGGTTCTTAAATTGCAGTAGCCATTTCAAAGCAGCGTGGTCCGTTCGCAGGAGAAATTTCCGCCCCAACAAATATTTATTGAAATGCTGTAATGTCTTTACTACAGCTAGAAGCTCCCTTCGTGTGACACAGTAGTTCCTCTCAGGTTTGGATAAGGCTTTACTGAAGTACGCAATTACAACCTCATGATCTCCTTTTCGTTGAGACAATACCCCGCCGATTCCAGTGTTGCTGGCATCTGTGTCAACTATGAATTCATTTTCGTTGTCAGGATAGCCTAGGATGGGTGCATTGCACAGATGTTCCTTTAGCTTCTGAAATGAGACGTCACAGCTCTCATTCCAGTAGAACTTTATCTTGTCTTCAGTTAGCTTATGAAGAGGTCGGGCAATGTCAGCAAAGCTCTTCACAAACCGCCGATAGTAGGAGCACAAACCGAGAAATGCCCTGACTTGCGTTTTGTTCTCCGGAACTGGTCAATCCTTGACGGCAACGAGCTTATCCGGGTCCGTTTGAATACCTTCTTCGGAAACCACGTGTCCTAAAAAGTTCACTTGCCGCCTGAACAACGCGCACTTCTTTGGACTTAGCTTTAGATTGGCTCCTCGTATCTTTGACAGCACACGTTCCAAATTGCGGAGGTGATCTTCAAACGTCCGTCCCACGATTATAATGTCATCCAAGTAGACTAGGCAGGCGTCACCAATCAGCCCAGTAAGTACCCGCTCCATCAATCTCTCAAAGGTGGCAGGCGCATTACACAGTCCAAATGGCATAACGTTGAATTGCCACAATCCCTTGCCTGTAGAGAACGCTGTCTTTTCCTTATCTCGAGGGTCTAACTCGACCTGCCAGTAGCCACTCTTTAAGTCTAAGGTGGAAAACCACTTCATTCCCGATAGCGTATCCAGCGTGTCATCGATTCTTGGCAACGGATAACTGTCCTTCTTCGTGATGTCGTTTAGTCGGCGATAGTCTACACAGAAGCGCATGCTGCCGTCCTTCTTTTTCACCAATACTACCGGTGAACACCATGGACTGGATGAAGGTTCAATCACGCCGTCTTTCACCATACCCTTGATCATGTCGTCCACTTCCCGTTCCCGTGCCACTGGAACACGTCTTGGTCGCTGGCGGATTGGTACCTCATTTCCTGTATTTATTCTGTGTTGAACTAACGCAGTCTTCCCTATGTCGGCATCATTTGTCGAGAAAATGTCGGCGAACTTGTTTAACATTAAGAAGATGCCTTGTTCTTTTCTTCTTCCGACAAGTTATTCTGGCTGTTCTTCAAAAGCGATGACACATCGAATCTTGCACTAGCTTTGGTGTTGGTTGGGTGTTCGTGGCATCTACGCATCCAAACCACTCCGTCACAAGTGCCTAATAATGTGCCTTTCTTGAGCACCAGGTCCTGGTCACTTGTGTTGAGTGCGCGTACCGATGAAACACTAGTACCTCTTACCAATGTGCGTGCAATTTTCCATGAAGCATCGTTATCTAAACCTTCTATAAGTACACATCGGTTTTCCTGACCAGAATTCCTTGGTAGACAAACTGGTATGATTGTTTCTGACCTTGGATGAAGAATAACCTTTTCTAAGCAGTACACTTTTCCCGATGCTGCACCTTCCATGAAGACTTCCTCTGAGCCACACTTTAATACACCTTGATAAACGTCGATCTCACAGTGATGTTTTCGCATGAAGTCCAAACCCAGAATGCAGTCGTCCACTATGTCGGCCACGATAACATTGTGGCGGTAAACTTTGTTTCCTAACTTCATGTCCACCTCCTTCTCACCTCGGACGGTTATGTGCTGACCGGTGGCTGTTCTGAGATGTACACCTTCATGGCTCCCGAAGAAGTCCCCAAGAAACCGTCTAGCTAGTTGGAAACTGACAACTGTCCGAGAAGCCCCAGTATCCAGTGTCAGCTTGCATGGTGTTCTGTTAATTTCGCCCTCGATGATCAGGCTGTTTCCGTCACAGGATTGTGAGATTGAGATCCTTGGGGCTCTTCCATAACCAGCCAGCACCCGCCCCTTAGTCCTGGCATCTACTCGTTTCCCTGCTGCTGTTGCCCAGCAGGGACGTCAGATGATCCTACCAATGGCGACTGCTTCCCACCGTGGGGAGGCCTTCGCTTCGGGCAGCTCAATCGGATGTGGCCTCTCTCTCCGCAGCCATAGCATCGGGGTGAAGTTGTAACCTCCCTGATTCGGTGAGTTCGTTCGTCCCGCCGTACTGCCTCCACCTCCAAAGCATGGGCTAGAGCATCCTTGAGGTCCTTGAAATGACCTAGCCTTACTGCAGCCCTAACCTCCAGGTCGCGGATCCCATCCGTGAACGCCTGTACGAGGTTCCCGTCGATCAGCAAAGTTGACGACTGGTAAGCCTTCCGAACCAGCTTTTCCACCTCCAGAGCCCACTGCTGAAGAGTTTCACCAACCCGTTGCGACCGGTCTTTCAGTTGGGCCCGAAACACATGTTCCAGGTGCGCGTCGCCGTATCTAGCTTCTAATGCTTCCAGAAGCTTCTCGAAAGTGACGTCTTTGCCCAGCGCCTCTAACACAGTCAAGGCCTGGTCGCGAAGGCCCAAGGTAAGAGCAGTCAAGGCCTGTTCTTTAGTCCACCCATTCGATTTCATCACGGCCTCAAACTGAATTTTGTAGGCGGACCATGACGAAGAGCCATCAAATGGTGGCACTTTAAAACCACGAGGCGAAGGTGCCACTACCGCAGCTGCCCCGATCCCATCCCCAGACTTGAGGCCACGTATTGACTTCTCCATTTCGACGATGCGGGTCTCATGTTGCTGGATCTGGTCCTTTACCTCTTTCATCTCCTTACCAATGGCTCCGCGGAGGTCCTTAATTACCAAAAGCTGCTCCTCCTGACGGCGAGCTTGCTCTTCCTTGTCACGCTGTAGCTGCTCCTCTAAGCGGCGCGCCTGCTCCTCCTGACGGCGAGCCTGCTCCTCTTGACGACGGGCCTGCTCCTCCTTGTCACGCTGCAGCTGCTCTTCCAAGCGGCGAGCCTGCTCCTCCTGACGGCGAGCCTGTTCCTCCTTGTCGCGCTGCAGCTGCTCTTCCAAGCGGCGAACCTGCTCCTCCTTGTCGCGCTGCAGCTGCTCTTCCAAGCGGCGAGCCTGCTCCTCCTGACGGCGAGCCTGCTCCTCTTGACGGCGAGCCTGCTCCTCCTTGTCGCGCTGCATCTGCTCCTCCATGCGGCTAGCCTGCTCCTCCATGCGGCGAGCTTGCTCCTCCTGACGGCGAGCCTGCTCTTGTGGCGAGTCTCTCTGTCAGGCGACGCCGACGATTGAGCTGGTTCCGCTGCAGCCGCGGAGTCTCGATGTCCACTTGATGACGGTGAGGGAGCGTCTCCAAAGCGCCTCTGGTCTACGTCTTGCTGGCGCTGACTCCTGGTACGCATCCCTTCCGTTTCTTCCTTCGGTAGAACCGGCATAATTTATCCCGTACTTCTGACACCAATTTGTTACGAGCTGGGGTTCAGGGATAAATTAATTAAACAGCAGACTTCAATTAATCACTGTTTATTACAAAAACACTTCTTAAACAATTCTATTACTTCGCACTATTTACCGCTTTGATCGCTCTGTATCGCTTCTCAAACGAAACTGCCTCACGACGAACCCGACCGCTCTTTATAAAGCACGGAGGAAGTTTCTAGAACGTTCCACACTGTTCCAGATAATCCGAGAAACTTCCAGAACAATCGACTTTCGAACTAATTGTTCCCGAAGCGACTAGAAACTTCCAGAATGTTCGGTTCGAACCTTCTGGAAAATTCCATTCGACACGAGCTTTCGAGAACATTAGTTCCGCTATTCGATACTAGATGGCGCCACTAGTTACTACCTAGTTATTCCTCTCGTTACTAGATGGCGTTGGCCTATCTTGTAACAGTACTCACATTTCACACCAGAGTGCTTTGTAAAAATATTTCGCATAAATAATTTTACATTTTAAAAGTATCTGCGCACTTTACATGTTCACCATAACACATATGTTTTTTCATGAAAAGCTTTCTATATAGGTATTGAATCAAATCCGTCGAAAGAATAAAAAATGTGATGGGATTAACAAATTTTTCAGCGAATAAACGGTTTTATTTTCATTAAAAGAAAAAGTTCAAAATTTTTGGCGCTAACTGCCGTTGTAAATGTCAGTTTATTTAGTAAACATGTTATTAATTTGTGAATCGCGATGAAATTGACTATGAAATCAAACGATACGCTGCATATACATTTAAATAATCTCATTTATTTAAATAATCTTAGGTCAGCCTAATCCACTAATGATAGAAGTTTGAAATTTTGAGAGAATATTGATTTTATACTGTAGGTGTCATTTAAGAAAGGAATTTTCGAAGTTCATCCCCTAAAAGAGCGAAATAGGAGATGAAAGTTTGTATGATCATTTTACTTACTCTAAGACAGTCTGGGAGCTCAGTTAGATTTGCCACAACTTACCAGGAGACCAGAATCCTGATGTAAAAAAACCTAGGCTAGAATCATAAGTACAAACTACCAGGAGAACAGAAAAATAAAGAAAAGAAGTATATCCGAGGATGGAATCTTGTGTGGTAAAGAATCTCGAACTACCAGGAAATCAGAATCATGGAGGAGTAGAGAATTACAAAATCTATATTATCCAGAGCGAATACGGGCCAGGCAGCTATTAGTTTATAAGCTTAACTTCTTTTGAAATGTTCGGAGATTCACATCGAAGTTTTCTAAGTCGTCTCATATAGGGAAAGCCCGCAATTTCTTCGTTAGATTTGTTAATTCGTTTCTTTGTTTATCCTCGTGCTGGAACGCCTTGGAGCAATTACTCCAATGAAGCACAAGTACTTCAGATTATGCTGCTTTCTAACAGTGCGCGGTGGAGTGTTGAAAATCGGTTGTTCGTTTTTATTTAACAGACAAATCCGCCGGCTTTGTCTGTTAAATGAAAACGAACAATGTTCTTTTAAAGTCTGAAAATGAACCATTGACCAAAAAGCTCCTATCTGAAACTTTTCGGATATATTCTCGGTATGCAAGCCGCATCTACTCAACTATCAACTTTTCGCCGTGAATATACTTGCTCAAAAGCCCTGCCCTCTCTTATACTATAAACACACATATGATAACCATGATGTCATATGTACTCGTATCTATGTGCAAAGTGTCGAATTCCTTATTCCTCGAAGGTATACAATCAAATACTTTATCTTATGTTGTATAACTTCCAATAAAGAAAAAACTCTCATTATAATTTTATTAAACCGTGGAATTAAATCTACTTGTAATTTATTACAAATTGTAGCGCTTTTGCCGACAAAATGAATGTTTATGACGGCTGACCGCGACCCCATGTGGGCCTACGGAATTACGTGATACATACAGTATTACACGCTTTCCGTACGTTTGTACATTAAACTCATGTTTATTTTAATATAACTGTTGAATTGAAAATCAAACGTTAACATTAAAGGCTGTTGAGGTATGCTCAAAAGGATTTATTACACTGATTTCGGTTCGTGGATATAAAATATTAATCGCAGAGATGGTTTTTCTACTTAATAACATACGACCTTTTTATGTGATTTCATTTTTCTGAAACAATCATTCATATTTGAATCTTCGTATCATGCCCTCCAAATAATTGAGGCAAATTTCGAGAATACATATAAAAACTTGCCTCGATTGATCAACTTAGACTTGACCTTACAGGTAACACAGTTCAGAGACAAGTAACTAAAAGTACAATAACAATAGTTTCAATTACGAAAATAATCACCTTACATGTACTAGGTAAACAGGTCCATCCAATAGGAAAATATGACTTTTCAATAGACATCGTGGACTTTTCCAATCAATGTTAGACACTCGGACGTAGTACGGGGAACAGTTTGCTATCGTCATATCTAAAAGTGGTGTGTATCGTCAAGTTGGCCCATGTTAGTGGCGTTAAGTTGGCTCGAGTCATGACGCTTTCTGGGATGCTGCAAACATGTCAGGGATACACGGATGAAAAGTTTGTTAGAACAAGATGATGTTGAGTGCTTGATGTAAAGAGCAGCTGAGGCTCTTGACAAGCGTCATTCAATGTCAGCGATGGCCATGGTCGAGATGCCAAAATGTAAGGGATTGGTGACGTGACATTTCGATAGCGTTTGACAATCCCATCAATATTTTACACTTTTCAAATCGCCATAACGACTCTTACGTTGATAAAATGTCACTTGTCTTGCGCCTCAACTCCTCTGGTGGCTAATAACAGTCGCACGGGTCGATCTTCTAAGTTAAGCTACGCTTACCGAGGTCGGCACGATATATGTGACCCTAATATAGCGAGAGTCCTCCGTGCCTAGCAAAGCATGTTAAGCTGTTGGCCTCGAATGTTATACAATTAAGAATGTAATTTAGTAAATCTTTGACAGTCGACAGTCGTTACGGAAGTCAGAAGATAGAAAATCGGACACCAGTCTTGCCAAGGGGTGTTTGTTACGATTGTTCTATCTCAAGATGGCGGGTTGGTCTTGGTCGTTTGTGTGATGCACATGCACATTGTTTCTTTGTGCGTAAGCTCGGGAGCGCTCAGTATCGCCTGAGCAAGAATGATAATCACGCAAAAGTGCAAGAGTCATGGTTTACCTACTTCAAAGTAGGTATATCTATTCCTAGTTTTAAATAAACGTTTAACTGTTTGCGGTAAATTTAAATAGCTACGCTGCCCGTCACTTAGTAACACACCTTCCATTAATATATGTGAACGATGTGAAATTAATAAGTATCATCTGAATGTGCTACGTCAAATAAATCTTAATTATTTTATTGAGCAATCAAATCATTTACCGTAATTAGAGTTAATGCACAGTTGCGCTATTTTCAAATAATCTGAATCTTTAGCGGCACTATGGAGTTTGTCGAATGGTTTTATCGGTTGTTAACTGAGGTAATATCATTGTAATCAAAGTTTAGAATGTTATGAAACATGGCACGTGGTTAGAGCCACCCTAGTTGCGTAACTGTTTTGACAGTTCAAAGCTCGCAAGTTCTCTTTCATTTTGACAACACGATAGTATTCATTGCGAGTTTTACGCTGTCGAGTAGACGGATTTTTAAACATAATGGCTCCTTTCGATGAAAATGAGTTACAGGCAGGCTTGTTCGTACCTGGGTCAGAACCAAATTTTTGACTTCATCGCACAACGGAAAATGTGTCACACTGGAAAATAAATGTAGCACAATATAATTATTAGGGTGTGGTGTAATATTCTAGGTAGGCACGTGGATATTCTATTTACTTACCTAAAATCTTACAACTATTTACACACACCCTAATAATTATATTGTGTACATTTATTTTCCAGTGTGACACATTTTCCGTTGTGCGATTACGTCAATTATTTGGTCCTGACCCACCTCCAAGCAAGTTAAAGTATTTTGTTTCGAGCCTATTGCTCAACTCATTATACGATTGCCCTGTAGGTGTCATACTTGCAGAAATCCTACAGCGTTCTCCGCGTTTGATATAATAATGCGCTGATTACGCTGCTGCGACTGCCTCGCTTCTGCAGCGCAACGAGAATGTTCGCTGGAGTGCGCATTCAATGTTTTTACTATTGCTCCTTTTGTGAGAATTTTAGTGAATCAGACTCAAAAGCATAGCTTGATTGATATAATTAAATTTTATATTTCAGCTCATTTTCAAAGTTCATTTTCTGAGTTTCTCATGTAAAAGAAATAACGTAGTGTTATTTTCCTATTGACTGATTGATTGATTTTTCACTATAAGACAGCTTTTAGGTCCACACCTAAAAGCTGTCTTATAATGAATTAATAATACGATATGATTCAGTGTTTGAGGGAACTACCTGGTCTAATGCCTACTTATGTGCTTAACGGAAATAAAACACTGTATATACACGTATAATCTCATTTACTGAATTGAAATTATTAAAAAAGAAAACAAAATGAATGCTAAACTAAAATTACTAAGTTTATAAGATACCTCTTCTAGGAACGGTAAACATTGATGAAAAAATTAAAAAGGCTTAATAATAGAATACAAAAATGAAAACTGTTGCCTCAAGGACAAAGTAAGCCATAGAATAGAATAGAATAGAATAGAATATACTTTATTGTACACCATAAAAGTTATACATCCATTTTATAAGAAAAACTTAATTATACGGGTACAAAGGCGGTCTTATCGCTGACAGCGATATCTACCAGACAACCTTTGGGTGGACTGAAAGAACTTATAATGAGAAAGGGGGTAGTCTGTGGTGTACTGTACATTAAAACATAAATATATACAAAACTATATTGTTACAATAAATACTATCCATAAACTTAAATACACAAATACTTACATACATATATACTTAAATACATACATATACAATATTACATATAAATCAATGAGATTATACTTCAACATTTACTGAAATTTTTACGGTGGGTTTTCGCCCATTTGACAGTAAATCAGCTAGAGTTAGGTTTTTCTGCACTGAGTAGTGCTTATGAGTGTTGGTGATAGTGCAACTATTATTTTTATCAACTTCACATCTTGAACCCTCATGGTTACCAACACATTCGCACATTGCCTCATCCTCTTCGTCCAGGGAACAGACGCCGTCGTTCAGACAGTAACCATGACATACGGACACCTCACACCTGTCTCCGGTGAAACCAGGATTACAACTGAAATAATAAAAATTTGGAACATGGGTTTTTTCCATACTAAACAGGAATACCATCAGAAAGAATAGAATTTATTGTACCTGCATGTACGATGTCCCTCATCATTGAAACTACAGTGACCTTGCAGGCAATAATTCAGACAGTCTGATACCTCGCATCTGTCACCTGAATAACCTCCTTCACACTGACAGATTGGGTCACTGTTCTCATTTAAGGAGCAGTTACCGTTATTTAAACAATAACCATAACACACGGAGACTTCACACCTGTCCCCGATGTAACCGGGATTACAACTGAAATAATGAAAATGTCGAACATGGGTTTTTTAACTACATTAAAACCATCAGAAGGAATAGGATTTATTGTACCTGCATGTAGGATGTCCGTCATCATTGACACTGCAATTGCCTAGATGGCAATAGTTCAGACAGTGTGATAACTCGCAACTGTTGTTTAAACCGTAACTACGACACAGAATAGCGTGAAGGGAGACATCTTCGGTGTAACCAGTATTATCACTGAAATAACGAAAGTTTAAGTGTTTTGGTCATGATGAACATTTGACTAAGAATAACAATGTAGAATAAGTTTTACCTGCATTTAAGAAGTCCCTCTTCATTGACTCTACAGTTACCGGTGTCATCAGGTGTTACTGTCATTGTTGGCATTAGATTTGTTAGTGATTCGCAATCCGGCATTCTCTTGATTCCTTCATTTTTTTCATAGTTTGCGACTATACTGAGTGACTGGTCAGTATTGAAGCTACCGATCATTTTAGGGTTCAAACCCGTCTTTGGAAATTGCCAAACAGCTTTCTGGTTTCCGCTACTTGTCATCCAGTAAATGTAATCTTTTAAGACGGTCAACTCATTTGGGGCAGTAATATAATAATAATTTAGGGTTGATGCTATTTCATAGGCTGAACCATTCAGATACCAACGATTTAGATATCTAATAGTACATGTTTCACAACCATCAATATAATAAATTTCATGTTTATGTTGGTCCATGGCCAAGCTATATAGCGGATAAAGATCTACTAAAACCTTTCTTTCGGCACCGTCAAATCGAGCCCCCTCCAGGTAATGCTTTACATCTACCGTAATGTTCGTGTTGGTCCAGTAAATGTTTCTGAAAATTAAGGACCACTTTTAATGATTGTTCACAAAATCGAAAGAATTACCGTAGGGTTAGTACCCAAATAAAAAAATTATAGCTCGCTCCATAGCGCGCAGAGCATTTGCTCGGAGTATCTTCAAAGGACAATTCAAAATATAATTTAATTTTGGAGCTTATCCGCAAAACTGGTCACCTGGAACCACCGACATAGCTTACATGGTAAGCTAACTGAGAGGCATTGCAGTGGGCTAGCCGTGTTTGTCGACAGCACGATGCAGTGGTCGATAGAACAATCTAATCCTGTGGTGGAGACTGCATATAGGCAAGCTCAGAGTAAGACACCCGTGGAGCAAACTGATTGCGGAAGACCGAAGATCGGGTGTTATGGCGCAGCTTGAGAAAATCATTTAGTGCATAAGTGAGCTGTTATGTTATAATTTTTCACTATAATGGCTACGTACCCTTTACAGCTATCCACAATAATATCAGTTGGTGTCCCGTCATCAATTTTGATTAAAAGATTTCCGTTAAAATTGTTATCAGATCCGCGTTTTAATGAAATCCAATTAATACTTTTTTCATTGGTATCAGTGAAGAAGAGAATTTCTGTTCTCGGATCGTAGGCGAGACTATGAATGTTACGACCATTTCTTTTGATAAAACATTTTATTTTCATGGTAGATAAGTAATATCCACATACAGCGTCGTTGTTGTCCTGTTTGTCAACGTACAGCATCATGTTTTGAGCTTCAACGTAAGCTAATCCAGCGAGGTTTCGGGAATCCAAATGTACAGAGTTTGTTCTGGTTCCGTCGGTATAAAATATAATTTCATCTCCTACGCTAACAGCGATATCTAAAACAAAAGAATAGCATTTTAGTTTACTTAACGCCAATTCTTCAATTTTCCGATAAGTATGGAGTAAGGAATAAAATGACGATTAGATAGTTTTTGTATAGAAATTATGTCAAAGCACCATATTCTTCAGATAAAATTTATTTGATTATTGTGATGTTCAGGGTCGCATATTTCATATAAAACTCAACACACGATAAAAAGTACAGTTCGATAGAACAGCAAACAATTCCGCAGGACGCATATTGGGCTGGATTCTGTGTTGTTTTATCAAAAAATTCAGTTGTTGCCCAATATACTAAGTTATATATAAAGTAATTGTACTTTTATGAAACTCAAATTGTGCTCACTGTTAGACGCGGAGAATAAAATATTAAAAGCTTTAAAATATACCTACATAAAGTAAGTATATTTTCCTGTTTTGTATGAACTAACTGTACGTTAATTATATTTCACGACTGCTGATAAGTTATATGATATATATATTCTATTTATTAATGCCCGATAAGAGATAACTAGGAAAATAAAACCAATAAATAATACTACTGCAAAATAAAATATAAGGAAACAGGTGTTCTGGGAAGATAAACTTCATTAAGAAAAATAATAACAATAGTAAATGCAGGACGGGGCAGATTAAGTAGTAATTAAATTTCGTAACGCACGTTTGTAAAAACAAGTGCGAGTCGGACTCGCGCACGAAGGGTTTTGTATCATCATCGTAAAAAACGGCAAAAAAATCACGTTTGTTGTATGGGAGCCCTACTTAAATATGTATTTTATTATGTTTTCAGTATTTTTTGTTATAGTGGCAACAGAAATGCATCATCGGTGAAAATTTCAACTGTCTGCTATCACGGTTACGGCCTGGTGTCAGAAGGACAGACAGACAGACAGAGAGACGGATCGCGGAGTCTAATAGGGTCCCGATTTCACCATTTGGGTACGGAACCCTATAAACAGCAATGTAAAAATTCTACCTTAAATCAATTACAATAAAATTCTAAATAAAATATCATATATAAAATAAGCGTATCATGACGGAACGGCTGCACCTATTGGCTATATACTTTTTTGTTGTGATTGTAATTCTCATTGTTTTTAATACAAACTTTTTGAAGAGAAAGAAGATATAATACGGAGGTATTGGACTCATCAGATACATAACCAATGAGTCCAAACTTGATGGTGTTATCTTGTCTGGTTGAGGAGTTGCTATGGACATTTAAGACATTTGAGCTCCATTCTGAGACAACTTCCATGGTACTATATTATTTCAATGTCTAGTTAATTACTTAAATTCGCCAAGTTGCAGCTTAATCGGATGCCGTTTGAAAAATTGAAAATCTTACTAGTTTCCGGATACAAAAAACACCGAAAGCAACGTAATTTAAAGCTTGTAACAAATAACATTTTAAAAATAAAAAGGCCCTCCAACACATTTTTATTTTATGCTACATAATTTATTTAATATTAGACACGCTTCGATCAACAATCTATTGAACGAATTGTGACACGATATCTTGCGAAAACATCCTCGATTCAAACAGTAAAACGCCCATAACGCATGAATGACACTCATCAAAATCGGTTCATTCGCTTGGGAGCTATGATGCCACAAACAGATGTGAATATTGTTGAAGAACTCTTTAATAAATGATTTCAAATTTCGGTATGGCTGCATTCGCACGTCTGTTTATTTATTTTTATTTTATTTTACCCCATACCACAACAAAAAATAAACCAAAAAAAACATTAGATTCGGAAGTTGGTGTTTCTGATATCGTTGTTTCATTTTCTTACATTGACTTCCGAATTGAAGTTATTCACTTTGTAGTATTTTTATCACACATACGTATTTTAAATTAAGTTTTTATTCTAATTAAATATTTAAAAATATGTTCATGAGCTCAGATTTTTTTTTGGTAGTCGTTTTTTTAATATAACCTTTAAATTTAAGGGGTAAATATTTTATTTTGTAAATTTCCGCCCTGACTTAAAACAAAAACACTAGTTTTTTAACCATTACGAGAAGAAATTGATTTTTGTATTCATTAGGAGCGCTAATAGTTCAAATACTCAAGAATAAATTGCAGCTTATGACAAGGTTCAAACCTAATTTTCTTGGTCTATATAATCTAATAATATTTATTAAAACTTCATGCACAATAGCAAATAATAACACAAAAAGAAAAAGGCGGGATCCTTAGGCATCGAGTTAACTTTAGTGAGAGAAAAGTAGGTAAAAAAATCAGAGATAATTTTTGGGACTTGTGAGTACAAGGCCTCATTTGCTTTTGAATTCATAACAAAAATCGTAGAATGCAAAACCTCTGCCTAAGTATAAGTAGTCGTTTAAAAGCAACGGCAAAGGTTACTTCTAGGTAAGCGTGCTTCACCTTCAACCAACATCATCGCTCTCCATCAGATGAGATAGTGGTCATGCGCGAGCCGATCTATAAATAAAACTTTATCACAAAAAATAAACCGACTTCTAAAGCAAAACACTAAAAAGTGCAATAATAACTTTCGTTTCGGAAGTCGGTGTTGGCCAACGAAAAAAACAAGAGGTTCCAAAAACACCGACTCGACTCTCTTTTTAGTTTTGATACCCTATTATAAAAAAATGCAGATCTATAGTAAGTTACCTATCTAAAGGATTGACAAAATACCCATAATAACTTTATTTACACGTTTTATTAGTCGCAAAGGAGTTCGGAATGCTAAACCGATTTTGATGAAACTTGCACTGTTCTCAAAGTTGAGATATACTACTACTTAATCCAATAAAAATGAATTAAAGAATGATCACGATCCGATAAGTGGTTTTGGAGACATGCGTGGCCAAACATACATTCAAACAAAGAAACATACACTTATGAAAGGCAAACGTGTTACGTATGCACGCAACCCATACAGAGTAAAATATTATGTGAATATTATGCTATTACTACAACATTACATACATACTTGTCGTATTGATTACTTCCTTTTTTTGAAGTCGGTAAAAAATTATAAACCAGCAGCCTTATTGCGTAATGAATTCGGAAAGAAAAAAGTACAAAGAGTATGAAAAATCGACCAAACACATGAGAGAGAAAAACGCGATGTGGCTTTCCGTCTATGTGATTAGTCGATTTTACATACTCTTTGCTCTCTGCTCTTTCCGAATTCATTACGCAATACGGCTGCAGGTCCTCGAACTCACCCCAACAGTGCGCTGCCCCCATGCACATCGTCACAAGCACCAGCACACACCGAGCTCTGCACATTTTATATTCAGAATGCAACGTTGATTCTACAGAGGTAGATGGTGCGATGACCACCCTTGATCGCTCTATGAATATTAATACAAATGCCTGGCTCCGCAAACTTAACAGGATAAAGAACAGTGTTCTCTTATCGGAAACCACAAGCTTGTTATTTGTTCATATTTTTATTATCAAAATGTATGTAGCTAATTACTACCAGCTCTATAGATTAAGTAAATTTTGTTTGTCTTCGGGTTCTTGACAATATCCTTTAAAAATAAAGAATGAGCAATGCTCTTGTTGAGCAATTCTCTTGTTAAATACAGGTCTTCGGGTCCTAAGCCAGGAGCTCAAAGCTGGGGCCCATAGCAGCTTTGGGACTCCTGGACCCTGTCTGAACCTGTATCCCACGAAACTGCCGTAACGCAGCAGTGGAAAGCTAGTGGATTCGTTTCTTATTGGGAGATATACTGGTTCCTACTACAGGTGTAAGGTGGCACAAGGGTTGGGCGGTACTATTACAGTCACTTACCTGAGATTCCTGCGGAAGACTCCTGGGGGTCGATCAATACCGTGCCGTGCCGGGAGATTAGGAATAGGAGAATATACATAATATTAGGACAATAAGGGATAAACTGACGGCTGTCTAGACCGAAGAATCCGGCCGGCGTCCACTAGGCAGCACGTTCCCGCAAAAGCACTTCGATGTGCGTGAAATATACTCAAAACCGACTGCGCGGGCGCCCCACAATTCCGATAGATAAACACATCTCAATTAGATATATTTCCACAAGAACCCGAATTTCTAGAGTGTCCGTTACAAATTTTCTTTCTCAACCCTTGTCTTGTGTCAGCTGTCAATCAAAAGCTGTCAAATCGCTGACAGCCAACTGGCACGGTGTTGCAACTACTTGGACAAGGCCATTATAAATTATCTGCCTTCGGATCATAGTGGGCTACTGGTGAAATTTGAGTCCATTATGCTAATAAAACAAGTGCAGATTCAATTCAGACCAATAACATCCGGTAAATTAAATAAATTTAACAGCACTTTAATTGGCAAGTTAAGCGATCAGGCCTTCACAGTGAATGATGGTAATATTTTGAATGATGAAGTTTTTTCAGTGGTTCAAAAAGAGTTCAATAACACTTTTAAGAAGATAGCTAAAACTATATGCCCTTAGTTTTTATTTAGTGACTGGGCGACTACAGGACTTAGAAAAAGTAGAGAAAGACTTTACGAGCTATATGGCCTTAAGCCTTGTATTAACACTGAAACGTTTCATAAGTATGTTGCTACTTACTCAAGAATTTTTAAAAATACATGTAAGGCAGCTAAGGCCTTGTACATTAGAAATAAGGTTAAATTTGCAGAAAATAAAAACAAGACGGTTGATTGAATTAGCTCAACCAGGTTTCAGACTGTCTAAAGTAGCCTCATCTTTCATGGGGTACTACACAAAATGTTACGATAAAATTCCTCTGTTTATGGGATTACATCACTGATAAAAATGCTTGGCTCAATGCTAGTCTTGCTCCACAACCACTAGGGCACAAAACAAGTGATATGCAGAACATTATTGTTTTGTAGTATTATTGGACCTGCTGAAGACTGTATGAATATATTTGTACTAGCACTCCGCCCGCGACTTCGTTCGCATGATTTTGTATTTTATTCAACTAAATTATGTGCAGTTAGTGAAGGCGATCAAAAATAAGCTATTGTTAAATCAATAATAAATGGGATATCGTAGATATCTAGGGTTTAAGTAAGGATTTAGAGAACATAGAACCTCCTCCTTTTTGGAAAGTCTGTTAAAAATCTTATTCCTAGGGCAATAATAAATTGCCAGCATTAGTTTTTCAGAATTACCCCCATAAGGTGTTTTAGGTGTGTCAACGGTTTTTTGAAGAATCTTACGGCACTAAGATGACCTCTTCCTCGATTTGGAACTACCGAACTGGACCGTTTGTCCAGTGTTTGTTGACGGAGATATCGGTGAACATACACAAAAAATAATTAAGTACCTTACTAAAGGCAAATTGCCTATTAGGTCCACCTAAAAAGTGAAAACAAAATATCTGTTTTCAAAAAAATACTACCGACATCCAACTAAACACACTACAAAGTGAAAAATAACTTTCTTTTTCGAAGTCGGTGTCCATAACTAACTATCCGCGATAGGATTTACCCCCAAGCTGCTTCAACTTTTCTCGAGCTATTTTACTAACCGTCTTCAATATGTCCAACTCTTCGGGCATAAATCTAACACATATGAAACTAGTTCTGGGGTGAGTCAAGGTAGTACCCTCGGACCACCACAATTTATTATCATGGCCAATGACCTGCCGAAGGTCATTAGGACGGCACAGTGCCTTATATTTGCTGATGATTTGAAGCTATTCTTGGGTATCAATAGCGTACTAGACTGTGAGGCGATGCAGAGGGATATTGATATGGTTGTAAAATGGAGCGAAGACAATCACTTAGAATTTAACATCTCTAAGTGCAAGACCATTACCTTTTCTCGATCGCGTGCGCCCATTCAGAATGACTACCACATATCGGGTGTCCCTCTGGAACGCGTCACTGAAATCAAAGACCTAGGACTGACTTTAGATGCTACTCTGACTTTTAATCGGCATATTAGCAATATCTGTGCCAAGGCATTCCAATCGCTTGGTTTTGTCATGAGGCAGGCCAGTGGGTTTGAGGACAAGAGTGCCATTATGGTACTGTACTATTCCTTCGTGCGTAGTAAGCTTGAGTATAATTCGCTGATATGGGATCCGCACGAGCAAAAATATAAGCTCATGATAGAACGGGTTCAACGCAAGTTTGCTCGTTACCTGTACAAAAAAATGTATGGGTACTATCCCTATTTGTATCCGTCTCTGTTTGTCGCGGGAATGGTGGGCATCAACACGCTGGAACTGCGACGTAAGTGTGCGCTGTTGATGCACTACTACCTACTGCTGAACTATAAGATCGACGACTCGTCCACGCTAGCTCGCTGTTCACTATTCGCTCCGGCCCGAATGCGGGCGTCGCGAGCTTGTGCCCCGCGCTGGCTTTTCGCGGCTCCGCCCTCACGTACCCTGACAGCTCGTCATGCTCCTACAGCCCAGGCGCTCAATTTGCTGAACGGCCTAATTTCTCAGGAACCTGGCGTCGACATATTTATGCTCAATGGAAAAACAATGTTAAATGTGTGTATTAGGTTTTTTAGTTTATAAGTGTTATTATATGTGTAGTGGTGGCTTGCTGTACGCTTTGGTGCAAACTGTAATTACAGCAAGTAATTGTTATAAAAATAAATAAATAATAAATAACGAAAAAAATTGGTACCTACCAAAGACACCAACTTCGAAAAATAAATTTATTTTTCACTTTGTAGTGTTTTTAGATGGAGGTCAGTAATATCTACACAATTAAATATCTCTTTAAAGGTTGAATTTCCAAAACTCTCTCCTTAGTGCTCACCTACATCATTAAAAGAAGCTATGTTTAATAAAAAACTTCAAAAATCTTGATCACCCCCTAAATAGTATTTTGGGGATAGTTCCGAAAAACGAATAACTAATAGCAACCCACATTATTTATTATGGTTAGTTTGTGCAAAATTTCAAGTTTTTTAAACCAAGATCTGCACCCCCCCCCCCGCCCCCCCTCCTAATCATCTTTTAGGGGTAGTTTCGAAAAACTAATGATATCCTTTAGTATTTGTCCCAAGTTTCAAGTTTATTAATCCAAGAAATGAGATTTTCCATACAAACTTTAAATCGTATTTTAGGAGAAGTTTTGAAAAACTTGTAATGACAACCTTTACTTTAAAATCAATAAAAAAATATTTGCTGTTAGTATTGATGCCAAGTTTCAAATATATAAGCCCAACAAATTGCCACCTTTAACCTCTATTAGGGGTAGAATTTCCGAAAATCAATAAACTCATTACTTTTTTATTAATCAATAGCGTAAACCTACTATTTTAGATATTTTACCTTCCAAACCGAAAAAGTTTCATATAAAGTATCAACCCCTACTTTATTCCCCTTAGGGGTAGAATTTTTAAAACCTAATAATTACATGAATTCTTTTTAACAACTCCAACTCTAATTTACAAACTATAGAAATTACATACAAACTTACAACCCCCTTTTTAGCCCCGTTAGGGTTGGCATTTCTGGAAATAATTAAACTCATTGTTTTTTTATTAATCAGGAGCGAAAGTCTACAATTTTAGATGTTTTACCTTCCAAACCGAAGAAATTTCATATAACGTTACAACCCCTATTTTATCTCCATAGGGGTAAATTCATGGTATTTTTTATCTACCTAGAGATTAAATCTAAAATTTCACGTGTGCAACTTTCAAACTGTAGAAATTACATACAAACTTTCAACCCCCTTTTTACCCCCTTAGGGTTGGAATTTAGAAAAACCAATAAAAACATTAATTATTTTTATCAACCAAGAGCGTAATGTAGAATTTCATGTGTCCAATTTGCAAACTGTAAAAACTTCATACAAACTTTCAACCCCCTTTTTACCCCCTTAGGGGTCGAATTTCCATAAACCAACAAATATATTAATTCTTTTTACGAACCCAAAGCGTAAATCTAAAATTTCACGTGTCCAACTTACAAACTGTAAAAATTTTATACAAACTTTATACCCCCTTTTTACCCCCTTACGGGTCGAATTTACAACAACCAATAAATATATTAATATTTTTAAGAACCAAAAGCGTAAATCTAAAACTACACGTGTCCAACTTACAAACTGAAGAAATTACAAACAAACTTTCAACCCTCTTTTCCCTTAGGGGTCGAATTTCCATAAACCAACAAATATATTAATATTTTTAAGAACCAAAAGCTTAAATCTAAAACTACACGTGTCCAACTTACAAACTGAAGAAATTACAAACAAACTATCAACCCTCTTTTCCCTTAGGGGTCGAATTTCCATAAACCAACAAATATATTAATTCTTTTTACGAACCAAAAGCATAAATCTAAAATTTCACGTGTCCAACTTACAAACTGTAAAAATTTCATACAAATTTTCAACCCCCTTTTTACCCCCTTAGGGTTGGAATATAGAAAAACCAATAAAAACATTAATTCTTTTTACGAATCAAAAGCATAAATCTAAAATTTCACGTGTCCAACTTACAAACTGTAAAAATTTCATACAAATTTTCAACCCCCTTTTTACCCCCTTAGGGTTGGAATATAGAAAAACCAATAAAAACATTAATTCTTTTTACGAATCAAAAGCATAAATCTAAAATTTCACGTGTCCAACTTACAAACTGTAAAAATTTCATACAAATTTTCAACCCCCTTATTACCCCCTTAGGGTTGGAATATAGAAAAACCAATAAAAACATTAATTATTTTTATCAACCAAGAGCGTAATGTAGAATTTCATGTGTCCAATTTGCAAACTGTAAAAACTTCATACAAACTTTCAACCCCCTTTTTACCCCCTTAGGGGTCGAATTTCCATAAACCAACAAATATATTAATTCTTTTTACGAACCCAAAGCGTAAATCTAAAATTTCACGTGTCCAACTTACAAACTGTAAAAAATTTATACAAACTTTATACCCCCTTTTTACCCCCTTACGGGTCGAATTTACAAAAACCAATAAATATATTAATATTTTTAAGAACCAAAAGCGTAAATCTAAAACTACACGTGTCCAACTTACAAACTGAAGAAATTACAAACAAACTTTCAACCCTCTTTTCCCTTAGGGGTCGAATTTCCATAAACCAACAAATATATTAATATTTTTAAGAACCAAAAGCTTAAATCTAAAACTACACGTGTCCAACTTACAAACTGAAGAAATTACAAACAAACTATCAACCCTCTTTTCCCTTAGGGGTCGAATTTCCATAAACCAACAAATATATTAATTCTTTTTACGAACCAAAAGCATAAATCTAAAATTTCACGTGTCCAACTTACAAACTGTAAAAATTTCATACAAATTTTCAACCCCCTTTTTACCCCCTTAGGGTTGGAATATAGAAAAACCAATAATAACATTAATTCTTTTTACGAATCAAAAGCATAAATCTAAAATTTCACGTGTCCAACTTACAAACTGTAAAAATTTCATACAAATTTTCAACCCCCTTATTACCCCCTTAGGGTTGGAATATAGAAAAACCAATAAAAACATTAATTATTTTTATCAACCAAGAGCGTAATGTAGAATTTCATGTGTCCAATTTGCAAACTGTAAAAACTTCATACAAACTTTCAACCCCCTTTTTACCCCCTTAGGGGTCGAATTTCCATAAACCAACAAATATATTAATTCTTTTTACGAACCCAAAGCGTAAATCTAAAATTTCACGTGTCCAACTTACAAACTGTATAAATTTTATACAAACTTTATACCCCCTTTTTACCCCCTTACGGGTCGAATTTCCAAAAACCAATATATGAATTAATTCTTTTTATCAACCAAGAGCGTAAATCTAAAATTTCAAGTGTTCTTCTTACAAACTGTAGAAATTACAAACAAACTTTCAACCCCCTTTTTACCCCCTTAGGGTTGGAATTCAGAAAAACCAAAAACAACGTTAATTAGTTTTATCAACCAAGAGTGTAATGTAAAATTTCATGTGTCCAATTTGCAAACTGTAAAAACTTCATACAAACTTTCAACCCCCTTGTTACCCCCTTAGGGGTCGAATATCCAAAAACTAATAAATACATTAATTCTTTTTATCAACCAAGAGCGTAAATCTAAAATTTCACGTGCCCAACTTACAAACTTTGGAAATTACATACATACTTTCAACCCCCTTTTTACCCCCTTTGGGGTGGAATTTCCAAAAATCCTTTCTTAGTGCTCACTTACGCGACATGAGGAACTTTTCTGCCAAATTTCATTCTTCTAGGCCTAGCGGTTTAGGCTGTGCGTTGATCGATCAGTCAGTCAGTCAGTCAGTCAGTCAGTTTCTTCTTTTATATATATAGAAGATAGATGGACGGAGGCCGAATAATGAATTGTTGTCCACAGTTTTGTCACCTCATGCACGACAAGAGTTACTAATGTTGTTGATTTATGCTGTACAAGCCGAGCACTTTGAACAGACTATTGAGGCCCTGAAGAGATGCTCAGCATTGAGAGGCTCAATCACTCGTCTTAATTTATTCTTAGACCAATCTGGTTTGCTCCGAGGCGGAGGACGACTTCGAAATTCAATTTTGCTTTATGGTGCTCCCTATCCTTTGTTGCTCCTTATGGGAGGAACGTTGGTGAAGTTGCTGGTTCCCGATCGACGCATTAATAATGCACACGCCGGTTGCAATGCCCTCGTAGCCATTATGCAGCGTGAGTTTTGGATTTTGAATGTCAGACGCACCATAAGGGGCATAATCTTTAAATATATGCAGTGCTAGGTAGACTTGTTGCCCGCCGAGGACTATCATCTTTGATCCGTTCTTATAACGGTACTAATTATAAGGGCGCTGATAGATATTTAAGTGAAATTTGTAATTATTGTAATTGGCAAATTTGTAATTGCCATTTTGACCCTCCAGTCTGCCCACATTGGGTGGCATTTTTGAAAACATTGTGAAAGTAGCAAAACCGCTTCTCCGCCGTGTTGTTGGTGAAACTATTTTCGCATTTGAGGAACTGTTACAGTATTTTCTAAAGTTGAGGCCGTCCTCAATTCGTGACCTCTCTGTCCGATCTCCTCAGATCCAAATGACCTGGAAGTCATGACCCCTGGTCATTTTTTGATTGGTCGGCCCCTCAGCGCCCTGCCGGAATACCCCTTCAGGGAAACTAAATCTTCACAATTGACGCGTTTTACATTGCTCCAACAGATGTCCAAAAGTTTCTGGCATCGTTGGTCTTTGGAATATTTGCATATTTTGCAGCGCGTTAAGTGGACTGACAAAACTGACCCTCCCAAAGTCGGAGACCTTGTATTTGTTAAAGAACCTGATTTGTTGCCTTTGTATTGGCGTCGTGGACGCATCGTAGATTTATCCTATAGGTCTGACGGAGATCCCAGAGTTGCAAAGGTCATGGTTGGAGATTCGGTTTTGAAGCGAGCAGTGGCAATTTAGCACGCTTGCCCATTTGTTAGCGTACTTAACTCATTATGTCCGAGACGAGGGAATGTTTGGTACCAAACGTTTCGTTCACTATGTGATATTTGTATTGCAACAAAGACAAATATATTTTATTTAAAACTAGGCCACCAAGTGGCACTTTTAAACGTTAGATACCTACATTAAAATGTACAAGGCGTAAAAATTGATTCAACCGTGCATTCGGAAAGTAGCTTGTTATGGAGAAGAACGCACAAGAAACTCCATACTTACACTTTAAAAAAATAAAAAAAGTTTTTTATCCATATTTAGGTACATAAGTACATAGGTAAATATATAAATTCATATGTGTGAGGACAATGCACCCAGACTGGCAACACACTATACTATGTACAGGTATAAAGTATTAAAAGTACTCACACATGTACTGTGCAGTTACATAAAAGGTACTAGAAAAACATTAGCATCAGAAGCAGTTAAGTTAAGACCAATACCAAACTGACGGCGCCCGTTCACGAACATGACGCATGAATCAGCACCACCCAGGTCAACCATCATGAAAGGAACCGAGTGATCCAACACACGCGCCACCATCAGAGAGACATTTGAGAGAGCATGACACACTCAACTGACAGGGCAAACAAAATTCAACGAACGACACCAAGGTACAGCAAATGTTAGATTTACAGTTGGGTACATAGTACTCACACACGTGCTGCAATACTAAAAGAAATTGAGTCTATATAATCTATATATATAAAAGAAGAAACTGACTGACTGACTGACTGATCGATCAACGCACAGCCTAAACCGCTAGGCCTAGAAGAATGAAATTTGGCAGAAAGGTTCCTCATGTCGCGTAAGTGAGCACTAAGAAAGGATTTTTGGAAATTCCACCCCAAAGGAGGTAAAAAGGGGGTTGAAAGTTTGTATGTAATTTCCAGAATTTGTAAGTTGGGCACGTGAAATTTTAGATTTACGCTCTTGGTTGATAAAAAGAATTAATGTATTTATTAGTTTTTGGATATTCGACCCCTAAGGGGGTAACAAGGGGGTTGAAAGTTTGTATGAAGTTTTTACAGTTTGCAAATTGGACACATGAAATTTTACATTACACTCTTGGTTGATAAAACTAATTAACGTTGTTTTTGGTTTTTCTGAATTCCAACCCTAAGGGGGTAAAAAGGGGGTTGAAAGTTTGTTTGTAATTTCTACAGTTTGTAAGAAGAACACTTGTAATTTTAGATTTACGCTCTTGGTTGATAAAAAGAATTAATTCATATATTGGTTTTTGGAAATTCGACCCGTAAGGGGGTAAAAAGGGGGTATAAAGTTTGTATAAAATTTTTACAGTTTGTAAGTTGGACACGTGAAATTTTAGATTTACGCTTTGGGTTCGTAAAAAGAATTAATATATTTGTTGGTTTATGGATATTCGACCCCTAAGGGGGTAAAAAGGGGGTTGAAAGTTTGTATGAAGTTTTTACAGTTTGCAAATTGGACACATGAAATTCTACATTACGCTCTTGGTTGATAAAAATAATTAATGTTTTTATTGGTTTTTCTATATTCCAACCCTAAGGGGGTAAAAAAGGGGTTGAAAATTTGTATGAAATTTTTACAGTTTGTAAGTTGGACACGTGAAATTTTAGATTTATGCTTTTGGTTCGTAAGAAGAATTAATGTTTTTATTGGTTTTTCTATATTCCAACCCTAAGGGGGTAAAAAGGGGGTATAAAGTTTGTATAAAATTTTTACAGTTTGTAAGTTGGACACGTGAAATTTTAGATTTACGCTTTGGGTTCGTAAAAAGAATTAATATATTTGTTGGTTTATGGAAATTCGACCCCTAAGGGGGTAAAAAGGGGGTTGAAAGTTTGTATGAAGTTTTTACAGTTTGCAAATTGGACACATGAAATTCTACATTACGCTCTTGGTTGATAAAAATAATTAATGTTTTTATTGGTTTTTATAAATTCCAACCCTAAGGGGGTAAAAAGGGGGTTGAAAGTTTGTATGTAATTTCTACAGTTTGAAAGTTGGACACGTGAAATTTTAGATTTAATCTCTAGGTAGATAAAAAATACCATGAATTTACCCCTATGGAGATAAAATAGGGGTTGTAACGTTATATGAAATTTCTTCGGTTTGGAAGGTAAAACATCTAAAATTGTAGACTTTCGCTCCTGATTAATAAAAAAACAATGAGTTTAATTATTTCCGGAAATGCCAACCCTAACGGGGCTAAAAAGGGGGTTGTAAGTTTGTATGTAATTTCTATAGTTTGTAAATTAGAGTTGGAGTTGTTAAAAAGAATTCATGTAATTATTAGGTTTTAAAAATTCTACCCCTAAGGGGAATAAAGTAGGGGTTGATACTTTATATGAAACTTTTTCGGTTTGGAAGATAAAATATCTAAAATAGTAGGTTTACGCTATTGATTAATAAAAAAGTAATGAGTTTATTGATTTTCGGAAATTCTACCCCTAATAGAGGTTAAAGGTGGCAATTTGTTGGGCTTATATATTTGAAACTTGGCATCAATACTAACAGCAAATATTTTATATTTTTTTATTGATTTTAAAGTAAAGGTTGTCATTACAAGTTTTTCAAAACTTCTCCTAAAATACGATTTAAAGTTTGTATGGAAAATCTCATTTCTTGGATTAATAAACTTGAAACTTGGGACAAATACTAAAGGATATCATTAGTATTTAGGGGGTGATCAAGATTTTTGAAGTTTTTTATTAAACATAGCTTCACATTTAATTGTGTAGATATTACTGACCTCCATCTAAAAACACTACAAAGTGAAAAATAAATTTATTTTTCGAAGTTGGTGTCTTTGGTAGGTACCAATTTTTTTCGTTATGGACACCGACTTCGAAAAAGAAAGTTATTTTTCACTTTGTAGTGTGTTTAGTTGGATGTCGGTAGTATTTTTTTGAAAATAGATATTTTGTTTTCACTTTTTAGGTGGACCTAATAGGCAATTTGCCTTTAGTAAGGTACTTAATTATTTTTTGTGTATGTTCACCGATATCTCCGTCAACAAACACTGGACAAACGGTCCAGTTCGGTAGTTCCAAATCGAGGAAGAGGTCATCTTAGTGCCGTAAGATTCTTCAAAAAACCGTTGACACACCTAAAACACCTTATGGGGGTAATTCTGAAAAACTAATGATGGCAATTTATTATTGCCCTAGGAATAAGATTTTTAACAGACTTTCCAAAAAGGAGGAGGTTCTATGTTCTCTAAATCCTTACTTAAACCCTAGATATCTACGATATCCCATTTATTATTGATTTAACAATAGCTTATTTTTGATCGCCTACACTAACTGCACATAATTTAGTTGAATAAAATACAAAATCATGCGAACGAAGTCGCGGGCGGAGTGCTAGTAACGTATAAAGCGGTCCAAGCGGTGACTCCTAACAATTTCGACAAAGAACTGTATGTGTCCGAAAGACAATCCGAATGTATGCAGGTTGCGTTTCAACAATTCCAATACGCAAAACTGGCTTAACCTCTGGAGAGGAGAACCTATTCTGGGGCCAGGACGACTTACGATGCGTCAACCAGTCTAGTCCCCACCGAAGAGAATGGTCAACAAGCGTAGTCTGCGGGGTTCAATTCTCCTGGGACATGTCTCCAGATCAGTTTAGTCTCAGAGTTCTGACTCTGTGAGACTCTATTCGCCCCTAAAACCTCCAAAGCATGAGCTGAGGTGCGAAAACACCAAAGGACTATCTCACTATCAGTCCTTGGTCCTCAATCCGCGGGGCGGAGCCCTTCAACACGGGACCCGTAAGTCCAAAACCAAAAACCGTCGGTACCACTACTTACCCATTCGTCTGCAGAACCCACTTGGTCCCGGACAAAATCAAACCCAAAACATCCGCACCCATATACGGGTCCGAGTAGCAACCACTTCGGGTCGGCAGGAGTTAGGTCCGACGTCAATTTCACCACTGCACGGCTAATGGTTACCTGCGGGTGTCTGCCCAAAATATCATTCAAAACAACGGCCTTGGCCAAGATTCTTGGCCCACAATGAACAGGCGAAACACAAATTTCAATATATCCCCGTTGACCAACCGCTTCAATACCACCCATTTGGTGGTATTAAGGGTAGAATCTACGTGGGAGACCCAATCTATCCACTAAACAAAAGGATACAAGACAGCCTTGTGCACCCGAATCCAAAAGGGCAAGAACTAACAAAGATTTACCCTTCGGGCCCCAGATCCTTACAAAGACAGTTGGCAGAAGGACTGTCTCTGGCTGGGCGGCTGTAGTGGAGGAGAGGGAGGCGACTACCTATTGTTGATAACCCCTCTGGCGTTGGTAGTAGTCCTGAAAAGCGAACGCTTCCTCCAATTGAGGAGGGGGTGGAGGGGTGCCCCCGCCTTTGCAGGGTATGTCCCGTCGAGGATCCACCTGGGGTTGGTGGGGATGCACTCCCCCGCCTATGGGGGAGCGTCCGGCATCATCAGGACTACCAACACCATTTTGGTCCGAACACAACACGCGGTGATGCCTACCTTGACAGAGCGGGCAAGGATCCGACCTCTGGAAATCCCGCTGCATATGCTGTCCCAGACAAGTGTAGCACCACTTGCGGCTGTTGGCGATTCCACGTAGGTCCTTTGGTGTTCCGTTCTAGGAACTTCGGACAGGACGTTACCATATGGCCATCAGTGTTGCAATATAAGCAACGCATACTGCGAACCTGAGTCGCTACAAATTGATGAGGCTGACGTCGTGGCTAACCCATCCCACGAGTGGAGGGGCGTGCACTAACACGACGATGGTCCGGAGAGAGCCATTCTGGGGCCCGCAAGGGACCTTCAACACCAGAATTGTCCAAAAGCGACATTCCTCATCCAGGAACTTCAACAAGACATCGAAAGGGGGGAGTATGTGGCATTATTCCCACCATACCTCTGCTTGAACCGTACCTTCAAGTCGGAAGGCAACCTTGACAGGACAAGGTGAAGGAACATAAAAGACAATGGTCAATGGGTAGGCCCAATCACTTCAAGGCGTTCAAGGCCACCGTCAGTAGGTTGATCCAAATAAAAATCCACTCATAGGGTGGCAACCCGATAGATGCGAGGCAACGATAAAATCTGCGAGACGTGGGCATCCGCTAAAAGCCTCACGTTCGTATAGCGCTTTATCAACAGTTCCTGGGCAGTATGATAACTCTGATCCGTAACAGTTAGATGGCTTACTAAACCTAGGGCCTCTCCTCTTAACGTGGAGAACAAGTAGGCCTGCTTTTGACTAGGTGACAAGTCTGTCCTAGCATCTACCAAACTGTTGAACAGGTTGAAGTAGGCAGTCCAACAACCCAAATCTCCACAAAAGTGTGGCAAGTCTAGCGTAGGCAACCGTTCTAACAAAGCAGGATGGGTGGGAGACCTCGTCTCCACCTTCAAAACATCCTGTGCAGACCCCTCAATTTGCTGGTAGCCTCAACAATATCATCCGAGAAACTATAGAATTGTGTGACGTCTGCCTCAACTGCAGCGGCTAACTCAGTGTCCTCGGTGGACAATAGCGCCAAAGATTCCGCATGATATTCATCTACCCTGGCTTGACGCGCTGGAAGTTCATCACAACAGACCAACAAAGCCCCTGATCTATCAGATCTACTTAACAAAGAGGCCGCCGAGGACACCCATCTCAATTCCGCTCTTATCTTACAAGCAAATGTATTGGCAGTCATACTTTCAAAACGTAAGCAACGGTGATTAAATATTAATTAATACACAAAATGTTCAACAACTTAAATCAATAATATATGTGTGTAACCAAAACAATAGTTTGACAGTAATTCTCTTACCAAATTAAATATCAAATCATAAAGTCTGTAAGAGAAACAACAAGTTAATTCAACAAATAGTACTGAACCCTGTTACATTTACTTAATTATTTTTCAGTACAAATTTATGGAACACCAAATATTAATTTATAAATTATCAAAAACAAAGTGGGTACCTCAAGAAAATAAATTATCAACACACAAGTGGGTAGGTTGATTTTACAATAGAAGTTCAATATTCAAGACTTTAACTTGAATTAATTAGAATATTACTGTCAATATCAAACAAACTAACCAATTTTCTTATATAATTGGTAACAATATACTTTACAACAATAACTTCTGTAGCGGGCACTGAGTACATTTACAATATAAACAAACTTACAATAACAAGATAGAAATTTCAAGGTCCAGCAATAACTATGATTCAATCAAATACAATTAGGGAAGACTATTTAGTCTGCACCGAACCTATATTGTATACAACAAATAAACAAATTATATTTTCAATACAAACCTTCTATCACGGAGTGACAATATTAAGTTTTGAGCTTGTACACTTTATTTTAACAAATTGAAATGTAACTGTGGGGGTCGTTTGCCCCTAGCAAGACACAGCTAACTCTGAGTGACTCAAAATGTACCACTTTCCAACCCAGTATTCTCAACAATAAAAAGCAAACCGACAAACAATACAGGGTTCAGTGTGAACGAGTGTCCTAGCGTATACTATGACTGTGGAATGCAAACCACGATCTTGCTACCAAATGTTAAATACAGGACTTCAGGTCCCAAGCCAGGAGCTCAAAGCTGGGGCCCATAGCAGCGTTGGGACTCGTGGTCCCTGTCTGAACCTGTATCCCACAAAACTGCCGTAACGCAGCAGTGGAAAGCTAGGGGATTCGTTCCTTATTGGGAGATATACTGGTTCCTACTACAGGTGTAAGGTGGCACAAGGGTTGGGCGGTACTATTATAGTCACTTACCTGTGATTCCTGCGGTAGGCTCCTGGGGGTCGATCAATTCCGTGCCGTGCCTGGAGATTAGGGATAGGAGAATATACATAATATTAGGACAATTAGGGATAAACTGACGGCTGTCTGGACCGAAGAATCCGGCCGGCGTCCACTAGGCAGCACGTTCCCGCAAAAGCACTTCGATGTGCGTGAAATATATTCAAAAACGACTGCGCGAGCGCCCCACAATGCCGATAGATAAACAAATCTAGATTAGATATATTTCCACAAGAACCCGAATTTCTCGTGTGTCCGTTACAAATTTTCTTTCTCGACCCATGTCTAGTGTCAGCTGTCAATTAAAAGCTGTCAAATCGCTGACAGCCAACTGGCAAATATAATATCAAATATTGAACGAAACGTTTGGTTCCAAACAGTGTCCCTCTTGTTATTTAACTTTTTTTTCTGCCAAAATGCTCACCATTTTACCGGGTTTATTTACCCAGGTATGTGGAGCCACGCGACACTGACGATTTGTTGAATAACGACTTGAGATGATCGCGCACGGCTATACGTTTGACATTCCTCCCTTAATTTCGGCCAATACCCTTGTTCATCGCCTTACGTACAGTGTTTCAATTTAATTTGTCTCGCCCGGGTGTGTCTTTTACTTTATTTTTTCGTGACTGTAAGCGTGTATGTACTAGCTATGGCTAGCGGCTTCGCTAACGAGTGAAAGTTGGAAATAAATTATAAAATGGAAACGTTCTAATGGGATATAAAGTATACCTTATCCTAATGCAGGTTAAAAACAAATCAAAATGTGGTATATATAATATTTATTTATTTAAACAAAAATAATACAAGGAATTATATAAAGCATTCTTACAGGCCAGTACTTAAAATTATGCAACATGAGAGCATCTGTAGCTGAATTAGTACGAGTACTGTATCTCTGCATACAGCGTCTGAACCTTAAATAGGTTATTATATGTAGACCAATAGACATAAAAAAGACGCATCTACCTACGAGTGGTTTTGTGTAAATGTAGAGTAGTGAGGGGTGCAGGGGTGTTAGGTAGTGTAGTTTTGATACATACATAATACCGAGAATCATGACAAAAAATAAAAAGCCATTCATTAGTCTTTGGTTATCGTCTGGAAACTGCATCTGTCAGTATGACGGTCAAACTTACTCTCATTTTCAGCGTTCCGTATCCAAAGGGTAAAACGGGACCCTATTACTGAGACTCCGCGGTCCGTCTGTCTGTCTGTCTGTCACCAGGCTGTATCTCATGAACCGTGATAGCTAGACAGTTGAAATTTTCACAGATGATGTATTTCCGTTGCCGCTATAACAACAAATACTAAAAACATAGTTAAATAAATATTTAAGTGGGGCTCCCATACAAAGAACATGATTTTTCTGCCGTTTTTTGCGATTATGGTACGGAACCCTTCGTGCGCGAGTCCGAATCGCACTTGGCCGGTTTTTATTTCTGAGTAAGAATCAGGTTCTCTGTTTCCTCATAAAAACCGGCCAAGGGCGAGTCGGACTCGTGCTCTAACGGTTCTTTACCATTATCGCAAAAAACGGCAAATAAATCACATTTGTTGTATGGGACTTAAATATTTAGTTTATTCTGTTATTAGAATAAATTAAATATTTAAGTTATTTTTTGTGATAGCGGCAACAGAAATAAACCATTTGTGAAAAATTCAACTTTCTAGCTTTTACGATCCATGATATACAACCTGGTGAAAGACAGACAGACAGACAATGGAGTCTTAGTAAGAGGGAACTAAGAAACTAACTACCTTCTTTCCCCTTTTTTACCCTTTGGGTACGGAACCCTAAAAATGGGGAAGTAGGTAGTTACGAGTACCTTTTTCGTACACCAAGACTTATTAAGTAGATATATATTGAGGTCCTTATTTATTTTATTGTAAAGAAAAGTAGCAAAACATTTGTAAAATATTTTTACAATAGACGTTTTGGGTTTAGGAGATCGAGTGCTTTCTGTTTGTTGGTTAGTAGTTAGTAGGCACAGCATCCCTACACATGCATAACCGTAGGGTTAGGTACCTGTGCTTTCAATTTCATTCAAGTTGTTCAGCCGGTGAGGCGTGATTGATTTTCAAACATCTGGAGCATCCAAACATACAGACTGTCCTACTCTTCCTTTATTCATTTCTGATTAATTTCGTTGCGGGATCTAAGACAGTTTATTCATTCGCCGGGACTTCGTCGAGTTTCATTGCCTCTGCGCTTTTCTGGTCACTGTTGATTCTGGCTTTCAGGAGTTGCAGTGGTTTGGGAATAGTGTGGTTGGATGGTCCCTATAAAATAGAGACTGTCATATTTTATTATTAGTAGGAAGTAGGAAACCTTTACTTTAGATCTAATAGGTAATGTTATGGGAATCGATTTCTAATAAAGTAGTATGTTTGAATAGGCTACATAAGACAAAGAAACCAAATATTCTTATATCCTTGACATATTCAACAATGCTGAAAGCGATGTTATTTTAGTAGATGCAAATAAGTCTCTTGTTTCGTTGATCGATATCTTTAAGAGTTTGATGGCAACGCGGAGGGATGAGATCACCAAAACCAATCAATATTTACTGGAATAACTTATTTATAACAGGTACTTACTTGCCTCAAACAGTTTTGTTTTGTTCAAGTCACTTAAAATATGCAAGGCCTCGTTTAATAATTTTTGCTTTTTATAAAAAAAGTAAGCATGTTCGGAGCTAAGTGATAACTAAGGACCGGATTATACGCTACATAAAAAGCTTGAAATATTAATGCAAATAAGCATGAAAAATTCCTTAAATATGCATGAAAAATTGTAAAATATGCAACATGAAAGTTAAATAAAAAAAAAGGAAAATATGGTAGTAATTCAAAAGGTTTTAATTTAAAACCAAATAAAAAAATAAAACTACAAAAAGTATATCAGTATACAGTTAGTGAATCACACAATTATAAATTATCAATATATACCAAAATGTGACAAATTTGTAGACAATAATAATGCAGTAAAAGGAAGAATGATTTGACATTTTTTGTAAACTTAAACAATCAGGTAGGTAGATGTTCTAAATGTATAGTCATCAGTCAATCAAAATATTGTTATATGTGAAAATTATTAGCGTATTTGGTTATAGAGTTTAATAATACAGTTATCAATAGGGTACCTAAACTACCGAAAAATATTTTAAAAATAACGAAAATATTCATCATCTCTAGATATTAGACAAAATATGCTATTTCGCTGAGAATGGGAATATACAATTTCACATGCAAATGCATAATCTGCTCTTTAGTGTTAACATAAGTACGGGTCGATTTTCTAGGTGAAGCAAGCTCAGGGTCGGTCCGTCTATGAGTAACCATGTACTATCCACCGAGATTCCTCCATGCCTAGGAAACCAGATTAAACCGTTTGTCCAAACTGTCATTCGTAGATCTTTGACAGTCGTTACGGTAGTCAAAAGCCATAATATCTGACCCTAGTCTTGCCAAGGGATATGGTGTTACCCAGTTACTGTCGTAGAGGTCAGATAGTCAGTCAACCCATGTAAAATACCTCCATACTCAACTGACTCTAGTTAGACATTAAACTATTTGAAAAAAAAACATCAGCTTATCTTAATAACTTAATGCCTTGTAAAGAACGTACTTATGTGGCAACTACTTAACAATATTCTGACAATAACTGAACATAATTTTATTAAATTCAACAGCAATGCAGAAGTCAACCACAAATCCTCCATCCTTGTTTGCCTTTGCTTACATACGTTGTTACAAAGTTTAAATCTACCGCATCCCCATCTCACGGAATGCTGACTAAGTCACTGCTAATTGTACTTGGGAACTGCAATCCCGGTCCAACTTGTAGTGATGTTACACAATCCCGGGGGAATTTGCTTCATATAGTAACAGACGACAAATTCGGACGATTCCAGCGATCACTGTTCCAATATGGCTGTCGATATGTCATGACATGGCGGCTTGCTTTGTAGTGCTTGTGATTCATTCAAGATATAACTGCTATACTATCTACTGCTAGTACTAAGGGATACCTATCTTGTACCTAGTAACTGGGTTGTACCAAGAGCCACAACCGGAAAAAAAACACCTTTTATTTCTCGAAACTCCCCAATTTGACATAATAAACAATTATAAATTACCACTCAATAAATCACGTACTCATTATTCCCTAACACTTTATTCAGGGGTACGACAAACAGGAAACTGAATCCCATTAAGCACCTTTCGCGAACGAAGCAATGTCCATGCTCAATCATTTTCGTTGTGCATTCGTTCATCAACAATGCTCCCATCCTCAAGCTAAAGTGCCGCTATCTGATATTTGGTCGATTTTAGTTTTTTGACGTCATCATAATTAGCAAAAAATTCTCTGTCGATCGGCATTAACTGTATTTTTCTACTATCAATGTTATAGATTCCAGATAAAAAATAACCCCGAAATTGAGAGGTTTGGAAAAGTAAATTTTGATAAGATTAATCATTGAAATAAACAAAACTAAATATTCTTAAAAAAAACCTGTTTAAAAAAATACAACTCTCGCGATCGAGAACTATTAATAGTTGAAAAACAGCATCGTTTTTTATTATTTCGTGGTTTTTTGTTTTTCTTCTAAATCTCAAAATATGTTTTTGTCAGATAGCGGTACTATAGCTTGCGGACAGCAGAATAGGGGAGTATCAGTACAAGAGTGATTCTTCTCATTATCGGGTAAATTGCGGGTGGATGGCCCGTGATTACTGGGAATACTGTAACTAAGCTTTTTATCGAATCTCCTTTACGATTCGTTGGTAAATAATGCTGAAGGTTCCATTGTGGAGGTTTCTTTGGTGTCATCTAGTAAAGTGTAGGTTGTTAGATAAGAATGGCGCTTTTAGTGAGCAAGCTTTTAACCTCTTTGCTCAAGTGAGATCTAAAAGGCTCATCAATGGTTGATGCTTCTTTGATAAATCATTTTGTGTTACAATGTGGGTTTCGTTACTGTTTGCTACGACACGACTACAACCACGTTACGAATGCTACACTACGATACTTCACTGCTACGTCACTCGTGCCTCAAATAATAACTTTGTGTCAAACTAATTTGTAGAATTATTTTAACAAGCTTCAAGTTATCAATGTCCACCATTTTTCTGTAAGAGTACGGTGCGATACTTATAAGGTACAAGGTAGTAGGTAGTAGTAGTGTAGTAGTGTAGTAGTGTAGGTAGTATATTATTCTACAAAATATGTTATTATATCCATGAAATTCGTTGCACCTAGTTTACTGCGAAAAATGGCTACCGATTATCGCTCCACACAAGTCTTGTAACCCAGTATAAAAAATACATGATATAAATCGTGTGGCTATGATTTATTTTGGTAATATTTCGCTACATATCCCTATCTCAGTTTGATGGAGGGTTTTTCACGATTAAATCTTCGGTACTTTGCTCGCGTATCATCCGGGTCTATAGAGCTTGGACTACTGGACTGGCAGTGACTTTAACGCCATTGCAATAATATTCACAAACAATTTCTAACAGTGACTTTACCTTTGTGAAAGACGGAGATCACCCCGAGGAATAAGGAGGTCCAATATATTTCCATACCTTTAAATTTATTCAACGGTTAAAGCGTAAAATGTAACAAATAGGCTCTGTCATGAGTAAACGCTAACACTCACTGACATGCTTAGTTTTCATGGACAATGCCGTCTGTAGCAATGCTCGCCGAAGCACCTCAGTGAAAACCATTACTGAGTGTCTGACGTCCAGCATTTGCAGAGTTAGTAACAGTTTCTACTAGACCGTTAGTTTTTAGGCTGTCCTACTTTGAGATTGTTGCTGTTGTCATGTGAAGAATAAATGCTTTTGTTTTTTTAAAAAACGTTGCCCCACACTAGGAATTTCTTCCTGTATCGTGGGTGCATTTACAAACATATAAACTCACATACACAACACCCAGAGCCGGAACAACTATCTGTAGGTCATACAAATATTTGTTCCGTGCGGGAATCGAACCCGCGACACGCAGCGCAGCAGTCAATTTCTATACTTATTATTTAACTGTCCCCGAACGAGTACGAAAGGTGGATCACCTCTGGTTGCTCTAATATTTGACACTCTCTAACACGCTAGGTTTGTGTGGAAAGTTTTAACAATGCCGTCTCTAGTAATGCCCGCAGAGTCACCTCGATGCTCTGAGCGCGGCCCCAAAGAAGGAAGAAAGGTGGATCACCTAGGGTTCCTCAAATCTTAGACACTCACTGAGACGCTTGGTTTGTTTGGAATATTTTGACAATGCCGTCTCTAGCAGTGTCCGTTAAGTCGACTCTGTGCTCTTTGGTCGACCCCGAACAAGAAAGAACGGAGAATCACCTCTGGTTCTTCTAATATTAAACACTCACAGACACGTATGTTTTGTATGGAATGTTTTAACAATGCGGTCTCTAGCTCAGTGCCCACCGAGGCGCTTTGTTACTCTGTGCCCGGCCCCAAACGAGGACGAAAGGCGGATCACCTCGGGTTCCTCTAATCTTTGTCCTCATCTCGGTATTTTCTCACGTAACTAAATTAAATATTTCTGCAGCATATAAGTCACTCGTGCTTTGTTGTGTAGCTTTATTTTTTCATTATGCTATTCTATTGTGTGTTTATCATTGGTTGAATATAGGACAAAAGTCTATAAAGGGTCAAATTAAAGTAAGAAAGTAAAAGTCCTCAGAAATGATGGGTATCAATATATGTGACAGGGAAAATGAAACACAAAACAAAATTGAGTGTCTACACTTTTAATTTCAAGCAATTTCAGCTGACCACGGAGACGATCGCTGCTGGTATTGTACGTTCACTAAATTATGGGCTCAAAAGTCTTTTTTAAATATTTTTAAGTAATGTTTTGATAATTGCTAAAGAACCCTTTGCCGTATAGTGATAATCTACTCTCAATTCTTGAACAAAACTCAACGATTGATCACTGAAACTATCAAATGAATAATTAATTACCTACTATAAGAAAAATCAGCATAGATAGGTTATATTCAGGTACTAATCGAACAAAGTGATTCGAGCTAAAATTATAACATCTAATTTCTCCTAGTGGAAAAGTCAGGATATAATCATATGCATAATCAGATTGCTTGGTTTGTAAAGTTCAGAGCAGTGGTGGCCCAGTGGTAACGGCCGTGACTTCGGTTCGAACCCAGGCTTTACTTTGTGTAAATTATTTTATCACCACTGTTCTCAAAACTGTGAAGGAAAACATCGTGAGGAATTACTCAGAACCGAAAATTCGAAGACATGTGATATCCATCAACCCGTACTGGGCCCGCGTTGTGGATTACGATCCATTTCCTCTCACATAGAGGAGGCCTTGCCGCACAACAGACCAAATGAAAGTCTAAGTGCGGAAAAGGGGATCCATCTATCCTATCCTAAAGGTCAGACAATAGTTGTTCCTAATAACATGATTAGCCGCTGAAGACTATATAAGTACTAACATGCGTGGCTATGTAAAACCAAAATCACACACTGTAAAGGCAAGGCTGATGATAAACGGATAAAGATATAAACTTGTTCAGAATGTTTTCGCTCGAAAAAACATCAAAGTTCATATACATATTGCCGAGAATATCAAGGTTTTTCTTATTCAGTAAACATAATATATTACCAGTGTGGCTCCGACTGCGTAAGTACTCGACCTCGCTTTATATTTATTTTTGAGCATTACGAAAAATATACGAAGCTTTATCTTCCTCCCCTTCCAGTCTAAAGGATCACTTGTTACCCCACACGATCCACTAAACACCTTTCTACCCACACTAGTGCCTTCAAAGTGAATCAAAACTGAAATGAACAAAAAGATGAACGAATCTATTGCTATAAGTCATCGCCTGAAGAAACCCAAGGCGCCACTCCAAAGAATTATTAGCTACTGACTTTCTTTGAATTGAATAAATAATTAATCGAGGTGACCAAGATAAAAATTCAGAGGCCATTTTTTGTATCAAAACTGGGCCTCCGGAAACTTGGGGCGTCGGATGACAAGTCATTAATGTAATCTACGGCCACTCGCTGCTGAAGTCTGACTTAATGACGTCACGTTTCAATGAATATTTTATGAAAATATCTCTAAGTTGAAAAACGGAGATCTGATTCAATATTTGTCACTGGAATATTAAATTTTGATTTTTTTACATAACATCACGCTTGCATGGCTCGAAGGGCTAGGTGCACCCATATTTTGCCAGTTATATTTTAAGTCCCATAAAATACCCCGGGCGAGCAGTGGTGGCCCAGTGGTAACGGCCACGACTTAAAACTTTTAGGTCGTGAGTTCGAACCCAGGCAGGCGCATTACTTTGTGTAAATTATTTCATCACCACGGTTCTCAAAACAATGAAGGAATACATCGCGAGGAAACCGGCATGTTTTAGAACCAAAACTTCGAAGACATGTGACATCTACCAACCCGCACTGGGCCCGCGTGGTGGATTACAGCCATTCCCTCTCAAAGACAGGTGGTCTGCACACACAACAGATCTGATGAGAGTCATAAGTGCGGCAAAGGGGGTCTACCTATCCTATCTTAGGGGGCGAGCCTGTTACCATTAACTGGGCACAAGTCCAGGCGTCAGACTGCCATTCAGAAATGCCAGATAGAAAAACTCAATAACACTTTGTCCGACTCGGGATTCGAATCCAGGCCCTCATGTTCAGCAGTAGCGTTTACAACCACTACATCAACATCGCAGTTTAAACATTACTTTATTTTTCAGACTTGTCATAAAAAAGAATTTAAAGTTGCGATGGTATCTATTTGTTTTAAACTTACTAGACCCAGATCACATTTGAATTAAAACCCGAAAGTCTTAGACTATTGAGGCATGAATTCATCAAATAGGAAGCCGAAGTCAAAGACCAACTTTCATAATAAACTTCTTACGTGGCAGTTCAAATAGACAAAAATTCTTGGCAAATTGCAAAACTTCACCCAATGTCGAGCCGCAGTATCGCTTCGCCTATTAATAAAATTCTAAAAGAAAAACACTCTTATTAAAAATAACTTTTGCATAAAAACATTTTTAATGTACTTATTTTTCGTTGTGTTCTTGTTCTGAAGATCATTGCAAGAATCTTTTGGTAGCGTTAATTAAAATGTAACTTTTACAAAGAGAGAATATTGAGTGATTTATATATTGTGATGAATCTTTCTGTTTGTATGTAAGGAAAGTCTTGCCAAGGGTTGCCGTTTTACCTTGTTACTGGGTTGTGGCGGTCAGATAGCAGTCGCTCTATGTATAACCACAGATAATATAATACTAGCATACAATGCCTTATCCCATACAAAGAAACCGTGCCGAAGTAGCTAGCCTTTTTCGTCTGATTTAACAGTTTTTTTTTTTGTACATTCATCGTGTTCGGTTCCGTTCCACGGCTAGATGGTGTTAGTTAGCAGTGACTTGAAAGTAGAGCGATTTACTCTGTTCGTGAATATATTTTTCTTGAAATACCGGGATGATTTGTATTAAAGTATTTTTTGCACGTTTTTACAGTTTCATTGCACCAAAATGCGTTACGATACAAATTTAAATAATCGAGTGCAAAGCCTCAGAAATTTAAAACTGCGCCATCTGTTGGCATGAATTTTAAATGATCCGTTCAAATAATCTTCGACATGTGAATGAAGAGCCCAATATTCCATAATATTGTGCATAAGAGAGTTGATCAAACAATAACATACAATTTTTATGTTCAATTCTAGAAAATGTTAATTTTACACACAATTCAATAACAAATCACTGCATATCGCGCCATTTAGTAAGATTTATTTGAACCAAACTTTCTTTCTTAGTTGGGACCCCGTGGTATAACTTTCTATTCGGTAGTCGGTGTCAAAAACGAAAAAAAAAAACGTACCAAAGACACCGACAAGTTATTTTTCACATTTTAGTGTTTCATTTTGGAGTCAGTTTATTTTTTTTGATAAAGAATTTTTTTAATATGTTCATAAGAAAAAATTAAAAACCCACGATACATTTTTATTTTACGCTACATACTACTATTTCGAAATAAAATGTAGCCTCAGCAAGAGTGATGAATGATGATTTAGGTAATTGTACACTCACTATACATTATTCCCAACCGTTGACTTGACTCTAAAATAATTAGCTAAACCTGTAACCTTTGAATCATAACATCCTAATAAAAACCTACTTTGAAAGCGTTTACTGAAGCTGTAACGTTCACCGTTGGTTGGCGCCACTCTATGAAAACGCCTTTAACAGACGCCACGTTTGACGTCCCTACCGTCCCGGTGTCCGGGCCTGTAATTAGTGCTGCGAACTGATTTCCCCGGGACTGACAACCGGTAGTAGAGCGAGGAGAACTCAGGTTGTTTTTTCTACCGTTGCAAGATTTGAAAAAGAATTTTTGAAATTGGAACGTAGCAAGAGGTGGGCATGACATGGAATAAAAAATCTTTGACTAAATATAAAATTTCCAGGCAACATGGTGATGCGTAAAATACTAAAAATTACGAATGATTTTATCTATCTAAAAGAAATATGTAAGGATCGTAGCAGGTGGCGTTCTGTAATTTCTGCCTACCCCCATTGGAAAAAGGTCATGAGGTTATGTCTGTATGTATGTATTTTATCTATCTGCGGATTCACCTGCGTTAAAAGTATTTTAATATCCGAAGGGAACTTACTACTGGAAAGAAAAGTATATTATGTCCTAATCATCGGTATAGATGAGAAAACGTAACATACAGACAGACACACCTTCGCACTTATAATATAAGTGTGGATAATAATAGTTAATGTGGATACGATAGAAGAAGTGAACCTAATGAAAAGATATCCATTGTAAGACTGCACTATGCTAACATATGCATTATCTATGATTGCTCCTTTGAGCATTATACAAACATAACGTCAATTTCTAGCTTTGGATTCTTTGTAAGCTATTTCATATTGTAAAGTAAATTAAGTAAAGTGCGGACCTATTTAATTTAGCCTTAACCTTTTATAAAAATAAATGAATATCTTATATTCAAAAATATATCTTAAATAACTCAATTTTATTTTTATCAAAAGAGTACCTCCCTGTGTAAATGGCAGTTAGTATAATTTATGTAACAAAGGTTGAATAATCAGACGTATCTAATGGTGAAAAACATCTTAACCTTGAATTACCATGTTAACCTTACGAGAAAAGAACATATTTCAATGAAGGTGAATAACTTAGATTAAATGAAGCAAATATAGGATTACACATCATTTTGTTTTTTATCTTATTAATTGCACCTGAAATAGTTCAAATGAGCAGTATCATCTCTAATATTAGAAAAAAGAAAAACAAATTATGACGAGTAATTTTTTTGTTAAGTCAGTAAAATAAAATTATTCAATAAGATTTTTTTTGAAACAAGCTTTTTTCGTATTATTCTTAGCAAACCCTTTCATTTGATACCCATATCATGGCAGTGCACAAAAAATACTAGTCCGCCATCTTGGCCCATCCGCCATATTGGATTTAGAATGACATCACTTAACCAACCATACATTGTCATCCAAACTAAACGTGTATGCAAAATCTCATCTTAATCGGTGGAGGACCTACTAACCTTTTTTTTTTTTTTTTTTTTTTTATTAATTTTTTTTTTTTTTTTTTTTTGGGTGGGAAATCATCCAGTGACTTCTCCCGCTCTGGGTGAAGCGGGAGGGCGTGTCAGACTTTTACTGACTAAAACCCACCCGTGTTCCTTCAGTTGCTTGAGCCAGGGCCGCGGTAACTCTTTTTCAAATTTATCCGCGACCCAGACAGGCATCGGCCCTAGCGGACCCCGTCAGTTCTGCTGACATCTCATTGAGGCGCGCGTGGAACACTACGCGCCGTCGACTCGGGCCTGGTCCTTATCGGACGGCAAGCTACCCGCTGCTCGCCGTCCGCAAGCCCGCGCCTACGGTGGCCGGAAATCGTCTTGCGACGCCCGACGCCCGCGACGTCTCCTGCGGTGGCTGGGGGCGTGAGGGCGTCTCCATTGCGTCTCCCTCACGCGTTCCGCCTCCTCCTTCGCGAGCCTTACTGCTTCGCAGAAGGAGGTTACGGCTTCCCATGCCCTCTCGCTCCGTACCATGGCCTGAACCAGGGCCGGACGCGAGAGGTCACCACCGCCGATCGCCTCCACGAGGACACGGCGGTGCTCCGCCCAAGCGGAACAGACTTCCACCGTATGCTCCACCGTGTCCTCCGGGCGATCCACACAATGGTGACACCCGGGCGTTTCCTCCCGCCTTATCCTGAACAGGAACCTCCCGAAACATCCATGTCCGGTGAGGACCTGCGTCAGGCGGAAGGTGAGGACGCCATGGCGCCTCTCAAGCCACTCCTCAAAGAGGGGCCTTATCGCCTCAATTGTGGCGTGTCCAGCGCTGGGTTGCGATAGTCGCTCTCTCCATGTCGCCATGAGATCCTGCCGGAGCTCTGACCGCCGAGCCGTGATTTGTCGCGGCAACGGTGTTTCGCCCCGGCGTTTCGCCTCCTCGCACCACTCCCATATGTGCGCGAGGACTTTTGCCTCCAGATCCCATGGCGGCAATCCGGCAAGGAGGTTCGCTACCTCACCGGAGATCGTGCGGTAACCTCGGACCAGCCGAATTGCCATGACCCTTTGGGACGCGTTCAACCGGCGGGCTGGTCGCCGCCTTAGGGAACGCGCCCACACTGGTGCCCCGTAAAGGGCCATGGACCGCACGACCCCCGCGTAGAGCCTCCGGCAGGAGGCGTTTGGACCCCCTAGATTGGGCAGGAGCCGCTTGAGGGCAGCCCCGGCCCGCTCCAGTCTGGGAGCCAAACGTCGGAAATGCTCCACGAAATTCCACCGGCTGTCGAGGACGAGTCCCAGGTACTTCATCATCGACCCGACGCCGATGTGAACCCCTCCTACCGTTATTTGGGAACCCGGCGGTGGCGCGTTCCGAGGACCATGAAAACATATGGCCTCGGACTTGTGCAAGGCCACCTCGAGTCCCAATTGCCGGATCCTCTCGACGATTGTCGCAACCCCGCGTGTCGCTAATTCGGCCGCTGCCTGGTGCGACCTCCCCTGCGCCAGGACCAGCGTGTCGTCAGCATAGCAAACTACGCTGACGCCACTAGGGAGGTCGGCGCGCAGCACCCAGTCGTACCCCATGTCCCACAGATATGGCCCCACGACCGATCCCTGTGGGACACCGCACGACATCTCTCGCCGGTTCCACTGTCCCTGGTGACCGGGGTAGATGACAGCCCTGTCCGTCAAATAGGCCTCGACCACGCGACAGAGGTAGGGTGGCATCCGGTGATACCGGAGTGCCTCCCTGATGCAACTCCAGGGCAAGGTGTTAAAGGCATTACAAGACGACCCCACCCCGGGCCACTGCATCCCCCGTCGTGAGGGCTCGCACGCGCATGATGGCGTCCACCGTAGAGCGCCCTCTGCGGAAACCAAACTGGCTTTCTGCCAGATCCGGCCCCACCCGTACCAGCTGACCGACGAGGCGGTCTGCTATGACTCTTTCAAAGAGCTTGCCCACCTCGTCGAGCAACACGATGGGCCGGTATGCGGATGGAGAGTCCGCAGGGCTTCCCGGCTTCTTAATGAGGACCAGTTTCCCCGTCTTCCAACGAAGTGGAAACTGGCCCCTCTCCAGGCATAGGACCTACTAACCTAACTGCTTTAAAATTCAGTTGCAAAATTGGAACCGAACGCAGATGTACATGCTTACATACATTGCAAATTAAATAAAAGCTTGTACAAAGTTAATTTAATCAAATAAACCTGCCTGCAGAAGCGCACATTTAGCTCTTTGTAATGCTTTTTGCAGTCGGGTTTTTTTATTTTATTTACAACTTTATTAGTTATCTTTTTTTTTATTACTTTGAAACATATAAGTGGCCTCGCAACCAGCGGATCTCTGCAACCTTCACCAGGTCATCTCTCCACCTGGTGGGACGCCTTCCAACGCAACGTCTTCCGGTTCGCGGTCGCCACTCCAGAACCATTCTGCCCCATCGGCCATGTGATGATGATCATTGATGATCGCACAGGACCAGTCAATGTGGCGACGCTTGGGACAGGCTTATGTCCAGCAGTGGACGTCTTTCGACTGATATGATGATGATGATATAAGTGGTATATATTTTTGTAATCACCTTTAAAACCGTTAATTTTGATACACGACACGATGGTTTTGGAAAAAAAAACATTTGGGTCTTCTGCAATTTGGCACCCAAAATCCGCCTTATTTTTTTTTTTTTTAATGTTTCTTAACTAATATCACTTGGGCGGTCAAGACCTAGGTAACCACGGTCTCTTAATTATATAAACCCGTGTACGGTTTGAAAGATTTGTAGTAACAAAAAGTATTGCATACATACGAGTACGTGCGAAAAACATAACCCTTTACTTGCAGCCGGGAAAAAAGTAAAGTAATCCCTGAAAGTACTGATATGATTTCGAACTTCTTTGCTTGTTGAGTATCGTAGACCACATTGTTATCCATAATAGTATTTAAAAACCGACAGTTACTCTGTTCGTTACCTTTTCATGGCTAAACGGCTGTACGGATCATTATGAATTTTGCAAGGAAATATACTATATCTTAGCTTTTACATATATGATACTTTTTATTCCGGTAGTCTGCTCCCTGGTGATATATTTCTTGAGTTATGCTGCTGGTAATTAATATTATGAATACTTTATTTGGAACTGTTTGATATTTAAAGTGTTTTTGATATGTTGTATCGAAAACTGTAATTTTATTCTACGTAACTGTACGTGAAATCAGATAAACCATTGAAGACTCCAACTCTTTTTACCGAGCTTTATGTATCCATCATATTCTAAAAGCTCATTGCAACGAGTTGCCGTGACACGCGTCACGCTGACACGTTACATTTCAAACTCGTGTCACGTCACCCATCACGTTGTAGGCTTGCTTTTGGACGGGATTATTGTAATTTGTGAACCGTATTATTTAACTTTCTAAAATGAAGGTTTTGTTTAAATCGGCTTTGTTTTTGTGAGCCCTATTCAATCATAATCTTTTACACTTGGCTTAACAAATTGGTCAATTAGCGATTAAAAGACGCGTCTGAATAATCCGAATTGAGTAGATTAAAGCAGACGTTAACAAAGTATTTGTTTGCTGTGACTTGTCTGACATCTGTCTCTCGCTTCGCGCTGTAACCTTAAAATGTCGTCAATGTCAATTTGATATGTCTAAAACAACAAATAAATTCGAAAATGCTCTAACAGTATTTTAGACTACTAAGAAAACGAAGGTGTCTACGCCAATAAAATAATCCTGTTCGTCGATTTGACTTGTTTGCAAGAGACTTGCCGTGACATTATGTCAATCTCTCTTGTCACGCTGTCATCTTAATCTGCAAGGAATTTGTCAGGACACATGTAAAGGTGCGTCACGTACTTTAAGTAATTTGGCTAAGCAGCTCGAGTATGTAAGGTGTGTTGACATGCTTAGGGGTACGTTGATAATGTTTTGATAAATGATAAAAATATGTTTGACATAGCATCATGCCTATACTACACCAATATTTCGCCAATTATGTTAAGTCCCATGTAACAGCTTAGGTGGCGAGATATAATATTATTATTATAGTCTTTCCCGTTTAATGATGAAACTATTTTCAGTACTTTTTAATAACTTTTTATTTTAAATTAAAAATTCCTACAAAGAAAAATGAATTGATGACTGTGTAAGCCTGTACCCAAACCTGATTCATGTGTTTTAGCCGACTTCAAAAGGAGGTACTCAGTTTGATCTAGTAGAGGTGGTGGTGGTTTAGTTTGTTTGTATGTATGTTTGTCCGCAATTTTCTCGCGTTTGGCTGAACCGATTTTGATCATTCTTTTTTTATTGGATTAAGTATCTTTCAAATTAGGTCATAGTGCAAGCAACTTAGATCATCCAAATCGGTTAGGCAGTTTTCAAGATATGGAGTATACAACCGAACTCTTTAGCGACAAAAAGCACGAATGTGTAAATTGAATTAATAAGGTAATATTTTTAATTCTTTAGGTACTTTAATATGGAACCTGCTCAATTTGTAGTGAAGGTGAATCAACACTAAAAAGAGAGAAACAAAAACTTTGCACGTGTAACTTTTTCAAAACACAATACAAGAAAATAAATGTTCTTTCTGCAAAGTGCCAATATTCATCGCTTTACACATGAATTTATTTCTTTTCGTAAAGAAAATTGCCTTCTGTAAAGTCACAGGCTCTCAGGCTCCCAGGGTAGATCCCCTGAGTGAATGAGGTTAAAATAACGTATTTACTGGAACTACTCGTGTCCTCTGGGACTTGCCATCAGTCATCTGAAGGGAGTAGTGTTGTCTGTCGATATGTGAAATGAGGTTAAAATAACGTATTTACTGGAACTACTCGTGTCCTCTGGGACTTGCCATCAGTCATCTGAAGGGAGTAGTGTTGTCTGTCGATATGTGAAATTATACTTTTCAAAAATATACTATTTAGTTTGGGCACAGATAATGTAATGCCTATGTCCAGCAGTGGTCATGTTTAGGCTAAAATGATGATGATGATGATACGGATGCCTCATGCCATACACAGAAACCGTGCTGACGCTAAGTAACTAGCGTTTTTCGTCGGACTAATCCGACTGTTTTACTAAAAGTACATCGAACGCGGTAAATCACTGTAGGTTTTCTCTTTCGACACTTTTCTTAAAAGGTAAAAAAAAAAAAATCGTTGTGACATCCTTAGCATAGTTCGGTGATCCTAACGTGAAACGACATAGGATGCGCCGTGACGTGATCGATACACCCTGGCTGACCCATGGGACCTCATGGAGACTGCCAGGAGAAGATTAAATCAGGGAGACCTATTGTTTCGGTTATGAACAGGTGGGATGCCTAGATTTAGGTTTTAGGGACACAATGGTCAGGCAATTTATGTTTGAAATGATAAAGTGTTTCCTTACCTCAAAACGTGAACGTGTTTACGATCAACTAATGATCTCTCTGTTCTCAAGCTCTAACAACAAACTTATATAATCCTACTATTAAAGTTATAAAAGTGAATGTTTGTATACCAATCACGCAAAAACGGCTGATCTGATTTGGTTGAAATTTTACATACATATAGTTTATAGCCCAAATTCACACATTAATGATACTTTTTATCACGATGAATACGGTAAAATGATCCCTTGGGTTAATAAAACACATGTCACGCGGGCAGAAGCTATACTCGCTATAAAATAGACGTTCATAAACCAATTTTAAGTTAAATATAAGTCTGACCACCGATCCTGGATCAAGGATATAAGTGTGCTACACCACAGTTCACAGCAGCAAGAACTTAAATTTTCAACCTCAAAGAATAGGAAGAAAACTCAATATTAATTTAATCAACATGAGAAATAGAAGCCTTACATAATATGATTGACCTTTGGATCTGGTATGCTTGTACGTGTAAAGCCAAATAAGTATCCAGATTATACAGGGTTATTGGTAAAACAATATCTAAATCAATCAATATATAAACTCAATTTATTTTTTGGATTATATAACTGCACAGCACATATGTGAGTACTATGTACCAACTGTAAATCTACCATTTACTGTACCTATGTGTCGTTCGTTGACTTCAGTGTGCCCTGGCAGTTGAGTGTGTCATGCTCTCTCTAATGGCTCTCTGATGATGGCACATTTGTTGGATCATTCGGTTCCCTTCATGATGGTTGAGCTGAGTGGTGCCGATCCATGTGTCATGTTCGTAACATCATGAACAATAACTTTTATTCTATGACTTTAAAAAAATCAACAAAACAAAAAACAGCTGGTCCATACATACTGGCGAGATAAGCGAGCATAAATGTATGGACCAGCCCCCTAGCCAAGTTACAAACGTTTCGTATCGAATCTCTTTCTACAATTCGTCTGACCACGTGACTTAACGTTCAGATGTGTTCTTCTCATACATTGATTCGTTTTCTACTAGCGTTATCGATTGTAGATTGTCAACTTGGCTACAGGTGCAGACAAGTAGCTTTCGATGTCAGCGAAGGTGATAGACGAAATGTCAAAATGTAAGGGATTGATCACGTGAATTTTCGATCACTCTTGTCAATCCCATACAATTTGCCTTTTTGACAATCGCCATCGCCACGATTTTGATGATAGAATGTCAATTGTACAGTCCTGCAAGGTTGTTAATGTTTAATCAATAACCCAGTACAATAATAAACCTTCCAAAACTTTTAAAATACACTAAATTATAATCCAGCGCATTAAACGTAACATCACGCCTATATTCTCCGTAGGGTTAGGTGGAGGTACACCTACAATACACCCACAATACACATAAAATTCACCTACAATCACCTACAATCACCTACAATCACCTACAATCACCTACAATCACCTACAATCACCTACAATCACCTACAATCACCTACAATCACCTACAATCACCTACAATCACCTACAATCACCTACATTTCACCTATACAATACACCTACAATACACCTACGATACACCTACAATACTCCTACAATACACCTACAATAAATCTACAATACACCCACAATACACTTACAATACAACTACGATACACCTACAATACTCCTACAATACACCTACAATAAATCTACAATACTCCTACATTACACTACACATTTCGTCAGTTATGTTCAAATCCCATGTAATAGGGGGCGAGCCTATTGCCATCAACCGGGCACAAATCCAGACTCCGGCCTGTTACTTAAAAATTCCAGATGGTTAAACCCAAAAACACTGTCCGACCCGGGAATCGAACCGTCATGCTCAGCTCGTAGCTTTAACCTCACAATGCATAAAAAACTACTTATCCATTTTAACGCACATATTCATTCACATGAAATAGACTGCGCTAGGACTTGAAACCGCCTGGCATTCAGCACAAAGACCGCAGATGTTTGCGATATCTGAGCCAGACCAAACATTGTATAGGCCGCTCACACGAACGATTTAAGTTGGCCAACGTTAGCTACGATGGACGATGGCGGCAGCAACATAAAGCCACACTGTCAGTTAAACATGCTTAGATCTAACGAGAGTTACGGAAAACTTTAGCTATGAAGGGCTTTGATGACGTCCTTCAAAAGAAAATTCGGAAAATATGATTGAATACGTGGGTAAAACTGAAACAAAAAAAAAAAAAATAACATAAATATTTTGTTTACAGAAGTTGGGCTAAAAAAAGGTCGTCTAGTCTGCAAATTGATATTAATTTTCAACTAGTTAAACGCGGTGAGTGATTCTGCATACGTTCGTTGTACTGATTTATTTTTTAAAGCATAAATGTGAAAAGTGATTATTTTAACGTTTCATTTTGTAGCAACTTGCGACAGTTTTCAATCAAAAGTGGACCACTTTTGATTAAAAACTGTCGCCCGTCAGTTTCTTCAAAAGTTGCCCATCTAGGAGCTCTGTATCAGACTTGTCTGATACAGAGCTCTTAGACGGGCAACTTTTGACTACACTACACACACTCTTTTGTCTACACACATGCTACTAACATGCCGATTAAATCACGGAGCCAGGTGTACCAATATGTCCCCCCTGTCGGGTTCCCGCATTGTCGAGGCGGGGGGGCTAAGTAACCGTGGCTTGGTCACCCACGGTGAAGCGAAAAAGAACCCGAGGAGGGGCCGCTCGTCAGGGCTTTTTCCGATTAATCCGACGACTTATCGGCCAACGGTAGGTTGCGGTACCGCATGGTAACAGGCGACATCGCAACTGAGGCGGGCCGCGATGTCTTATGGAGCGTCCTAGGTCTCAAACGATATCGCGGCTGAGGGTTGGAGGCCGCGGTGGGAGAGGAGTGCCGGTATTGCGGTGCGCCGCTCTCCCTACCTTCCACGGCCTGGACGGGGTCGCCACCGTATGATGGCGGACGCGGTGGGGCCGCAGGGGAAGAGGCGTGTCGGTATAGCGTTGGCCGCTCTCAAAAAATGGTAGGTAGCGGGGCCATTGACCTTGACCCGTCACAAGAGGACAAAGGGTGCCATACACGGGGTCGTCTGGCGCCCATGTACTGATTTGGTCCCTAGGGTGGTCACGGCGTACAGTGTTTACTGGTGCGCCTGTGATGGGGGGGTACTATCCCGAGGAGGGTCCGGTGTCGGACAGCCGCGGCGGGTTCGCGGTGAGTGCTAACGCATGCCCGTGTTCCCGCCATAAAAGGCTCAGGAAGACACCGTGACAGTTTTAGTGGGTTAGAGTCCCACATAACTGCACTATCTCCCCGTGGTAGTGCAGTGTGCATGAGCACTCCAGGCAAAAAAAAGAAGGTGTACCAATAGGTGCTGTTTCCTGTTACCGCCAATTGTGGCGATTGTTTTGCGTTACATATTGTAACAATTTAGTCCACTTATGTTAGGAAACTTTCACCGGATAGTTGCCTTTAAAGTTGCCCGTCTAAGAGCTCTCCAGCAGGTCTAGAACATGTATTTGGGGGTTACACACGTGCAACAAAGATGGCGATTAAATCACGGAGCCGACTGTTCAAATAGGTTCTGCAATGGGATTACTGTTTCCTGTTGCCGTTGGCGCATAGAGCAAACATGTCTCTGTTTGCTGTATCTATCGGCGGATCGATGTATAGTGTAGCTTTATTGTGTCTGGATAAACATTAAGCCTATCCTTCTAAATATCCTATCCAAATTGTTTCCCTTCCTAATTCAAAATTGGCGCCATCCCGCTGGTGCCGCGCTAGCGCCTCACTGCGGTGAGAGTGAAAACTATGACTTGAAAAAATGGCGAAAAGCAGATAACTGCTCCCGCGCTGGGTCCGATTCAAAATAGGGTTAAAAATTACCCAAAAGGCTTCGCTAGAAATTGATTAACTGATTGGTTCTCGTAATCCTCCTTGTGAAGTGAAATCAAGCAGAAACGTGAGCTTGTAGTGCATATTGAATATCCGCCACGCCGGCCGGCCCGGAGTCCCGAGTGTAGTGGTTACCTTCAATCCCTGCCTATCCAGGTGAGTGTTTATACTTTTTCTCAACGCAAGGAATCGCAGGGTTGTGATTGCCAACATCGGAGATTGTAATTGTTTCTGCGGACGAAGTCCAATCATTTCTTTTTGGTGCCTCCTGTGAGGATTCTACTTACCCTCACATTCTCTTATTAATCATAAATTCTCGTTTTAATGAGTACATATTGCGTTGTAATATCGTGCATTCTTATTAATTTAATAAGTAACAAGTAAGAATCACGATTTAAATAAATACATTTCATAATTTCTATAAACGGTACAACGCAAAAGGTAGGTCCAATTCAAGTCGGGTTCCCGTACAACGTGCCAAGCTGGCCAGCGGACCACGATTGTACCTAACCTACTCTCATTGATCATTATTATTTATTCAGGAAATTTAATCGTATCTAAGGTTTAAATTGAAACCTTCAATTCAATGGGTATTTCTTGTATGACTATTTCTTGCAATAACTGATGTTGGTATAAAGCTAATAGGAATGTTTCATGGTCAAATAGTTGTGCTCGAGAAATTACCTATCCACCTACATTTTATTACGAATAAAAGTCATAACTTATAAGTGTCTAAATCGTAATAGGTATTTATACCTATATATTTAAATTCATAACTTGTATTACTTGCCAAAGTAGGTACGCATAATAGTGCCTAAAGTATATTCCGCTTGCAGTTCGGATAGGTACTTACCTACCTACCTTCTCATCTCATTTATAAATCGTGAATACGTAAGTTAACAAAATGTCTGATGAAGTTGAATTACAGGCGTCCCTTAAAAGACGCGAATATGATTTCAAGTGTATGCAGATTATCTACGATTTGTCCAAAGATGTTCTGAAGGATAGTTCTAAGCTATCTCCTTTCAAGGCTAGATACAAGAAGATTGATCAGATTAGGGTTGCTTTTATGGAGTCTAGCGAAAATATCAATAGATTACAGTTAAAGTTAAAACCCAAGTCGGAAATAGATTTGAGTGCGATGTTGTCATTTGATGATTTGTATTATGCGTCTATCGAAGTTGCCGAATCTTTGTTTGCGACGTCGCTGCCTGCGCCCCACGCGTCTGCAGTCGCCGATCCGTCCGTACATTGTCGTCCAGAAGGTTCTATTGTTCAAGTGAAATTACCTAAATTGAAAATTCCGCATTTCAATGGGAAAATAGAAAACTGGCAGACGTTCAAGGATAGTTACATCCCGCTTATTCATAACAATAGTTCACTTTCGGACACGGAAAGGTTTCATTATTTGCTGTCTTGTTTGTCTGGGTGTGCACTGACCTTGGCCAGGGGCGTACCTATAACCGAGTCGAATTATTCCGTGGTTTTTAATCTTTTATTAGATCGATATGACAACAAGCGTATATTAGCAAATACTTATCTAGAAAAAATATTTAAATTAACGTCTGTTAACAAGCCGTCACTTGAAACTTTATCCGAACTGACCAATGCGTTATATGAAAGCGTAAATGCGTTACGTGCTTTGCAAATTGATGAGCTAAGTGAATTTATGTTATTTCACATTGCATCGCGATCACTTGACCTTGAAACTAGGAAACGGTTCGAGTTACAAAATACTCACGAGATTCCTAAGTTCAATGACTTAATTGTTTATTTACAAAATTATATAAAGATTCTGGAAGTTAGTCAACCTGTCTCGGTTTCAACTACTCCTCATAAGGCAGGACATAAGGGTCAGCAAAGGTCATCATCATTTGTAGCATCTACGAACCAAAGTAATAATAATAATGCATCGGGCTTATTTGTTTGTTTATGTTGTAATGAAAATCATTCTATTTACCGATGCGGCAAGTTACATTCTATGACACTTGAACAGCGTCAACATTTCGTTAAGAAATTGAACCTGTGTGCCAATTGCTTAAGGCCCGGTCACGATAATAATAATTGCAAATCTAAAACCACATGTTTTGTTTGTAACGCGAAACATAACACGTTATTACATGTGGAAAATAAAAGTTTATTAACGTCTACTGTTAATTCAAATGAGAATAGCGAAAGTTCCGCTAAAGCTACGAGCACACTTACTTGTATTACGTCACAAACTTCGAGTCCAAATTGTAGTACGAAGATTCTTGGCTCAGCGGTAGTTCGTTTACGTCACGCAGACGGCTCGCTCCAGTGTGCACGCGCCGTTATTGACAGCGGTTCGATGGATTCTTTCATTACCAGCGCATGCGTGCGCCGCCTTAGTTTACGTATAAGAAAATGTAACTTGAACGTTACCGGTCTCGGACAGAGTAATGTTTGTGACATAAAAGGTTATACTTTCGCTTCAATAATACCTCATTCTTGTGAGTCGCCTAAGTTTGACTTACCTTTAGTAGTTTTGCCTAAAATTACTTCCTTGCTGCCTTCATCAACGTTACCGTTGCACGTCAAGGATCATTTCAAACATCTTGATCTCGCCGACCGCGACTTCGATAGATCCGGTCCGATCGATCTACTGTTAGGTGTCGAGTGTTTTGATCAAATATACACTGGCTCACGTTTCACTCCCGGTCCCGGATTACCTTGCGCCTTGTCTAGTGTATTCGGCTGGGTGATAAGTGGTCAATATTTTCATAACACACCACCTAACAATATTCACAGTGAATCCGTTACGTCACTCCTCGCGTCCTCTTGCACGCTCGAAGATATCGTTCAACGGTTCTGGGATTCTGAAGAACCGCCGAAATGTAAAATTTCCGGTCCTGAAGATCATCTCTGTGAACAAATGTATAAACAGGATACTTACCGTACACGTGAAGGTCGTTACGTGGTACCTATAATGTTAAAGAAGGATGCGCTTTCTTTAGGCGATTCGTCTCGCCAAGCTTTTAATCGCTTTCTCAGCTTAGAAAGGCGTCTTATTAATCAGACCGAGCTGAAAGCTGATTATAAGGAATTTATGCACCAGTACGAAGAACTAGGACATATGAAGCCTGCAGATTCTTCGACTACTGATCGTTACATAATTCCACATCATTGCGTCGTGCGTCCAGATAGCTCTACGACACGACTCCGGGTAGTCTTCGACGCTAGCAGTCGGACTACAAATAATCTTTCTCTGAATGATTTAGTTCATGTTGGACCGAAACTTCAAATTGACATTGTCGATTTAGTTACGAAATTCCGACTTCATAAGATTGTCTTCACTGCGGACATCTGTAAAATGTACCGTCAGATATTGATACGTCCTGAGGACAGGTGTTATCAACATGTTTTGTGGCGTGACGAGCCTAACGAGGCTTTGAATGAGTATGAGCTTAATACCGTGACTTATGGAGTCAGCAGCTCCCCATACTTAGCTATTCGCACTCTGCGTCAACTTGCTGAGGATCACGGTTCTGAATATTCAAGCCGCGCCGCTCAAGTTCTTTATGAAGATACATTCATGGACGACATCACTACGGGATGCTCATCTCTTGATGAAGCGAAACAATTAAAAGAGGATGTTACCTCGTTATTGTCAAAGGGTCATTTTGAACTTCGTAAGTGGAGTACGAATACACCAATTCTTTTGTCTGATGTTCCTCCTGACCATCTTCAGACTTCTAAATCCTTCGATGATGCTGGAAATGAGTTTGTCAAGATATTAGGGATACGGTGGAATCCATTGGATGACAATTTTTCCTACAAGTTTTCAGACTCGTTTGACGTTAAATTTACTAAGAGATCTATCCTCTCTATAGTGGCCCGCATTTTCGACCCACTCGGTTGGATAAGCCCGGTAGTGTTTTCTGCAAAGTCGCTTGTACAAGAAATGTGGCGCTTAAACTTAGGTTGGGACGAAGCTATACCACCACAATTGGCTAAGGTGTGGCATTTAATAGCAGCCAACTTATCTGATTTACAGAATATTTCACTACCGAGACTGATTATGCCCTCTAGTCCTGCCGAAGTGCATTTGGTAGGATTTTGTGATGGTTCACTCAAAGGGTATGGCTGTTGTGTATATCTTTGTGTTGTTGCGGATGAAGTTACCACGGTCACTAACCTGTTAATAGGTAAATCTCGAGTGGCTCCGTTAAAACCGACAACGATAAATAGACTCGAACTAAGCGCAGCTGTGCTTCTAGCGCAAGTTATGTCACACATGCACAACTTACTCAAGGATAAAATTCACATAAATTCTATGAAAGCCTACTCGGACAGTACCACCACTCTTTCTTGGCTCAACACGGCACCTCATTTGCTAAAAATGTATGTAGCAAATCGAGTCGTGCAAGCAACCGATTTAATTGGTCCCGAAATTTGGTTTCACGTGTCCACTGAGGATAACCCGGCCGACTGTTGTAGTCGCATTGTTCTCTGTTCAGAATTATTTGATCACCCACTCTGGTGGAGCGGGCCTTCTTGGTTGCAAATGTCGCCTAATAAATGGCCTTGCAAACGTACGTTCCTCGTAAATGCAGAACTGCCGGAATTAAGAACTTCAGTTCCAAGCAGCCTACACGCTACTCAATCTGATAATCCGCTTCTGACGTTAACTTCTAAGCTTTCTTCTCTGACAAAGATTCAACGAACTTTGGCATGGTGTTTCCGTTTTATATCAAATGCAAAGGTTGTTTATTCAAATAGAAATTTTTCCTCCCTTAGTAGTTCTGAACTCGATAAATCAATGAAGATGCTAGTCAAGTTTACTCAAGACCATTATATGTCGTCTCACGTCAGTCAAGTGAAAAATCATGAACAATGCGACAAGTCGATTCAAAAACTGTCTCCTTTTTTGGATGAAGATGGTTTATTGCGAGTGGGGGGACGCATCGATGAAGCTAATCTATCGCCATCTGCGTTACATCCTCTTCTCTTACCTAAATTGAGTCCTTTGTCGAGGCAGATTGTCGAAAATTTCCATCTAAAATATCTGCATTGCGGCCCTCGGACTTTACAGTCTCTAATTCATAGAAGGTTCTGGATAATTGGGTTGAGACTACTTATTCGTACCGCACTCTCAAAGTGCGTGCGTTGCTTCAAAGTAAAACCAGTGTCCAGTCAACCCATGATGGGCAAGCTCCCTGCCGCTCGTCTTCAGCCCTCTCGATGCTTCCAAACCACAGGTATTGATTTCGGTGGCCCATTTATTATAAAGGAAAGTCGTCGACGTGGAGCAAAAACCTATAAAGCATACATATCTCTTTTTGTGTGCTTGAGTTCGAAAGCCGTCCATTTGGAGGCCGTCACTGAGTTGAGTTCTGAAGCATTCCTCGCGGCTCTTGATAGATTTGTTTCCCGTCGCGGAATGTGTGATACAATCATTACAGATTGTGGCACCAACTTTGTGGGTGCAAACAAATATCTTAACGAAATAACCGGCGAGCTTCGCAAACATCAAGCTGACATATCAGATGGTTTGGCTATCCGTCAAATAAAATGGAAATTTAACCCGCCAGGTGCACCACATTTCGGTGGCATATTTGAAAGTGGCATAAAGTCCACAAAATATCACCTTAAGCGTGTAGTTGGTGCTCAAGTTTTAACTCTGGAAGAGTTTATTACGATTCTCGCTAAAGTGGAAGCTGTGTTAAATTCACGCCCGCTTTGTACTTTGTCTTCAGACCCGCAAGAATCGAACGTCTTGACTCCAGGACACTTCTTGTCGGGAGGTCCTTTAGTTTCACTACCTGAAGAACCTGTTAGTGACTGCTTATGTCCACGTTCTCGTTGGCAAATGCTCAAGAAAATAACTCAAAGTTTTTGGCTTGCTTGGCAACGTGATTATCTGCATACGCTTCAACAAAAAACTAAATGGTTCAAAGATACACCTAACCTTAAAATAAACGGCTTAGTCCTGGTTAATGAGCCTAATCTGCCTCCTTTACTATGGAAATTAGCTCGTATAGAACAGATCCATCCGGGATCTGATAACATAGTTCGGGTTGTGACTCTTCGAACTGCAAACGGTAAAACTATGCGCAGACCAGTAGTTAAGGTTTGTCCGCTACCAATTAATTAACTATTATCTTATATCTCGAACAATATTGTGTATTGATCAGTATTGTTCAATTAAAATAGTTTAAGGTACTTAGGTAATTGTGCTTATTAAGTAAGAATTTTATATTTCTCGAGCACTGCTAGTTGTACTCTGGCAGTCCTTTAACTTGCGAAATCCTGGTCGATTTCGAGTGGGGGGAAATGGATAAACATTAAGCCTATCCTTCTAAATATCCTATCCAAATTGTTTCCCTTCCTAATTCAAAATTGGCGCCATCCCGCTGGTGCCGCGCTAGCGCCTCACTGCGGTGAGAGTGAAAATGACGACTTGAAAAAATGGCGAAAAGCAGATAACTGCTCCCGCGCTGTGTCCGATTCAAAATAGGGTTAAAAATTACCCAAAAGGCTTCGCTAGAAATTGATTAACTGATTGGTTCTCGTAATCCTCCTTGTGAAGTGAAATCAAGCAGAAACGTGAACTTGTAGTGCATATTGAATATCCTCCACGCCGGCCGGCCTGGAGTCCCGAGTGTGGTGGATACCTTCAATCCCTGCCTATGCAGGTGAGTGTTTATACTTTTTCTCAACGCAAGGAATCGCAGGGTTGGGATTGCCAACATCGGAGATTGTAATTGTTTCTGCGGACGAAGTCCAAACATATATCAAACAATAATATAAGATCCCCAGGGAAATTAGGAAGACTAGAATAAAAAGAATCATCTACCGAGTTCGAATAATAATATCAAGAATTGAGAGAAGAATATTCCTGTATTAATTCTGTGTTTCTTCGCAACTTTTCATTGATCCATGCTTATAAAATGTTCAGACTATCTGGAAATAAAAATATAAGAAACAAATTGTCTTCCTTATTGGATATCTCATCCCAATTTACAACGTAGGTTTATAAGTATTACGGCTGGACCATGGATACCGCACAGTCTCCGGTGAGGCGCTGAGCCGCGTACATATGAGAGCGGCGCGAGGAGGGGATACGCCGGGGCGAAACCTCGCGGCTTGGCGGCCAGTGCTCAGGCAGGATACTGTCACAACCCAGCATTGGACACGCCACAATTGCGGCGAAAAGGAGGAGTGAGAGACTCTTTGAGGAGTGGCTTGAGAGGCGCCACGGCATCCTCACCTGCCACCTGACGCAGGTCCACACCGGACACGGCTCTTTCGGGAGTTTCCTTTTCAGTATAAGGCGGGAGGAAACGCCCGGGTGTCACCATTGTGTAGATCGCCTGGAGGACACGGTGGAGCATACGGTGAGGGTTTGCCCCACTTGGGTGGAGCACCGCCGTGTCCTCGTGGAGGCGAGAGTTATGCTCGCGAAGAAGGAGGCGGAACGCGTAAAGAGGACACAACGGTGACGCCCTCGCCCCTAGCCGCCGCAGGGTCTCCTGCCTGGGTGACGGGTGTCGCAAGCCGATTCCCGGCCAACGTAGGCGCGGGCTTGCGGACGGGAGGCCCCAGTCGGCGGCGGCGCGTAATGGTCCACGCGCGCCTCAAAGAGACGTCAGTAGAAACAGATAGAGTCCGCTTGGGCCGATGCCTGTCTGGGTCACAGATAAATTTGAAAGAGTAAACCGCAGGAACAGGGGTGCGTTTTAGTAAGTAAAAGTCCGATACGCCCTCCAGCTGCACACAGAGCGGGAGAAGTCATTGGATGATTTACCACGCTAAAAAAAGTTTTATAAGTATTTTATGCTGTACTTCCATTTATGATAATTTCAATGTAATAAATTTGTCAATTGTTTATATTGGGTTGTATGTTTGTTTCCGCGTTTCTTCTTGGGCGACTACTCCACGCAAACACGCTCCATATCTAGTTTGAACAAAAGAAAAAAACATGTAATTTTAACTCATTTATTTATTACATGAAAGATTTACAGACATAAAATACATAAGATATATTAAAGTATAGTAATTTACAAAATTATATTATTTATTCGACACAAAACATCTCAATTATTTCCGAACCATCTCAATTCCGTCTCTAGATCAGCCAGTAGATTCTGTAAATACTCACCGTGAAAAACGTAGGTGAAGTGTCACTACAATTGATGCTAAGGATTTTAAAGCTTACATCAAGCACACTTCATTATATGATCATGTTTGTTAATCTTTCACTCAAAAACTACAAAACGATTCTGGATGAAATTCGGCACGAATATAGATTATAGTCTGGACTAGCACATAGAATACTTTGTATCCCGGCAATATGTTCCCTTGGGATAATTTTCGACATTCAAGCGGTCGAAGCCGCTAGCAGAAGCTAGTCAAGGTTATAAGATTGTTACAGAATTGCACCACAGAACTTTACATATTTAATAAGCTCTAACAATAATTATTCTACATCCTAACAACATAACATCACTCGGTCCAGTTTCCTGCAGTAGCTCATTCATGTGTAAGCAGCCAGCAGTTTGTTCAGCCCATAATAAATGTACACTTACCGGCACTCCTGGTTAGCGATACTCGTTTAGAAACCCTACCTTAGTTACGTATGGTGTGTACTGCAAATTCATTTTACAGAAGAACTTTTAGGCTGCTGGTCCATATCAGGAGCGGACATGTATGTTACTTGGATTATATATAGGGCGTAGCATTCTTTTGTCTTTGATTATGGGCCGTAGATATTGTAGTAAAGGTAAGATGGAGATGGAGAGACCAGTGCTGTTTTTTTTTAATATCGCAGCATATATTGTGATACCCTTGGTGGCCTCACACGGGACTTTTTATTTTTGTTTGTTTTTTTTATTTTTCTATATTTTCGGCTTATATGATTCTCTGTGACCACCGCCCTGAGAAGAGCCGAAGGCAGACAGTTAGTCAGTGAATACGTTAAAGTTTTTCTGGACTGGCAGGACTTTGGAATATAAGTTGTAAAGCGGTAGAGGATAATATATAAATTAAGCGATATAATTTATTTTTAATCTAATAATAATTTATGTCCTTACCTAACTAATCTTAATTTGCCTTGACTGCTTGCATGCATTTTGACGTTAAATGATCTAATAACTTCTATGACTAAATTGTACGCCGGAATTAAAGGCTGAATAAGAAGATCTGTAATCATTGTAAAAACTTTGTACCTTCTTGACGCAAATAAATGATTTCAAGTTTTGATTTTACTGGACGGGGATGGGGACGAGGACCTCCAACAACGAAGAAAACAGGACTGTTTCCTGAGCGAGTCAAAATAAAATATTTTTCTTTCATTCTTTCTTCTCTTTCTAGATAGCAAAGAGTGTACAAGTGGAATTGTCCAGCATGTTAACTAAGAGTTAATATCCAGAAGTAAACAAACTTCATACTATCAAGCTATAAAAGTGTAACTGATAAATATTCCAGTGCACTAAGCCTTGCAATTTTATTCTTAGTGTAATAAAACATGGCATTAACTCCTTTTTAGCTGCCCTCATTTCTACTTTAACGAACCTTAAAAATATAAAATCTGTCGCTATAATAGGAATTATTAATATAGATATCTCAATGCAATCACGCGATATCAAAGCACCCGAATACCTAAATGTGACAGCCTTTCAGGGGTTCTTACCAGCTCATACTTTTCCTACCAGGCATGGTAAAAGATGCATCGATCACGTTCTTCTTAAAACTAGATTAAAATCTGATACCTTCGTTTTAAATTCCACCACCACAGACCATAATGCTGTGTTACTCTGTGTTTACCAAGCCCACAAAGAAAGTCTGCCACCATCTCATGTAACTAAATTTAACGTAGCTGCTATTCGTGAACAGCTGAATAGCTTGGATTTAAATTTCAGTGGAGAAACAGACCTCTAATGAGGTCTAAATTAATGAGGCCATGGATAAATTTGTTAAGAATTTACAAGATATAATAACTGAAAACAGCACTGTTGTTAAAATTCCCCGGATAAAACGCATTATTAGACCGTGGATTATCCACGTTTTTACAAAATAGGGAGCGCCTCCACAAAAACACACAAATTTCACCCCTTAATAGAACCCTAAAACTAACTTACACCCGATATAGAAACTTTTGTAATGATCTATTGAAAAGATTTAAAATACAACACGAAAGAGGTGAATTGGAGAAAAAATTTAATAACAAAAAACTTTGGGCAGTTATCAAAAACATAACAAACACAAATAAAACCAAATCAGCTGCCACTGACCTTCTTGGTGATTCTCCCCAAATATCTGTGAACCAGGCCAATGATTACTTGCTAATATTGGAAGTTCGCTGGCAAATAAGCTTCTAAACTGTCTAGCAATGGCTCAAAATCCTTTTGACGTAACCGCCTATCATTATCCCTATCCACAAGGCGGGTGACACCGTGCATGTAATTATAGGCCAATTGCTATTCCACCTGTTATTTCAAATATTCTGGAAAGAATAATTAATATGTATATGTATGTATAATATAAAATGTTAAGTATCTCGAAAGCAATAATTTACTTTCCTCCTGTCAATTTGGTTTTTGATCTGGGAGGTCAACAGAGGATGCGGTGCATAAGCTTACTGATCATATTATTAGGAGACTAGATTATGGTAACACAGCACTTGCCATCTTCCTTGACCTTGCCAAAGCATTTGACACGGTGTCTGTCTCGCGTTTTCTAGCGCTTCTACCTATTTCCTACACCGGACACCGTCACGTTGCCACAGAATGGTTTTAACAAGGTGTACAAGGTTTAGACAGAATGTTCTCATCCTTAACTCAGGCAAAACTATGTACTTGCCCTTTTATACACGAAATCCTTATAGACCCCCCATAGAACTTACCCTTAAATCACACTCTGTTCTTGTCCACCCATCAAATGCTACTACATGTAATTGCCCTTGTCTGATTAGGAAATATGAGGTTAAATATTTGGGCGTCATACTGGACTCATCGCTGAACTTCAGTACGCATATATCATTACTCCAATCCAGACTGAGAAAACTCATCTATGTTTTAAAAAACTTACGGTATGTAGCTGATATTTTAATTTTAAAAATGCTTACAGGGCCCTCTGTCAATCGCTTCTAACTTACTGTATTTCATGTTGGGGTGGAGCTGCCAAAACAACTCTGCTTCCTTTTGAAATAGCACAACGGGCAGTTCTAAAATTTAGCGCCTTCCGACCCATAGATTGATAGACCGTACGCCAACTCTATATCATAACTACAATCCTAAAACAACACTCCTTACCCTTCCTGATAGGAATACTCTTCATATGCGTCGTCGAAATGCTGTGGTTCCCGAGCCCTTTCAATTTAAACATTCATTTACAAATAGGTTTTTCTGCTTTAGCGGTCCTTTTCTATATAGTAAATTAAATACTAATCTTAATATACACACTAAGTAAACGTGAATGCAAAATCAAACTGTTTAGCTTCCTAATTACTTGTGATTACGAAACTACAGAAGAACTTCTTAAAACATTAAGATAAAATTAAACTATTAAACACCCCAAACACTCACTTAACACTCTCCACACAAGCACACCACACGACACTCACTCAAACACTCTCAACACAAGCACACCACAGACAACACTCACTCTGTCTGTTTTAAAATGTGTGTGTGTTTTTTTATGCTTCGTATTTATATCATATTAAGTAAATGTAACCACTGCTGTATTATTTATAATGTCTGGAAAGTGTACTGCGTCCTGAAATACAGGCTTGGCCTAGCTCAGGCGCAATTGCTCATTTTTATTTTTGTGCATTTGTAATGGCTTTAATAATTTAATTATGATGTTCAAACTATACAATTTTATGGAGAAATAAATTTAATTTAATAGTGTGAGGATTCTCAAAGCGCTACCGGCTTTTACTCCTCATGTATCTTCTATACCTACTGGTCTCTAAATCGGCTTTGAAGCCATGTGGTCCGCCGTAGGAACCTTGTCTCACGAAGTACTAAGATCAGCCAAAGCTTTGCGAAACCAGCGCAAGTTTGTCGAGGTGGCTGATATGAGTACTGGTCGAGGCATATATACCTAAATAAAACTTGGAAATATCGACACGGAGAAGGCCGAACCGACCTCGATTTTATCAAGCTTGTTCTCCATTGTATATTTCCTCAAGCCCATCGCTCCTCTCGTCGCCTAAAGCCACTGTCAACTCGCTGTCGCGTTACAAGCCACAGCCTTACGCTGCACTTAAGATATTTCTAAGATTTCTTACTTTATTTTCTCATACAAGTACTGGCACGGTAACGTTTAAAAGTTTATACGTCGGCTTCCGCTGCCAGAGAATGAAAGAAAAACGAATTGAACCGACTCAATTGCTTAACGACCCGACTAAGTTTTGAAGTGAAAGAATGAACGAATGGTTGAGTGAATGAAATTGATTTCTAATGGCAGTTATTCAGATATTTGAAAATACTTCTCATTTTGTGACGTCTGCCACAGTTCGAACAAATTGTAATTATAAAATACGTAATTGAAATAGCTGAGAATCTGTTATGAAGTCTTTGCACACATACACAACATTCACGAGAAGACAAACCCTAAAATCGCAAATAGAAAGACAGCTGCTCCGTATATTTATTCTCCCACTAGCTTTTACCAGCGGCTTCACCGGCGCGAAAAGTTATATTTTTATTCCAGGGAACATTATACCAGGATGAAAAGTAGCCTATGTGCTATTCCAGACTATAACCTATCTCTGCGCCAAATTAAGAAAAAATAATAGTATAGAAAACATTTATTCGACACAGACACAACACAAAAGCAACAATAACAAAGTAACGGAAGCATAGTAAAAAAGTACAAACATGGTCATTCAAACTCGTTCAGCCGTTCTGGCGTCATTGATCCAAGCTTTCGAAATATAGCAATTTTAATTGTTTTCACCGACTTCAAGGAAAGGGTTATATTTTTCGCGCCTGTATTGTATGTATACTATTCTTTATCACCTCATATCTTTCAAACCGTCGGACGGATTCATATGATTAAGACATCGGTAGATAGGTCTACCGTTGGACGGATTCATATGGTTAAGACATCGTTAGATAGGTCTTGATCGCCTGAGTGTTTTTAGATAGGTGACGACTACTACTACGACGACGATTTTGGGTACATATGGTTTTGGTCAGCCAGCTGGTAAATTTGTTAAGCTCTGTCTCGCTCTCCTAAGACTGGACAGCATGATTTTCTTCTTGTAGTTCATCTTTTTAGTTCGCTTCATAAGCAGTCGGGCTTTTTGATTTTATTGACTTTTCTTCTATAGAAAAATAAAATGATGAGTTAAATGACCCCGTAAGATGTTTTCAGCTATTTCTTCAGAGGTTAGTTATTCTTTGTATGTTCCTTTAATACATCTTGTAGTTTATCTCCTATTCCATTTTGGGCAATAGGAGATAAACTACTAGATGTATTATATTTTAAGAACACAGAGTTCTCTGCGTGGATGCTGTACAGTCATAAGTTCTCCAACTTTTTGGGAATTACAAGATACGGTTGCCAGAGGAAAATCGCTCCTAAGAGAATAAGACGAAACAATACCATTACTATCGTACTTTCATGCTACCTCGGACTGCATATTCCAAGACCCTTAAGATATTATAAATATTTAAAAAAAAAAACACGTTTGTCTGCCGAATATGTTTTGGTAGACAGATGCTGATGTTTTTATTAAGAGTCTACTCTTAATAAAAACATCAGCATCTGTCTTTTGCTCTTATCAGAATTTATTAAGAAAAGTTGAAAGGAAACCTTTTATCCTGGTATGGTCCTGTGATGAGTGCTTGATGTTGTGCATGTGGGAGTATTGTATGAGATGTAGTGCGTGTCTGTGGGTGTAAGTGTAGAGTGTGCTTCTGTTGTGAGTGTGCAACGGAAGGAAGATCTTTAGTTTTTGACCTTACTAAAGGAGTTATGAATATAAATGTGAGGAGGGGACGGCCAAAGAAAAGATGGATGGACTGTGTTAGGAGTGACATCAAAGAAAAGGGAGTGCTATGAAAGAAAAGGGATTCAGTGATGGCCTAGCGGGGGAAAGGACGGTATGGAAGAACAAAACGTGTTGCGCCGAGCCCAAGTAACATAGGACATAGATAGGAAGATGATGAATATATATTATATATATTATTATTTCAATTACTCTTCACTCATTCTTCTCTATTTAGACATCACGTCAATGGTCAACCTGTTCTAAACATCATCGTCATCTTGCACACAGTCTATCAGCATCGTTTCATTGATCTTTAAAAAAAAGTAAAATGATAAATTAAACTCGACTACGGAAATACCACCTGAAAAGTATTAAACAAGAAAATAGTGTGCAAAAATTGATCGGTTAGCGAACTCCATGTTATATAAATAAAAATAAATTTTAACTATTCAAGATTACTCGAATAGTTTTAAAAGGTAATTTGGGTAATTCAAACTCAACACCCTTCTTTCTTCCTAGTCTGTTAAAAAGACGGTGATCTACAAACCCACATTGACCTAAATATCGGCCGTCTGGGTGTAACAATCTCCTAATGCGAGACAAAAAACTTTGTTTACCTTCTTTCTAAACCGATCTACCTTGAGATTAGATGTCAAAACAGAAATATTATGACGATACTCATCTGTGGAGGTTCACGGCTACATGTTACGTCCCAAATTCCTCTTAACACACCATAACATACATTACAGACGTTAACGCGAGGTGCAAAGGTACATTTTGCTTTGTTATGATTCGCAATACGGATGATTTTCTAACAAGAATTAGGTCGCAGATACACAGGTGTGTGCATCTTTTGACATTTTGATAAATCACCGTTTCTTGGATTTATGGCCGAAAATTCTTTCTCTATTGTTTTTATATTGATATTTCGATACGTGACAATAAATAAAAATAGATAAAAGTAATATGAAAAGTTCAACCAGTCGTATATCGGAAACATGTTTGACAATATCAATTTGATATTGCTTTATGATTTTTATACAGGATTTATCCGCTTTGAAAGAATTAACATGTTTGATATAACTCTTTGAATATCCGTTCCTTTGACGTTATATTGTGGATATAATTAGAGTACCCTTTTTTAGGATTGCCGAAATGGCAAAGATCGCGGTTTTCGTGAAGTACGATCGTTTCTTAAAAAGGAACTAGAGAACTGAACTACTTGTTTTTGGTTACTTGATTTATACAGGGTGATAGTAATTTATTGTCAATCTTTCAGAGGGTGATAACACTCATGAGTATAGTTAAAAAAATCTTTTAATGTGGGATTATTTCTGTAATCAAATATCGAGGAATACAATTTACAAAAATTTGCATAACTCGATAAAATTTAGAGAAAAGTTATTTTTTTAATTTTTCAGAGTTTATTCCATAGCCGTACTCTTTTCCCCTAAATGATTGCCAAAGAATTAAAAGTCACGTTTTATTTTAAAACAGTCTTAATTACATACTAAACCGTTAACTAAGAGTTTATATCTTAGTAAACCGGTAACTATCTCGTATTTGTCTGATTGTTTTGTGTTACCAGAGACAAACCAACAGGCTTAACTCAAATACAAGTGCTGTACAGAGTCACAATGCATAATGAAGCTGTAAGGGGCATTGAAAGCGGTGCGGTTGTGGTGCATTTGTTTTACATATTCATTTATTCATGATATATACATATTTTTACATTTTTAAATATTATTCTATAAAAAAAATAAAATAAAAAAACATTTAAAATACAAAAATAGTAGCCCACCGGTATCGGGAACAGCCCGGTGGTCAGGGCTCCTGAGAGAGGAACCTCCTAACGATACGCGCCGTGTCCAGGAGTACCGTTTCTGGATCAAGCCCTTGATCCAGCTGCCCAACGAGAGCCTCCTCAGATGTTCGTCGAGGCTCTTGGCTATTATGCCATTGGCCGTAACGACCATCGGCACAATGATCGCTGTATTCACGTCCCACATGTCGACAACCTCGCGAGCCAGATCAAGATACTTGCTTTTCTTATCTCTCTCAGCCTTCACGAGGTTCTCGTCATGTGGGACCGCTATATCAATAATCATTGCGCGACGCTCTAGTCGGTCTATCACCACTATGTCAGGCTTATTGGCAACACTAGTCCTGTCAGTGATGATAGACCGATCCCAATACAACGTGACATTGCCATTTTCGAGAACTGGGTCGGGCACATACTTATAGTAAGGCACTTCCGACTCCACAAGATTGTATTTAAGAGCAAGTTGCTGATGGATAATCCTGGCTACGGTTTTTGCATAAAGAACAACATACTAATCAAAATGAATGAATAATGATGCTGTAAGGGATTCTACACACTGAGCGCGTTGCGGACGTTATGTATTGCTTTTATTTGTTAGTTTCGGAATTTTTCTTTGTTTTTATATAAAGAACAGCATCGAAACAAAAGCACATAGACTGCTGACTGAAGACTTCTTAGTTACGTATTAAAAAAATCTAGGATTCAGAAAAAGGGTCATTGGAAATTAACAACGGAATCCGTAACAAGACGAGCATACAATTATTATGATTACGCTGATTGGCTGATATTAACCTTGTGTACTGACGGATGTGTGGCTAATTGGTAAACAGCTACATCCAAGCCATGTTAATTTATTTATTTAGATTAAGTACAGCAACATCACATGTACATTACACAAGTTAGGGACAATCTTAAAAACTAAAGGTCTTATACTTGTTATGAAAACCACAGCGTTCACTGTAGTAATATTGCTGCCTTCAGGTGCTTGTGTGTTCCATGTTTTGAATTGATCCTTAGATTAACACCGCATCCATTGTATGCTACCCCTTAATTTGACGGCAATCTAACTTATGAAATTTTCAATACCACCTAATTTTAAACAAGGTGGTATTTTGTGGTCCGCTTTCTATTAAATTACTTTATTGATCTAAAGGGGAATCATTTTTAATATGTTGCACCCCTCTACCAAACTAAAAGTCTGCATGTAACAATCAAACTGAGTGTTTTGAAGACGAATTTATTGCTATTTCTGTATTGCTGACAACTCTTCTTCTTGTTTGTCCAGTTTAGCTGGGTCTGGTCTCCTTACACGTCTGCGCTTAAAAACTCTGTTCTGGATTGTCTGAGTGCTCAGGTTCTTTCTCTAGAGCTCTTTCTGCATTCTTGCTTCCTCGCGGTCGATCGGGGATATTTCGGGTGTTTTTGATACTCATAGTGTTGTCATCTGCACGTCTCAGGATGTGGCCAAACCAGCGCGTTCTAACAATTACTTACATTAACTCCCTCAATTTGTGTTTGTTGTTACTGAATATTACAAGGATTGGATCGAGAAAATAATGAATTCGATTTAGTGAAATAGGTGTCTAATACAGAGTCATCGTATATATGAGTCTCTATTTTTAGCACTAAAATCTTCAATGTTCAAAATATATATATATATAGATTGAATTTTTACCTAGATTTCAGCTTATAGAAAGGAAATTAACTATCAATATATTATGAGAAGGGTTTGACAAGTTACTAAGTTACAAAGCAATTGGCAATATAGGCCTCTCTCGAAATCAGTAAAGATATATATTGCCCGTTGTTACTAAGCTAGCGAAGTTACCTAATTTTCGCTACGCAAACTTGGACTGAACAGGATGATAGAGTGAATGAGCAATATGACCGGCTGAGTGCCATAATTACCGGAACAATTAAAAAGCCATTATGTACCGCGTGGATCCACGGTTCGGGCACTCAAGAGGTTAATCTATCCATCCTAATAAAACATTTGCGAAAGTAACTCTGTTTGAATGGATTTGGAAGTTAGAACCGGGCACACGGCTAGACCATTTTCTGCATTAGGACATAGGATGCTTTATATTCCGTAGTAGGAATGTTTCCTGGAGATAATTGCCCACTTTCACGCGGGTGAAGCCGCGGGCAGAAATTAGTATGAAACTTACTAGCTTCTCTACCAGCGACTTAGCCCGCGTGGAAAGTGTTTTTACCAGACTATAATCCACCTGTGGCAAATTTCATCAAGATCAATTTAGCCTTTTTGGCTTGATTGAGTAACAAACATCTATCTATCCAAACTATCGCATTTATATTACAGGGTTTCTCAGAAAAAAAATACTTACGTAGATGCATAAAAACCTAACCATTATTTATATACTCGTATACACATCAATTACACAATAAAACTGAAACATGGGATTTTTGAGAAAAAAATATTCAAAAGTCGTCCTTCGCGGCTCTCTTTAAAGTGATCTCTAACATTAATAAACACGCGCCTCAGGAGTTGAGTAGCCCAGACCTCAGAGACTTCCAGTATTAAAAAGATTATTTTTTTATTGTTTTGTTTAAGTATAACTTTTTGTTTTCATGGTTGTATCTCCTGTATAAAAAAGGATAGTATAGTCACAAATAAATATGTTTTCTATATTTCGAGACGCCTGTAACCACAATACTGGCTAAGTGAGCTATCAGAAATCATATACCCACTCAGAAAAATATGGAATAAAATTTTAAACGCCCATTTCAAACCGCATCTTTTGAGCCCTTTACATATATAGCCAATAAGACAGAGCACATACGATTGTAATCAAAAGATAAACGGTTTCCACACAACCGAACCAGTTCTATGCGGTATTGAGGTCAAGTCAATTATATCGAACAGTGCAGTAGTTAGCATATTTTTGTGGTGAAATGAAAATATAGAAATATAAATAAATTAGTATTAATATTTTATACTTGCACTTCTTAGTATTAATATTTTATACTTCACTTACACTTTATATTATACTTGTACTAGTAGTAAGGTACCTAAAGGATTGACATAATGCACCCATAATAACTCAATCAACACATTCGTGGTGTTTGTCTTTAAGGACTTCCGTTGTGTTTCATGTCTAGAAAAGTACTGAACCGATTTTGATCAAACTTGACCTATTTTCTAAATTGAATTATTGCAATCCGATTCCTAGTTTCTGAGATATACGTAAAATTTATCAATTCATTACAAGATACACACTGGAAAAACGGTGAACCAAACATTCGAAGGCATGTGACATCCACCAACCCGCACTGGGCCCGCGTGGTGGATTATGGCCCATCCCCTCTCACAGAGAGGAGGCCTGTGTCCCAGCAGTAGGAACATAAATAGGCAGATGATGTGATGTGATGTGAAGTGATACACCCTGGTTGAAAAGACCACCTCCTATTTTTATGAAGTCGGTTATTTTTTATTTCTTTTTAAATTTATTATGACACAGAATAATAAATTTAAAAAAAACTTAGGTTATATTTTTTTTATTATCTAATGGTATTCTCTTTGTATATAAAAATATAATTCGAGGTGATGTTGTTCATAACTTTTTTATTTACTTTACCAAAAATGACCAAACATATTACTTCGTGCACTCACCTTTAAACTCTCATTTCACGTAAATGCCCATTACTTTATATTTATTTAGCTTATTATTTATAATATAAATAATATAAGCCTTTATTCAGACACATTTACATTTTTACAATTATTTACTTAAATTATGACTCTGGTGAGTCGACATCGACAACTTGGTCTATTTGCCCATATTTGGCAAAGGCCTCCTCCAATTCTTTCCATTCTCTTCTATCCAGTGCTATCCTGGTCCACGCTTTCCCTGCTATTGCTGCTATGTCATCGTCCCATCTTCGAAACTGTCTTCCGCGTTTCCTTTTTGCGTTCCTGGGATACCAAAAAACCAAGGTTTTACTCCACTTTTCAGTACCTCTTATTATGTGGCCTGTCCATTTCCACTTGAGTTTACGAATCCTGGTTATGACATCGTCTACTTTCGTGCGCTTTCTTATCGTCTTATTTCTTATTCTGTCGCTATTATATATATGATAATTGTGAGTTGTTAACGTTAACCGCTGTGTCAAAACGCTCTCGAAACTTAATTAAAATCAGTGAAAATAACAATCACGCTGTGCATCAGTGTAACTCTGTGTCTTCTTTGTAAGTGGATCCATCGAAATACAGTCCTAAAACGCTGAAAAGAAGCTCAATAAGTGATAAAAACACGCTTGAAGACTTCGACCGGTAGTTTGAGAAGTTGACAGGTGACGGTGTGTGTGAAACAATACAACGACAGACATAGTGCTGCCAACACAAGGAACCAAAGATTTCGTTCGGAAACTTTGACAGCTTTGCGTTCCGTTTCACACTAAACTCAACTGTCACCAACTTTTGGCACCGATAAAAATAATTAAAATAAAATGGAAAACCAAATGGAAAAATTCTTGGAACAATTGAAAATGCAAATGGCAGAACAAACGAAAGAAATAACTGAAACGGTCACCAAAAACATCATAGAAATTATTAATGAAAAACTAATAACACTTACAGAAGAAAATAAAAGCCTGAAAACAGACGTAAAGAACTTACAAGATAAAATTCAAAATATGGAAGAAGAAAGACGAAGAAATAACCTAATTTTCTTTGGTGTGAAAGAAGAACATCGCGGTGAGTCGCAAATCGAATCTATTATAAAACTGCTCGAACAAGAGATGAAGATCCGTATTAACGCGCATGAAATAAAAAACGCCTATAGAATGGGCGAAAAGAGCGACAACAAAGTACGTCCTATCCTAGTAGCTTTTACAACAAATTGGAGAAAGAAAGAAATCCTTAAGAACAAAAAGAAAATCAAGTCAGATATGTACGTCAAAGAGGATTATAGTAAAGAAGTTTTAGAAAAGAGAAGGCAACTTCTGCCTCAACTAAAGGAAGAGAGAGCAAAAGGCAAAATTTGTTACCTGATAAGAGATAAACTGTACACTAAAGAGTCTAAAGAAGACCAAAAGGACAAAAGAAAAAGGGATCGCAGTGACTCACCAATAGAATTGTCAAACCACGCAACCAAGCCCGCACTGAAGAAAATTAACAAGAAAAACATACTAGATTACATGGCGAGAGATAAATCTACGTCACTACCGATACCAACATCATCAAAAAACTATCAATAGACATTGACAACCGGAAACGAAAACAAACTAACGAAATGTATCTAACCAACGAAACAATCAATATATGCACCCCAAGACGGCCGGTCACCGTGGGGATAAGCGACCACTACCCTCCAAACAACTCTACACCTGCAATCAATAATAATTTTGGAAACGAAAAATATAATTTGAAACGAGTATACCACATAGCAACGTTTAATACACTTTCATTGAGGTTAGAAAAGAGCCTACAAGAACTAACACATGCTATCCAACATATTAAATGGGACATTATCGGACTCAGTGAAGTAAGAAGAACTGGTGAGGCCATTGAAGAGTACAGTCAGTTCATACTGTACTACAAAGGAGAAACACCAGGAAGACACGGAGTAGGGTTCTTAATAAAGAAAGAGCTTAAGAGCTTTATCGAAGAAATTGTTGGCATATCGGAAAGAATTGCTGTATTAAATATAATAATCCCCTACCATAAAGAACGATGGTCCTTGGTTCAAATATACTCTCCGACAGAGCAGTCCACGATTTCTGAAATTGAGTCCTTCTACTCATCCTTAAATACTGCCATCAAAAATCATACCCACAAAAATTGCATAGTAATGGGTGACTTTAACGCCCAAGTTGGAACTCCAAGAAAGGGAGAAGACATCATTCTAGGCCCTTATAGCAAAGGCAAAAGAACAAGAAATGGACAAAAGTTAATGGAGTTCTCCTTTGAAAACAATTTGAAAATATTGAACAGCCAATTCAAAAAACGAGCATCGAGAAGATGGACATGGATTTCGCCAGATGGACGGTACAGGAATGAGATAGACTATATCCTCACGAACAGAACCAAATCTTTCGAAGACTGCAGCACCATCGCAAACCTCAACTTCAATAGCAACCACAGAATGCTCCGAGCATCTCTAAACATCACATCTGTTTTAAAGTTAAACCGGCCATTCAAAGTTAAATCCACTGTCCCGAACAACGCAATATCAACATCCATGATAGAAGAAAAACTAAATTCTCTGAATGAAACATCCTTCCAAGACATCGATATTCAACAAAAATATAATACTTTACATGATATACTCACATCAACATCAGAGACTAACGATAAATCTAAAGCAAACGTAAACATATCGGATAAAGCTAAAGAGCTCCTAGAAAAAAGATCTCAGCTGATTAAAATTGCAAATAAAACAAAAAGTATTAGAGAAGAAATAGGTAATCTAAGTAAAAAAATTAAAACACAAATGAAAAAAGACCGAGAACAGCATAGACTTGACATTTTTAGGAAACAGATTACCAAGACCGGAGGCATTAAGAGAGCTGTAAAATTATTAAAGGACAAGACAAACTGGATACCAAATATGACGGATCGTTTTTGCGTGACAAAGACTAAAAGACCAGATATATTATCGATAGCTACAAAATTCTACGAAGACTTGTATTCCAGAAAAAATGACATAGACGAAACTGATTTAAAGAGTCACGAAAGTGTGTATCCTAGAAGAGGAGATAAACAAAGCCATCGAAACTCAGAAATCAAACAAAGCACCTGGACCTGACCTCATCAGCAATGAACTATTAATGGATTGTAAAAACGCCGTTGTACCTATACTAAAACAGATTTTTAACGATATATTACAGACCGAAACAATACCAACTCAGTGGACGAATTCTACGATAACACTATTACACAAAAAGGGCGACAAGAGCGAAATAAACAACTACAGACCTATCAGCCTAATGTCCAACATTTATAAAGTTTTTGCAAAGGTTATTCTTCGTCGAATAACAAGAACTCTCGACGAGAATCAACCAAGAGAACAAGCCGGATTTAGGGCGGGATACTCAACACTAGATCACATTCATGCTGTGAGGCAAGTATTTGAAAAGAATAGGGAGTATAATATACCATTCTACTGCTGTTTTATTGATTATAACAAGGCATTCGATTCAATTGAGCACGAAAGCATCTGGCAAAGCCTAAAAAATCAAGGAGTGGAGTACAAATACATTAGAATTTTGAAAAATATATACGCAAACAGTACATCCAAGATAACACTGGAAAAACAGGGCAAAGAAATAAAAATAAATAGAGGCGTACGGCAAGGAGACCCCCTTTCCCCTAAACTATTCACTGCGGTTTTAGAAGATATTTTTCGCAAATTAAAATGGGACCAATACGGTATAAATATAAATGGGGAACAGTTAACCCATCTAAGATTCGCTGACGATATCATTATATTCGCTTTGTCAAGAATCCATCTCCAAGACATGCTAGTGGACGTAGAAAGAGAAAGCCGCCACGTTGGCCTAACGATAAATATATCTAAAACCAAAGTCATGACATCGGTCTACTGGGGATCTTCTAGCGTATGCCATTCACATATGGAGTGAGGCCATTGAGAGGCACGGGGAAGCGCTTGCCGTCTCCCTCGACATCTCGAAGGCTTTCGATAGGGTCTGGCACGAAAGCCTTATTGGTAAGCTTCCTTCATTCGGTCTGCCCGGTGGTCTGTGTGATTGGATTGCAGACTTCCTGAGGGATCGGTCCATTCGAGTGGTTATCGATGGCTGCTCGTCGGACCAATTGGATATTAATGCCGGCGTCCCTCAGGGGTCGGTACTCTCGGCAACATTGTTCTTGTTGCACATCAACGATCTGCTAAAACCCGGCACCTTTGGGTATGCAGACGACAGCACTGTTGCTGAGAGATACTTGTCCAACGCACGTGCTACCGGGCCACTGATCCGGTCTCTCCGTGAGGCCATGGTGGAGCGTTTAAGCTTGTCCTTGCAGGCAGTCTCCGATTGGGGTGATGCCAATCTGGTCAAGTTTAATGCTGCTAAAACCCAGGCGTGTCTTTTTTCCGCTAAAAAGAGCCAATTTCACCCGGCTCCAACTTTCCGTGATGTAACCGTGCCAATAACGGACCATCTTGAGCTTCTTGGCGTTACGCTGACATCAACTCTCAATTTTGGGCCATACATTGAGGCAAAGGCTCAGCTGGCTGCCAAAAAGTTGGGGATCCTTGCGAAGGTGCGAAAGTACTTCACGCCGGAACAGCTGCTCAACTTGTATCAAGCGCAAGTTCGATCGAGCATGGAGTACTGTTCTCATCTCTGGGACGGATCTGCCAAATATCAGCTAGATGCACTAGAGTCGATCGAAAAGCGGGCCAAGAGACTCATCGGCGATGAAGCACTGGTCAAATCAAAGCTCCAGAGCCTTGAACATCGTCGCCGAGTTGCCAGCTTGTCGGTATTTTATCGGTTACATTTCGGGGAGTGTGCGATGGAATTGCATGATTTAATTCCGCCCAGCCCGTTCCATCATCGGACAACCAGACGCACGGTGATGCGTCATCGGTACATGGTGGACATCCCACCCATACGCACAAAACGTTTTGGGGACACTTTTATTATGCGTACAGCTAAGGAGTGGAATTCCCTGCCGGAGTCTGTGTTTCCCGATAGCTACAATCTAGGGGTCTTTAAGTCAAGAGTGAATAGGTTTTTTCTAGGCAAGCGTGCTTCACCGTCGACCACATCATCGCTTTCCATCAGGTGAGATAGTGGTCAAGCGCGAGCCTATTGATAATAAAAAAAAAAAAAAAAAAAAAAAAATGACAAACGCGATCGAAGACACCATCTTACTTAATGGCAAACCTATCGAATATGTGAAGGAATACACCTACTTAGGCCAACTTATTTCAACAACTAAATCAATGACTAAAGAAATAGATACAAGGATAGGTCATGCTTGGAAAAGTTATTGGAGCTTAAAAGAAGTCATGAAAAACAAGGAAGTAGAAATGTTCGTCAAGAAAAAGCTGTACAATATATGTGTACTACCAGTCCTCACTTATGGCTGTCAGACTTGGGCCCTCACTAAATCACAAAACGCCAAAATAACAAGCTGCCAGACAGCGATGGAAAGGAGCATGCTCAATATCAGGAAAAAAATAGCTTATTATTTGCTATTTCTTAAATCTTAATATTCTGAGTGGGCCAAGTTGACCAAAGACTCGGTAGGTACGGATTAGTATGCCAGCAAGAAATACAAACTAATAAAGATTTCCAAGAACACCTTTAGCCTGTAGACAGTATTAACCTAGACATATTAAAGTCTACAACGCCAATTTACGTAAAAGTTTATTTTATTTTATTAAAATAATAACGAGACCAAAATACATTCAAGAATAAAACTAAATCCAAGATTAAGATTTGAATTCGCGACCTCTACGCTTGCTTCGCATAGCTGGCTACGAAGGGCTACGGCGTAGCCGCTACCCGTAGGCAGCTACGCCGAAACTATGGTTTCACTCAAATTGTTTTATTGTTTGTTTTATGAAGTCTATCTGATTTGTTTACATACAATTTTAAATGACTCCGTATCAAATGGTCCTACTCGCAAAACGATATATAAGCAGATCTTCCTATTCTCAAAATGACCTAGTAGAAATGCAGCCCAAATAGATTGTTATTAATGGCTAAATATGGAAAATCTCAAACATATTATAGACTTTCCAGATGAATTGTTATTGTTGTGATAGTTTTTGCCAAAACAAGGACCATAGAATGGTTATTGACAGCATGTATAACAATATTGTAACAGCGATTCGGCAAGCGGCAGAAGACAGTTCTGGGTTAGTCGGAAATAGGGGAGGTCGGCGTACAGTCGTTGGGTGGAAAAAGTATGTCAGGGACGCTCACAGGATTGCAAGGAGGACCTTTCTCAACTGAGTTTGGAGTGAAAAACCTCATTCTGAGCAGCTTTTCGTAGAAATGGGGGAAGCGCGAAAGGCTTTTAAACGAGCTTTGAAGTTGTGTCAGGGGAATGAAGAAAAGGTTAGGATGGACATTTTGGCTGCGGAACATCAAAGCAAGCGATTCCTGAAGTTTTGGTAATCCACCCAGCGTTTAAGCCCGAAATTTGTTGTTCCGGTGAGCGTTGATGGCAAGACGGGCGCGGGGGAGGTTACGGACATGTTCATGAGGCAATTTCGGGTAGCCTCACGACTTCCATCGAAGGCGAGGGATCGTGACCCCAAACGACAAGTTTCTGAGGTACCAACTAGCATTTCCTCAAAGGAAATCAGCAAAATTATAAAGTCTATGACCAGGGGCAAGTCACCGGGTGGGCACGCCACAATTGCGGCGGTAAGGCCCCTCTTTGAGGAGTGGCTTGAGAGGCATCACGGCGCCCTCACCTTCCGCCTGACGCAGGTCCTCACCGGACACGGCTGTTTCGGGAGGTTCCTGTTCAGGATAATGCGGGTGGATCGCCCGGAGGACACGGTAAAAGACACGGTGAAGGTCTGCCCCGCTTGGGCGGAGCAACGCCGTGTCCTCGTGGAGGCGATCGGCGGTGGCGACCTCTCGCGTCTGGCCCTGGTCCAGACCATGGTACGGAGCGATACGGCATGGGAAGCTGTCACCTCCTCCTGCGAAGCAGTAATGCTCGCAAAAGAGGAAGCAGGACGCGTGAGGAAGACGCAACGGAGGCGCCCTCACGCCCCAAGCCGCCGCAGGAGACGCCCTGGGCTTCGGGAGTCGCAAGCCGATTCCCGGCCACCATAGGCGCGGGCTTACGGACGGCGAGTAATAGGTTGCTCGCCGTCCGATAAGGACCAGGCCCGATTCGACGGCGCGTAGTGTTCCACGCGCGCCTCAAAGAGATGTCAGCAAAATTGAGGGGGTCCATTAGGGCCGATGACTGTCTGGGTCACGTATTGTAATTTGAAAAAGGGTTACCGCGGCCGCGGCCCTTTCTCAAGCAACTGAAGGAACACGGGTGGGTGTTAGTCAGTAAAAGTTTGACACGCCCTCCCGCTTCACCCAGAGCGGGAGAAGTCATAGGATGATTTCCCAAAAAAAAAGGGGCAAGTCACCGGCTCACGATGGCCTTATCATAGAACATTTTCAGTGTGCAGGTCCGCATCTTCCTAGGGTCTTGTCAGTGTTATATAACTTCAGTGTCAGGTACTCCTATCTTCCCACTGAACTGATGAGGACAATAGTTGTCCCCATAGTTAAGAATAGAGCCGGGGATGTCTCAGAAAGACAATACTGCAAAGGTTCTGGACGGTGTGCTTGAGCGGAGAGTAATTTGAACAGCTCAGTCTGCAGGATGCCCAGTTTGGTTTTAGGGCCGGGCTTTCCTCGGAGACTGCTATTCTGGCGCTCAAGCACACCGTCAGGTTCTACACTGACAGAAGCACGCCGGTGTACGCTGGCTTCTTGGGTATATCCAAGTCATTTGACCTGGTTAATTATGACATCCTGTGGTCAAAGTTTCGCGAACAGGGTCCAGCTGATGAGCTAGTTGACCTTCTGCAATATTGGCATGACAACCAAATTAACCAGGTCAGATGGTCGGGTGTATTGTAACACCCGTTTGTACTATGGTCTGGAGTGTGGGGTCAGACAGGGAGGTTTGACCTCCCCGGCGCTCTTCAGCCTATACGTCGATCAGTTGATTGAGGAACTCAGCGGTACAGGTGTCGGATGCTCCATTGATGGGTAGATGATAAATAGCATAAGTTATGCCGATGACATGTTACTGCTGAGCCCTTCAATTGACGGACTCAGAAGGTTGCTTGAGGTGTGTGAAGGATACGCCGAATCACATGGCCTCCTGTATAATGTGGGGAAGAGTGAGGTTATGGTGTTCCGGGTGGGTACCAAGAAGCCTAGGTTAGTTCCTCCGGTGTGCCTTTATGGTGTACCACTAAAGATGGTGGCAAAATTTAAATACCTAGGTCACATCCTAAACGAGGATTTGCACGATGACGATGACACCGAGAGGGTTGTCAGTCCGATCGATGCAATATGCTGGCCCGCAGGTTTGCGCGATGTACGAGGGAAGTGATAATTACACTTTACAAGTCGTATTGTCAGACCTTCTACAATATGTGTAGAAGGTCTGAACATACAACAATATGTCTAAACATACGCAGAGGGCTTACAACGTTCTCCGAGTCCAGTATAATAACGCTTTCAGGATACTGTTGTTGGGGTTCCCACGTTTCTGTAGTGCATCAGGGATGTTTGCAGAAGCGAATACTGATACTTTTAAGGCTATAATGCGGAAGAGGACAGCATCCCTGATGCACCGGATGCGGGGGAGCTTAATCGGTGTCCTAAAGGTTATTGCGGATGAACCGGACTGCCCTTACTGGGGTACTGGACCCACTTGCACAGCGGCGGCTCCAGTGCAAGGTATATGAACTGATTGGATTATTTGTTATTTATTTATTTTATTGTGTGTATGGATTAATATTTTTATAAGAATGACATTATTAAATTATGTAAAGTTTACTAACATAGTCATAAGTGTATTACTAACAAATTATGTATCATGGTCCGAAATCCGTTCAAAAGTGCCGCTTATTGGCCTAGTTGAATAAATATTTTTGACTTTGACTTTGAAATAAATGATTGAATTGAATTGAAAAATGTCCTATAAACAAAATAATGGGAATGGTACCGTTATACCATACAAATAATGATGTTTCTTTTTAATTCAAGAAGAGTCGCAAAGGACCGAAAGCCATGGAAATCGTTGGAGGAGGCCTTTGCAAAGACGCATACTCGACTGTTAGATATACCACAATTCTAAGAACAACAACGTCCTGTTACTTGTAAATCTATATATATATATAAAAGAAGAAAGTGAGGGTAGTCCTAAGTGACACACAAAAATTTTGGAGCTCATATATTTTTTTTGTTTTAAAAATATTAAAAGCAGTTTTTAAATGCAGGAACTCGATTAACATTGTACATTAACCTCTGGTGCACTCACTCACCTAATAAACTCTCCTTTACAACAATTCTTTGCCTGTAGCACACATCATATACACATCAGCTATGGATCTTTATACCAAACTGTCAGGCTGTGTGGAAGAACTGTCATCAACATTTTCTTCAAGAATGGCACAATATGAGGAGGACTTGAAGAATGCCAGTGGTGAAGCTCCGCACAAGACGACTGCCAGTCTGTCCAAGGACTTTACAGAGTTCAAAAGTCTAGTCTGGAAAACCCTAGGTTCACTTAAAACCCAGATGGAGTTGCTTGTGGTGGGCCTGGACAGGCATGAGATGGCATCCCGTGCAAAAGTCCTATTACTGCATGGTTTGTCTGAGGACAGGGAAACCGATCAAAGTTTCCTCAGCATTTTATCGGAACGTATGGAAATGGGACACGTCACACCAAAAGACATAACAGCCTGTCATCGACTCGGAAGCAACACCAGCAAGCCTCGTCCCCTCTTAGTTCGATTTGAGAGCCGTATCGTGCGGAGTGAGGTGTGGCGAAACAAGACCAAGCTTAAAGGGTCTGGTCTTACGCTTTCTGAGTTTCTCACCAAGCCCCGACACGAGATATTTATGAATGCTCGTAAGTACTACGGCATACGCAAGTGTTGGACGTCTGAGGGGAAAATTGTAATCCAAGTCTCTGAAAAAACACGTCGGAAGATTGAGTCTGCATTGGAGTACCGAGAGATCGTCGCTCAGTTCCCTGTAGCAGAGTCGTCGCAGCATACAACGAAGTCCGTGCCCGAAAAAAGAACACGCAAGCCAGCGAAGTGATGGTACCTAATATTTCACGATTCATTCTATTGTTTTCATACTTATGTAGGTAAATAATTTTTGTTTCTTTTTTGTTTAGTTTTTAATAACAATACTGCTTTGTTTTTATTGTGCCGTGACATTGTCATTAATGTCACTCATGACATGTATTGCTTTTTTTTTTTTTTTTTTTTTTCGCCCTTCGGGCAGGCTATAGTCTTTCAACCATACTGCCTAGTCTTTCGTAGGTATTTTTTCTTTCGTAATATGTTTAGAAATCATGTCTTTCGTTTTTCTAATCCATGTTGTAGTCATTATAAGTTTGTCTTTGATTATTAGTTAAAATCTTGTTTTTACACAATTCCGTTTTTTTTTTCCAATTCCAACTCCAGGGTAAACGTCATTTCCATTATATGTCAATGTCAATCAATTCCAGGGTAAGTGTCATTTCCATTTCATGTCATCTTATTTATGTTTATTTTCTTCTGGTTTTTTTTTTTTTATCACACATCTTATACTAGTTTTAAATATACAAACTTTATAAATAATAATAAAACGGTAATATTTATATATACATAGGTGCATAGGAACAAGAAATAGAACCATTTAAATCTCATTTACAGTCTCCAATATGTATCTATACAAATATAAATAAGTTGAAGCGTTCTTAAGCAACTCCTGTACGCACAGCGGGACCCTATCAGGTGTTTTATAAATTTTTAGAAGCTCATCCGACAACACAAGGCGCTGAATGTTGAAAGATGAACACTCAAAGAAGATATGATGTAGTGATTGAACTTTATCTGATTGACAGTAATTGCAATACGATATGCTGACCATTTTAAGACGATGAAGATGATAATTTAATCTACAATGACCAAAGCGCATACGACAAATAATTGAATAAAACTTTCTACTTACAAATAAATTATTTTTGCAAAACCAAGGAACAGAGTTGATTTGAACATCAAGACTGTTAAACCAAGAACCTTTATTTTCAATATGTGTGCAGTGGTATGAATATTTCCCCCATGCCTCACACATGCGCCGTCTTAAGAGACTAACTGCGTCTGTGTATGGTATGGGAACACTCATATCAGTGCTAGGTATTAATTCTTCCAACTCAACAATTTTTTTGGCAAGAAAATCTGCTTTTTCATTTCCTCTAACACCAATATGTGAAGGTACCCAAACAAAACAAATTTCAATATTTGACTGGGCTAATTCAACCCAGAGTTGTTTTATCAAATGAATAATGTAATTAGTGTTGGCATGTAGTTTATTATTTGCCAAATTTTTTAGAACACTCATACTGTCACTTACTACAACCCATTTGCTATGTTCAGAATTGCTATTTTTAATATGTTTTAAAGCACTCAGAATTGCAACAGCTTCAGCTGTAAAAATACTAGCATTTCTGTCAATTCTTCTACCAATACCTACGTTTGAAGACGGCTCATAGATGGCAAAAGAAACAGCTCTATCATTCTTGGAACCATCAGTATACACAAATTTATGATCTGACCACTCTGACAACATTACATATACTTCCTCCTTTGAAGGCAAATCCTTTTTCTTATTTATAATAACACTAATAGCTGGAAATTTACTGCTGAAAGTTCCCTCATAGCAAGGCAAGTTAAGCTTAGATCGGTAAATGTTAATATTTTCAATAAAGTTTTTGAATTTTCTAAGTTGCTGTAGTATATAAAAAGATTTTGTAGCAGTTTGCACAGCTAAATGCAACATATTGACTAAAAGACTATTACCCAAAACACTATAAAGCTTCAAAAAGAACCTTTCTAACAAGTAATCAAAACGAATGGCCAATGGTGGAACATTACATTCAATCTGCATTGCATTTACAGGAGTGCTTCTGAACGCCCCAGTTATAACGCGCAAACACTTGTTTTGCAAAATATTTAAACTATTTACATGTTTAGAGTCTGCAGCAAAGCAATAGAAACCATATTCAAAGTGACTACGAACTAAAGATTTGTACAATAATAACAAAATTTTAGGGTCTGCACCCCAATATGTACCACTCAAGGATCTCAAAATATTATAAGCTTTATTTGCTTTGCTAATAATATGTTTCATATAATTATTCCAGGACAAATTATGTGAAAAAATAACACCCAAAAATTTGACATCTAAAGAACTGGGTAATGCACAATTATTGTACAGCACAGCAGGCATATTATGATTATGTTTACCAAATAAAACAACTTTGGACTTCAATAGGTTGACACTAAGATCAAGGTAAGAGAAATATTTACATAGATACATTAATGCAACATTCACTATTTCAACTACTTGTGATACATTTTTTCCAGATGCATAAACCACTAAATCATCTGCAAACTGTAAGTTTTTAACCTGAGACCCTAAAATTAAATTTAATCTTCGTATATACAATATAAATATTAAAGGTGATAAAATGCCCCCTTGACAAACTCCTTTAGACGATAGCCTAGGACCATAAAGGTGTCTGTTAAATTTTACAAAGACTTTCCTATTGCTAAGAAATTGTTTTAACCAATTTATTATTTTTCCAGGGATTCCTATCTGTGATAACTCACTACATAAAATATCTATATTCACACTATTAAATGCACCTGCAATATCAAAAAACACTCCAACCAAATTTTCATTTGACGATAACGACTTGTGAATATCAAGCTGTAATTGACAAACACTTTCCCTAGCAGAACGATTCCTACGAAAACCAAATTGGTTTGATGGTAAGATATTATTTTTTTCAATATAAAACTCTAAACGCTGTTTTAAAAGTTGTTCAAATAATTTTCCAACACAAGAAGTAAGAGCTATAGGGCGGTAAGAATCAGGACACATTTTAGGCTTATCTGGTTTTAAAACAGGTACAAGGCAATCCACCTTCCAGTTAAGAGGTATAATATCATTTTGCCATAATAAGTTCAAAAGTTGTAAAAATATTTTTAAACTACTAATGCTAAGTTTTTTAAAAAGTATGTATGGCATTCCATCAAGACCATAAGTAGTATCTCTTCTGGAAGATATGGCTGATATTAATTCCTGCAATGAAAAAGGACTAAGAAGAAAATTATTGCTGGGATTAGTACTGGTTGTGAATGAAGATTTTGAGTCTTGTGATGCGAAATCTGGTGTGTATTTTTTAAGAAAATCTAAAACCCATCCATCATCTTCGAGAGCATTAAAATTGAATGTTTTATTATACTTCCGCATAAATTTCCATATGACAGATAATGGCGTAGTCCTATTGAATGTTTCACAAAGAGCAAACCAACTTTTTTGTCTTTCCAATTTTAGAACAAGTTTTTTAACCGCTCGAAGCCTTTTGAATTGTAGATAGCTTTCTTCTGATGGATTATTTTTAAAATATATGTATGCATTTTTAAAATTTAATACGGCTTCTGTGCATTTTTGATTCCACCAAGGAAGATAAGGTCTTTTAAAATTATTTACAAGACATGAATGATTCACAAAATTTGTCCTACCAGTCAAATGCTTATTATTTTCAATAGAATTTACAGCTGCTGTATGTAAAATGCTACAAAATTTAAGATATGTACCAGAAAGACTATTATTATTATCGACTTTAAAATCAACCAACAATTCATCAACAAGACTACTATATCTTTGCCAATCCACCAATTTATAATTTGGATAAACGGGCAAATGTTCAGCATTAGAACAATTGCTGTATGTATTACTTTTGTTAATATTACTAATCACTACTTTAATGATTATAGGAATGTGATAACTACTACCAAGAGGACAATCATGTACGTTCCATTCACAATTGAGAGCTAAAGACGAAGAGACCAGCGTCAAATCCAGCGCATTAGGACGCCAAGTTAAAGAGCCAACTGTTGTTGCATGACCATTATTGAGCAGAACCAAATCATTATCATCTATTACTTCCAAAATGTTTCGACCTCGTACAGAATCCGAGCCACAACCCCAAGACGAGTGGTGAGCGTTAAAATCACCAGCAAATATAAATGGCCCAGGAATAGATTTTATTAATAAATCAAGGTTTTCTTTTCTGAATGCTGGATTACAATTCAAAGGACTATAAAAACTGACTATGCTTATCTCCTTGTTATTTACTTTTATTTGAATACAGATGTTTTGCAATGAGTTATCAAAGAAGGTATCAATTTTAGAGTAGGTAATGGTATTGTGAATAATTATTGCAACTCCGTTATGTTTGTTACCAGTATCATTTCTCTCAATATTATAATTTTTTATTTTAAAATTTTGGTGAGGTTTAAGCCATGTTTCACTGATAATTGCTATATGTATATTGTGACTATAAAGAAAATCGATAAATAAATGTTTATTACTATTTAAACTTTGAGCATTCCACTGTACAATATTTAATTCTGAAAAATCCATCAACTGGTTGAAGAAAATTTATTACTGAACGTTGTTTTCAAGGCTTCTTTAATAGAAAGTGAATTAATAGGTTCATCTTTATTGCTTATTATTTTTGTGAGTGTTTCGACTAAAGTATTTATAAATTTATCTGATTTCATGAGATTACTAATCTGAGTGTCCAGATTGCGTGATGTTAAAGCTGGAAAAGAGTTTACATTAAAAAGATCTGAATATGTAGCATTTTTAGTTTTAATTTTATTTTCTTCTACCTTTTGCTTTTTTATTGGACATGCTGAAGAGATTGCAATATGATTGCCGTTACAATTTGCACACTTAGCATCCTTCGGGGCAACAACACACATTTTGAAATTGTGATGTTCAGTACATATTGAACAAACTTCAGTATTTCGACAAAATTTAGCTATATGCCCATAACGCAGACATTTAAGGCATTGTTTCACTGGTGGGATATATTTGTTCACCTCATGACGCCATGAGTCCAAATAAATATAAGTTGGCAAAATAGTGGATGCAAATGTCACAGCAACAGTCTGGGTAGGGGCAAAAGATATTCTACCTTCATCACCTCTGACCCTGCGCATGAAACGCCTCACCTGTATTACATTCTTTGAACTGCCGATTAATGAAAATATCTCTTTATTAGACATATCTACTGGGACTGAAGTAAGGACTCCAGTAACCTCTGTGTCACCAGCAGGGATAGATGCTTTTAGAGAAAGTTGATCAAATAATTTTTTGTTTTTTAGAAACATATTGGCGTTATTTGGTAAATCAAATGTGACACCGACCTTATATTTGTTTATTGTGCGCAAGTGCATCACACCAGACACTCCATGTTCTCGTATGCCCTTGGAAAGGGCCATACGATCTTTGTCGTTGAAAAACTTATTCTCGTCCATATGACTAAGAAAAACTATTAACTCTGCCTGCTTCGTATCTTCACTGTACTGACGCGTATACCCCTTTACCTTATATATGGCATATTTATTGTCCTTAGGTTCCTTATCAGTGGCATCTTTAAATTTAATAATCGAGTATGCTGTCGACACCGTGGACTCCGCCGTGTCAGAGTCCGAAGATTCCTGCGAATGCTGCTTCAGATCCGGAGGAATTTCCAGCTCATCCTTCCTCCGCCTCTTTTTCCCCATTTTTATGTCACATAAATATATATATACACCAAATAAGACCTAATAGTACGAATATTTACAGAATTAAATTACAATAAACACGAGAAGTTGAATTTCAAAGTAATAAATTAAAAAACGCGCCTTTCCACTTCAACCGTTTCCCGCCTTTTTTTTCTGACATGTATTGCGTTTCTCTAACGTTCGGAAACACACAAACTGATTTCTGTAATATTTGGCTTATTGGCTTTTGATCAATTTTATTAATTTCACCAAAATTAATGTAACCAGCGAGTGCATCGAGGTTTGGGTGCTTTGATTTGGTTTTTGTTTATATTATTAGGTTAGTTTACCTTAAATTTTAGTCTATTTATTTATATATACGTAATATTTATATTTTTGTTATGTTAAATGACAGTTTTTTTTTCATGCTCTTCCTCTTGTGCGTCGGATGAGAGCTGCGCTAGTGTTTTTGGCGACGATAATTCTCTAAATCTTAAAGACCTCCTAACTTCTACATTTTTAAATTGTACCAAATTCTTTAATGCTGTTCACATTAATGCTCAAAGCATTCCTGCTCATTATTCTGATCTGCTGTCGTCCTTCGACTCAGATCTTGTTCACGCTGTCCTTGTATCCGAAACTTTTCTCAAACCTGCACTTCCTTCCACACGCAGTATTCTCTGCCTGGATTCAAGATTGTGCGCAATGACAGAACGGGCAAGGGATGTGGAGGGGTTGCCATTTATCTCCGAGGAGATATAAGTTACAAGATAGTTGACCAGTCTCCGAGTGTCTACACAAAATTTGCTGAACATCTTTTTGTTGAAATAAACTTCCAACATACTAAGCTACTTTTAGGAGTCTATTATAGTCCCTCTTGCCAAATTGATTACTTTTCCTCCTTCGAAGCCAGTTTGGAAAATCTTTCCGCACAATTTGAGCATACGATTATTCTCGGAGACTTCAACACTTGTCTGCTAAAGGGCGATACGCGCAGCCGTAAACTCCAATCTCTTGTCTCTTCTGTTAATATGCACATACTTCCGTTAAATGCTACTCACAGGGCTCCTCACTGTTCTCCTTCTCTATTAGATCTCATCCTAGTTTCTGACCCTAACAAAGTAGCCACACATGGACAGCTTTCTGCTCCTTTTTCCTACCATGACCTCATTTATCTCTCCTATAAGATTCGACCTCCTAAACGCAAGGCCAAATTTCTATCTCTTCGTAGTTTTAAAAACATTGATTTGGAGCGTTTGAGGGCTGATGCGGGTAGCATTGACTGGTCTCCTGTGTTGGCCTGCGAGGATATGGACACCATGGTGTCAGTTTTCACCAGGATATTGTTGGACTTATATGATGCACACGCCCCCCTAAAAAAGGTGAGAGTCAAACACCTTCCTGCGCCATGGCTATCTCCAGCAATAAAAAACAGATGGCTAAGCGAGACAAGGCCAAGCGCTTGTACAGGAAGCAGCCGACTGAGGAAAACTGGACCATTTATAAAGGGATGCGAAATCGCTGCAGTCGTTTGTGTAGGAATGCGAAAAGGCGCCACATACACAGCTCAATTGACAACTTCAACCCAACACAAGTATGGCAGTTTTTAAAGACTCTCGGTATTGGCAAAGCCTCTAGCAAGAGTTCTTCTGATAAAATGGACCTAAATGCACTTAATGCTCATTTTTCTAAGTCACCAATTACCCTCGATGACCATGTTAAATCTTCCACTCTCAACGAACTCTGTAATCTTCAATTGCCAGCAAATACTTCTTTCTCTTTCCACTCAATTACTGAACTAGACATTAAGAAATGTATCCAATCCATCTCCACTAAGGCGGTAGGTGACGATGGCCTTCAACTGCAAATGTTCCTACCTATTTTGGGTGAAATAGTTCCTGTTGTAACTCATATTGTTAATTTTTCTCTTTTCAATAACTCCTTTCCTTCAGCTTGGAAGAGGGCACACGTCCTACCGCTTCCCAAAGTTTCAAATCCCTCCTTACCATCCCAATTCCGTCCAATATCCATCCTCCCAATCCTCTCCAAAGTCCTCGAGAGTATTGTTCAGAAGCAACTATCCTGTTACTTATCCTCTAATAGCCTGCTGAGTCCTTACCAATCTGGTTTCAGACCAGGCCATAGCACCGTTACGTCTCTAGTCAAAATTTCCGATGACATACGACTGGCTATGGACAATAAATGTCTAACTATATTGGTTCTACTGGACTTCAGCAGTGCTTTTAACTCAGTTGACTTTGACATTCTCTTAGGCATCCTTTCCTCCCTTAATGTCTCTGCTCCGGTAATTGAATGGTTCAAATCTTATCTCCGGGGTCGTTCACAGTCTGTTCGATCTGATGAGGATTCCTCTGAATGGTGTGACTTGGCTGCGGGCGTTCCTCAAGGTGGTGTTCTCTCTCCTCTTCTCTTCTCAATTTTTATAAATGCTAAGGTCTATAACTAAGGTCTAGATATATACTAAGGTCCTAACTTCTAACTTTCATCTCTATGCAGACGACTTGCAGTTATATCGACATTTTAAGGTGGGTGAACTCGCCGAGTCTGTGGCTGCCATCAATGATGACCTTGAAAATATCAACAAGTGGACTCAATCTTTTGGACTCCTCCTGAACCCAACTAAATCTCAAGCGCTCATTATTGGTGGCAGATACATGCTCAATCTATTGGATCCCCAGTCTCTTTCGCCAGTAATGTATAACTCAGTGCCGATATACTACTCCAAAAGCGCAAAAAACTTGGGCGTCCATATAGACACTAACCTCTCTTGGGAGGTTCATATTGCTGATGTGAGTAAGAAGGTCTTCTACTCCTTTCAGTCTCTTAAACGTCTCCAAAAATTCTTACCATTTCACACTAAGGTCACTCTTGCTCAATCTCTTCTTTTACCGCTCATAGACTATGCGGATGTCTGTTTTCTAGATGCAACGGAGGTACTCCTGAACAAACTCGAGCGATTGCAGAACTTGTGCATCCGCTTTATTTTCGGCCTCCGCAAGTACGACCATGTGTCGGAATTTCGGACCAGATTGAAGTGGCTGCCGATTCGGCGTCGACGAGATACCCATATCCTATCCCTTCTCTATAATATCCTGCACAATCCTACTTCACCCCAATACCTTCGCGAACGGTTTGAGTACCTCGTCCCGAGGGGCAAACTTTGTCGCACGGCTACTTCGCTTCTCCTACGTACTCCACGTCACACTTCCAGCCGTTATGATGGCTCCTTCTCTGTAACTGCAGTGCACCTCTGGAACTCTCTCCCACACTCCCTACGCGATAGTCCTTCTCTCGATGTCTTCAAGAGGAAAATTAAAGAGCATTTCCTTTTAACGCAATGTTAGTAGATATATATATTATATATATTTGTATTTATGTATGTATGTATATATTTATGATTATAACTTTGTTATTTTAAAATTGTACACTGGATCCTACCCTCTTTTGTCATCATTCTCTGTCACTATAGGGTTTGCTGTAAGAGAACTCAACATTGAGTTAAGCTCGCCTTTGTACATGTACTTTATTATCACATTGTATTAAATATTGTTTTTGGTGTACAATAAAGAATTAAGAAACTGACTGACTGACTGAGTGACTGACTGATTGATTGACTGATCGATCAACGCACAGCCTAAACCGCTAGACCTAGAAATATGAAATTTGGTAGAAAGGTTCCTCATGTCGCGTAAGTGAGCACTAAGAAAGGATTTTTGGAAATTCCACCCCAAAGGGGGTAAAAAGGGGGTTGAAAGTTTTAATTCTTAATTCTTTATTGTACACCAAAAACAATATTTAATACAATGTGATAATAAAGTACATGTACAAAGGCGAGCTTAACTCAATGTTGAGTTCTCTTACAGCAAACCCTATAGTGACAGAGAATGATGATAAAAGAGGGTAGGATCCAGTGTACAATTTTAAAATAACAAAGTTATAATCATAAATATATACATACATACATAAATACAAATATATATAATATATATATCTTCTAACATTGCGTTAAAAGGAAATGCTCTTTAATTTTCCTCTTGAAGACATCGAGAGAAGGACTATCGCGTAGGGAGTGTGGGAGAGAGTTCCAGAGGTGCACTGCAGTTACAGAGAAGGAGCCATCATAACGGCTGGAAGTGTGACGTGGAGTACGTAGGAGAAGCGAAGTAGCCGTGCGACAAAGTTTGCCCCTCGGGACGAGGTACTCAAACCGTTCGCGAAGGTATTGGGGTGAAGTAGGATTGTGCAGGATATTATAGAGAAGGGATAGGATATGGGTATCTCGTCGACGCCGAATCGGCAGCCACTTCAATCTGGTCCGAAATTCCGACACATGGTCGTACTTGCGGAGGCCGAAAATAAAGCGGATGCACAAGTTCTGCAATCGCTCGAGTTTGTTCAGGAGTACCTCCGTTGCATCTAGAAAACAGACATCCGCATAGTCTATGAGCGGTAAAAGAAGAGATTGAGCAAGAGTGACCTTAGTGTGAAATGGTAAGAATTTTTGGAGACGTTTAAGAGACTGAAAGGAGTAGAAGACCTTCTTACTCACATCAGCAATATGAACCTCCCAAGAGAGGTTAGTGTCTATATGGACGCCAAAGTTTGTATGTAATTTCTACAGTTTGTAAGTTGGGCACGTGAAATTTTAGATTTACGCTCTTGGTTGATAAAAAGAATTAATGTATTTATTAGTTTTTGGATATTCGACCCCTAAAGGGGTAAAAAGGGGGTTGAAAGTTTGTATGAAGTTTTTACACTTTGTAAATTGGACACATGAAATTTTACATTACGCTCTTGGTTGATAAAAATAATTAATGTCTTTATTGGTTTTTCTAAATTCCAACCCTAAGGGGGTAAAAAGGGGGTTGAAAGTTTGTATGTAATTTCTACATTTTGTAAGATGAAGATTTGAAATTTTAGAATTACGCTCTTGGTTGATAAAAAGAATTAATTCATATATTGGTTTTTGGAAATTCGACCAGTGAGGGGGTAAAAAGGGGGTAGCAAGTTTGTATGAAATTTTTACAGTTTGTAAGTTGGACACGTGAAATTTTAGATTTACGCTTTTGGTTCATAAAAAGAATTAATGTATTTGTTGGTTTATGGAAATTCGACCCCTAAGGGGGTAAAAAGAGGGTTGAAAGTTTGTATGTAATTTCTTGAATTTGTAAGTTGGTCACGTGAAATTTTAGATTTACGCTTTTGGTAGATAAAACAAAACCATGTATTTATTAGTTTTTGGATATTCTACCTCTATGGGGATAAAATAGGGGTTGAAACTTTATATGAAATTTCTTCAGTTTGGAAGGTAAAATATCTGTAATAGTAGGTTTACGCTCTTGATTAATAAAAAAAGTAATGAGTTTATTGATTTCCGGAAATTTTACCCCTAATAGAGGTTAAAGGTGGCAATTTGTTGAGCTTATATATTTGAAACTTGGCATCAATACTAACAAAAAATATTAAAAAGAAAAAAAAAGATTTTAAAGTAAAGGTTGTCATTACAAGTTTTCAAAACTACTCCTAAAATACGATTTAAGGGATGTTAAAGTTTGTATGGAAAATCTCATTTCTTGAATTAATAAACTTGAAACTTGGGACAAATACTAATGTAAGTAAATAATAAAGGATATCATTATTAGTTTTTCGAAACTACCCCTATAATATGATTAGGGGGGTGTTGAAGATCTTGGTTTAATAATCCTGAAATTTTGCACAAATACTAACCTTAATAAATAATGTGGGTTGCTATTAGTTATTCGTTTTTCGGAACTATCCCCAAAATACTATTTATGGGGTGATTTTTGAAGTATTTTATTACACATAGCTTCTTTTAATGATGTAGGTGAGCACTAAGGAAGGAGTTTTGGAAATTCAACCTATAAAGAGCCATTTAATTGTATAAAAACATTTTTTTAAAGATATTACTGACCTCCAACTAAAAACAAAACAAAGTGTATTTTTTTTTTAATTTGGTGTCTTTGGTAGGTACTAATTTTTTTCGTTATGGACACTGACTTCGAAAAAGAAAGTTATTTTTCCTTTTCTAGTGTTTTTAGTTGGATGTCGGTAGTATTTTTAGGAAAAATAGATTTTTTGTTTTTCACTTTTTAGGTGGGCCTAATAGGCAATTTGCCTTTAGTAAGGTACTTAATTATTTTTTATGTATGTTCAACGATATCTCCGTCAAACAACACTGTTCAAACGGTCCAGTTCGGTAGTTCCAAATCGAGGAAGAGGTCATCTTAGTGCCGTAAGATTCTTCAAAAAACCGTTGACACACCTAAAACATCTTCTGGGGGTAATTCTGAAAAACTAATGATGGCAATTTATTATTGCCCAAGGAATAAGATTTTTAACCGACTTTCCAAAAAGGAGTACGTTCTATGTTCTCTAAATCCTAACTTAAGCCGTAGGTATCTACGATATCCCATTTATAATTGACTAGCACTCCACCCGCGACTTCGTTCGCATGATTTTGTATTTTATTCAACAAAATTATGTGCAGTTAGTGAAGGCGATCAAAAATAAGCTATTGATAAATCTATATATATAAAAGAAGAAACTGACTGATTGATTGACTGATCGATCAACGCACAGCCTAAACCGCTAGGCCTAGAAACATGAAATTTGGTAGAAAGGTTCCTCATGTCGCGTAAGTGAGCACTAAGAAAGGATTTTTGGAAATTCCACCCCAAAGGGGGTAACCCTTTTTACCCTTGAGAACCCGGTTGAGAGTTTGTTTGTAATTTCTACAGTTTGTAAGTTGGGTACGTGAAATTTTAGATTTACGCTCTTGGTTGATAAAAAGAATTAATGTATTTATTAGTTTTTGGATATTCGACCACTAAGGGGGTAATAAGGGGGTTGAAAGTTTGTATGAAGTTTTTACAGTTTGTAAATTGGACACATGAAATTTTACATTACGCTCTTATTGATAAAAATAATTAATGTCTTTATTGGTTTTTCTAAATTCCAACCCTAAGGGGGTAAAAAGGGGGTTGAACGTTTGTATGTAATTTCTACATTTTGTAAGATGAATATTTGATATTTTAGAATTACGCTCTTCGTTGATAAAAATAATTAATTCATATATTGGTTTTTGGAAATTCGACCAGTGAGGGGGTAAAAAGGGGGTAGAAAGTTTGTATGAAATTTTCACAGTTTGTAAGTTGGACACGTGAAATTTTAGATTTGCGCTTTTGGTTCGCAAATACAAAATCATGCGAACAAAGTCGCGGGCGGAGTGCTAGTAAATAATAAATGTTTAATTATTATTTATTTACAAGTAACAGGACTCTAGTGTTAAACTTAAATTACCTACAAATGGTTATTGTATTACTATACACTTTTAAAAAGTATGTATTTAATATCTTTAAATCATCTTTATTTAATACAATTTTATTCCCAATAAGTCCCTTTATGCGAATAAAAATAAAGGAAATTATTTCTGTTTGAACTAAAGAAACTGGGTCATAGAAATTCCAAATTGAATTTGATTCACAAGAAAATATTCAATAACAATTTCTTTTGGTCGTAATGTTATATGAAGTTTTAGTCTTATTTTTGTATTAATGCGAGTATAGGTATTTTACTGGTTGTTTTATTCATATGTTCACGAGTTAATAAGGAAACTGGTAGGCTCATCTGAATACGGTATTAAATCTTCCTCATCATTTCGTTTCAACGGTACATTTAATTATTTTTTTGGCCCCATTGAATGAAAGATGATATTGACGAAAGTTTGTATGATATCGATTAAGTCGGCGTGATATCAATTGCACATCTGTTGATTGAGAAGAAAATCTTGGTTTTGTATTTGAAATTGTAACTGGATTTAGTCAGCAGCTTCAACTACGTGAAAATCAAAAAGTATGCCACGGGAACATACTGCCGAGATAAAAGTATTATTCGTCCTAATCCATAGGATATAATATTTCCATGTCCTAAATTCCATCGCTATTCGTTCAGCTGTTGAGGCGTGATAGAAAAATAAATAGTCAAATATGTTACCATACAGATTTTCAAATTAATATTAGTAGGTTTTCTCGACAGTGAAAAGGTACTTGGACAGACGACAAATACCTTAGTAATCTTACTAAGACTTTCAAAGAAAAAGTTCAGGATTTGTAATATAGGTAATGTGTTTTGCTCGCAATGTGTGTTTCGACTTTCAAACTTCTGAAAGTCGTTCAGAATTCGATTCAGCCAACTTTTATGCAAAGCATCGAACATTTTTGCCTCAGAATATTTATATATAAGAATTCGGTTTATGTACGTAGAGTTACGTTTATTTACTTAGTGTAATTTGTTTTTGTATATGATCATCATTATCATTATACGCAACCCGACTTCGCACATTGTCTAGACTATGCCGTACTATCCGGCTGAATTCAGGCAACATGATATACCTTCTTTTTTTCCAAGCCGCGGTAACTCTCTTTCAAATTTATCCGCGACCCAGACAGGCATCGGCCTTAGCGGGCCCCGTCACTTTTTACCCGACTGCCTATGTGGCGTTCCAGAGACCAAACGCGTTTGCCGATTTTGATGATTCGTACGTCAATCGTTTCGTCTTAATCTTGCGAGTGTCACTGGCTACATTAAAATTGGAAAATATAAATATAGTGGCTTTTGGGTGCCATATTTTTGGGACCCAATTTATTTTTGCTTCCAATTCTATCTTGTGGGGTATCAAAATAAAGGGTTTTAAAAAGCAATTTCAAAAATATATAACACTTATATATTTAAATGTACCTAATTCGAAAAAAAAATAACTTGGTAGTGTAAAAAAAACAATAAATAAAAAATCATGCTGTGCAGTCGGAGGAATCATCTGGTTTTGGTCAGCCAGCTTGCGAATATGTATCCTCCGACTGCACAGCATGATATTTTTCTTGTTTACGTCTTTTTAGTTCGCTTTTTAAGCAGTAGTATTTCTTGATGTATTGTGCTGACATCTCTTTGAGGCGCGCGTGGAACAATACGCGCTGTATACTCGGGCCTGGTCTTAATCGGACGGCGAGCTACCCATTACTTGCTGTCCGCAAGCCCGCGCCTACGGTGGCCTTTAATCGGCTTGCGACTCCCCGACGCCCTGGGCATCTCCTGCGGTGGTTAGAGGCGCGAGGGCGTCTCATTTGCGTCTCCCTCACGCGTTCCGCCTCCTCCATTGCGATAATTACTGCTTCGAAGAAGGAGGAGACAGCTTCCAATGCCCTCTCGCTCCGTACCCTGAACCAGGACCGGACGCGAGAGGTCGCCACCGCCGATCGCCTCCACGAGGACACAGCGGTGCCCCACCCAAGCGAGACAGACCTTCACATAAACATGATATTCCTGTCTTAATACCCGGCGAGTTGCGAAACGTCGCCATAATTAGGTTAGGTACCATCGCCACCGTCAAATTCAAATTCAAATGATTTATTCGTGTGATTTTTGGTAATGTACAGTAGTTCTTATAATATCATAATAAAAATGTGCGCAATAATCTACCTATTAGGTTTACATTATTACTAAGAATAAAACATCAAACGTCTAATGGTGGACGCGGTGGGGCCGCAGGGGAGGGGGAATGTTGGTATAGCGTTGGCCGCTCTCCCTATCTACTGCTTCCGAAATTGGTATGTGGCGGGGCCATTGAGCTTGACCCGTCACAAGGGGACCAAGAGTGCCATACACGGGTTAGTCTGGCCATGTGCTGGTTTGATCCCTGGGGTGGTCACGGTGTTCTGGTACGCCGCCGCCGGTGATGAGGTGATAACGCGTGGCCGTGTTCCTATAAGGCCTATACTCAATATACTCTGGTCGGGGTCCATACCACACGGTTTTGTAGGCTCGCTGTGGGTAAATGCACGTAAAGCAAAGCACGTAGGTAACTTAGGATTAGAGATCGTCCATATTCAACCATCGAACAGTGAGTTAGCACACCATGACCGCTAGTCTTAATCTTTTAGATGCAGGTCTATAAGTTATACCACTTTTCACAAGTTTTCACACCAAATGGCGACATACTTCTCTAAAATTGCTAGACACTTCTCACGCGTTTTCGCGTCCTTCTCAATAATGGCCGCCACCTAATTCTAGGAATAAAATCCGTCGCTCGCATTGGACATTGGAGACAATCAAATTCAGATTTGAAACATCAAATTGTTAACAATGCAACAAAACTAAATTCATAAGTTTACAAGCGATATTTGATTATTAATCAACTACCTTCCTCCGATATACTTAAGTACGTTAAGTTACTCGTAAGTATTAATAGTTAGTTATTTGATTTACAATTAAAACAGTGCACTTATACGAATCGAATCGGTTGTCTGAGCGCAAATAAGAATTCAAATGCATTAAAAAGGTACTTGAATGAATTCATAATTACAAAAAAATGGAGAGTGAGTCTAAATTGTAATGTTTTTCTACCCTATAACCTTGATTGTAGTTCCAAAAAAACTCGGAGAACTTGACTAGATTTTTATTAAAATATATTTAGAATTCAAATACTAAATATAACTCAATTAATTCCTGAATAACAATGACAAAGAATTAACAGTCTCATTCAGTCTAGACATTCAAAGGACATCAAGGGCCCTTATTCACAAACCCTCAAGTATGGAATAAAAAACCCTATCAAAAATGAATAAGGGTCAAAATACATTGGCTATTCGGTTTTTTAACCGTATTTAGTTGTGAAGATAAGTTCCTTATTGTTGGCAACTACGTGACTTATGTTAACGACGCTTTTCAGCGGCGCGGCGGTTCAGATTATTGAGAATCCGTGGACGCCTGACCATTTGCATTTTACTTATTTTAATTGAAATGCTCTCTGCCTACAACTGTACAGTCAAACAAGTTGTTTGATACGTATACCTACAGGCAGTTAAGTTAAAAAAACTACAACACGCTAACACACTAACTATGCTCACACAAACTACGTTTTTGATGTGAGCGTTGCCGAACCGTCGGTGGTTGACGACAATCCGTTACATACATATATGCTGGAAATCTGATAAGTCTTATGGAGAGGTATCGTGTTACCCAGTTATTCAATTGTGGAGATCATATAGGCAGTCGATCCATGTACAGTGCTGGTATGAAGCTGCGTCCGATTACACTGGAAGCCGAACCCAAAATTGAATGTGTTTATGTTCTCTATTTTTAACCGACTTCTAAATTCGCCGGAATCCTTTTCTTTTTAGGGTTCCATACCCAAAGGATAAAAACGGGACCCTATTACTAAGACTCCGCGGTCCGTCTGACTGTCTGTCTGTCACCAGACTGTATCTCATGAAGCGTGATAGCTAGACAGTTGACATTTTCACAGATTATGTATTTCTGTTGCCGCTATAACAACAAATACAGAATAAAAACAGAATCAAATAAATATTTAAGTGGGGCTCCCATACAACAAACATTTTTTTAAATGTTTTTGCGATAATGTTACGAAACCTTTCGTGCGCGAGTCCGACTCGCACTTGTCCAGTTTTTTTTATGTGTTTTATCCAATTACACAAAGACGCCTGGAACGATTTGGAAAATTCTTATTTTGTTTGAAAGGGTATACTTCCCAAGTAGTCCCATGTTCATCATGTCAATATCTGAAGAAGGGACTCCATGGAAACCGAGAGAACTCCTCAAACATTATAAGCATACATACAGCGATATTGGTATTTTCATCAACAATGCAATCACTTGCACTCAGAAAGTATAATTTGGTGAAGTGGCACTGATGAAAAAGACCACATGCAATATAAAGGCGAAAGTTTTTGAGTGTGTGCAGTCAAAGGCATGGCAGACTGAATTGACGTTGCAGTGGTAAGATACATTTTTAGCCTATATACCAAAAATTTTGTTCATCTGTACATTTTTTCTAGGAATTTCATGTATGTCTAAAGGCTTTAACTTTTAATATCATTAGCTTACGCTCTGCTAAAGTTGGCACAGCTACAACCGTTTAACAAGCACTATTAGTTTTAGTTATTTTATGTTTGCTGTATAGGTATGGGTCACCAATTTGCTTGGTAAAGGTGCTAATGTCAATATTGCCTTACGACCGCACTCAGAATCAGGTTATGATGATATAATGTGTGTGCAGATTGTAGAAGGTATCCCTAGTAACTAACAGGCGTGGGTGTATCTTTTAACTATACGACTGACCTTAGTACGAAGCTTTGTTAAATTGTGCAAGGTTGTTTGTTGTTTTGGGAAATAAAGGTTTCTATTTTTTTATTACGCTTCTCGTTAAATACTTCACTAAGGTTGAAACTATCTAACTGTCGCAAAGACAAATAGACCTTGGGCTCTAGACAAAGTCCACATCCTATCAGCTTTAGTGATTGTCGTTATGACGAAATGTTTGGAATTGACCAAGAGACATCGGTGGCGCGTTACCGACAATTGTTATTGATTATCACTTTAGACGATTGAGGCTCTGGTTGATATGACGTGCAAGTGCCATTCAACCTTAAGGTGATACGCAATTAGTTTCCCTTACTGTACATGGCCAAAGAAAAGTTGGATAAACTGAGTGAAGAGTGATATGAAAGAAGAACAGGGTCCCATCTCAGTGATAGCGTGACAGTTGAGAGGACGGTATGGAAGAAGAAAACGTGTAACGCTGATCCCAAGTACTAGTAGACTATTTTAAATATTCACGCTCTCATCTAACTAAAATACGCAATTGTTGATAAATCAATATCGAAATGATGAAAAAACAACCTTAGAAAGAATGTTTCAATCACTGCTTTTTGATCGCATATAAAACAGCTGTAGACCATCAATTATTTTCTTTTCAAAATCTAAAAAAGTCGTCTGAAGTTTTTACCAATCACTTTGCTTTCACTCCGTGTAATGGTGGTTGTGGCGCCATCTAGTGTCTCTGGCAAATACTAATGATCCTGAATGGTCGGAGACGTCTGAGGGTAAAAGAAGGGACCCTTATGTACACACTACAGACAAACATCAATCTCTCTTAACATTAGTATCACAGTATTTTAAGAAATTAGTCACATCCTTTTTTCACTACAGTGTTAGTAGGTTTCCTACAAATGACATACGACCGACAGTTTGAATGAACATTTTAAGGTTTTTGTAAGCAAGCTTATTGATAAAAAAAATATTTTCCGTACGAACTGGTCGCCAGCTGACCAAAGTTTGTATGGGAGATACAGTTTTTTGAGATTTGACTATGACTTTCGTGGAGAAAGTTGTTCTTATAAGTTTTAAAATATGATCACACCTTTCTGTTACACTTTGCGTTACTCTTGAGTAGGTATAACTCATGTCTATGCAATACGTCGGCACAATAGTTCTTTGTGTGGAGTCAATCAATATAGTAGGTTTACTACAAAAACACAACAATAACTGGTGATTGACGAGGCAATCGCCTCAACACTAACCCACTTACTGATCACTATTGGCCCCTAAACCGTTGATCTATTACAAGCAATATAAAAGAAATACGATCCGCCCGTACTTCAGAGTACCCTCCTTTGTGCTCGCTCAGTTATGAATGAAACCGTATAAACCAGTAAGTTTTATTTAGTAAGAGCTAATCTTCTTTTTGTAAATTGGTTTTATAAGTTAGTAAGTTTTTTTTTAAATATTATTACTGCCAACGGCTTCGGCCGCGTGAAAGTCGAAAAATAGCCCGAGGGAACATATTCCCGGGATAAATAGTAACCTATGTGCTATTTCTGACTTTAATCTATCTCTGTGCCGAATTTCATCCAGATCCGTACAGCCGTTTGAGTGTGAAGGAGTTACAAACATACACATACACACACACAAACTTTCGCTTTTATAATATTAGTGTGATTAATGATAGGCGTACCCCGAGTTTTCAAGCTCAAAATTATCGCAGAATTAATGTGCAAATTGTCAAGCACGCGTTATCTGCTGTGATTGGCTGTTGAAAATGGATTTAACCAATCACAGAAGATAACGCGTGCATGCATATATAGATCATTAAATGATCACAGTTAGTATGATCTTGTCAAACTGGTGAAAGCCCAAAATTTTAAAGCTTAAAAGACCAATTTAAAAATTCTTTTACCGTTGGGAAGCTACACTGTCCGTGGGTGACATAGGCTACTTTTTATCCCTGTATTCCCACGGGAACGGGAACTACGCGGGTGAAACCGCAAGGCGTCCGCTAGTAATAAATAATGATATTCAACACCATCCGGCTAGACTAGAAGCCAACTCCAACGCCACTACGTTGTACACATACATTTTTAATGTTTATAAAGATTCGCTTTCGCTATTTTAATCTTGCACGAAGACTAATTTCCGTCCAGACTCTAATATCCGCCGTATATAGATATTTTATATATTTTGAGATCAAGACCGTACCTCCGGCAGCAAAATATGATCCAATCGTATATTTATATATAATTGCGGGAATGCGCTGGATGCGAGCCGCACGGGACCGGTCAAAGTGGCGATGCCTGGGGGAAGCCTATTTCCAGCAGTGGCGTAGTCTTTCGGCTGAAATGATGATGGTAATGATGATCGTATATGATGATAGTACTGAATGCCTAGCTATATATATATATATGCTAATTGAATAGCCTATTTTTTGGGCCGCCATACTTGAGAAAATATTAGTTCGCAATACAAAATTCAAGCCTCTGTCCAACCCCTAAAGTTTGATTACCGGGACAAAATCTTTCTTATGCCCTGCCCAGGGTCGCAAACTATCTCCATACCAAATTTCATCTAAATCGGTTCAGCGGTTTCAGTGTGAAAAGGTAACAGACAGACGGATATACTTTCGCGTTTATAATATTAGTATAGATTATAGCTGCCGCATACGCTTAAGGTAAAATGATATCCTAGCCTGTAAGACTTACAATACTGCCAAGCTGTTGGCGGTATCCATGCGGTACTGTTACAGAAGCCATGTCCGACTGTGATACTGATGCATAGACGTCCTCTCGGTAGAAGGCTGCAAAGAGGTAACGAAGATTTATGAATCCTATTAGGCCAACTTGCGTGTAAAACTTATCCCAGAGTTAGTTGCTAACAGACAGTATTGTCAATTTAACCTCTTATTAGCAACTAACTCTGAGTTAAGTTTTTACGCAAGTGGGCCTAAGTAGTGTAGATGTTAAGACAAAGTGACAATCTTTCAATGATAAAGATTGTCATACAGCCATTAATCATCTTCCTTCACAAGGACAACGGTAATAAAAACAAAACTTATCTGAACCAAACAAGATTAAATCAAAATCAAAATTTCTTTGTTCTATTAGGTCATTACGAGGCACTTTCGAACGTCAAAAAAAAATTGAGTGTAATAATAGTTGATTCTACCGTCCATTCGGAAATGTAGCTTGTTATGGAGAAGAACGGACAAGGAACTCCACACTTACTCTTTACAAAAAATGTGTTTTACAAGTATTTGGTTACAATAATTTTGGTGGAAAAATACATACGTGAGAAAGATGTAAAAAAACGTACTTAAAAACGTCTAGAGTAAAACAAACAATTAAAAATACAATAAATAGGTAATTGAAAACAGGCGGAGGCAGCTAAGTTGTGACCAATCCCAACTGATGGCGCCCGTTTACGAACATGACACATGGATCGGCACCACTCAGCTCAACCATCATGAAGGAAACCGAATGATCCGACACATGTGTCACCATCAGAGAGACATTAGAGAGAGCATGACACACTCAACTGCCAGGGCACACTGAAGTCAACGAACGACACATAGGTACAGTAAATTGTAGATTTACAGTTGGTACATAGTACTCACATAAGCACATATGTGCAGTTATATAATACAAAAATAAATTGAGTTTATACAACACAAATATATTCTTACAGTCTTCAACAGGTTCATCAATACTTCAGAACTTTTCTGCTTATCACTTGTTTTTGTGCCCTAGTGGCTGTGGAGCTGGACTAGCGTTGGGCCGAGCATTTTTATCAGCGATATAATCCCCCAACCTATAATATGCCTGCCTGCATAGTATGCGTTTCATACAAGTTTTGAATTTCGCCTCATTCAGTTCTAGAATGTGGGGCGGTATTTTATTGTAACATTTTAAACACTACCACATAAAAGATGACACTACTTTAGCCAGCCTGAAACCTGGTAGAATTAATTGGTCCCTATTTCTAGTAACATAATTATTTCTATCGCTGTTTTTACTAAAAAGATTTAAATTCTTTCTAACGTACATGATGTTTTCGTAAATATATTGTTAAGGTACCGTCATGATGTTAATGTCCTTAAACAGTTCCCTTAAAGAATCGCGCCGGCAAAGATTGTATATCGCTCTGATGGCTTGTTTTTGCAGAACAAAAATTGACTGAATGTCTGCAGCCCTTCCCCATAGTAATATACCGTAAGACATTATACTATGAAAGTTTCTAATTTCTCTATTCTAATATAATTATAATAGACAACCTTCTGCTCGCGGCTTCGCCTCCGTTTAAAGTGATTTATCATCCCGGGAAAAATTATACCGGAATACAATGTAGCCTATGTGCTATTCCAGACCTATCTCTGTTCAAATTTTATACAGATCCGTTCAGGTATTCTGTGGTGACTGAGTAACAACATCCATCCAAACTTTCACATTTATAATATTAGTAGAAAAATAAGAAACATGGCTAACTTAATATGTATTAGCAAAGCCGACACAACATTTCCCGTAACAATTAAGTAACTAATTATGTTAACATAAGCTAACTAACAGCAGTTGTGCCCAAAATTAAGACTATACGCTTATAACTAATGAGGGTTAACGATCAAATAACAACTATACTCGGAATGTTAATTCGATTCCAGATTTGACAATTTCATTGTTGCAACGTTATGACAAGTACTAAATAGTGACGTTGCAAAATTATTCGATATGGAAATGGAATATTTCCGGATCGATTCTTCTCGTTTATAATTTTACTCTCGTAAACTAAGTATATCAAGAAATTAAATATTTCTGAACCGATAATTTAGTTTTGACGATTAATTAACGATCTGAGACTTTTCTTTTATAATTGTGTGTGAAATAAATAAAAAAATGTGATCATGAAGGAACATGACAAATAAAACAGATAGATGTATTATGGTAATAATTTATTTTATAAATATCGCCATCATCGCTATCGCTATCGCTGTCACTTTCTGTAACATTTATTATAAATGTGTCTGTGGTACTGTCAATTAACATATCTAGCCTACTCATGTTTTCCTTTTCTTTGACAACATGGGATACGCAATTAATAATTTAGTCTTTAATTGGCACACTGATGGCACACACACCGATTGTTTATCGATTTTTGTGTTCATCACTACACTATTATATGTGGTATCATTATTTCACAAAATGACAGTAGCTAATGTCAAATCTGGAATCGAATTAAAATTCTGACTATAAGTACACCACTACCCTACCAAAAGGTCACGTGTCTGTTAAAGCTGCGGTCACACGACATCGTCGACTTTCCTGAGGTCCTTAACTAAACAAGTAACATTCTATCATAGGAACCGTAGAGACAGCGATTGAAAAAAATACAAAAATGTATGGAAATGTCAAACGCTTTCGAAATGTCACGTGATCAATCCCTTAATTTTTGGCATTTTGACCATCGCCATCGCTGACATCGAATGACGAGAATCCCCCTCTTGGCATAATTTTTTTAGGCATAATATTTTTTAATAGTTTTCGCATAACTTTTATTAGGGCTCGTCAAGGCTTTTGCCGATCAGCCGATTTGGGCAACATCGTAACTGAGGCTGACGTATGGGAGGCACTATGGCGGGTCGGAGGCCACGGTGGGAGACTAGTGCCGGTATTGTGGTGCGCCGCTCTCCATTCCTTCCGTGCCCTGGACGGGGTCGCCACCGTCTGATTGCGGCAGCGGTGTGACCGCAGGGACCGATTTATATAACACCGATAAGCGCTTTTAGTAACTGAAATTGCAAGTACGTTCACATGGACGCAATGAGATGCAATTCGACCGATTTGCACTTGAAATTTTCTTAAAAAAATACGTGCGCGATAACGCTTAACGACGCAATTAAAATAATATCGCGCCATCAGGATGGTCCCTTACACTGCACGTCTTTTACAGTATCAACAGCGGCATGTGGAACGTGTGAAACTGAAGCTGAATATACACTCTCAATACGGAGAGACAATCCAATACCGGTGATACGGAGATCAATATGACATCAAACCTGATGATTGCAGGCCATTTAGTGGCAACTAACACCGCCACATTCGTGGGCAAACCTAAGCGGTTACCTAGAGGGAATGCTTTTCGAAAAGTTAACGGGAAATTAATTACGAGCTTGTGATAACGTAAACTATCTCTTATGTCAAAAATTATACAAAAAAAACCGACCAAGTGCTAATCGGACTCGCGCACGAAGGGTTCCGTACCATTATTGCAAAAATATCACGTTTGTTGTATGGGAGCCCCCCTTAAATATTTATTTCATTCTGTTTTTTACCCGACTGCCGAAGGAGGGTAATGTGTATGTATGTATGTATGTTTGTTCCTATGTGGCGTTCCAGAGACCAAATTCGTTGGCCGATTTGGATGATTCATACGTCAATCGATTCGTCTTAACCCTGCAAGTGTCACTAGCTACATTAAAATTGAAAAATAGAAAAATGGTAGCTTTTGGGTGCCATATTGTGGGAACCCATTTTTTTCTTCATCCAATCCCATGGTGTGGGGTATCAAAATAAAGAGTTTTAAGAGGCGGTTCCAAAAATATAAAACACTTATATGTTTAAATGTACCTAATTCGATAAAAAAATTAACTAAACAGGGTTAAATAAAATAAAAAAATCTAAAATCCCGACTGCTTAAAAAGCGGACTAAAAAGACGTATACAAGAAAAAAATCATGCTGTGCAGTCGGAGGATACATCTGGTTTTGGTCAGCCAGCTCGCGAATATGTATACTCCGACTGCACAGCATGATTTTTTTCTTGTTTACGTCTTTTTAGTTCACTTTTTAAGCAGTCGGGATTTTTGAATTTTTAGTATTCGAATTTATTATAAATTAAATAATAATAATTAATTTAAAGTCGAAATTTATCCCAAGGGAACATATATAGGTACCTGGCATAAAACGTATCAAATGCGTGCTATCCCAGACCATAATCTATCGCTGTTCCAAATTTCATCCAGATCAGTCCAGCCGTTATAGCGTGAAGAAGTAACAAACATATAACACACATACACACTCTCAAATATTCGCCTTTATAATATTAGTGTGATGTGATAATGTGATGAAAAGTGAAATAGGTATTCTACTTCATCTCATTTGTATTATTTGAGTCTGTCCTCCTTTCCTAACCATCATACCAAACCACTTACATCCTCCAGGACCTGCACGTGACAAATGACTGAGCTATTCAGATAGCCACATACTAGCACAAAATAGAAAGTATACAGAAGGGCCACTCCCGCCGTTTCTAAAAATGTCAGCTAAACCTGACAGATTAACTAGGGTTGCTACTATATTGATTCCGAATTTAAAAAAAAGAGTTAAGTTAAGAAGAATAAGTTACAAACATAAAAGTTTATTCGTTTAAACATTTCATGTTTACATGCCTTAGAGGGTAGACAGAGTATCAAATATCCATTAAATATCACGATGCCACATACGATGAAGATTGGAGGGTAACAACAACAACATGTATAAATAGTGTACCTAATAATGATTCCACTAAAATAATAAAATGTGAAAAGCACCAAGCTCGACAAAATATATGTGAAAAAAGAAGTTATTAAAATCAAAAAACCCGACTGCTTAAGAAGCGAACTAAAAAGATGTACTCAAACAAGAAGAAAATTATGCTATGCAGTCGGAGGAAACATATTTGCTAGATGACTTAAGAGGGCCCTTGTCGAACCGTCTATCGCCAACGCGAGCACGGTCGAAAAGCTTGTTGTTTCATCCAGCGCAATGCTTGAAAAGGAGGCAAAGCGAAAAGAGAGAGAAAGCGCCTGAACGCTCGGTTGTCATTCGGTAACTTCCGCCGATCAGTCGCGAACGCTCGCCGCCTGTCGGCCGGCGGGCGGTCGCTCGAGTGAGCGAGCCATTCATTCATGATAAATAACATCGTATCGCGCGCGCCTCGTTACTATGGCCTCACACGCGCATATGTTATAATAGTTTTGTAAATTCATCTGCATGCAGGTACATTTACCTACATTTAGTACGGACGTATGTTTGTATTTTTATGAATCTAGGTACCGTACGTGCAATATTATTTACTAGGTACATGGAAATTATCTATCAGTTTAATCAGTATTATAAAAATAAATTGCTGATATGTATGTAAGCGGTAGGTAGGTAGGTAGTTAGGGTGGGTAAGTAGGGTAGGAAGGTAGGGAGGTGGGTAGGCAGGCAGAGTCGGTAATGGTAGGACAGATGGGTTGGCGGGAACGAAGCCGCGGGGTAAAACTAGTTTAGTTTTTTTTTTCGTAATTTTTGTTTATACCATCATAAACTACGAAAAAGCAAATGTAAATAATTTATTCTGCTTATGGAGTAGCACAAGCAGAGCATGACACATTTTTATTTATCTGTCTGTTTTGAGGAAGAAAAAAAAATTATAATTACAATGTACGTAGGTACCATAAGTATGTAAATGTAATAGTAGGTACTATTGTACCGTCGCAGGCGGTTGATCAAATAAAGTAGTCTGAATACAGTTCGGTATATATATATTTTATTGTATTGAAAATACATAAAACAATATTTACATAAAACCCGACAATCGAGTGGATTCCGATTTCCGAACACAAACATTTAGTAAAAATATTGTCATCACCACTGTAGCAGTCCAGAGCAACAGTAAAAAGTGTTCGTTTTATTTTTATATAACAAGTTTTGCCATGCCATGCCATGCCTATAGACATGGCTGTGTCATCTAAGTATTGCCGAAAAAATACTGGATCACTGGATGCTGCAGCCGCACTATCGTGATAATAAATTGCTGTGCCCGACATGGTCCATGAGAACTATGCTACTTTTATAAGATCTTTGTTATACAAATGTGATATGCAATAAAGAATTGAATTGAATGCGAAATACACTTAGCGCGCTCTCTGTTGCACTGCGAGACTTCAACAACCCTTTTTTACAGTCCGTTCAACCGATTTTGAGTTCTATCCCGTAAGTATAAGGATAACATAAAAGGCAAAAACCTGTTACCAAAACTATTTACTAAAGCTGTCATTTGTCATATCACTAACGCAATAGAAGTCAAAATCGGTTGAACGAACTGTAAAATGGGATTTTTTAAATGTCTAATGTTATCACAAATGGAGTTTAGGTATCTATTATAGCTTCTAGCATTTATTTTCTTACAAACATACCCTAAGAGTCGACCAAACGCTTGCCGATGTCTTGAAATAGTAAGTCGAGCACCCGGACCCCATGGCCCTAGTGTGACGTGTGTATTGTATTATAAATGTATTATATTTTTTTACCGACTTTCCAAAAAAGAGGAGGTTCTATGTTCGACATTATGTTTGTTTTTTTTTGTGTATGTTCTATGATTTTTCCGTCAGTTGTGAACCGATTTTGAAAATTCTTTTTTTGTTTGAAAAAGTATGTTCCCAAGTTGATTCCGTTTTAATTTGGTGAAGATTTGATGAAGAACTTCGAAGATATACAACAGAACTCTTCAATAAATAATGGCAAATCTCTCGGGATTGCTGCAATCGCATGTCTGCTTATTGTTTATACCATTTCATAACATAACATCATGCCAGTACGCTCTAAAGGGGTACGCAGAAGTGGATGTGAGCTCACCTTGGCACACTCCCATTTCACCGGTTATGTTCAAGTCGTATGATATTCGGGTAAACAACTAAAAAGTGAAAATAAATATCTTTTATACAAACAATATTACCGACTTCCAAATAAAAACACTACAAAGTGAAAAATAACATTCTTTTTATAGGTCGGTGTCCATACATTCCTTGTTCGTTATGTACAATTGCTTGTACTTCAAGCATTATACAAGATATATTATCATCATCGACAGGAACTTCTTCTATGTCTTCAACATCTGCACTAACTCTGTAAAATGAAAAATAACTAGATAGGTAGTCACTGTATTCATCCCCATTATAATCATAACCAAAGGTACATTATATTCCACTTTTATCCTTACCTAAGCCGTGATTCATCATTATTTTCAATGTTTTCTTTGTTTTCGTATATAAACCTGGAAGATAAAAAGAACCTTTATTCCTATGTTCATTGCCAAAATAGTAATTGAACAGGCTAACTAAATCTGGAATGTAATCCTTAGTGGTAAATATTTAAATTGTTTTCGTATTACTTTATTCCATTTGAAATAACATTAGAAATAAAAAAATACTTTTTTACAGTCCATTCAACCGATTTTGAGTTATATTCCGTAAACATAAACGTAATAAAAAGCATAAACATGTTACCAATACCAACTGTTTACTACAGCTGCCATTTGTCATATCTCCAACGCAATAGAAGTCAAAATCGGGTAAACGGGCTGTAATATGGGAGTATTTAGATGTCTAATGTTATCTCAAATGGAGTTTAGAGCTCAATTTGAAATTAGAAGGCTGGTAAGAAAGTTTTCGACTAAATTTTTCCTCCTTACTGTTCTTGTCTATTCTAACAAGATTCTAACCGAGAAATGGGGTCATTTTACGAATAAATATGAAAATCTTTTACTATGGGGTCAACCTTGAAATCGCAAATAAAATATAAATCAGCTGTTCTAGTTGATATTTCACGAAAAAAATTCTATACCTACTTACATTTTTACAGACTTTGATAAAAAGTACCTACTTATTTGTTTTTTCGCGATTTCTTAGGTATTTGGTCCAATATCCATATCTAGTAAAAGTAGTTCATAATGATGAGTACAATGACTCTTTTTTGTTTTAGGTATGATAAACAAAAAACTTAGATAGGTATATTATATCCTGCGTCCGGTAATGTTATCTATACAGTAGGTATTCTATCTTCATGCAAACGGTCGGAACGAGAATCATACCTATGCACCTAGAGTTCGGTATAATCTCGATACTTTACCGTAGCGCGCGGCTTTTGTTACCTATTTCAAGAACAGGGCCGAGTCACAATACTGTATTGATATCATTATCGTGCCTGCATCCTAAAAAAAAAACAAAATAGATTAAATAAATTCTTACGTTTGATTTATTTTTTGTTTTGTGGGACAAGTCCTTGTTTTTCTTCGAGCCGAAAGACGTAGGCGTTTTTTATTACCTTTTCGGTAATCTGGCTGAGTGTTATCTGTAAAGTTCAATATAATAAAATATTGAAATAATTATGTTTTTTCAAAAAATACTTATGCCCGACATTGGATATATCTATTTGAATTACATCAACTGCCTACTGCTTACTTTGACCCCTAAGATGACCCACTGACCCTTCATACCTCAAAATGCGATACCAATAGATTATTAGGTAGGTATCTCTAGGTACCAATCTACATAATAACAAAAAAAAAACGATAGGTTGTGAATAATACATCACACTTAGCTACCTAGCTCTTAAATTTATGTAAAAATATCTACTTACCCATTTTACAATAAGGAGTTTTTAGTTTTTATCAAAAGTAATTTCAATGTCCTTCAAACTGCCTCCACAAAATCCTTATCAAAACAAAATCGGTGACCGTATTCACTAATGCCAGAGGTTCCTTTCAATAAAACTATAAAATTTTTCGAAAGCAAAATCAATGTCCGGTATAAAAAGCAAGATCGTTGTAGTAGGTAAAACAGAATTCACTAAATAAATGAAATAATAGGTATGATGCAAACTCACGTACGCGCAGTAAACAAATAGAATACCTACTATCAATTACGAAAGCCGAGCGGGCGGCGGGGCGGCAATCTTCATTCAACTTCCCCGTCTCACCCCGCACGACTCGTCTCCCCGCACCCCTCATACCGCCTTGTTGACTAATAAGCAAGTGAGAACGCGATAACATTGAACGAAAAATTGTGTTCGAAAATTTCATAAAACTTGTTCCAGGAAATACGTGTTTTTGAATAAGCCTTATAAGTTTGTGAAATAAAAATTTATTATTTAGTATCTCCATTAAATTTGTAAGGTTTCTATCGAAATATTTTCTTTACTTTTATAATTTATGAATACATTATGAACGGCCAAAGTTCAGGTAAAATTTGTGCAAAAAGTCAGATTTTTGGAGGCTTATACTGAATTGGTTTCTCCAAATTTTTATTTTCTGCTTCGATAGAAACCTAGATATAGTGCACAAGATACCTTTTAGTTAAAAAAAATCATAGATAGATGTGTTACAACGGCATAATCACGTACGAGCGTTTGTATGGAAATTATGTCGGGTTGTCTGCTCTTAAGGGTAAACGTCAAAAATTCTTCCATACAAACGTAGTCTAGAGATTACTCCACTGTTTGACGATGTACTTTCAAAATAAAAAAAGATATCAATTTGTCTTATCATTATCTAGCCCTGTATGGAACCGAAAAAATAAAAAATAAAAATATTTGAAAGTTATGAGCGTCGAAAGTTCCATATTTCAACACTAATTTTAACCTATCATTGGGCGCAAATAAATACCATAAGAAGAAGGAAAATTAAAAAACGGCCTCCATACAGGGATAGATTAGTAATTTAACAATCCAAATAATTTTATTTTGATCAGATACATTCAGTAGTTTTTTCATGAAATCTAGACTCCCAAAGGTCTGTTTATAAAATTTCGCGCGCTCGTTTTCGTTCTAAATCATCTTCCATTTTGCTACAAATTTCCTCCCCGGTAAGTGGGGCGGAGGGGTGGCGCGTGCGGCGTATACACACACGAACGCTCATTAGTTTAGGCTTAGCACGCACTGCGATTTTTATTCGCGCGAATTTTTTTCCGCGCGTTCTGTGGCCTATGGAGTTGTATGAAGCTGCACGCACTGCGGAAAAAAAATCGCGCTCAAATAGTACTGAAAAATTCGCGCGGAAAATAATTCGCGCGAATCAAAATCGCTGTGCGTGCTATGCCTTAGCTGATGCCCGGCGCCCGCGCCCGGTTGCCCCGCTGGGCCTCAATCGGTTGCTGTCTGTATAATACGTCACCGTAATTACGCGCGTGCTGTGTACCTATGTAACTGATATTTATCGACGATAACGTATTCGTATAATATTTTATAACATTGACACCTGGCTTGAACTTTGGATTCCGATATTCCTTTATGTTTTGTTTTGATTATTTTGAATTGGTTCCAAATTTTACTGACCCTGGCGTTGGACTTTGGATTCTCTTTTATTGAATTTAGTTTGTACAATTCATGATGGCGCTTGACATGACTTTTATACCTAAACACTGACTTATAATTCTAATGTTTCACGCGCATTTATAAAATTTTTGAATTATAAATTACCTACTATAACTCCAACCGATTTTGACATCTATTGCGTTGGTGATACGACAAATGGTAGCTGTAGTAAACAGTTGGTTTTGGTAACAGGTTTATGCTTTTTATGTCATCCTTATGTTTACGGGATAGAACTCAAAATCGGTTGAACGGACTGTAAAAATATATTATCTTCATCTTTATTTAGAAAATATTTTTTACAAAAATATAGTTTTTATAAAAGTCGGTAGGACTTCCAAATATAAACACTACATAGTGAAAAATAACTCCAATTTCGGAAGTCGATGTTTTTGTTTCTTCGTTTTATATTTTTCACTTTTTAGTTGTGTACATAAAGAGCAAGTTCAATATGGTACTTACCAATAATCTCAGATTAGAGAAAATCTGAGCCAATAATGCCTAAATTTAAGCCTGAATAAATTACCTGAATAACATAACCGCAATGAGAGTGTGAACCAGGGTGAACTGTACATATCTGCGTACCCCTTTAGAGCCTAACGGCTTGACGTTATTTTATGAAATGGCGTAAACAATAAACAGATATGCGATTGCAGCAATCCCGAGAGATTTTCCGTTGTTTATTGAAGAGTTCTGTTGTATATTCACTTACATAGAATTATGTATATAGCTTCCAATTAGATTATGTAGTTTTGATTTTCGATAGCCGTGCCTAATTATAGCGGCAGTTCATTATTATGTAAATACCTATCTGTTATATCGGCTCGGCTTCCGCGGCGGACAAAAACAAAAGGAAGCTATTTTTTAACCGACTTCAAAAAGGAGGAGGTAATTCGTTGTACCTACCTAAATACCTACTTTTTGAATGTGAACCGATTTTGATGATTATTTTTTTATTTGTATACCTGCTATGCGTGCCGACACTCACAAGCTTGGCTCGACTACCCGAAGCGAAGCTACTGTTTACTTTGTGACATGACGTAGTATCTAATACCTACCTAGATGCCTACTAAACTATGCGTTTCAACTAAAGTATAGGATGGCCCTCGCGCCATATTGTGACGTCATAGCTGCCGAATCGAACCAGTTAGTCAAAGTCAGCAAAAAAGTTGTTTGTTATCCAAACAACTTTAAATTAAATTGCTCAAAATCATTGAATGCGTTTTTCATAGTGTATCACAATACCGATTACTTTCCCGCGACTAAGTTACTAAGTAGGTAATGAATGAAGACAAAAATGTGTAAGTTTTATCTATTGTATTGTGATAACAAACAGAATATTTCAAACCGCTATTGTAAACAAACAATCAATAAACAATTTACAAAATAACATTACTTTTTATAAGATGAACCTAAATACTTACTTACCGTAGGTATGAATACCTCCTACTTACGGGGAGTCGCCTATAGGTTATAGCTAACTAGCTAAGGTAAGTAAATACCTATTTAACATGCACTGTAATATTTGCACAAACTGCAATAAAATACAAAATCATGACCTACACCCGTGCGTATAGAGCCTAGCTTTCCGCACGCGCTGGTACGATACCTACAGTCAGCGAAGCCCTGGCCGCTGACCGCTCTGCCAACATAAAATCTACCGACTTGGCGCTCAAACACTTCATTCTTATAACTAAGGGCATAAGGTTCAATAAGCGCGCAAGCGGCTCCCGCTGCGCTGTCGTCGCCGACGCCAAAAAAAAATTTTAAAGTCAAATCAATAAAATTACTTGTTGATAATAACAATACCTACGTAAATGCATATTTTCGCAAGAGATCTTATTGTCAAGTTGGCAAAGTCGCGGGTAAGTTTGGGTGCATAATAACAAGTAAATCGAGTGCCTTCTAATTACGTTACACACATCTATTTGTATCTATGAGTTTATGTTGTCATAACATGAAGTGAAACACACACCGCTATCGGCGCAATTCAATGAAATTGCGCATGTGTGCGTCACACAGCGTTATGAGTGTGTATACGTATGCAAACTAGCTTCTTACTGCTCATCACAGCGTCTATCTCTTTCGTGCGTGATGTCGGATGAGACAGAAAATATTTTAGCTCCGGCGCCAAATAGTTCGTGCCGTTGACTAGTTTAACCTTAAACTATATTATTATGACAAGTTTTATAGCCTTTTCAATTTCGTCTATGGACTTAAAATAATGAATTATTTTCCTAGATATTGAATTTCTAACGTGTCATCTTGAAAAATGTATGAAAGAATTAAATAAATTTTAAGTATATTCAGTCCGTAACAATTATTAAAGGTAACCTAGCCAATGCAACCTCGTTAAAGTACTTTAAGTATGAATGACGTGACAAACGCTCGACACTCTTGACAGCCGCGACTGAGCTCGGTCCAATATTGTCCAATATTCCCTGTAAAATCGCAATTTCAACGTGTGTGTGCAAAATGACGCTTTGTTCGTAGCGGTGTCTGTCTGCGGCGCTGCGGCGCGCCGCCGTTTACGTACTTTGTGATACTAGTCGGATAATACTTCAAAACTTAGGTAGTCAATCGGAAAGAAAACAAGAAAAAGGAAATGTAGATTTGAGTCTGTAAGATACTTTGTAAACCAAACATACAAATAATTTAAATGCTAGTTCGCCAACAATTTGTGTGTCGTAAACCACAACAAGGGAACACAATATATAACATTGTAGTTTCTATGTTTATCATTTTCAATCAAAGTAAACACACATAAACAAGAAACCTACAACCGCTTGCATCTCAATAAACTAAAAACAACAATAAAAATCAAGGCGCAACACTAGTGCACAACGAAATACAACATCCAACCCCCACTGCATTGTAGTAAACATATAGGAGGAAATAAATAAGGACGGAACCACAGAGCATGAAAGACCGACAAGGGACGCCGTTCCTAACAAATCTTCATGACTGCGCTGTGAAGGTTTTCTGAGATGGTGTGCACAACGTGACAGCACTGAGAGGTAAGGCTAAGGCACCTTTAAGAAAGGCTTATGTTTTCTGACATAAGTTAAATTGACATCATGGTTATGTTGACGTAATACTTAAGATACGCTTTCAACGTGGAAGACTTCTTGCTAAAGTAGCGCCAACTTCTTTTTATTTTTTCTGTAAACTTCATTGCACTGACAACTGTCAAATGTCACATACGATTGCTCATGACATTTTTTTTAATTCATTGCCTTACACCATTGAGGTAATAATGTACTACGCACTAGAGAAGTCACCACACATCACTGCTGTGTTCAGTTCATGTGGGGTCGGCCGGCCGCACTTCACTCAGTTGCTTGCTAGATCTTGAGCGCCTATGTCATTGTTTGTTTTTAAACGAAAAAACGTTAAAACGCATTAAATATGCTGTCGTGTGTTTTAAGATATTGCACTTATAATTCAACTAATACGGCGAAATGCAAAGGAATAACTTTTCGTCAATGAGTAACTAGAAAATCATTTTTAAATTGAAATATTTGGTGGACGCCATGTTGCCTCATTTCCCATATAGACTAAAAAATAAGATGTGACAATTTGTGTAACAAGTGTAGGTAGAATTAGCTGACTTTGGTTTTTATAGCGGAAAATAACAATCTTAAGTATATTCAGAAAGGAATTGACTGGTGGTTATTCAAATAAATAGTTTATCAAATTGGTAGTTATGATAGGTGGGTAGGTGGGTAGGTGTTTAGGGTAGGGTAGGGTAGGGTATGTAGGTATCCAGTTGATGGGAGCGAAGTCACGGGGGACAGCTAGTACCTAAATAATGGGACGACGTAAATTACTTCAAAGTCAGCGTTTAGCTTTGATATTCTTATGCAAAACAAACAGGACGGTTAGTACTGAGACCTTACCGGTACTTGCTTGAACGATGTGCTGCAATGTACTATTCAGCACGAGAAACCATGGACGCGGAGTGACCGTGAGAAAATCTCAAGATTATTTGAACCACATATTGACGTCTGGGAGGAACTTTTATCCGAATGGCAATGTAGGTGGGATAATTCCATCAAGGGCCGACACCTCCACCAATTCTTTCCATCTGTTCGCCTGCGACTGGCCAGGACGTGGCTGGAGGTGGATCACTGTGTTGCCCAATTTCTCACAGGGCATGGTAACTTTAAAAGTAAATTATTTTCCTTCGAGCTCGTTGCCTCGCCTTTATGTCAGTATTCTACATCTGACTGCAAATATGTACAATCTGCACATCATATCTTATGGGAGTGTATTCTTTGGCAGGATGAAAGCAATACTATGTTGAATAATGTACAGGCTGCATCAGAAGATGTTTACTATACGGATCTTGTGGTAACTAGAACAAATTTCCGTGCGTTCAAGCGTTTTTGCCATATCTATTAATTATTGGAATCAAATATACGAGTAACACCTCACAATGTTAGGACCCATTAATATTAATGCTAATTTTTATCCGTGGTGCCAGGCAACTGGGTTTAACCCAGTTGTAAATGACCCTTTGTGCCTATTGACCTTGTTTGTTCTGTCTTCTACTTGATATGGAGGGAACCGGAAATTTTTATTTTTCCTACTCCTCCACTATTCTTTTCTGGTTAATTTCGTTGCGGGATCCAAGACAGTTAAATTCATTCTTCGGGACTTCGTCGAGCTTCATTGCCTCGGTGCTTTTCTGGTGGTCACCACTATTGATTCTGGCTTTCAGTAGTTGCAGTGATTTGGGAATAGTGCTGTGGGAATGTCCCAAAAAAGAAGTACATAAATATAATATTAAATTAATTATTACTTTTCTAAGGGTATTTCAACTAATATTCTTTTTGTAAAAATGTGTGAATTCTAATGAAGCATGTCAGGTATAAAGCTATGTAGGTACCGCTTCTGTAGTCAGTCAGCAGTTTAGTCCATATGAGTGACAAGTTGTTGCAGAATGTTGAAAGAAACGCGTAAGCGCCATGAAAATCACGGCGCTTCCGTCTTTTTGATCGCGAGAAAACTATACTTTATAAGCGCTCTAGCGCTGCGTGTTTATAATGTTTTGTTAGACGGCTAATTATTGTTTCAGCGCTGCAGCGAAGTTTAGTTTAAACTCTTGTCAAAATGGAGCATGTCCTTTACTTAGGATAGCTTCTCTAGTACATATTATCTCAATGCCTTACACTAGGAATATCTTCCTGTATCGTGGTTGTGTTTACGAACATATAAACTCACATATACAACACCCAAGGCTGGAACAACTATCTAGGTCATACAGATATTTGTTCCGTGAATATGTAATGTTTATGTTGTTACTAGATGTATGAAACATCGATGACACTTACCTACTACCCCTTTGGTTTGTATGGACAGTTTTGACAGTTCTGCGGCTAGCAATGGCGCCAAGGTGATCTCGGTGCTCTATGGCTGGAGCGGACCGCAAGCAATTCAGTGATTGAGAACGTGACTGAAAATACTGCGGGATACTTTGCAGGACGAAGACAGAAAAAAACATATAAATAAGAATTGTCGTGGGTTCTTTTGGCATTCCATTTTATACACAAGTGGTGGAGGGGTAGAAGCGGTTGTAGTGTGGAATGCACTGTAAGCTGCGTTTATTATTTACGTTTTACTGTTTGAACGCTCATCAGTCGCGCTTGCCACCGCGGCGCGGGTCCAACAAAGCAGTTACCGTAGTAGTTACTACGTTAGGGATTATTAATAAATCTAATACCGGAAAAATCAAAAGACAGATAAGGAAAAGCCTGTGACGATTTTGTTCAATGGAGAACAACAAAAGTAGGAGTCAAGACTGTGTCGGCATCGGTCCTTTTGGTTTAGTGCGAACATTTTTCAGAAACTCGAAGGTCAAGCAACGTATGGTGCATTTAGATTTCAATGCTCAGATCTACAATAAGCATCAAACACAATATTCAAATCAGTACTTAGGTACAGCAGCTTTTTAATGTCTCGCAGAAGGTGTGAAAAGTAGAGTATGCTCCTCTGGGATAAAACGTGTCTTCGTCTTGAGCAGCTTGAACCTCTCGCTTCACTCAGGACTCTACGTAACTCTCTCGCTGCGCTCGGCAGTTAACTCTAGGGTCCCTTGTTACCCCCCCGGTGGGTTCCCGCATTGTCGAGGCGGGGGGGCTTAGTAACCTTGGCTTGGTCACCCACGGTGCGGCGTAGAGGAACCCGAGGAGAAGCCGCTCGTCAGGGATTTTGCCGATAAGCCGACGACGTAGCGGCCAACATGTAGGTTGCGGTGCTGCCTGGGCGACATCGCAACTGAGGCGGGCCGCGATGTTGTATGGGGCCTCCCAAACCCATACGATGTCGCGGCTGAAGGTTGGAAGCCGCGGCGGGAGAGGAGTGCCGGTATTGCGGTGCGCCGCTCTCCCTACTTTTCGCGGCCTAGACGGGGTCGCCACCGTCTAATAGCGGACGCGGTGGGGCCGCAGGGGAAGAGGAGTGTTGGTATAGCGATGGCTGCTCTCCCTATCCACTGCGGCTAAAAAATGGTAGGTGGCGGGTCCATTGACCTCGACCCGCGACAAGAGGACCAAGGGGCCATACCTGGGGTCGTCTGGCACCCATGTTCTGGTTTGGTCACTGAGGTGGTCACGGCGCACAGTGTGTTCTGGTGCGCCGGGTGATGGGGGGTACTCCCCAGAGGAGGGTCCGGTGACGGACAGCCGCGGCGGGATCGCGGTGAGTGCTAACGCGTGCCCGTGGTCCCGCCATAAGCGGCACAGGAGGACACCGTGGGTTAGAGTCCCACATAACTGCGCTATCTCCCCGTGGTAGCGCAGTATGCATGAGCATTTCTCAACGGAAAAAAAAGGGTCCTTCGTGACCCTCAGAGTTCAATATGCCGCCCGTGACGTAAGACACTGCTTTATCCCCTTGGTGCATACTATGTGCCTATTATTGTACACCAAAATAAGGAGTATGTATATTAGGATCGTAACTGGTGGCGTTCTGTAGTTTCTGAATACCCTCATTGTTATTTTTTACATTTTGATAAAAATACCATAATCACTATATAAATGCCTATAATAATTGAGGAGATCCCTCAATCATCCTGTTCAGGATCTCATCATCAGATCCTGACCTGATGGCCATGAAATCACCTGAAAAGTTATACCCTTTCAAACAAAAGAAGAATTCTCCAAATCGGTACAGGCGTCTTTGAGTAATCGGGAAAAATATATTTAAAAAAAACCGACGAATTGAGAACCTCCTCCTTTTTTTGAAGAATGTTTTTTACGACGGGTTTATGATGATGATGATGATAGTAAAAATTATTCATTACTAATTTCATACCCTAAAACATATCCCAATGAATTGGAAATCACCCTGTAGTTGTTACATCGAAATATTACGAAATAACGGTGCCATTTCAGTGCCGACAAACCAATTAAAACGGGCTAATGATTCTATTCATAAACAACAATTTCATTATTGCGAGCGGGTGGAGTTAATTAAGTGAAGATTTATTTAATCCCTGTTATAATATTGCGTGACAGATTGTAGTGATTTCGTCAAAAATTTAACATGTTAACCCTTCTCATGCCCTTGTCTCTTAATTCTGACATTTGAAAACGATGACAAGTGCTTTTGTGACATTAGAAAATGAATTAATATTTTGAAGGAGTAGTTTGTCTTTTGGAGTACAAAGATGCTTGTATAATATCACATGTATTTAAAAGTTTAATATGGAGTAGTGTGCTGGATGAGATAAGCATCGATGGGGCGACGCTTGAGATAGGCCCGTGTCCAACAGTGAACATTTTCTGACTAAAATGATGACTACAAGAGATATAGGTCAGGTTTAAAGCAGAAAAGCCGAAAAGAGAGCAAAGGCTTTGAAATGTCCTCTAACTTCATTTTAATTAAGCTTTTAACTCATTTAGTTACGAACACAAAAGACTAGTCAGTAAACAGACCCTACTATCCTACTGTCTCAACTCTATAACTAGATTTAGCTTCAAGTAGTTATAAGCTCTGCCTGCTGTATCGAAGCTGTCTTTTACATTTAATTTTCTCAATCACTTACTTATGCGTAAGATTAAAGCTCACTTGTATCACAAATCCGTACCTACATTATTTGTTGTGTAAGTGAACCTTAGTCTTGGACAATAATCAAAACTAAGTCACTATGGTCACTCTGGTAAATATAGATTTTGCTACTTTCTACTTCTTCATGATTCTGATTTCCTGGTAGTTCGAGAGCCTTTAACGCATGATTCCATCCTCGGATATACCTACATCATTTCTTTATGTTACTGTTTTCCTGGTAGTTTGAGAGTCACCACTCATGATTCCAGCTCTGGTTTTTTTAATACAGTATTCTGATCTCCTGCAGGCTAGCCTTGCCAAATTCACTTATCCAACTATTCTGCTAGTCAGTTTTGGATAATCTAACTGAGCTCCCAGGCGGTCTTGAAATGAAAATTACCAAACAAACTTTCTTCCATCCCCTTTAGGGGATGAATTTAGAAAAATGCAGTATAACATCAAAATTTCAATCTTCTATCTTTAGTTGTTTAGGCTGGGCGTTGATATGTCAGTCGGGTCACTTTTATATATATAATAATATAATATTTATTAACAGAAAATACAAGTTTGATACATATTAAAGTACACATAATTGTAACTAGGGTACAGAGAAATTAACAACAGAAATAGTGTGCGAAAGATAGGAAAGTACAGTCAATACAAACATTTTAGCCTTGACTCCTAAACTAGGAAGATCCTGTATCTTAGGAGGCAGTGCTTTCGCATAAAAAGTGGTCAAGCAAATTATGAGCGTACTAGCAGACTCGTATAGTCACAGACAAGAGTGTGCGTCTGTGTTTGTGGATGGAATTTGGATACATTGATTGTTATTATAGAGCTTTGTTATTTTTTACTTTACGGTAACGCAATATAATCGAGTGGCAGGCCAATGTGAGGATCGCGGATAACGTTTCTAAAGCAGAGCCCATATATTATAAACCAGATATATGATATAGGTCCATTTTATTGAAATTATTAAAGACTACAAGAGCAGTAAGTATCCACACCAAAGCTAGTATTATTAGCTAGATTTATAACAGAATTCTCCCTTTAATTAAACAAAATGAATGCCCTTGAAAGCATGGTAGCATCCGCATCGAGTTTCCATGATACAAACTACCCTGTTGTCACTTACTACTTCCAGTTCCAGAAAATTGCAGGACAAAGCCCGAATGAGTCGTTCGAAGCGATGGAGAGAAACATTTTATATTCAAACCTTTTTGCTTCATAATGCAAAGTACTTGAAGCTTTATTTGGATTCTGCATTATTTTGTTTAGTGTTATTTTTTTAATTTTAGCCGATGGTTTGCGTCAGTGGATTTACTATTGCTTTATTTTATTTTTGTTTGAGGATTTGCTTCTGAATGTTTTAGCGTTTTACGGCTAATTGAAAAGCTTGTAAAAGGAATATTTGTGAAATAATTTTCAATTCTGTTATTTTTGATGCGGGATTGTCAGTTGATATTCAACATTACTAATTCAATAGGATTACAAACCCATCATTGTCATTTACGGCAATCGAGAATCACGCAAGGGTTTATGTAAAAAAAACCATTAAAGAAGAAAGGTAAAAAAACGATGTTTCGCTTGTTTACAAGACTATGTATGCCTAGAAGAAATGGTTTGAATGTTCAGATGACAATAAATAGAGCTGTATGGATGTAACAGACCTCCTGAACCAAATAAACTCGTTTAAGGGGTTATAAAGAGGTTGGTATGTTTATATGTTTGTAAAGATAATCTCTGGAAATCATCAACTATTATTATTCATCACACTGTCGCCGAGTTTCACACTTTTAATCCCATAAAAATGCATGTTTTCTGTGGGATAGACCATAGAAGCGAAGCCGCGTGAAAAATCTAGCGAAAGATGTAACACAAAAATTAAAAACAAGAATTTTAAAAACCTACGTTAATACATACCAAATATACTTTTGGGGGTAGGTGGAACAGGGTGTAAAGTCCCACAAACCCCATAGAAAAGGGAGGATCCTGCGAACAGACGGGGTTTGTGTCTGGTCCGGGCAACTGCCCAACGTTTGAGGTCGGACTGTTGTATGTGTTCCAATCGCGCCGAAAACTTTGCTTGCGCGATGCAGGATTTGTGTGAGGTCATGTCATTAGTTCGTAGGTGGTGGCGTTGGTGCCGCTACAATACTAAGGGCCGATTTTTAAATAGTCTGATAACTTTAAACTGAGGAATAAAAACGCCGGTTTGACCGCTTTTGCATAGAAAATACGTCAACCAGCCATTTTTATTCCTCATTTAAAAGTTATCAGACTATTGAAAATCGGCCCTAAGAAAGATAATAAACCACTCTCTCCAGTCTAGTCAGGTTACTATAAAACCGGCCAAGTGCGAGTCGGACTCGCGCACGAAGGGTTCCGTACCATTATCGCAAAAAACCGGCTAAGTGCGAGTCGAACTCGCGGACGTAGGGTTCCGTACCATTATCTCAAAAAACGGTACAAAAATCACGTTTGTTGTATGGGAGCCCTACTTAAATATTATCTTTATTCTGTTTTTAGTATTTGTTGTTATAGCGGCAACAGAAATACATCATCTGTGAAAATTTCAACTGTCTAGCTGTCACGGTTCACGAGATACTGCCTGGTACAAACAGACAGACGGACCGCGGAGTCTTAGTAATAGGGTCTCGTTTTTACCCTTTGGGTACGGCACCCTAAAAAGTAATACTGATTAAGTTCCGTTTGTTTCGTCGGACAAGCAATTCTCAATGCCGCTAATAAATCTTGGTAATCTCATTGTTTCTAATCACAGAGTAAGGAATCACTGCACCGGCAGCGACTAAAGGTGACATGACATTTCATGAATTTAAATTCATGAAAAAGGTCAAGGTCGTTTTTCTCGCCAAACTTCTTGGCCGCCTTGAAGTTGGCTACAATGGCTGCTCAGTAGAAAATCTCATACAAAAACAGCACCGTATCGTGCCTCGCGCATCCGGTAAGCCAACTTCAGGGCGGCCCAGAAGTTTGGCGAGAACCAAACCTTTTAATTGAAAAACAAAAAAAATAAGCTTGTTGCACATTCGCAAACGTCAGTAGGTCTCTATGGAAAAGAACGTGCAAGAAACTCTATTATGTGCGCTAAGCATTAAGATTTGGTTGTCATATACATAGAAGAAAGAATTAAACTTTTATTTGCCAACAATCATAACCGTAACAAAGACAATACAATCCTTTTTCGGAATTCGTGTAAAAAAGATTTCTCACAGCAAAAGAACTTTAGAATGGAAAAAGGCAAATGTTGAGCAGTATGCAGCATAGCCAAAATGTTCACGGGCCGTCAATTCTGAGTGAACGAGACTCTAGACGATGATGATGATGAACTCCTTCTTCAGAAAGCGTGAGCACAGGAAGTGGACCTGGCAAAGCCCCGATGGTGCAACTAAAAACGAGATCGACTTCATCATGTCAACCAAGAAGCAAATGTTCAATGATGTCTCTGTGATCAATTCGGTGACAACCGGGAACGATCACCGCATGGTGAGAGGCACATTGAATATTAATATCAAGCTTGAAAGGTCTCGACTGATGAAGTCTACGCTCCGTCCAGCACAGATCCAGATCCAAAACCCCGAGAGCTTTCAGCTCGAACTCCAGAATCGTTTCGAGTGCCTAGGGAGCTCCGTGGACGAATACAGCGATGGGTTCGTGGAAGCTGTCCATACGGTTGGGTCTAAGTTTTTCAAGACCCACCGTACAGATATAAACAAAAAGCTTTCTGATCCTACTCTCAAGCTCATGAAGGAGAGGCGAGAGATGATCCTGCAGTCTTCAGACGATGCGTTGAAATACCGGCAGCTCAATAGACGGATCTCAAAGTCCTTGAAAAGCGAGCTCCGCCGATTTAATACCGAGCGTATTGAAGACGCGAATGAGCGGAATAAGGGTTACAAGGTATTTGCAAGAGATCTGACTATTGGGCAGAGCCAGCTCACGAAACTGAAGACCGACGATGGCAGGATCGTATCCGCCAAACCGGAGCTATTGAGAGAGATCGAGAGATTCTATGGGCAGTTGTATACGTCAACTAGTAAACCCGTCGCGAATCTAGCAAAAGACCCTAGAGCTAGATTGACCCGGCACTATACCGAAGACATTCCGGACGTCAGCCTGTATGAGATTAGGATGGCTCTTAAACAGCTTAAAAACAACAAGGCGCCGGGTGAAGACGGAATAACAGCCGAACTCCTGAAGGCGGGTGGAAAACTGGTCCTTAAGGCCCTTCAGAAGCTGTTTGATTCCGTCATACTTGAGGGCAAAACGCCACAGGCATGGTGCAGGGGTGTGATTGTACTCTTCTTCAAGAAGGGCGACAATGCCATACTAAAGAACTATAGGCCCATCTCACTTCTTAGCCATGTCTACAAGCTGTTTTCAAGAGTCATCACGAATCGTCTCGCGCGTAGGTTTGACGATTTCCAGCCTCCTGAACAAGCCGGTTTCCGTAAAGGCTTTAACACCGTAGACCACATACATACGCTGCGGCAGGTTATACAGAAAACCGAAGAGTACAACCTGCCTCTCTGCTTAGCGTTTGTGGACTACGAGAAAGCCTTTGATTCGATCGAGACTTGGGCTGTGCTGCAGTCTCTCCAACGGTGCCAAATAGACTACCGGTACATCGAGGTGTTGAAGTGTCTGTACAAAAACGCCACCATGTCAGTTCGACTTCAGGACCAGACCTCGGAACCTGTCTTTCTGCAGCGAGGTGTGAGGCAGGGAGATGTCATATCTCCGAAACTGTTCACCGCTGCACTGGAGGATGTCTTCAAGGTTCTGGACTGGAGAGGGCTAGGCATCAACGTCAATGGCGAGTACATCACTCACCTTCGGTTTGCCGACGATATAGTGGTCATGGCTGAGAATATGGAGGACCTCAATACAATGCTCGATGACCTCAGTAGAGCTTCCGAAAGAGTGGGTCTTGGACTGGAATCTACACTCGAAGTTGTGGATGACTATGTCTACCTGGGACAAACGATCCAGTTGGGTAGGCCCAACTTCGAGAAAGAGGTCAACCGTCGAATCCGACTCGGCTGGGCAGCGTTCGGGAAGTTGCGCGGTATCTTCACGTCCAACATACCACATTGTCTCAAGACGAAAGTCTATGACCAGTGTGTGTTGCCAGTTATGACCTATGGCTCTGAGACGTGGTCGCTCACAATGGGCCTCATCAGAAAGCTTACAGTCACCCAAAGGGCAATGGAGAGGGCTATGCTCGGAGTTTTCTTACGTGATCGAATCAGAAATGTAGAGATCCGCAAGAGAACCAGGGTTACCGACATAGCCCGAAGAATTGCCAAACTTAAGTGGCAGTGGGCAGAGCACATTGCTCGCAGAACGGATGGCCGATGGGGCAGAAAGGTTCTGGAGTGGCGACCGCGAACCGGAAGACGTTGCGTTGGAAGGCCTCCCACCAGGTGGACCGATGACCTGGTGAAGGTTGCAGGGATCCGCTGGATGCGGGACGCACGGGACCGGTCAATGTGGCGACGCTTGGGGGAGGCCTATATCCAGCAGTGGACGCCTTGCGGCTGATATGATGATGATGATGAGACTCTAGACAATGTGTCATCCGATGTCAGCGATGGCTATGGTGGAAATATCAAAATGTATGGTGATTGATTCGTTGAATTGATTGATTCGTGCCATTTCGATAGCGTTTGACATTCCAATACAATTTAAAGTATTTCCCAAACGCTATCGCCACACTTTAGTTGAAAGAATGTAACTTGTCTACGGCCTACTATTGCACTCAGTAATACGATTGTTTTGTATGGAAAGTTTTGACAATGCTCTCTCTAGCAGTAGCCTCCGAGGCGTCTTCTGTGCTCTGTGTTCATCGCAGACACTCGCAGGGCTAGATCCAAATTTCATTATCTGTGCGCCTTTTCCTACCCACTCTGATGATTAACAAGTAAAAAACACTCGGCGTCTGTCTGTCTCTTGGAAAAGAAATGGTAAAAGTACTGAACAATTTTCATTAGATTTATTATGAAGTTATCAGTTTTTTATGCATATCTACTTATGGAATTTAGGCTGTGATGATTTGATGATTTTGCTTCCAAGCGACTGTTCATTAACCGGTTACGCGGACGACACGGTCTTCTGCTTATTCAATCAAGTACTCGAGCTGGATTTGAGAACTTGGCTTACACTTGCCTACGATTAATATCTCATTGGGGCGATCGGAAGCGCCTGACCTTTGCACCGCACAAAATTTATTAACTCATTTTGAAAGGTAATCTTAAATTGTGTTCTACTATTAAATTTAATAATATTCCCGTAAAAAGGAAGCAGTCCGTGTGCTATCTTGGTCCAGTATTAGAGAGGAATTTTGCATTTTAAATCATATTAAAATAGTCGGTGAAAAACAAGAAGAAAATCATGCTGTGCAGTCGGAGGATACATATTCGCGAGCTGGCTGACCAAAACCAGATGTATCCTCCGACTGCACAGCATGATTTTCTTCTTGTTTACGTCTTTTTAGTTCGCTTTTTAAGCAGTCGGGTTTTTTGAATTTTTAAATTAACTGAAATACACTTTTTTATTTACAACTTTTTAGTATTTTTTTTTATTAGGTACAATTAAACATATGTGTTATATATTTTTAAAATCACCTCTTAACACCCTTTATTTTGATACCCCACACGAAGAGAATTTTTTCCCCCACAAAATGGCGCCCAAAAGCCGCCATTTTTTTCTTTTCCTATTTTTATGTCGCCAGTGACACTCGCAGGGTTAAGATGAATCGATTGAAGTAAGAATCATCAAAATCGGCCGACGCGTTTGGTCTCTAGAACGCCACATAGGAACAAACATACATACTTACATACTTACATACATAGACTGATAAACACATTACCCTCCTTCGGCAGTCGGGTAAAAAGCAAAAAAGAACTTCTTTGACAACTTCTGACAACGGGGTCATATTTATAATTCTGTGATTTTCCATCCTAATCAGTGATAGAATAGTAGATTGTTTACCAAGGGAGCAAACAACTACTTTAAAGGCGAGAGTGTGTTTTTGAAACCAGAGCGCAGCGAGGGATTCAAAGTACGTCACTGACGACTGTACGTACGTCAGCTGAAAATAGTGTTGCTCCCGAGGTGGACACTCTACTTTTTATCACCCTCTATGAGAAAATAAGTAAGTGCAACTTTTGAAGAAGAACGTTACGTTTATTTATTTACTTACAATTAAAACCAATAAGACATAAAATAAAATTATTAGACGCTAATGTTTATATTTGTACAATTATGGAAGTGCATCGTAACAATTTTATTAGTACCATCGGTTAAAGTTGTAGATTTATTTACAGTTTGGGTATTATAAATAGTCTCGGAAAACTGTGTCTCAGGATGTAGTTTTTGAGAAACTTGATTATAATACTCTCACTTGAGGAAGACGCGCTCATTTTTTATCATTCTAAAATCTGAATTTCAACAACTACGAACGAAGGCAGAACATGCATATAATTTCGCGCGTTGTTTATTTTTCATCATTTTTTTTTTATTTGGTTCACTCGCAGTTGTTCAGCCAGTCACATATTCAATACATTGTTCCTGCATGGTTTATGATTCACCTCTTTGCCGATTGAAACATTTACTAACAATATCCACATTCCAAATTCAAATCTATTTTGGTCCCTAAGCTGGAATCAAATTATCGGACGCGGCTTACGGACGCGACTGACAGCCGCGACTTAAAGAGTATCTAGGTAATGAATGTACATTACATTGTGCAAACTATTGGCCGTAAGTCGCGGACGTGGCCTTGAGCATTCGGACGTCCGATAGACATCTGGCCCTCTGGATATTTTTGTCTGTACACACATATCAGTCGCGGCTGTATGTCGCGTCCCTCAGCCGCGTCCGATAATTTGTTCCCAGCTAAGGGATTAATGAGTTATTTTTGTCCCTGTTTACGAGGAATAAACTAGCTCTTTTTGAATAGATGTGATAAAAATAAAGTTCCAGGTTCCATAGGTCCTATGTTGGTAGCTATAGTAAAATATCGCCAAGTTTTTATTTCTTCATAATGAGTATGACGGCTCTATTGGTAATATCTCATTGTTTTAACTTCGAAATTTTTCCCTGATAGTGTCAGAGAAAAGGCAACATTTATCAGTTTATGCTCCTGGTAAGACCCGGTTTCAAAAAAGGTAAACGGAACAAAATAATGATTGTAAAACTCATAAAAAGCCAATAAAAAGTCTTTCAGAAACCAGGTATCAAAGTCAAATCATGCAATTAAAGGGACAAACAAAAATATCATAAGCCTGAAGATGACTGCGATTTAATTCATTCCACCTAGCAAACTTACTTTTAAACAAGACATAGGTGGAGCTGGCTTCTTCTGACTTTGATTTTAAAAGTCTCTGAATTAGCGTTAGGCCACAATTTCTTAGTCAGATTTGCCTACTTATGTAATTTTGCACCAACCCGATTAAATAAAAATGAACGGCCCATAAGTATCCTTATTGCAAACCTATATTAAACAAACAAACCTATATATTGATGACCAAAGAACTCTTATCTGAAACTTTCATACCTAAATATATTTTGGCGTTCTCAAGCCGCATAATACTCAGCTATCAACTTTTCGCCACGAATATGCTTGCTAAAAACCTTGCTCCTCATCTACCACAAAAACCTTAAAAGTTTTGCTTACAATACCAATATGGTAAATGGCAACCATCATATCATAATCCAAGCAAGGTCAAGAAATATCGCCTTCTCCCATAAATTCTTAAGTATTATCAGAAAAGTATCTGTAATCCTGAACAAAGCCACTCCAGACAACGTAATTTATTAACATACTTATATTTCTTTGGTAAACTCGTTCATGCTACCATTCCTACCTATTTTCCTTCGTCATATATTTTCTTCTTCGAATTCTTTTATTACATTCATATATGGATATATTATTATTTCTCGATGGCTTTTGTTTTGTTATCTTCGCATTTAAAACATCCGTTCTTAAACACAGCGTATGTATTTTGGACTATTATTTACTATTTAGTGTCATTCTTTACCTTTGTTTTTCATTAATAGTTTATTTATATGACTCATTCAACTATCTCATGAATTCTTGTTCTATTATTTAATTAGGTAATATGTAAGAGAGCCTATGCGAACCCTGTGACCGTTAACCTCATATAACCCTTCAAACAAACTAAATAATTCAGTCCAGATTTAACCGTAAAAAGCTAAAGCCGTGTACCCAACAGCGTTGTTTATATATTTAAGAGCTTGCCTCCCGGCCTCCCCCGTGTCCACAAGTGGGTATCAATGTTAAAAGGCAGCGTCACGTTCTCCGAGGCTGTAATTAAACCTTTTATTATTCCCACATGATCGTGGCTACTATTGTCTAGCAGCTTGTTTGTTGTTACGGTCAATAACCTCTTGACAGACAAAAAGACTTTATGGTCAAGATCAAAGCCTAGGTTTTTGACTGATTTGACTACGAAACACCGTACCTTAAACGTAACCGTTATGAAGATATTGGAGTATGAAGTTTTTTTTTAATTGCCGACTTTTGTCTATTTGCCAATTTATTCAGGTGTTTTGCGTCAAATTTATTTGTGTTTGCGATGTTTGTGTAGTAGATATGTTGCTTTATTATTCTCAACTCTAAAATTGTCTATGTTAGTCGTGCTACAATAGCTATCCAACAAGGTATAACAAGCTAGGATATTATCAGAATTCTTAGAAAAACTTTTGAAAGAGTTTTTAGCTTTTTATGAGTTTGTAATAATAATTTTATGCCGTTTACCCTTTTTAAAACCGGGTCTAACCTGATAAATGTTGCCTTTTCTATGTTTATGTTGCCTTTTTTATCAGGGAAAGTTTAGGAGTTAAAACAATGCGATATTACCAATAGAGATATAAATATGACTCCCCGATTTTTTGTCTATTGGCCTATTTTTTTGGGTGTTTCTAATTAATTTGTGTTTGCGATTTTTGTGTAGTAGATAAGTTGCTTTATGTTCATCCGTTTAGGAGCCATGATGCTACAGAACGACATACAGATACACAGATATCCCTCTTGTTCCGTCGGGGGTTAAAAATAGGAATCTCGGAGACGGTTTTCCTACTTAGGGGATGCCTACCAATATCAGTCTGCCAAGCTGTTTCCCAGCTATGTTAGTATAGGTTTATAGGCTAATTAGATGCAGTTCAGTACAAGTAGTATTTTACATGAATAACCTGCCTATCTGATTTCCACAATCCAGTAACTGGATGACACGGTATAGTAGTCACAGCAGATCTTTGTGCTAATGTTGGCACTGCCAACCATTGCGCAAGAAACAGTTTGTCACCGAGTATACTGCATAGAGTAAGCGAGATAGGACGATGCGACAAACGTAAGCTAGTGAAAAAGACAGTTATACAATGCTATCTTTATCTTCAACATTGACACAAAAGTAGTTACCTACTGCGCAGGGTTTTGCAGCCAATTCAGAGAGACAAACATCCGTTGTGAGTATTATACTCCCTGACAAGATTTGTGTCATATTTTCGGGCTTCAGACTATCGTAACGATTGTCAAAGATCTTCAAATGACAGTCGAGACCAACAGCATAACGTGCTATCCGAGACATGAAGGCACCTCGCTATGTAAGATGGTCTAACCCAGCTATCCAAGAACCCGTCCGGGTACCCACCTATATGTTAAACGAAAATAAAATACTATAGGTAATATAAGTGTATTTATTTGTTTGAATTTATAATAAGGAAAACAAAATAAATTCTGAACTAAAATAACTAAGGTTATAAGAAGCTTCTTTCTAGAAACGCTAAATATTGATGACAATTGAGGCCCTAGATAAGAGACTCTAATTAGATTTGTAGATTCTATCATCGAAAGCGTGGCGATAGCGATTGTCAAAAAGGCAAAATTGTAAGGGATTGTTCACGTGAATGTTCGATATCGCTATATCGAACATTCACGTGAACAATCCCTTACATTTTGACATTTCGACTATCACTTTCGCTGACATCGAAGGCCACTTGTCTAGAGCCTCTGCAATCTTTACTTTAAGGACAAAGTAAGCGTTATATAAATCAATGATGATAATTATATTTCAACAGCCAATAGAGCAAGCAGGTTTTAGAAGAGACTACTCAGTACTTGATCATATCCATGCTGTTAGGCAAATCATCGAGAAATATGCGGAATATCAACTCATATACTATCTAGCATTTGTTGACTATAGCAAGGCATTCGACTCGTTAATACATACAATTATCTGGGAAGCGTTAAGAGAACAAGGGATAGAACAAAAATATATAAGATTGATTAGAAATGTATACAAAAACAGCTCGGCGTGCATTCAGCTAGAAAAGAAAGGAGATTCATTTAAGATACAAAAAGGAGTAAGACAAGGGGATCCTCTCTCTCCAAAACTTTTCGCCGCTGTTTTGGAAATGATCTTCAGGAGCTTTAAATGTGGATATCTGGGTTTAAATATCGACGGCCGCACACTAACTTACTTAAGATTTGCCGATGATATTGTGTTATTCGCAAAAACGCCAGGAGACCTAAATATAATGTTAAACGATCTAGCATCTGAGAGTGAAAAAGTAGGACTTAAATTAAATCCCGAAAAAACAAAAGTTATGACCAATGGAAACAAAAGTAGCATACATGTAGGCGAGTCACAAATTAGCTATGTTGAAGAATATATATACCTCGGACAGCTGATATCACCTAAAGATAACATACACAAAGAAATCAAAAGAAGGATAGCAAACATTTGGAAGAGGTATGGGGCCTGAGGGAAGTAATGGAAGACAAAAACCTACATATAAAAACAAAGAGCAAATTATTCAATGTCTGCATTCTACCAATCTTAATGTATGGAAGCCAAACATGGGCCATTACAAAAAACACAACCAATAGAATTGCCATTTGCCAACGAGCAATGGAGAGAAGCATGCTAGAAGTAAAGAGAGGGGACAGAATAAGAAATATCAACATCAGGAAAAAGACCAAGATATAGGACGTAACCCTAAAAATAAAAAGGTTTAAATGGAAGTGGTCGGGACACATGATCAGAGGAAAGGACAAGTGGAGCAAAATAGTTACACAATGGTACCCAAGGGAAGGTAAAAGGAAAAGAGGTAGACAACAAAAACGATGGGACGATGATATCAGGCAGGTTTCAGGCATAAAATGGAGTACAGTGGCCAGAGAGAGATCAGAATGAAGTAGGTTGGAGGAGGCCTTTGCCAACTGGCAAACGGACTTACAAAAAGTAAAGAGGCACCTAATACGCGAATAATTTTAAGTACCTAAAATATATATTTATAACAGTTCAGTAGTGTAAGAAACATAATTGTACATCTTTTGTCCGAATAAAAGGCTTTATTATTATTATTATTATATTTCAACAGTAACGGAAATCTATGCGGTAGGCTTTCGCCAATTTGTCAGTAAATCAGCTACAGTTACTTTTTTCTGTGCTGAATAGTACCTAGGGGTGTTGGTGAAAGTGAAAATGTTATTTTTCGTTCCTCGTTCAGTGAACATTCGCCGTCGTTCAGACAGTAACCATTACACATGGAGACTTCACACCTTTCCCCGATGTAACCAGCACTACAACTGCAATAGATAACCATAATGTCAGACAAGGTAATTATGACTAAAATACACAAGGAAACTAAAAAAAAACTAAGAGATGTATTTTTTGTACCTACATGTAGGATGTCCCTCGTCACTAAGACTACAGTTGCCTTGCAGACAATAGTTTAGACAGTCTGATACCTCGCATCTGTCTCCTGAATAACCTCCTCTGCACTAACAGACAGGTTGTCACTGTTTTCATTTAAGGAGCAGTTACCGTTATTGGAACAATAACCATGACACGCGTCGACTTGGCACCTTGGTCCGGTGTAACCGGCATTACAACTTAAATTATGAAAATGTTAAGCGGGGGGGTAATTTAACAAAATTCAACTTGCAAGCCATCAGAAGAAGTAGAATTGTACCTGCATGTGGGATGTCCATCACTAAGATTACAATTGCCTTTCATACAATAATTCAGACAGCGTGAAACCTCCCATCTGTCTCCTGAATAACCTTCTTTACATGTACATACTGGCTCATACGTCCATATGGTGCCGGACGTAATGAATTTCACCATCCCATGTCTTCCCGTGGGTGTCGTAAGAGGCGACTAAGGGACAAACCAGAGAATGGGCAGCAGCGTTCTCTGTGCTTCTATAACAACCATACTGCGATCGCCAACCCGCGCCAAGCGTGGCGATTATGGCAAAACCCCCCCAATGAATAGCACAAATAAAAAATAGGCCCTAGTACCAGGCAGCTTGCCTACCCTCGACTACTGTAGCGCGACCGCTAGGCATGTAGCATATGACTACATAGGCATACGACTGTAGGCTACGGCATGGCAAGGTGTGCTAAGAATCTCCGGAAGAGATCCGGCTACCCCAACAATCACCGACTACTGGACCTGGCAACGTACAACACGCGCACACTTCGGACCGACGAGAAGGTCACTGAACTCGAAGAGGAATTGAGCAGGTTGCGATGGAGTATTATAGGGTTATCTGAAGTCCGAAGAGAGGGGGAGGACTCGATAATCCTCAAATCCGGTAACCTGCTCTATATCCGAGAGGGTGACCGGCAGTCCCAGGGTGGTGTCGGGTTTATCGTCCACAAGTCCCTTGTGAACAACGTGGTGAAGGTCGAGAGTGTGTCGACCAGGGTGGCGTACCTTATACTCAGAATATCCTCAAGATATTCACTGAAGGTCATATAGGTCTACGCCCCGACCTCGGCACACCCCGACGATGAGGTAGAGACCATGTATGAGGATATCTCCAGAGCCATGCATGGTTTCAAAACTCACTTCACCGTTGTCATGGGGGACTTCAACGCGAAACTGGGCAAACGAGACGAGGATGTGCTGCAAGTGGGGCAATTTGGAGTTGGACAACGGAACCACCGGGGTCACCTACTGGTCAGTTTTATGGAGAAGGAGGGCCTCTATATGATGAACTTCTTCTTCAAAAAGCGTGAACACAGGAATTGGACCTGGCAGAGCCCCGATGGTGCAACAATAAATGAGATCGACTTCATTATGTCAACCAAGAAGCAAATGTTCAATGATGTTTCTGTGATCAACTCGGTAAAAACCGGGAGCGATCACCGCATGGTAAGAGGCACATTGAACATTAATATTAAGCTTGAAAGGTCTCGACTGATGAAGTCCACGCTCCGGCCAGCACAGATCCAGGTCCAAAACCCCGAGAGCTTTCAGCTCGAACTCCAGAATCGTTTCGAGTGCCTAGGGAGCTCCGTGGATGAATACAGCAACGGGTTTGTGGAAGCTGTCCATACGGTCGGGTCTAAGTTTTTCAAGACCCGTCGTACAGATAGAAATAAAAAGCTCTCTGATCATACCCTCAAGCTTATGAAGGAGAGGCGTGAGATGATCCTGCAGTCTTCAGATGAGGCGTGCAAATACCGGCAGCTCAATAGACAGATCTCTAAATCCTTGAAAAGAGACCTCCGCCGCTTCAATACCGAGCGTATTAAAGACGCGATCGAGCGAAATAAAGGCTCCAAGGTATTTTCAAGGGATCTGGCTATTGGGCAGAGCCAACTCACGAAACTGAAGACCGACGATGGCAGGTTCGTATCCGCCAAACCGGAGCTTCTCAGGGAGATCGAGACATTCTATGGGCAGTTGTACACATCGATCAGCAAGCCCGTTGCGAGTCTAGCAAACGACCCAAGAGCTAGATTGACCCGACACTATACCGAAGATATCCCGGACGTCAGCCTGTACGAGATTAGGATGGCTCTGAAACAGCTCAAAACCAACAAGGCGCCGGGTGATGATGGAATTACGGCCGAACTCCTGAAGGCGGGTGGAAAACTGGTCCTTAGGGCCCTTCAGAAGCTGTTTGATTCCGTCATACTCGAGGGCAAAACGCCACAGGCATGGTGCAGGGGTGTGGTGGTACTCTTCTTCAAGACCACCTTTGGGATGGCTCAGCCTAGTATCAGCTTGCCGCGCTTGACTCGGTGGAACGCAGAGCTAAGAGGCTCATCGGCGACATTGAACTGGTGGATACCAAGCTTCACAGCTTGGCTCATCGCCGCAAGGTTGCCTGCTTGTCGGTCTTCTACAGACTGTATTTCGGTGAGTGTGCTCAAGAACTCCACGACCTTATCCCACCAGCCCCCTCCTACCATCGGACATCAGGACGCACTGCAAGTTATCATCCTTACCTTGTTGCCATTCCACCAATTCGCACCAAGCGCTTCCAAACATCCTTCATAATGCGCACAGCGAATGAATGGAACTCACTACCTGCATCTGTGTTTCCGAACGCATTCAACCCGAATCTCTTCAAAGTTAGAGTAAACAGGCTCCTTCTGGGTAAGCTCACTCCATCGTCGACTCTGTCTCTGTCACCTATGACTTAGACTAGAGTCAAGAGCAAACACATGTAAAATAAAAAAAAAATAAAAAAAATGGGTGACAATGCCCGGTTGAAGAACTATAGGCCTATCTCTCTTCTTAGTCATGTCTACAAGTTCTTTTCAAGAGTCATCACGAATCGTCTCGCGCGCAGGTTTGACGATTTCCAGCCCCCCGAACAAGCCGGATTCCGAAAAGGCTTTAGTACCGTAGACCACATACATACGCTGCGGCAGGTTATACAAAAGACCGAAGAGGTTATAACCTGCCTCTCTGTTTAGCTTTTGTGGACTACGAGAAAGCCTTCGATTCGATAGAGACTTGAGCTGTACTGCAGTCTCTCCAACGTTGCCAGATCGACTACTGATACATTGAGGTATTGAAGTGTTTGAACAAAAACGCCACCATGTCAGTCCGTCTTCAGGATCAGACCTCGAAACCAATCCTTCTCCAGCGCGGCGTGAGACAGGGAGACGTCATTTCTCCGAAACTGTTCACTGCTGCGCTGGAGGATGTCTTCAAGGTTCTGGACTGGAGGGGGCTTGGCATCATCGTTAATGGCGAGTACATTACTCACCTTCGGTTTGCCGACGAAATAGTGGTCATGGCTGAGACCATGGAGAGCCTTAGTAAAATGCTCGTTGACCTCAGTAGAGCTTCCGAAAGAGTGGGTCTTAAAATGAACATGGACAAAACCAAGATCATGGTGAATGCCCATGTATCATTCACTCCTATCAAGGTCGGAGACTCGACTCTCGAAGTTGTAGATGATTATGTCTACCTCGGACAAACGGTCCAGTTGGGTAGGTCCAATTTCGAGAAAGAGGTCAAACGTCGAATCCGACTCGGCTGGGTGGCGTTCGGAAAGTTGCGTGGTATCTTCTCGTCCAATTTACCGCAGTGTCTCAAGACAAAAGTCTATGACCAGTGTGTGTTGCCAGTGATCACCTATGGGACCGAGACGTGGTCGATCGCAATGGGCCTTATCAGAAAGCTCAAAGTCACCCAAAGGGCAATGGAGAGGGCTATGCTCGGAATTTCCTTGCGTGATCACGTCAGAAATGATGATATCCGCAGGAGAACCAAAGTTACCGACATAGCCCGAAGAATTGCCAAACTTAAGTGGCAGTGGGAAGGGCACATTGCTCGCAGAACGGATGGCCGATGGGGCCGAAAAGTTTTGGAATGGCGACCGCGAACCGGAAGACGATACGTTGGAAGGCCTCCCACTAGGTGGACTGATGACCTGGTTAAGGTTGCGGGAAGGCGCTGGATGGTAATAACCATGACACTCATAGGTTTCACACCTTGGTCCGGTGTAACCGGCATTGCAACAGAAATAATGATAAGTGACCTCAATATGCTTAAACATGGAGATAAAGTAATAAAAATATAGAATATGTTTCACCTGCATTTGGGCAATCCCTCATCATTGACGCTGCAGTTACCTTGCAAACAATGGTTCTCACATACATCGCATCGTTCGCCCGTGTTACCAGGTCTTAATGTTGGCATCATACTTGTCAGTTATTTGCATTCCTCCATTCCTTCGATTTGGTTATCTGTTTTATAGTTTGCGACTATACCGAGTGTATTGTGAGTAAAGAACTTTCTTATGATTCAAGGTTCTGCAGAATATCTTCTTGTGTTTTTTTGGGAACTGCCAAAGAGTTTTGTAACTCTTGCTACTACTCATCCAATAGAGGTAATCATTTGAGACGACCAACTCTTTTGGGATAGGCATAGTATTAGAATATACTATTTGAAGAGGTTTCCCATTCAAAAATAAACCATTTAGAAATATAGTACTACATGGTGCACCACAATCGTCAAAATGATAAACTACCCGATCTTGTGGGTCCATGGCCAAGCTATGGAAAATTATGATTATCGATTGCAACCGTTTTCTCGAAACCATCAAATCGAGCTCTCTCCATGAATGGCTCTTTCATAACATTCGTGTTGCTCCAGTAAATGTTTCTGAATATAAAAGATCAATTTTAATAAATTGGTCACAAAATTATACAGTTTACACACTGACAGTAGAGTTAGCAGCAAACTGGTTATGGAAGACAGAATATGGGGGGTTGTGGCGCAGATTGGGAGAAACCATGAAGTCCACCAGTGGACTACATTAGGCTGAGTTGGTTGATTGATTGAAATTTGGTTGAATTTTAAAAATTGGCACTATCATTTTCAACGTTCCCTTTACAACTATCCACCACAATATCAGCCGGGGTTCGGTCATCCATCTTTATCAAAATGATTCCGTAAATATTGTTTTTGGATCCACGTTTTAAAGAAATCCAATTAATAAGTTTTTTCATTGGTATCAGTGAAGAAAATAATTAGAATTAATATATGTTTCGGGATATTTACCATGTATATTTTGTTTTTTGTTTTTTGTTGAGAGCTCGATATTTCGGCACCGTTACAAGCGCCATGATCACGAGAACTAAAGTCTTTGCGGGTGGGTGTTGTTTACGAGCTGACATATCTGTCTACCCTCTTCCTCACTCGTTTTTGACGCACGATGTCACTACCACCACCCGCAAACAACACCCACCCGCAAAGACTTTAGTTCTCGTGATCATGGCGCTTGTAACGGTGCCGAAATATCGAGCTCTCAACAAAAAACAAAATATACATGGTAAATATCCCGAAACAAATATTAATTCTAATGATTGTGACCATGTCAGCTTAAAAACTTATATTAAGTAAATAATTTCTGTTCTTGGATCGTAGGCGAGACTGTGAATGTTACGACCGTTTCTTTTGATGTAGCAGTCACTCAGTCAGTATTCTTGGAGGATATCTCATAACCATATATAGTGTCGTTGTCTCTCTGTCTGTCGACGTACAGCATCGTGTTGTGAGCTGCATCGTAAGCTAACGCTGCGATGTTTTCGGTGTTTATCAGTACGGTGTCTGTTTTGATTCTTCCAGTATAAAATAAGAGTTGATTTCCTACGCTGACAGCTACGCTACGATATCTGAAACAAAATAATAGCTGTTTACTGATGGCAAATTTAAAAATAGCGATTTGACAGTGGGCTAATGCGCTACTTTTTCTGCGTAATAAAAGTGGCGGTTCAACAAAAAGTCTGATTTATCAACCCAATAGCTACGCCAAATAAATCAATAATCGATATTAATGCAGGTTTGTGTTACCTACGTATTTTATTTAAAGCACCAACACACACACACGATAAAAAGTGCAGTTCAGCACAACTAAATATTAAAAGAAGCGCACTCATAGATATATAAAGTATGTCTAAGTAAGAAATCAAACAAATAGAAGTATCATCGTGTGTAACGAAATTATACGGTTCAACGTGTGGTTGCGGCAACAATTTATGCTTATATAATATTCTATCCATACTCCATACATGTTTTTACTGTTTTAAACTACAATCGTGTCCTGTGCCACAATGAAATAAAAAAAACAATCTGCCTGGCCTTTGCCCAAATATCGGATTGGGTTCGGCTTCCAGTCTTACTGGATGTAGCTGAATCACCATCATCATCATATCAGCCGAAAGAAGTCCACTGCTGGACATACGCTTCTCCCAAGCGTTACCACATTGATCGGTCCCGTGCGTCTCGCAACCAGCGGATCCTCGCAACCTTCACCAGGTCATCCAGTGGGAGGCCCTTTAACGCACCGTCTTTCGGTTCGATGTAGCTGAAAACCAGTATTTTACTTGAAGCACCGAGCTGTAAAGGCCTAAGTCCAGGACTAAACTGTTGTGGGCTAATGATGGTGATGACAACGTGAAGTTACTGACTATCTGCCCTCCACAGCCCAATGATTGTACGAGACGTCGCTACCGTTTTGCCCAGATGATTGTCAAAGTTTCTTGCTTTCGAAAACCCGTAAACTTTCAAAGATCTATAAATCAGCCGGGACCAACAGCGCCAGCGTGCGCTTCCAGGCACGAAGGAGTCGTTGTATGTAAAATAGATTTTTTTATTTTTTTACCTGCCTCCCTTTTGCTGTATGGTAACCTCTCTTAAAAACAATTAAATGGCTTTGGTTTTTTTTGACAATTTGTACGGCTTTGAGACAACAAGATGCTTATACTGTAGTTACGGTTACTGAAAATTTGAAGACTGTATCACCAACCGTTTGCGTTTGGCTATAAACCCACAATAGAAACCCAAAACGTTCTTATTGTATCTCTAAGACTAACAGCATATTTACATTTAAGTCTAGACGTTATTTTAATAGGTTTTATCCTGATATTCCCCTGGAAGTAGTTCGGAGGTCCCTTGTGTCCACGTACGGTGCAATATTTGCTGCCCGCATCCAGTTACCGGCATTCAGCGTTGGAGAAAACATGGAGTATGAAAGGAATAGAGCGCTTATGTGGCACATGAGAGTAGTCTATATTAACTGGTGGGCAGAATAAAGCTTACAATGACGATTAAAATGAGAACGGCAGGTAGCAATCAGTACATCGTTCGCCGCAGTGGTAAAAAACTCATCGTGGTAATTTGAAATCCCACAGACGTACTTAACAGTACCTTTATATACTAGTAGTACAAGTGACATGTGTGGTACTCATTATTATGCATGTCCGTGTAATTTTAGACGCCAAACGTACTTGTTTAGTTAGTTCGTGATAATTCGAGGCTTAAAAAACAAACTTGTGACTTATCAAAACCATGTAGCATTGAAGCTATTAAAAATTTCAAGTTGTTCACAGCTCTATAGGCAACATAATCTTCAGTAGAAGTTTTTAGTGTTATGGTTTTTTTCCTGAATATGTGGGGCTGACATGGTTATATAATGACCATAGCCTCTAAATTAAATAAATATTTATAAAAAAGTATTTTAAGACATTTGTAACACCAACCAACACACAAACAATCGACTCAATTTTTGGAGGCACACACCTATGTATCTGATACATAGGCACTCTGACGTTTCTACTCCATGGCCGTTGGTCGTAAGTAATTAAACTTTTTTCATAGGATTGAGATGGGAACTGTCTGTACTGTATTTTCGAATATTTGCTTCGGCTGTTTACTGTGTCTCGACCGATGCGCAAATCATAAGCTTTAAACTTACAGACTTGTTGTGGAAATGTTAGTTTGATTGGTTAAGCTGGGTTAGTGCATAATGTTTGTTTGCTTTTACTTCGTTATTTTTTGCTAAGTTACATTTGCAGGTTGCCTGGAAGAGATCGCGGTATGCGATAAGGCCGCCCTTTGTTTGTATTTCAGTTTTAAGTTTCCTTTTCTATGATTTAACTTGGTGTACATACAATAAAGCATATATAAATAAATAATTTTCATCTTTCTCTAGGGTTGCCTGAAAAGCAGGAATTGTAATGCCGACTTTTAAGACCTATGCAACAAAAAAGTGATAATATTAAACACAGCAATGGACACTCTTTATTTTGGTTTGGTGTAGCAGTTGGAAGCTGTAACTATCAAAATGACATGAACAGTTTAGTTGCATATACTAAAATGTAATGTTCTAAATGTCCTTTCTTCAATACTTATGCATCTATCAAAGCAAGAGCAAGGCAAGTAGACTATATTTCGGTAATCCTAAAAATAATCACTTTGCCCACTCATTTGTTTGACCTACTATAAGTGTCACAGACCAAATAAAACCTAAAACAAACAGTGTATCAATGACCTTAAAATCCAGACACCCAAAATCCATTGTCCAAAAATCATTGCCATGGTCGGAACCTTTATTTACTCCCAATAACCAAAATAAAGAATATCTGAAGCGAAATTAATAAGTTTCGGGGAGGTGTCGATTTGTTGGCAGTAGGATTGAAAGCCAGTGACCCATGTGATGCCCAAACGGTTTTATTTGGACGCCAGACGATGAACAATGTGTTTGGAAGGAAATTGTCCGCTTTCTATCATCTGTTATTGTCTTTAGTGCTTGGGTTGGTCTAGTTTTGTATTAAAGGTTCAGATAGGGATCAGACAATACTACAAAAATACTTGGTGCTCTCTCAGTAGAGAGTCCTAAATATATTGTTACTGTCGCCCATTAGGGAATATTATTTATTTACCCTTTGAAACTTGTATGACGCATTGTAACTTTCTCATAAATTATCTGCATTTTTCGAGGTTAGTCCGAGGATGGGTGACTATTATGAGTATACTGAGACCCGTGCCTTGGAACGCACGTTAAACCAGTGGTCTTTATTCCGTTTGAAGATATTTAAGGACGCCTGTAAACTTGGCATCCAGTTTGCCAAAGCGGTATCCAATGAGGGATATCGTGTTTGAATTTGCCGCTAGGGGCACTGGTGTAGATCCAAATGACATATTTGATGTTTTTTTTTACTTTTAGCGCGAGTTAATTTAGTACTTTTTTTGTTGTTGTGAATATTCTACAAATATGGTAGATTAAGGTAGGTACGGGTTTACCCACCCCTGCTTTGTGTTTCAGAAAATTTTATTCTGCTTTTTTTCGAAACGAACGGGTTGCGCAAAACTGATTTTATATTTAAAATAAAATAAAATATTTTTATATCAGAATTATATCAAGTTCATAACTTGTTAGTGATTAGTAACAGATTGTGCTTAAGGGGCTGAAGTACCAAAATAGGCATTCTTTTAAACTTTGTTTTGCCAAATTTATTGAAGATGTGGCAGCGGAATAAAGATGTAAATCTTGATCATATTGCCGAAAACATTGTTACAATTGAATGGCAAAGTATCCTCTTACCGTGATCTTCAAAAAAATATTCCGGAAATACTGACCAGCGAACGTTTGTACAATTAACAACAATAACGTATCATAACAGGACGCAAAACTTCATTGTCGTATATTTTGAAGTATTATTTTTAAGCAATTCATATTATTATATTTTATAAAAAAAATCCAGTGCAATTCGACAGTGATTGCTTTATGACGTTGCTAAGAGGACGTATGTCGCTTTTTTTCGCAAAATGCAATAACATATTCAATTTATTTCTCGTCAATTCAATCATACTTTTTTTTTTTTTTTATTCCTTTTCGACCATCGGGCAGGCTATAGTCTTTCAACCATACTGCCTAGTCTTTCGTAGGTATTTTTTTCTTACGTAATATATTTAGAAATCATATCTTTCGTTTTTTTTAAATCATTTTGTAGTCATTATAAGTTGGTCGTTTATTAGTAGTTAAAATCTTGTTTTTACTCAATTCCGTTTTTTATTTTTCAATTCCAACTCCAGGGTAAACGTCATTTCCATTATATGTCCACGTCAATCAATTCCAGGGTAAGCGTCATTTTATGCCATCATTTATTTACTATTGTTTATTTTTTTTTATCACACATCGCTACAGTTTTAAATATACAAACTTATAAATAATAATAAAACGGTAATATCTATAATTTATATGTACACAGGTGCATAGGAACAAGAAACAGAACCATTTAAATTTCATTTACAGTCTCCAATATGTATCTATACAAATATAAATAAGTTGAAGCGTTCTTAAGCAACTCCTGTATGCACAGCGGGACCCTATCAGGTTTTTTATAAATTTTTAGAAGCTCATCCGATAACACAAGGCGCTGAATGTTGAAATATGAACACTCAAAGAAAATATGATGTAGCGATTGAACTGTTTTCTGATTGACAGTAATTACAATACGATAAGCTGACCATTTTGAGACGACGAAGATGATTATTTAATCTACAATGACCAAAGCGCATACGACAAATAATTGAATAAAATTTTCTATTTACAAATATATTATTTTTGCAAAACCAAGGAACAGAGTTGATCTGAACATCAAGACTGTTAAACCAAGAACCTTTATTTTCAATATGTGTGCAGTGGTATGAATATTTCCCCCACGCCTCACACATGCGCCGTCTTAAGAGACTAACTGCGTCTGTGTATGGTATGGGAACACTCATATCAGTGCTAGGTATTAATTCTTCCAACTCAACAATTTTTTTGGCAAGAAAATCTGCTTTTTCATTTCCTCTAACACCAATATGTGATGGTACCCATACAAAACAAACTTCAATATTTGACTGGGCTAATTTAACCCAGAGTTGTTTTATCAAATGAATAATGTAATTAGTGTTGGCATGTAGTTTATTATTTGCCAAATTTTTTAAAACACTCATACTGTCACTTACTACAACCCATTTGCTATGTTCAAAATTGCTATTTTTAATATGTTTCAAAGCACTCAAAATTGCAACAGCTTCAGCTGTAAACATACTAGCATTTCTGTCAATTCTCCTACCAATACCTACGTTTGAAGACTGCTCATAGATGGCAAAAGAAACAGCTCTATCATTCTTGGAACCATCAGTATACACAAATTTATGATCTAACCACTCTGACAACATTACATACACTTCCTCTTTTGATGGCAAATCCTTTTTCTTATTTATAATAACACTAATAGCTGGAAATTTACTGCTGAAAGTTCCCTCATAGCAAGGCAAGATAAGCTTAGATCGGTAAATGTTAATATTTTCAATAAAGTTTTTGAATTTTATAAGTTGCTGTAGTATATAAAAAGATTTTGTAGCAGTTTGCATAGCTAAATGCAACATATTGACTACAAGACCATTACCCAAAACACTATAAAGCTTCAAAAATAACCTTTCTAACAAGTAATCAAAACGAATGGCTAATGGTGGAACATTACATTCAATCTGCATTGCATTTACAGGAGTGCTTCTGAACGCCCCAGTTATAACACGCAAACACTAGTTTTGCAAAATATTTAAACTATTTACATGTTTAGAATCTAACACGCAAACACTTGTTTTGCAAAATATTTAAACTATTTACATGTTTAGAGTCTGCAGCAAAGCAATAGAAACCATATTCAAAGTGACTACGAACTAAAGATTTGTACAATAATAACAGAATTTTAGGGTCTGCACCCCAATATGTACCACTCAAGGATCTCAAAATATTATAAGCTTTATTTGCTTTGCTAATAATATGTTTCATATAATTATTCCAGGCCAAATTATGGGAAAAATAACTCCCAAAAATTTTACATCTAAAGAACTGGCTAATGCACAATTATTGTACAGCACAGCAGGCATTAAATAATAATTCCTGCAATGAAAAAGGACTAAGAAGAAAACTATTGCTGGGATTAGTACTGGTTGTGAATGAAGATTTTGAGTCTTGTGATGCAAAATCTGGTGTGTATTTCTTAAGAAAATCTAAAACCCATTCATCATCTTCAAGAGCATTAAAATTGAATGTTTTATTATACTTCCGCATAAATTTCCATATGACAGATAATGGCGTAGTCCTATTGAATGTTTCACAAAGAGCAAACCAACTTTTTTGTCTTTCCAATTTTAGAACAAGTTTTTTAACCGCTCGAAGCCTTTTGAATTGCAGATAGCTTTCTTCTGATGGATTATTTTTAAAATATATGTATGCATTTTTAAAATTTAATACGGCTTCTGTGCATTTTTGATTCCACCAAGGAAGTAAAGATCTTTTAAAATTATTTAGAAGACATGAATGATTGACAAAATTTGTCCTACCAGTCAAATGATTATTATTTTCAATAGAATTTACAGCTGCTGTATGTAAAATGCTACAAAATTTAAGATATGTACCAGAAAGACTTAAATTATCGACTTTAAAATCAACCAACAATTCTTCAACGAGACTACTATACCTTTGCCAATCCACCAATTTATAATTTGGATAAATGGGCAAATGTTCAGCATTAGAACAATTGCTGTATGTATTACTTTTGTTAATATTACTAATCACTACTTTAATGATTATAGGAATGTAATAACTACTACCAAGGGGACAATCATGTACATTCCATTCACAATTGAGAGCTAAAGACGAAAAGACCAGTGTCAAATCCAGCGCGTTAGGACGCCAAGTTAAAGAGCCAACTGTTGTTGCATGACCATTATTGAGCAGAACCAAATCATTATCATCTATTACTTCCAAAATGGTTTCAACCTCGTACAGAATCCGAGCCACAACCCCAAGACGAGCGGTGAGCGTTAAAGTCACCAGCAAATATAAATGGCCCAGGAATAGATTTTATTAATAAATCAAGGTTTTCTTTTCTGAATGCTGGATTACAATTCAAAGGACTATAAAAACTGACTATGCTTAACTCCTTGTTATTTACTTTTATTTGAATACAGATGTTTTGCAATGAGTTATCAAAGAAGGTATCAATTTTAGAGTAGGTAATGGTATTGTGAATAATTATTGCGACTCCGTTATGTTTGTTACCGGTATCATTTCTCTCAATATTATAATTTTTTATTTTAAATTTTTGGTGAGGTTTAAGCCATGTTTCACTGATAATTGCTATATGTATATTGTGACTATAAAGAAAATCAATAAAAAAAAAGTTTATTACTATTTAAACTTTGAGCATTCCACTGTACAATATTTAATTCTGAAAAATCCATCAACAGGTTGAAGAAAATTTATTACTGAACGTTGTTTTCAAGGCTTCTTTAATAGAAAGTGAATTAATAGGTTCTTCTTTATTGCTTATTATTTTTGTGAGTGTTTCGACTAAAGTATTTATAATTTTATCTGATTTCATGAGATTACTAATCTGAGTGTCCAGATTGCGTGATGTTAAAGCTGGGAAAGAGTTTTGATTAAAAAGATCTGAATATGTAGCATTTTTAGTTTTAATTTTATTTTCTTCTACCTTTTGCTTTATTATTGGACATGCCGAAGAGATTGCAATATGATTGCCGTTACAATTTGCACACTTAGCATCCTTCGGGGCAACAACACTCATTTTGAAATTGTGATGTTCAGTACATATTGAACAAACTTCAGTGTTTCGACAAAATTTAGCTATATGCCCAAAATGCAGGCATTTAAGGCATTGTTTCACTGGTGGGATATATTTGTTCACCTCATGACGCCATGAGTCCAAATAAATATAAGTTGGAAAAATTGTGGATGCAAATGTCACAGCAACAGTTTGGGTAGGGGCAAAAGATATTCTACCTTCATCACCTCTGACCCTGCGCATGAAACGCCTCACCTGTATTACATTCTTTGAACTGCCGATTAATGAAAATATCTCTTTATTAGACATATCTACTGGGACTGAAGTAAGAACTCCAGTAACTTCTGTGTCACCAGCAGGGATAGATGCTTTTAGAGAAAGCTGATCAGATATTTTTTTGTTTTTTAAAAACATATTGGCGTTATTTGGTAAATCGAATGTGACACCGACCTTATATTTGTTGATTGTGCGCAAGTGCATCACACCAGAAACTCCATGTTCTCGTATGCCCTTGGAAAGGACCATACGATCTTTGTCGTTGAAAAACTTATTCTCGTCCATATGACTAAGAAAAACGATTAACTCTGCCTGCTTCGTATCTTCACTGTACTTACGCGTGTACCCCTTTACCTTATATATGGCATATTTATTGTCCTTAGGCTCCTTATCAGTGCCATCTTTAAATTTAATAACCGAGTATGCCGACACCGTGGACTGCGCCGTGTCAGAGTCCGAAGATTCCTGCATTTTTGTTGTATTATAAACGACTCATGTCGTTTAGTTTACTTACTAAGTCTAACTTTAAAAATAGAACTAACCTTATCTCATAAACGGCACCATGTGACCTCCTCACCCCAGAGGGCTGGTGTATATAAAAACCCAGTAGGTGCTTTGAAACTATTATAATCCACCATAGCGCAAAAATATATTATGATTTAAAGTAGGCTATGGAAAGTCATGTTGTACTAGTAACTAAATGACATCTTAATATTTTAAGAGAATACTAAACAAGGAATATGAACCTATAAATTGTACCAATGATATTAATAGTGTCCTAAATTGTATTAGATATTTTAAATATGCCTAAAAAAGACAATGCCGAACCTAATAAGTTCTGGATATTTGTAAATTTAAGGTGTTTTTAATTTGATGGGACTTTCCTGTTGTAAATAATGATTAAATTGATTAATGAAAGCACGAAATCCCAATTCAAATTTGAAGTTTCCATTACACAGTCAACATAACACAGTCCATTTCAGTATAGTAGGTAGAACTCATTAAAATAATATTAATAAAATTATCTGGCTATAAAACCATTATAAATAAAATGTCACGTACTGTGTTCTTTTAAGTGGCAGTCGCATAGAAGCAGACATAATTATAATATTTATTCATTTGGCACGGCAAAGACTCGTATGACACTAGCCAGATTACCTATTTTAGTGATCTTTATTTTCGTAGCAATAAGGTTGCATTCATAGCCAAAATAACAGTGAACGATCTGATGTCAGATGCTAGCCGCCAGTTTGAAATCAGAACTTGCGTGGTTATATTTTTCTTAAAACCATCGAAAGAGTCCGTTTATGATGCGGGTCTCTGTGGTCGGCCTTGTGTATTTAATTTTCAAATACTTTTCGCTCCAATTTAAGTTTGCCCCTAAACTATCGATGACAGTGCAGTGGGCGTGGCTTAGAACTTCAGATGTCGATTGTCAACTGTTCGTGCTCAGCCTCATAAGTGATATGTTAATGTTATTAGTACTTAATTCGATTTAACATAAACCTATACCTATTTCCACCCAGTGTCTTTGGATGGGGCAGTCCACTCTGCCAACAATCATTTTCAGGATGCCGTTCCGAGTGCCACACGTTGCAGTAAGGAAGCCGCTTTCTTACGCATGATAGCATGAAAGCCATACGTACGAGCTGCAGCAAACATTCCCGATGCACTGCAAAAACATTACTCATCATTGATTTTGATTTAATTGCACTCCTACGGCATTGGAAATGATTTTAAAACACTTATTAACAACAAAAAAACATAAATTAGTCCGTTTTGTGCTTATACTAATTAATATGAAAAATAGTCTGTACAGACTGCCTCCTGGTCGTTGTCTGATTATTGGATAGATCTCGTTAGCTTAGAACTTCACGAGTTCCGTGAAGCCTAAAGTATTTTCAGTATTATCGAAACTCAATAACATCTCCAATATCAGTTGCCATTTGACTAGAAAATACATTTTTACCACATAAATATCAAAAACAGAAAAGATTTTCCTTGCAGGTAAGATCATACGGCTGTTGTTCGGGCTGCGAACGGAGGCGCGGTCCACACTACGTCAAATATTCAGGGCAGCCTCCACTGTTTTATTCATGCAACCATCTGTTGTCTCGCTTTGTTACCTCTGCCTATGTACGCGCATAAATTGTGTGTTAGGTCGCAGGGGGAGTCGCGATTTTTTGTGATATTGTTGATGGCGTTTTTTTTTGTTCGGTGATGATTTAATTTTGTGATGAAATGCTATGAAAATAATACGATTTGATAATGTCTTCAATCTAGTTGCGTTAACCAACATTAAGTTTTCTTACTTTTATTATGTACATGTGAAGGTTTGTAAATAAAATAAGCACTTAGTTAAAACCTAGGTCATATAATAAGTGCATTATTTGGCGGTAAAATAACAAAGACAATAAATTTCAGTCGTCCAACAAATCGCACAATCGCGTGGCCGTATCCACACAAGTCGACTTTGATGCGGTGAAGCGGCGAAGGTCGTCGGATGCCGGGAGCCTGGGCCCATCTGGCCACTTTTTACAGTGGTGGTCACGCGAGGAGGTTGTCTATGGTTGCCCAGGGGTTGGCCTCAGGAAAATAAACTTGATATGTGGTTAGAACTCGAAATCCACTCGCAATTTTCATGCGGCAAAATGATGAAAGGTAAAAAATAAACCAAGACTCTCGATTTATAATTGTGGGTATTATAAATCGAGAGTCTTTTCGTAAAAGCATTTATTTATTTTCAACGTTATATTTTATAAATAGTACATTATGGTACAAGTGTGTAACGTTGGTGATTACCGCCGAGGCGCCATTGAGACCCGAGCCGGCAGGCGAGGGTCTTAAGAGAGCCGAGGACGGTAATCATCAATACAAACGTGTATCATACGACGTTTTTCAACACACTAATTACGTTTACCACAGCCGGGAGAGTGGAAAGAAACCCGAAATGATTCTAAACTTTTAATTATTAAAGTTAATTATAATTAATTATCCTAGAAGTGTCTATTCCAAGTCGAGGTTGGATCATGGAATGGTTACAACTACTAACTACAACTAGTTAACCTACGAATGTCCATTCCAAGCCGATGTTAGGACATGGAATGGTTACAATAATTAAATAGACTAACTAAAACTAACTAGCCTACGAGAATCCATCCTACACGATGTAGGAATATGGAATGCTTCTTTCTTACGAGAGATGCTCTTAAATATTAGTTCGGCATTGATCGGTTCCTTGACGTCATGGCCGGATCGGTTCCAAGGTAATTGCACAGTCAGCAACTTCCTATGTTTATGCTCCGTACGTTTCTGTGTCAGCGAAAGTCTAGCTACGTGCGTTGACTTCGCGGTAACTGCACTGTCATCAAGGTCTATGTATGTATATTGTCCGCAATGTCAGCAGATTCCTAGGCATACGTAACACACTTGAGAAGAAAAAAATACTAAATAATCATTTCCAACAGTCAAAACGAGTTGTGAAATTTTTTCGCAATGGTGGCGGGCAAAATTAATCAGTTTTCCTATGCGCGCGCATCTAACAATGGTGATTCGCCACCACAGAACATTTTTACTCTAGCGATCGGCCACAGACTAAAAAGAATGAGTTTTCTTTTTTTGGCTTTTCGCGGATAGCGTTTTAGCCACGTACAAAATGGCGAATTTCTAGTTTTCTTTATTACAGACAAAAACTAAAGTTATATTTGAGTGAAAGTTTTATTTATTAAACACGTACAAGTTGAAATTATCTATTTAAATACGAAGTTGCATGAAATGTGTTGCATTTGTACTATTGAGAACGATCTTTTTTGTATCGAAACTTTTTTTAAGAACAAAGCAACTCAACCAATAAATTTAAAAAAAAAACTCTATAACTCACTTGTGAATAATAGCTATGAAAAAGTCACAGTTTGATAACAGGTGTCATTATGTGCCTAATTGCGGTGAAATTAGAGCCACTTTATGAGCAAGTGTGTTGAAAAAAATATTATAAAAGCGACGCTGTCGATTTAGCTTATCCCGGCCATTAATTTTAAATGTTCGGCTCACAGTGCTTTTTACTTTTTGCTAAAAGTACTTTTTCATCGATAATTTACTTAAGAGAAATGCTATTTCACAAAAAATATTGGTTTTGGGAAAAACTGTTTCAACATTTTAATAGGATTTGAAATGTTTACTATAGGGATTTACTTTACAGTTTAGGTTTATGCCTGAAGGACCTCCCCCTAATTGTGTTATACACTAAATCACAGTTTCCATTATAACCGAAAAGAGTTCCTAATCTATTGCTTTATTTAACAACTTAATAAAATAATATACTTGTAAAATTATGAAAATGCCGCATAAAATTCGCCGCAATTAGTCGTTTCAGAAAAAATACCGTAAAAGTTGCGAGAATGAAAATATTATCACAAAAGAACGGTTCTCTTGTAACAGAGATACCCAGAGAGGGTTTTCGGGTGTTTCGCTTTAACAGAACAGGCGAGCGTTCAACTCTTGACAATATTAATTGCTTTCTATTGTACAACAAAGTTCATCCGACGTAATCGTAATATTAAAATTTTGTACCAACTTCGTATGGCATTATTTCCATGGACAAAAATGCATACCACTTACCATCTTAATGCCTTTGCAATAAAGTGTAAAATAGCCTATCAAATAGCGTCAAGAGTTTTCTAATTAATTAACGATAACTTATAGACATTTGAATTCAAATTCTGAATAATGTTAAATAAAGTATGGACAAGAGATACTAAAATATTAGAGTAGGCTGAAAATGGTTATACATTTGATTTACACTAAACATACATACCTACTTACTGGCAGAAAAAAAAAATACTTTATGACCTACTACAAATAACCCCAACTATCGCCCTGTTTCGTTTCATGCACGATTTTTGCCTACCCCGTATTTTCTTGAATTATGCGAGCACAACATATATTTAAACAGCTGCATATTTTCATGACCCTTGCTTACTGAAATCAGAGATTGTTAAAATCAAGCACATCCTTATTTTTCCTTCACAGTTATTCTTTTAGTTTTAGTACATTACTGCAGCGGCCAGCAAAAGAGGCATTTGATGGTTGAACGTGTAAATGTGGGCCGAGGCGAATCCTAGGCAAACATACGTAAGTCCATCAATGCCTAGTTGTAGCCAAAGCTTGTATAGTACTTTTCTCAGATAATGTGCGGCAATTAAATCTAAGTAGTACCTAGAAATTATTTTATCAAACACAATTACTTTTCAAAATCAATGACGAACCACGATATTTGTTCCCGCTAATAGTGTGAATTTGTTTTTTTTTCAATAAACAGCTTTCTATTGGCAAGCCAGTTCGAAATTTAAATAAAACCGTGTTTCGGAGTTAAAGATTGGTCCCTTTTTAGGGTTCCGTACCCTATTACTGAGACTCCGCGGTCCATCTGTCTGTCTGTCACCAGGCTGTATCTCATGTACCGTGATAGCTAGACAGTTAAAATTTTCCCAGATGATGTATTTCTGTTGCCGCCATAACAAAAAAAAAATACTAAAAACAGAATATAATAAATATTTGAGTGGGGCTCCCATACAACAAACGTGATTTCTTGCTGTTTTTTTGCGATAATGGTACGGAACCCTTCGTGAGCGAATCTGACTCGCACTTGGCCGGTTTTTTTAATTACACCACATCTGTCGTGTAATTTAAAAATGGAACGATCTTTTCATATCTACGAGTTTATGTAATTTATTTGGCCGCTAAACTACGACGGATATGGATTTTCATACAACTTTTGCCGGCCGCTGCTCGTATGTATTTGGCCAGTACAGCCATTTCGATTTATCTCGAAGAAGGTTGTCAAAATATTTCTCAAATTTCCAAGCATGTTAAGGGAAATTTAATTTACTCGTACCACCTTGTACTTAAATTATAGTTCAGGTTTATTTTCAACAATATAATCCATACATATTTAATAGTTACCTACATATTTTACACAAAATAATTCAGGCATATATGAACCAAATGTGGTTTATGCCGATAATAATTCTCATTGCAATAATAATTACGTCGTCATATTGTAAACATTAAGCCTCATTGAACAGTGCGTTACTTAATAATTATGTATGGCACACGTAAATACAAACAGCCTGCCATGCTACTAATTAAGACTGTGATAATTCAACCCAATTGGTTGATAACCAATTTCAATGAATTTTGGTATAGAGATAGATTGGTCCATGGCAAAACATTTTCTTTTAAATTATTATTGTTGGGTCGCGTCTGACAACCATCTCACAGGTGATACCATCAGGCTGGTAAGCTATGATGTAGTCAACGATGGACCATGCCTGCCCAGAAGTAACTTACCTACTCACTCTTGATAGAACTTATTCCCTTTTGAGAATTGCACATGTTCACGTAAGCGAAGCCGCGGGCAGTAGCAGCGTGTACAAAATAACATCAAAGCGACTTAGTTACATACAATCAATACTTACTACGATACTACTTCGATGACATAGACCTGTAATTACATCTACGCTAAATTAAGTTAATTCTAAAGTTACATACTGACTTAGGGCGGTTACGCACTGTATCCGAACTCAGTCCGGCCGAAATCAGTACATTTCCAATTCGGATGGAACTCGGATCTCAGATTCGGATAGTGACCAGATGCAGTGCGTAACCGCCCTTAGTGTGTATATGTTAATTGAGGCACAAACACTGATTGAGAAAGATAAACAGTGTTTTATTAAAATAATATCCTCTTTTGGGTCTTGATCAAGCCGGTTGCATTGAAGTAATTGCAGACCAAGAGCAGCTAGGTTAAATAGTAGGTATAGTAGTTTACGTAAACAACAAACTGCACACAGGTATGAAAAATGACCCTAGCTATGCGATCTGAGCTAAACTAGCTTAGTCCGGCGAAAAGTACGATTTGTCAATTTAGTAGATACCTACTTTAAAAATAATTGATACTAAAAATCTTTTTAAAACAAGCTTTTATTGGACTAATAAGTACGAAATATAATATCGCTTGTCAATACATATCCAATGAGCCCAAACACCATAGTGCTATCTTGTCTGGTTGAGGAGTTGCCATGGCCATCTTCCGGCTCCATCGTGAGAACAGCTCCACAGTACCATATTTTTTCAATATTTCGTTAAATACCCCAAGTTTCAACTTAATCGGATGTCAGGAAGCGGGTAATTAATATAAAGCTTGTAAAACCCATACTTAGCAGAAAAAAAGCAGGTAGCTGACCTACTAAATATAAAATACATCTCTCAAGGGGAAGTACTACCTATTTATCTAAGCATTTAATGAAAACTGCCATGTCCTTCACTCGAACCTCGCCCTTCCACAAAATGCAAATGGCCACCAAGTTCAAGTGTAACAAAACTATTAACATAAACCAACAACACTTGGCCTTCGCTAACTTATATCACTTTTGTTAAACTTGGCACGTCGCCTAACTATCGCCTGAGGTAGTCCACTTAACCTTTACGATGCTCCCTTTACCTATTATGGCTGATACACGTTGGCGCCAAATGTCAAATATGACAGCACAAATATCATAATAATTTTAGGCGGCAATAACACCTCTATTTTCTTGATACTGACGCCCGTATTCCAGATGCTCATACTCGACTGAAACTCAAAATGGGCCACTCTTACCAATCAACTACCAACCAATGACAACTCTCGAGTTTGGCATATGATTCTTCAGCTTGACATGTGCGTACTCAGACGTTACTGAATTATTTCAGGTAAGTATTAAATGAAATTCCAAGTTAGCAAGTACGAGTACGTTCCAAGTAAATTCTAACACCACTGAATTCCACTGATTTTGTGTTAAAAGAGTTCGGTAACGTTTGGGGCATCTTGGATCTTGGACTTGAGTACGTTAATGTCATAAAAAAACAAGCCAACCAACACAACTGTCCATTTCCAGTTTGATTTGAGTTGAGCATGAGCATCCGGGATAGCGGTCTTAATCATAACTAGCGAAATATTGGTGTTACTTTAGGTGCACCTTTGCTCGGGTCGCGGATAAATTTGAAAGAGAGTTAGCGCGGCCCTGGCACAAGCAACTGAAGGAACACGGGTGGCTTTTATTTAGTTAAAGTCTGACACGCCCTACCGCTTCACCCAGAGCGGGAGAAGTCATTGGATGATTACACACAGAAAAAAAAAAGAAATGTTCACCTCTGCTCAAGCAAGATAAAAATCTCAAAAAAGCCTAAGAACAAAACATGGAGGTCTTTTGTTGGGTATGCCCGATAATCAATCCATCATATTTACGTTGTCGCCATGACAGCAGTTCAGCAGACTTACCAAGTAGTTAAAACCGTATCTGCTACGACATACCGCATGATTTTATCAAAAAGAAATATCAGCTCCTAAGTACATTTTTTGTTTTTATAACTCAACAAAATGTAGGTAACAACAGATTTTTCCAGAGTTGATTTTTGCATAAATCGTATCTATGATTGATACCTCGGAATGGTGTTAAATATCTGATAGTATACGCCGCCCAAGACCAAGACTTCGTGAAACACATGATGCACAGAACTGAAAGCACCTTGATAGATAGTGTGCGTCAGAATGGCTGGTTGTCTGTAATATATATATGATCCAGGTAGTAATTACTCAAGTAAAAATAATAACACGAATTTGAATAGTTAACACAAAAACGGAGAGTTGACCAGCTATCCTGACGTCGGAGTGGCTGGTTATTTTGAAGTCCCTTTATTTTGTTTCAAAGTTAGGTAACAATTAATTGACTATATAGTAGGTAGTAAAAGTAGCATTTAGGTAGCAATTTTTGGTCACCAGCCTGACGCGAACCGTTACTGACAACCAGCCATTCGATCCGTGGTGTCCGCTTGGCGCCCGAAGAATTTGGTGAAAGTTTCACTTATCTAGGGGTGGTAGCGATAAGCGATTGCAAAATGTTTTTGTTACTGAAACTGCTGGTTTTTCATTAAACTCTGAAAGCTTATCACATTACCACCTGAAAAAATAGTTAGAATTCTCTTAACAGCCTAAGACCCGACTGCAAAAATATGCAGGAACAAGGGTTATTGATTAAACTTAATTTTCATGAATAATACTTGATAGGAGAATATATTGCTGCTGGGTTGCCTGGCAATGCCTAGCCCCAAGTACCATAATTGAATAAAATTTATGTTTGCTAAATTAACCTAAAATAGATAAGATTAACGACTGAATCCAACGACATTTTGAAAGCAAGTGGCGAAACAAATAGAAAAAAGTAAGGTTGCCAGCTCTCAGGTAGTCGCAACCTGTGGGTTGCCAGTTTATTTTTTAATTTATAGTGTTGAGATGGAGTATGAATATATTGATGTGTTGTTGATTCAAACACCAAAATAGTGGTTAAAAGTGCTTTTTATTCGCTGTTTTCAGTGACTCAAATAAGTCTATTATACCATTCCCCCTCTAAAAAGCACACTGAAAACAGTGATAAAAAGCACTTTTGATCACTGTTTTGGTGTTTGAATTTAGAACACACCAAAATAAATTCAAACTCCATCTAAATGCTATACAACCTCCTTGCGCATAAAACACTCGATACAAACTTCTTGTGCAAAGAATATTCGACTTTCAAACTCCTTCGTTGATTTAATTTTGAGTTTGTTTATATTTAGGATTTTAATAATGATTTTGGTTTTGGTCTTGGATGTTTAGTGAATACTTATTTGGATTGTAATTCTAATAATAATTTCATTGGTGATTAATTAATTATAATTATGTAACGTAACGGAGGTGGTCACTGGCCCCTGAAAGACAGGTGCTGTTACCTAGCTCAGCTTCAATTTATAAAAAATGTGAAACCTAGGTTTCTCATTCTTTGAAAATTTTAAAGGTTTATTAACCATTTATTTATTTATTATTATTCCTTCTGCTTTTTGCTTCAATCTTTCTTTTTTCATAGTCATGGTATAAAATATAGTATGCAACTCTTTAATAAAACGGATTTATATCGAGGGCCATGAATCAACCGCGTCGCTCAGGATGCTAACACTTGAATCACTCGCTATGCTCGTGATTTAATCATCATGAATCACTCGCTATGCTCATGATTTAATCATCTTGAATCACTCCCTACGGTCGTGATTCAGTTGTTAGTGAACTATTTGGTAGGCTGAATAATTAAACAACGTGTTCACGGTACTGAGTTTAATACTGAACTGACACATAGAAATAATTATACAGATACCGACATTACACCTCCACCACTAAATTTAAGCTATAATTAACTGATACATGGGGATCTTAATTACTAACAATAAGTACTTAATACTAAACATACTCAGACCCATATCTAATCACGGGTTTTCTTATCCGCTTAGGACTTGACTGTGACAGTTCTGGAAGTGGTGAACAGAGTGTAGTGGTGTTACTTGCAATATCGTTTCGTACGACGGGCGGGACCACGTCTTGAGTTGGTACGTTATTTTGTGATTCTACTGATTGTTCATATTGTTGGTCACTTATCGCACCACTACTCTCGCTCTCATTCCCCATTTCCTTCACCTGCGGAACGGCATTCTCACCCCTTATCGTCGATGATTCGCCCGTATCAACCTTAGGACAGGCAACATCTGAAAAACGCGATCTACGACGCATTTGATCTATATGACGTTTCATTAATTGACCGCTATCACTTTCCACTATGTACCTACGGGAGCCATCTCTATTCCGTATAAGCCCTTTAACCCATTTGTCTTGTTGGCCAAAGCCTCTCGCCCATACCGAATCGCCTTGCATAAAATCACGCTTAACCCCACCTGCATACTGTGCCTGGCTATCTTGTGCAGAACGTACTTTGTCCAGCAAGGTTTGATCGTTCCTTAACAGATCCAGACGTGAGCGTAATCTACGTTTCTGTAGCAACATGGCTGGGGTTTCCCCTGTAGTGCTATGTATAGTGTTTCTGTAGATTAATAAGAAGTTTTGGAGGGCTAGATCTACATCAACGTTATCCCTATACGATTTTTTTAATCGTACGCTTACATAATTTGACGGCGTTCTCCGCTGCCCCATTCGAAGAAGGATGGTAGGCTGGTGAAAAAGACTGCTTAATACCGTTGCTTTTTAAAAAATCCGAAAATTCCCTACTTGTAAACGGAGGACCCTGATCCGAAACTAGTTCCCTCGGAAGCCCGAATCGCGCAAAAGTAGCTCTCAGAATTTTTATAATGGCTGTTGCATTTGTTTGTTTTGTTTCGAAGGCCTCGATCCACTTCGATGTCGAATCTACCAATATTAAAAATGTTTTACCCTTATACGGTCCTAAAAAATCAATATGTAAGCGTGTCCACGGTTGGAGGGCATACGGCCAGTGCTGCGGTGCCGCACGAGGCGGCGCATCTGCCTCGAGCGCGCACGTCTCGCAGGCGCGGCACAGCGCCTCCACATCGTCATCGATACGCGGCCACCACACGTAACTTCTAGCCCAGCTCTTCGTTTTAACTATGCCCATGTGGCTACAATGTAACTGTTTCAATACCGTCTGCCTCAAGGACTCTGGTATAATCATTCGGTAACCCCACATAATACAACCGCCCTCAATGTATATCTCATTTCGCTTATTGAAAAATGGTTTTAGCTCCTCTTCGCTACAAAAATGCGGCCAGCCTGATTCTATGTAAACTTTAATTTTAGTAAGTAATACATCCCTAGCCGTAGCCTTACTGACATCAGAGTTAGTTATTGGCAAAAAGTTTTCAACAAAATTTGCATACGTTATCTCTTTAATACTCGTATGTCGCTCGTTAGCAACTCTGGAAGGTAATCGCGATAAAGCGTCGGCGCAATTATTTTTAGACGACACATATTCAATATCATAATAAATTGTACCCAGATAAAAGCACAGCCCAACGTTGCAACCGAGACGCCGACATAACCGGAATACCTACCTTGTTACCAAATATATATGTCAAGGGTTTATGATCAGTTCTTATAGTAAATTTCCTTCCGTACAAGTACTGATGGTATTTGCGTATTGCATATATTATTGCTAAAGCCTCTCTGTCTATCTGCGCGTAGTTACGTTCAGCAGGTATAAGCGAGCGTGAGGCGTATGCGACCGGCCGCTCGCCGGCTGGCGTTAGCTGTGACAGTACCGCGCCCACCCCGACGCTGCTGGCGTCCGCCGTTAGTATAAGTGGTAACTCGGCAGAATAGTGCATTAGGACTTCACTACTCGTTAGCATGGCTTTAACTTTTCCGAATGCCCCTTGACATTTAACATTCCAGTCGTATTTCGACCCCGACTTTAGCAACTCGTATAGAGGTGCTAGTATTGTACTTAAATTTTTTATGAACTTTGCGTAATACATAATCATACCTATAAACGACCGGAGTTCTGCTACGTTCACGGGTGCCGGCGTGTCGACAATTGCCTTTACCTTGTCTGGACTCGTATGTACGCCCTCTGCACTGATTACATATCCTAGATAGCTAATCGACTTTGCAAAAAGGTCACATTTCTCCTTTTTAACTCTTAAACCATACTTTTCCAAGCGTTGGAAAACTTTATGTAAGTTTTCCAAATGTTCACTTGTCGATAATCCTGTTATTATAACGTCATCTAAGAATACCCCCACTCGCGGTAAATCTGCAAACAATTCCTCCAGGCGTCGCTGAAAAGTTCCAGGACTAGATGACAGTCCGTATACGAGACGGTTGTACATAAATAATCCCTTGTGTGTATTAATAACAGTATACTTCTTAGACTCATCCAAGAAAAATTGTGCATAGGCCTGTGACAGATCAATTTTACTGAATCTTTGGCCGCCGTGCAAGCGAACTAGTAAGTCTTCTACACGTGGTAAAGGATAACGATCAACCTCTAAAACTTTATTTAACGTCAATTTGTAGTCTGCGCAAATTCTTATGTTACCGTCCTTCTTCACTACTGGTACGATCGGCGTCGCCCAGTCGGAACGCTCGACAGGTGTGAGTATGCCGTCACGCACGTGCTGCTGCAGAGCTCGCTCCACCGGCTCGCGCAGCGCATACGCCAAGGGTCGAGCGCGCATGAACACTGGCCGCGCCCCCTCGCGCAAGTGAATGCTCACCGGCGGGCCGGTGAAGCCGCCGAGTCCCTCCGCGAACACATTATAGTATCTGGAACTGAATTCCTCTACGTTAAACTCCTCGCCACACAATTTATTTACTGACGTTAATTTAACAGTCGGTAACTGAATACCTAACTCTAACATCCATTGCCTACCGAGTAAGGCCATTTTGCCCTTTCTGATAATGTATAAATCGAGCTTTTCAACTTTATCATTATACATAACTGACGGTGTTATTACCCCCACAGGATAAACTAGCTCGCCCGTATAATATCTCAAGACAATGTTACATTTGCTAATAGTTAAATCACTAAATTTTTGCTGGTACATTTTATAACTAATGCACGACACCGCACTACCTGTGTCGCATTCCATGCTTAAAACTTTATTATGTACCTTTAATGACATCATAAACGGTTTGCACTGACTCAACGTTAAAAGATTTAAATTAATGTCAATTACCTCTTCGCTGTGATCACTTTCACATTCTACACGGCTATCTGTTGTTTTAGATCCCATGTAAGATTGGTTCGATACTATATTTGGACACACACGCCGAAGATGACCCATCTTGTTACACACACGACATACGTAACGGCCGAATCGACAAGTGGACATTTCATGTGCTCCGCCACAAGCTTGACATTGATGTCGGCGCTCAGATTGTGCCCCCGCTGACGTCGACGGTGCATTCGCCCCACTACCATGACGGCGTTCGCGCGCCCCGTGCCCGCCGCGCGCCCAGGGCTCCCGCGTCGTACCTCTTGCATACCGCGTGGCTGTCTTCTCCCCTGCCCCACTCGCGGTGTCCCTCCTTTGCCATCTTGTGCCTTCTATTGCTAGACAATCGGCCGCTGTCACCTCCCCGCTTGCCCTTTTCTGACCTTGAACTACGGCCGCCGCATCTTTTTCCGCTGATTCTAAGCTAATCGCTAAGCTATAGGCTCTCGAAAAATCTAGCTTAGGTTCAGCGAATAACCGTTGGCGAATCGTCTCACAGCTTATACCACATACCAACTGGTCCCGTAAACTTTCTTCGAGCCACGCCCCGAAATCGCATGTTTTGGACATTTTCTTGAGAACAGCGATGTACTCAGCTATTGATTCGCCACCTTGTTGAGTCCTCTTCCTAAACTTGTACCTCTCAGCCAGCTCACTTGGCTTGGGCTGCAGATGTTTTCCCATGATATCCACTATTTGCGGAAACGTCTTTGACTTTGGTTTGTCAGGTGTGCACAAACTTACTAATAGTTCATAACTTTCCGCGCCCATTATCGTTATTAACGTCGGTACAAATATTTCACTTTTCACCTCGTTCACTATGAAATACTGTTCTAAACGTTCGATATATAACCGCCAATCGTCTTTATGCACATCGAATTCTGCTATTTTCCCGATCGTCATTACTGTGCTTGCTATAAATTTTCGCACGCCGCATTTTTTTTATTTTTGTCCTCGTCGCCACTGAACTATTTGGTAGGCTGAATAATTAAACAACGTGTTCACGGTACTGAGTTTAATACTGAACTGACACATAGAAATAATTATACAGATACCGACATTACAGTTAGTAAATCCGTTTTATTCAACAGTTGACTTTATACCATAACTACGAGAAAAAGAAAGATTTAAGCGAAAAGCACAAGGAGTTCGTATGTCGAGTATACTTTGCACAAGGTATCGAATATTTTTTGCGCAAAGAGGTTGTATAGCATTGAGATGGAGGTCGAATATATTGGTGTGATCTAAATTCAAATACCATAATTATGATTAAAAGTGCTTTTCATTCACTGTTCGTAGTGAATAAAATAAGCTTTTTAGAGAGGGAATGGTAAAAAATAAATTAATGCTGATAGGTACGTAAGTACATTAATTATTGTTAGTACTAATACCACTTTAGCATATACTTTCGATAGTTCTCAACTCACCCGGACATGTTTTGCCAAAACTTTAGCCAAACCGTGACTTATAAATGAGTAGCTTAGGTATAGGTAGATAGGTACTCGTAGGTATGAACAAATTGGAAAGCCTCAGAGTTGGTGAAACTAGTTTAACAAGTTAAGCGCCGCGAGTCCGAGCGGGTGGCAACGTGTTCGTGTTTGGAATTCCCCTTTTTACTATTATATAAAAATGTTTTGTGGTCACGGGTATTTTAGGGTTCTGTACCCGAAGGGTGTCCGTTTGTCTGTCCGCCTGTCCGTCACTCGGGTTTTACAGCCAAACGGTTGGAGCTACAGTCTTCAAATTTTCACAGTATACGTATCTTGTTAACCCAAAGCCATACAATATTTTTTAATGTTTTTAAGGGAGCCTCTCATACAATTAAAGGGGGGAGGGGGGACATTTGACCTAACATATATGAAAAAAAAAACTTTTCCGAAGCCGGTGTCTTTTGTACCTACCCATTGTTTCCCGTTTTTCGACACCGACTTCGGAAAAGAAATTTATTTTTTGCATTGTAAGTTTTTGTTCTGGAAGTCGGTTTGATTTTTTGTTAAAAACTTTTTATTTTTCTCTTTTTAGTTTTGGTATGTACCTCCAATTAACATGATTATCATTTATAGCCAAAGTACATCTCATGGCGTTTCCAATAAGCCCAAACGTACGACAACCTAAAGTTGTCGTACGTTTAATATGGTGTGTTGATCTGGATTTGTGCCATACCTGTAAATAATAGTTTAAGTAAGCGTTTCTTTGATAGATTTTTTTATCGGTTTCAATTTCTTTTTTTTGTATTTGTTAGGCGTTGAATCATATGTTTTATACCACTAAAAAGCTTATTTTATTCACTGAAAACAGTGAATAAAAAGCACTTTTAATCACTGTTTTGTTGTTTGAATTTGGAACACACCAACATATTCGAACTCCATCTCAATGCTATATAACTTCTTTGCGCAAAAAGTACTCGGTACAAACTTCTTTTGCAGAGAATTTCAAATTCCTTCTTCGGTTTAAATTTTGAGTTTGTTAATATTTAGGATTTTAATTATGATTTTGATTTTAGTCTAGGATATTTATTGAATACTTATTTGGATTTTAGGTGATTCTAATATTTGCAATGATGTTTAGTTAATTGTAACTTAACGGAACAGGTGCTGTTACCTAGCTAGTCATGGTTTAACATCTTTTGTAAATTTTGAAGGTAATAAACCATTATTTATTAATATTCCTTGTGTTTTCTGCTTAATCTCTTTTTTCTCGTAGTCAAGGTATAAAATATAGTATGCAACTCTTGAATAAAACGGATTTGTATCGAGGGCCATGAATTACTTGCACAAATATTTCCACTCTCGCAATCCTACATGTGTCTCAAATTTACGAAAAATTAATGTCAGTGACGTAAGTATCAAAGGGATAAGTAGCTCTTAGCAGCCACTCACTTGGCGGGACTAGACGCGACATGACTTCATCAGCATGGCTTCCTATTAAACGAATGTCGTGCCAAATTAACGCACACCACAATTCGGTTACACGCACCTACTTGACTGAAGAGCTTGTGGATTCAATTAGATCCCTATTTGTTGAAGAACAATGAGGTTTTCAAACTGTCATTAACATGACATGTTTGAACACACCTATACATTAATATTTGTCTAAGACGTCTTTGTCTAATATGTCAAAAACAAAACTTGGTACACGCAAATAACGCTTCCTAAGCCGTCCTACTAAAGCAACACTCAAATATACGATCATGAAAACAAAGATCATCAATCCTTTATTCCTGAATGCGAATACGGGGAAACAAACAAAGTTATTTAACCCATTAGCATGCTTTTAACTAATTTTCCACGAGATACGAAATAAAAGGGCGTTCCTCGTTCCCCTATTAATGTATTACGCAGTCGGCCTCCATCGGGATAAGCCGTACGTAATATTGACATCACTCGTGGACAACGTCAACTTGAATAAAGCGATCGGAAATTCCAACAATCAATCTGGATTCCAATCCTATAATCCGACGCCATCACCAAAATAGAAGCAATTTGTACTAGATTGAAAGGCTTTGATACTTTGATTGTTGAATTTAATTTTAAAATTTTGTTACTCCTGACATTCAAAGCTCCCCCAATCAATGTAGAAGTATGTATTACTTAACTGTTTTTTGTCCAAAGGTGGACTGAAAATGTGAAAGACGACTAATTACTCTACTTGGAGGTATATGTGAACAGTTAACGCATTGCTTTCATTAATCACGAGTAAGTGTCAGTTAAGACTGTAACCTGCCTTCTAAAACCTGTAGATATAATAATAGACTTGGATGGGCAAACCCGTATTCGCACTCTAATCTCAGCCTGACAAAAACACTTCGGAGTGCCCCAATTGACAACATTTTACACATTGACTTTTACCGAAATGAAATTTGCGACTTAAAATTCGAACGTTATTCAAGTACGATACTTGGCGTTTATATCGATGGTCACCAGCACTCATTTAGTCATCACAATAAAACCTCGCGAAGACTCATAAAAAAACCTGTGTTCCAAATTCGAAAAATAAAAAATATATTCGCTTAAGTACTAAATCTCGTCGAGCAGCATAAAGGCTTTACAGGAGCGTGTAGCCCCACTACACGCTCCTGTAAAGCCTTTGCAGGAGGCCTTTGCTTAAAAGCGAGCGAGGGATGTCAGGAAGGTGATTTGAGGGAGTCATTGAATCAATACCAGCCAGCAGCCAAGACCGCAAGAGCTCAGTCATATTACTGTACTCTTGTTTATTAACAACTGACCTCAATTTAAATGTTATTTGAATATTTGCTACTAGCGGCTTCGCCCGCGTGAAAGTCGGAAACTATCCCATGCGAACATAGGTACTCCCGAGTTAAAAAGGATTCTATGTTTAAACTAAGACCTGATCCACTCGTGTACCCAGTTTTATCTAAATCCGTTCAGCAGTTATGACGGGCAAAGGCAAGGACAGACAGACAGACAGAGTTACTGGTGCGTTTATAATATTAGGTATGTATTATCCCCCTCGATGGGTGGGTTTCCGCGTTGTCAAGGCGGGAGGCTCAGTTAAGGAGGCTTGGTCACCCAGCGAAGAGGAACCGAGGAGAGGTCGCTCGGCAGGGCTTTTGCCGATTAAGCCGATGACGTAATGGCCAACAGTTAGGTTGCGGTGCCACTTGGATGACATCTCAACTGAGGCGGGCCGCGATGTCGTATGGAAGGCATCGTGGCTGAGGGTTAGGAGCCGTGGCGGGAAAGAAAAAAAGCGGGAAAAAAAAAAATGAAGGCGGCGCGCCACAATACCGACATTTTTTCCAGACCTTCCACGGCCTGGACGGGATCGCCACCGTCTGATGGCGGGCGCGGTGGGTTTGCAGGGGAGGAGGAGTGTCGGTATAGCGTTGGCCGCTCTCCTTATCCCCTGCGGCAGAAAAGTGATAGGTGGTGGGGCTGACCCTGACCACCTATCACTTTTCTGCACCACCACTGACCTGACCCGTAATGTGCTGATTAGGTCACTGGGGTGGTCACGGCGTGCAATGTGTTCTGATGGGGTATTCTCCCCAGGGGAGGATCCGGTGACGGACAGCCGTGGCGGGTTCACGGACGAATGCTAACACGTGCCCGTGTTCTCGCCATAAGCGGCACAGGATGACACCGTGGAGTTTTAGTGGGTTGGAGTCCCACATAACTGCGCTATCTCCTCGTGGTAGCGCAATATGTATAAGCATTTCTCCACGCGAAATAATGGTATGTAGTATGGATTACTTGATAACTAGCCAAGCGAACTATTGAGTCAATACCAATAAGAGCCTAGATAATTACCGCGAAAACTCTTTCATATTTACTGTATTCTCTTTTATTGAAACCGACCGCAATTATGAATGGCAATACATTACATACGAGACTTATCGCGAGAGACCGAAGGAAATAAGTAATGTATTTATGTCAATGAGGTTGCTATTTTAATAGAAAGATCGTTATCAAAATACAAATCTCAAAATTAATAGATACCTAGATATCTCCGCTCTTCTCTTGTCTTTAACCAAATCCATTAGGATTCAATGCAACAGTACTTTTCTGCCAACAACAGTAATTTCAACAGTAAATTTCAACAGTGATTTTCACGCGTTATCCATAATTTTCGGGGACTTCCTCTTTTACGCCTTTCGTATTGATACTCAAAACTTATTTCACGATATTTCTCCTAATTAGAGGCAGTAAATGTTTAGGATGTCTAATAGTTATTAAGAATTCCCAGTTATGAGATTTCAGGCAGATCCTTTCTCTTTCTATCTCATCTAGATTAGGCAAATGCACAACGCCATCTATCGAATATGGAGTTCAACTCTCGGAGTATCTGAATTGCGTCTGTTGTGATAATTTTACTTTTTGAACACTTTAAATTCATCTAACGTTTGATAGAGTGAACCAATCGGTTCAATATGTAATGATACAAAAACTAAGTAATACTTCAAGTCACGCGCAATTTTTAGGTATAAATGTTATCTACGTTGGTTTCGTACATTTTACGAGATGCGTGCACAAATAAACAAACAAACCGACAAACAGACAAAAATGGGTTCTGTAGGTTACATCGAATTATATATGTATTGATATTGATTGATATTTTGGCGTTTATTCGCATTTGATTTATATATTTTCCATCCTTTAATAAAATCAAGCGCCTAACGCCTCCAGGCGCCCGGACAAAGGTGACATTCAAAAATAAACACGCATTACATACCGACACTCCTTCAACCCTCGAAAAATCTGTTAGTAGGTTTCTCCCGGGTGTCATTTGTATATCTTTATCTTTGAAAGTAGTTACGGGTAGTTTAAAGCCAGAAAATATGAGAATCTGGTATCGTGTTACCCCAGTTACTGGGTTGTGGAGGTCAGATAGGCTGGTGCGTATAACCTCTAGAAGATTACTAGTAAAATCACACGCGCTTGAACCTAAATTATTAGAGTAATCTAGGCTCTAATTGCTGATTCAGCAGTGCTAATTTGAATGAGAAAAGTACGCAGATGAGATGATGGATAAAGTTCAATTTACTAATTATGCCACATACCTTTGAAACAGAGATTCCCATGCAGATGCAGATGGATGTCACGTTCGGGAAGTTCAGCTCACAGACTAGGTACACTATGCTGGCCAGCGGTACACAACACAGTAGGTCTAGGTAATACAGATAACACTTTTCATGTAGGTTCAATTAATAGGTTTTGGCGAGATGATGCTTGATGATGGAAGTGCGCGCACCCCTGCCGTGGTTGGCAAGAGACTCCCAACGATCGCCGACGGCTGACCGTCGTGGCGGCGACGTAATGACCGTAGCGCCACCGCGCGGGATATCACCAAACCAACGATATGTGACACTTATTTAATAAATTAGAACTATTAAACCAATGCCTCTCAATCGCCCTATGGTGATGTAATAAAATATGAACTATAAATTAGGAAGCGTAACCATAGGCTTCATGTAAAATACTGGTATCTGCATCTGGTTAGCCGGTAGCCGATACCAACCTAGTCGAGAAAAGTGTAGGCAGATTGATCTTTACATAAAAATCACAATCAAAAATGTCCATAATCTATAGCTAGACATACAACAAAATCACCAACTTTCAAACGAACTACGTTAAACAAAACAAAATAATCCATAACGAATCATGTCACCAAAGTTAGACACAACAGTTTTAATTTAATAATCCTTAACATTAAAGTGCAAAGGACTGGTATCAAAGTGTTTAAAACAAGTCTGGATGTAAACAAATAGCCATGGAATATTCATAGAGAACAAACGAGGCGCGTCCGAATTGTGTTTAATTTTATTTTTATGGGCTGCGGTTACTAGCTGGCGTGGTTGCTAAATAGTTGCCGTAGGCTTTGAACGAAAAAAATGGCAAGTTTAAAATTGAAGTCTATAACCATAAATAAAAGTCCTTGATGCGACTTGTACCAAAAAGTAACTTGAGAACATGTTCCGTTTAAATCTTCGGTCCACGTATTTATGAGGTAATAACACATTAGGTACTAAAAAAAAATTGTCAAATAAAGGTTATAAATTGGTATGAGAGGTTCTTTATATTAGAAAGTACCTATTTAAATAAATACGACTGAACATGGTTTTGATCAAAAGGTTTGTAACTCATGATAAGTGAAAGAGTCCATGACGCCCCTTACCTTTTTTGATCGCGTTAGCGACACTGCCTTTACTTTTTTTTCGTATCGTTTTGAAATATTGGAATACATTGGTACGGAGTCGATAGGTGTTAACGACTTTTATTTTTTGTTATATGGCGGTAACTTTAGTGTTGTTTTTGAATGTTGTGTTAATTATGTTGAATGGTGATTGTAGTAGAGAGTAGATATCTAACAAATTTATCGTCAAGATATTGTCCTTCTTCTTACTTCATTTTTTTCGTCATATCGACGATTCCAACATAAATGAGTTTCAACTAGAATTCAACCACCTTTGTCAATGAATGAGAAAGTGTTTTGATATTTTTTATTCCATCATGCCTCAACGGCTGCGTGGATTTGATTCAAATTTAAAATATAGTTAGACGATATCCTGGATTATGATAAAAATAATTTTGTATGGTTTTACATGTTCCCATAGGATAGTTTTAGACTTTCACGTGGGTGAAGTCATAGAAGTTAGTATACATGCTCCTGTGCATAATTATTACATGACCCGCTCGTCTATCCGTCTACCACTATGCCTTTTATATCAACTACTTATTATGATACTCCTCGTATAGATTGTACACGTGCTATCCTAACCCTACCTATATACGAAGAAAGCTTTTACGTTTATTGCTCATCCCGCAACACCTCCCAACGTTGCCAAGACAGCACACTGCGACCACAAATCGCTTACTCTAGACAAAAGATCGCAATAACATACCCCTGAGTCAGATAACAATACTGCAACTTAACATCTGTATTCCCCGAAAGTTTAAGCAGAAGCTAAGGATGAGCTTTTCGAAAATTATAAAATCTTAACAAAAAAGCAATTTAAAATAAAGTCCGGCCATTTTAGTTATAATATGAAATGATAACTGTGTTGGTAAGTAAACGCCTTTCTTAACATATTTTTTCAATTTATAAGTTAAGCACCTACATATTCACATTATGCACTACACCTATATCTACTTTTATTTATCCACGTCCGTGTGTCACTAGCGGGGTGTCAACTGAAAATCAGCGATGGGTGTCTGACGCCCAGCAAATGCTGAGTTGGTAACCCTTTCGGTATGGGCACGCCCAGCGCAATAATTCTTAAACATTGTTCGTACTTTTTTTAATATTCTTCTAATTCTGTAACTTTGTGATTGTTGTTGTTGTACTAAGTCGAATAAATGTTTTATATTCTACTCTAACATCAAAAATAAAATTGTGACATTCATTCAAAAAGTCCTGACAAATTAGAAGACCGGCCAAATTAGAGAAATCGCTAATCTGAGCCCCTAGCACGAGTTTCTGCGTAATTGGATCGACTACGTTAACGTATCGCCTCCGACAATTTTTGTATGCAAAATTAGTCAGCGCCATGTGTCCGTATTTGGAACTAACAAATCGGTAGCACAAGTTTTTGACAATTGCCATCGTATCGAGTTCACGTATTTACGTTGCGTTAACGCTCCAAATGTATGGGAATCGGTAGCACGAGTTTTCATTTTGACATGTAGTATCGAATTTTACGCTAGGTGTGACGAAAGCACGTCGGAAACTATCTCACTGACATTTTCTCGGTGAGACATTTCACGTCAAACAATTTTCCGTATTTATTTGGGTATTTTTGCAATAAAATGCTATTTAATCATGAATAAAAGGGGCAGGCATGCTGTCTATTGATTATCTTACCTCCTAATTTAATAAAGAGGCTAGGAGGAGATGTTAAACGAGGTGGACAACATTTTAATTTTCTTTGTAAACAAATGTAGTAGTAGTTTCTTTTAATAAACCATTTCTATAAGTTATTGATACTAACCACACATAGAGCGGCGCGGCAGGCCCACGCATCGCCCGCTCTGTCTTCCTGCCGTGATGGAGTACGGTCTCTAGCGCGTTATTCGCCGCAACTCTACGTTTTACTTACGGTTCTCCATAATTATCATGACTCATTTACAGATTCAAGAATCAAAGAAAACGGCGATATGCCTTATAAATTAGAGATTATAATACTAGTATGCACGTATGCCTATATATTTTGCATCCGTTTTATACCGGTATTTACAGTTAGTTTGGGCATATGGGTTAGAATTTGGGATAAACAACATTGGCAGTTGCTTCAAGGCAACTGAAGCATTTATCGGCAGCTAAAATGTTCTTGAGTAGGTACCCTATTAACAACAATACAAATCTAAAACGTATTAATATACATTTTCTTCAGCAGGTCTTATGGGAATGGTTGCGGTATTTTAAGTAGCAAAAACCGTAAGCCGTTCTACAATTCTAGCTAGTCTGTCGATGATAAACAGAGACAGATGTACAACGAAAGAGATAAAACTAGGACAAAAATGAAACAGAATCCCTTCGCAGGGTGACGAACAGTCTATTATAAAGACCTTCCATCGTTATTGCCACCTGACAGCCAATGTTCCAGAATTCAGAGTAATCTTTATGAGACGAGAAATCGATGCAGAGAGTGGACTGTGATAGGACTCTCCTTCAAAACTAATCGAATCCTAAGTCATATCGTTCCTTCGTACATGGAAAGCCTTGTTGGCTCTGCCTATTATTATTTAAAATTCCTACTTGTTGTTGATGTTTATTGAATTTATTATATTTCTAACATGTACTTAAGTATACGTGAATTGAATAAGTAAATAACTAAGCTATTAATGTGATAATAAAAACCTAAATAAACAAAAACTATGTTTTGCCTAATCTAAACATACATACATAAACTTACGCTTTTGCCGGATGGGGGTAAGTAGGTAGAAACTACAGAATGCCACCTGCTACGTTATATTCACGTTCATACTTCTACACGCACGCGGGTTATGACATGCACGCACGCTGGCCTTTTTGAAGAACATCACAATAAGATCTGTTGCGGACGGTACCTGGGTGCTGTAAGTACCCGCGGTCGCCCTGGGACAGTATCCCACTGTTGTTTGACGTGCTTTCCATACGCTCTGAGTCAAGCGACTCTGCTGGTGGCACTCGCCACCACGCACCCCTGAATGCGTATGTAGGGTGGTAGGTACTAGGAAGACCCACATACAAGAACCAAGTTTTGACCACAAAAATAAAAAGCGGGCTTTTTCATGAAAAATATTGTTGCATGTGTTTCAGGCCATTTTTGCGTTCATCTTTACTTAGCCGAAATCTTAAGAACCTTATTTATAAACCTTAATACATAAATATAATCATTACAGTATTAATAACCGGCGTGTGTGTATGACTAGATGTATGAATGTGAGTGAAGCAAAAGAAGTATGTAAGGATCGTAGCAGGTGGCGTTCTGTAGTTTCTGCTTACCCCCATGGAAAAAAGGCGTGAGTTTATGTATGTATGTATGTGTATAATCATTACAATTTTTGTTTTTTTACACACGGGCCCTTGTAGGCATACGACAATAATAATTACACATTTTTCTCATCATCGTTTTTCAATCTTTCATACAAAATTACACCAAACATAGGTACTTCCTATTCTAAACTAATATTGTAAAATTGTTTTAACTATATTTGTACAAGGTAATCTCTGGAAGGAAACGCCTGCCGTTCCTACCGCTAAGTGTAGCAGTAAGAACTTCATGGGCTGATAATGCGTTAAGAATAAGTAATAGAATATATAGCTGTTGTAGGTGGTATTAATCTACATAATGCATTGATGAAATAAAATGCAGATTTAATGAACAAAACTTTGTATTACATAATGTTCTTTCATATTCGCATCATAATAAATTGACAGAGCTTCTAAGATTCCAACCATAGCTCATAGCTGCTCCAAACGCTTGAAATAGCATGAAGAGCATTTGTACCAAAACGGTTGTGAATTAGTAGATACTTTTAACGTCGTCGTAAGTTACATAATATTCCCCCAATTCCTTCGTTGGATGTCACTATTACACGAAGAGACGTATAGCTTGCCGAGGGCTTTGAAGAAATCACGGCTGCACTCTTGTAGACGGTGGTGCAAGCGATTGGAATGGCTTGTCTTCTCTAAGTGGCAATGCTGGCTTATATTGCTCCGGTGCCGACAAAGGCTTTTGGCTAGTACCGGGAATATTTTATTCATCATCTCCTGTTGGCAAAAGAAGTTGATATAGAACAAAATACAAAGATTCTGTAACTAAATACAACATTATCGGTCGTGCAGTGTTATTGCACTTTTCCATTAGGAATTTCTTAGTGGCAACCCGGAGTCTCACTCTAAGTGCTGTGCACGGCAATAGGCCCGCCTCTTACTACATAAGACCTCATAGGATTAAGCGGATGAAGCGCATTTTGCATAATTGTATGAATCTGTGCAATAAACTTACTTGTTTGCTTCTTTATGAAGTTCACCATGATGATGACCTAAGTGAAGCAAGTTCTTTTTGGATTCGTTAATTCTAAAATCACAGAACCATCGTATATAACAGATTTACATCTGAAATTATTGGTAAATTTAAATAATTATTTGAAATGACAACAAACAACAATAGACGTTTACATCTTAGGGTCTGCTCACACTGAGACGCAATGCGATAATACATATAAACCGCGCGGAATTTAAAATAAAAAAAGTGATCAAGGTCTCCATCCTCTATTATTTCTGTTTTATGTTTTTCTTTTGGAGTAACAGATGCTTTCTAGCGTTTCTATTTAGGCTTGTAAGTGGCGTTGTTAACTTCAGCTTGCTCAGTCATAACTTTGCTGATGAAATCTATTTATTCATATATTTATATACATAATATTATTATACGTAAAATGTGAATGATTATGTGGACAATCCTGGTGAGTAATAGTTGAGGTATATTTATTATGTCTAGCATTCTGGGCATGATTGCTGACAGACTGTGTTGTATAGAATCGTTGATCCAGTATTTCAGCTGGAATATTGAAGCAATGATGGTTACCTGTGTGTAAGTGTTAAATGTTTGTGTGTATAAGTTGTTTGTTGTTATTGTGTTACTAAAATAGGTGTATAAGTCTTTTTACATAGTTCTTACATATCTTTGTATATTTCTTGTAACCAAATACTTGTAATTGTACTGTGTTGATGGAAAAGAGTGTTCGTGGAGTTTCTTGCACGTTCTTCTCCATAGAGCCTTACTGACGCTTGTGAATGTGCAACTCGTTTCATCTTTTGTTTGTCTATTCAAAAATGCCTTTAAATGGTTTAGTTGAAATAAAGTATTTTGACTTTATATTGTTACTAATACTATGTATATAATATGAATTTAGATTATGTTATTCTGTAGGCTCTGTTGCCTTTAATAAATTAATTAATAATTTAGTATAATAAGGTATTTAACGTTTTGGTGTGGACGTGCAAAATACCTATTGGAACAAATCACTGAGTTCGGAAAGTTCGTCGGAAGAATTTCGCTTCTACACGCGTTTGCATCAGTGTACTAACGGTTTTATATTTTTGTAATTTGAAGGAAACCGTCAAACATTAAGTGACAATTGTCAAACGTTATGTACGGGACCGTTCGAAACCGAACAATTTATCATAAATTAAAACTCCAGTAAACTGAAATTTTCAATGATTTGTTAAAAAAAGAATTAATAAAAATGTTAAATATGTTTTAAAGTGTGTTTATAACAAATATTTGTTCAGTTTTAGTCTCTAAATTATTTAAGACAATGTTACCCGTTTTTGTCTTCGATTTTCAGAACGCACCATTCACTACAAATCAATCCAAACGCTATTGGAGTCTCGGCCTTAATTAACCATAGTTCAATTACTACTTCCGAGTTGTCGCAAGACGTTTTATTGAACTCGTGCTGCCAAAATAACTTGTCGCAGCATCGACTACGTTTTCGTCTGGTAAAATGTCACGATGACGATACGAAAACGTTAGAAACTTGTGCTAGGGGCTCTGAGCCCACAGTTACCCCGGCTCCACACCTTGGTCCCAGCGCTCGTACCAACGTTGTTAGATTAATTGGGGAGGCGTACACACGTCGGCTATTAAACTAGTTCTGTCTCGTCAGAGCCAATGTGAAGATGTCCGATATGGAAATTGCTGTAAGCGCTTTTACACTACTGAGTGCATATTATAATTTATATTTATTACTGAATAAAAAGTCCCTGCCCGTTACGAATTTGTGGATGAGAATGATATTTTCGCTTGTACGCACTCGATGCGTGTTGCAACAGGACTGAATAAATCACCAACGTGTGGATGGATCGCGAACGTTGGCAAAGATTCCTTTGATAAAAACGACACGCGCCGGCCAACTACCAACGCTCGCCCCAATGTTGGCGCCAACGCAATTTTCTAGATCCACACGTTGGAAGAGTCTCGTTGGGACCTACGTTGGGGCCAACGTGTGGAGCCGGCGTTAGCTAGTTATGTTTAAGTTCCATGTAATAGGCAAGCCTATTGCCATCAACCGGCCACTTAAAGGAGCCAGCCAGATAACACTTTGCTCGACCCAGGCATCAAACCCAGGACCTCATGATCAGCAGCAGCGCAAGCGATCACTAGACCAACGAGGCAGTCCACATAACAATAATTTGCTCTACCCGCTCCCATGAACTTTAAAAATAAATCATGACAAAATAAACCTCAGGATCGGGCCTTTAATTTTTATTAAGCCTAATTATGTGCCATTCCCCGCTACGACCTCTTCCGGTCCCGAATTATTTAAATTAACCCGCTTCCAAGCCCTCAAAGAATTTTCTCCTCCGCTTCAGTAAGTTGAGCCGTAAAAACCATGTTCTGGATTTGTTTTGCTACGTATATAAATGTTCTACTGTGGTCTTTTGTGCCGACAAGGTGAGCAAAGAATGGATACGTTTTTGTACTTGCGGGTAAAGAGTTTGGTAAGCTGGCTCTGCATTATCAGGCTGTAAGTATTCATGGTTATTGTAAGGTTTATAACTTTTTAGACATCAATATCTTCCAATATTATAAACGCGAAAGTAAATATGCCCGCTCTATCTGTTACCTTTTCGCGTCTTAACTGTACCAAACTATCTGCCAGCATACCTACTTGATTCTTTTGCTGACTGTACATGTAGATGTTTTGAGCTAAGCCGGTAGAGTACTAAGTGCTCTGTACAGTAAGCCGTCTTTTACCTTGAAATTTTACCCCGCATTGCTTGACAAACCGACCGTAACTACATGTAGCAGAAAATCATGAATGCGGAACGTAAAAGCAAACTTGCCTAGAGAGAGACTTATCTTTGGAGATCACACATGGATATGGAGGTTATTTTTTTAGTCTATAGGCTAGCGCTTAACCACTATCTCACCTGACGGTAAGCGATGATGTGTTCGACGGTGAAGCACGCTTGCCTAGAAAATCCTATTCACTCTTTACTTAAAGACCCCTAGATTGTAGCTATCGAGAAACACAGACCCTGGTAGGGAATTCCACACCTTAGTTGTACGCATAATAAAAATGTACCCAAAACGCGATGTGTATGTGTGTGTGTGTTTTTTATGTTACACTATCTTTTGAAAGTAAACACTGAACTATGAAAATGATAAGTAACGAAGGTATCTCACTCCTCTTTAATGATTTGCTGACATCCTAATGTGCTAGACCCTTCAAAATTAGACATTTCAAAAACCTCTCGTAAAGTAGCTGCGTAAAGGGCTTGATGCAAAAAGCAGTATCTAGATATTCAAATACCAAAACAAAACCTTTATTCAAACATCTGCTCTTATAAATCCTTTGGCCAATTGAGCACTATATCCACCTGAGTGCAATTGGGAACTGTGCTTCCCAGAAACAATTGTTTTTCTATTGTGTGTGTTAATTCGCATTCAGAGGATTAGAAGCAATTTCGTAAATATAAATGTGCATTAAAAGTAATTCGCTATTAACTCGGGCGTAGCCGTTGGCAACAGCTAGTATGAATTAGGTAATATGTTAACCCAAAACCCGAATTACGTTGTGGTTGCGTACATATTAGCGTAAACTCAAAGCTAATTCCAATCTAATTGGCTAAGCATTTGTACTTAATCTTGTTTTAACTGGCTAAGCCTCTGAACAGATGCTGAGTTTTTTGGGCATTCATATAGACTTAGTCCTTAACATACTAAAAAGCCCTTTTATAAATACAATCAAAGGATTTCTAAAACTTTCATAACAAGAATTTAAAAGTAACACATGCGGGCAGAGCCGTGGCTAACTTTCCGATAAAACATAGGAGTCCTGTCCAGAAGTAATTTACCAATATTCGAACACCTAAAACGAAGCAGACGTGAAAATAAAGAAAAATCTTTTTTACAAAAAAAATACATAAGACTTCCAAATAAAAACACTGCAAAGTTGTTTCTTTGTTATTGACACCGACTTCCGAAATTGAAGTTGTTTTTAACTTTGTGGTGTTTTTTATTTAGAATTCAGTTGTATTTTTATGTAAAAAGTTTTTATTTTTCACTATATAGCTGTGAGTGGTTTCAAGTTCTATAGTAAGGTTAATGCCAGAATAGATTATCCGAATAACAAGAAATTTGAATAACCGTCAAATTAAGAGTGTAACAGGATGAACTGTACACAGCTGCGTAACTTTACAGCGTGTAAGATATTAAATGGTGTAGACATGCGATTATTTATCATTACAGCAATCCCGAGAGATATGCCATTATTTATTGAATAGGTCTGTTGTATATCACCGAAGTTCTTCAACAGATCTTCACCAAATTCAAATGGGACTAATTTGGGAACATATTTTTTTAAACAAAAAAATAATTTTCAAAATCAGTTCACAATTGACGGATATACCGGTGAAAATACACAAAAAAAAACATACTGAAAAGTCCGTCGAATTCGTCCGTTCGTTATATTTTCAGTTTTGAAAGAGGTAGGCATGCTGATTGGAGCATCGAGATATGAAGAAATATTGGCAAAGTGCAATATTTTCTTGTTGGCACGACGCCATTCGTCAACTAGAGATCATATCCTAAATATTGGATCGAAAGTATGTCATGGTCACTATAATCGTGCACATCTAAGAAGTCCGATGACGTTTCTCATTATACATGCCGCGATAACTTTGTATGACTGTCTACGAAAAATCAAATTCATATTCCTAAAACATGACGTAATTAGCGTTTTTCGCCCGATTAAGATGATTATTTTCATAAGTACGAACGATGAAAAGGAACCGAACGCGATCGTATCGATCGCGTTCGGTTCCTTTTCACGGCTGTAGATGGTGTTGGCAGCGACTTGCAAGTAAAAGGTTTTCTAGTTTTGTGACTATTTTCTTCTGTAAATACAGTGATAATTTGTTTTATAGTATCTTTTTACACGTTTTTACTGTTTGATTGTACCAAAGTGGGTTACAATACAAATTCAAAAACCGAGTGGAAATTTAATACCACGCCATCTATAGGAATCAATTTTAAATGGCCTGTTCAAATAATCTTTGAAATGTGATTTGAGAGCCCAATTTTCCATAATTTTGTGCTTAGAAGAGTTTATTAAAAAAGAACATACAATTTTTATGATCAATTCTAGAAAATGTTAATTTTACAAAAACAAATCGCTGTACAAACAAAGCTAACGCGCCATCTAGTGACATTTATTTGAACCAAATTTTCTTTGTTACCGCTGGGAACCCGTGACCCAACTATGTTGGGGTCGACTTCCAATCTAACCATACCAAACCAGCAACTTGGTAACACGGTACCCTTTGACAAGACTGGTGTCTGATTTTCAGGTTTCTGAGTATCCGTAACGACTGTCAAAGTGCTACAAATGACAGCCAGGAACTTAAAGTGCTTGCCGAGACACAGAGGAATCTTACTATATAAAAATGTTCAGGCATCCACAGACTGATCTCGGCAAGTGTTGCTTATTCTTGAATATATCCTTGCGGCTGTTATTAGTTAGACACAAACTCCTACAACACTAATCATAGTCCAGGACTCCAGCCTGTTCTGACGTGTGTCACAACCGACCCTAACGACGGTCTAGTAAGGTTGGTACTGGAAGACAATTCAACTAATTAGGTATATAACTTTTACACTAGGTACACTTCGGTCCTCCATGACCTTTACTATAGTTTAAAACTTTGTGTGCGTAAAACATGAGGCTTTGTGCTCCGATGCATTGTGACTGTCACCGGGCTATTGCAAACACCGTAAGTTTATAAAAAATCTCGTCGGATTATGTAAAGTTTTTCATCTTAATAAGACACAGATATATTGCAAACTATCGATTTTGGAAGGAATTAATTATATTTGAAATGATCTGTTCACAATATATTGAAAATTTATAACGTCGCAAGATTTATTACGAACTTACGGTGTTTGCAATACGGTGACTAACTCAGAAAGAGCACAAAGCAAGCTATAAAAAAATCGGAACCGTGCTTCACCGAATTATGATCACAAAGTAAATTATCCATCTAGATCTACAACAATACATCATGTATCTCATATACTGTAATGTATTCCGTGCACTCTCTTTGTAACGAGATGCATTGCCTGAGTTTCGAGCACACGCGCGAGTCTCGATAATGTACCCTCATCGATACTCGAGCACTCGGGCTTTTAGCTCGTGTGAGTTATGTGCTACAAAAAGTAATGGAGAGACTTTGATACCTATTAATGTATTTGGCTCGGTTTTCATTTGGGAGTGGATCTTTGGTGTATTTAATGTGAAACTGACTTAAATGTAGTGTCAATTCTAAGGCAGGTTGTACGTTGCAGATCAGGATTGCTATCGCTTTACTTAATGGATGTGGTCATGGATGGAGTTGGATTTAATTAAGAAGTGATGAATTTTTGGTGGAATGAGAAACTGCTGGACAAATACCGCACGACAGATGCATCCCGTAGGCTTATTACGTATCTTTTGCAAGAGCAAAATGATAGCGATTTTTGCGCAATAATTATTCTTCAATACGAAAGTTTTAGAATTGTTGGCAGTTTTTGTTTTGATGATGATTGATAAGTGCATTTGACAATCTGCGAGCGATTCGCAAACGATTGTGTAGGATCTAACATACCTATACTGCAGGTAATTCCGACTTTTATGACGTATAAAGCATTTGATCGCTATCGTTTTGCTCTTGCAAAAGATACGTAATAAGCCTGCCGACATTGCGGCAACGGTGCGACACCCCTTTTAGGGTTCCGTACCTCAGAAGGTAAAAAAAAGAACACTTATAAGATTACTCTCTTGTCTGTCGGTCTGTCCGTGTGTCACCACCGATTTTCTCAGGAACAGGTGGACCTAGCAAGTGAAATTTATATCAGATACTGAGGTCTATCGTCCCTATTAGGTGTATAAAAATCAAGGTACTAAGTCAACACGATAAAAAGATAACGGCAAATTTAGATTTTCGTTGAAAAAATCGTGTTGTATTTTTTTTTAAAGCATATTTATTAGTACTCGTCACACAAAAACACCATGTTTCACAAATAAAGTAAATGAAAAAAAAAAGATTCAATCCTTTTAAACTAGCCGGCACTAAAGCGGTGAAAGGCCCTTAAAAATCTCTTTTTAATAAATTACTTAAACAAATATTTCACCTCAGGTGAGCATAAATTCCCAACTGTGTGAACTCTGAAGACAAGACTGCGAAGTGCAAATGCAAAATTTAAAAAGTTTCAGCAGCACTGCAGAGATTTTTCACCAGTTGTCTAAATAGTTATCTTGAAAATTGCAGGAAATAACATGTTGGTTCTTTATAAGCTTTCTAGGCGTGCACTTAAGTTTTCTCCATGAGCTGAAACCTAGAAAGACACTGATGTGGCTTTTGAATCAACCACCAACCTTTGAACCACACTTTAATGGCGTTAAAATGACATCTTCGCACTGATGTACTTGATACTAGGATACATCTTGGTCCAAACATTTTGATGTACCTATCTACCTAATACACTTCTTCTAAGAAAACCTCTTATACTCTTTTTTTTTAAATACTTTCCTTTTTTCGTTCCATTTCGTTTATATTTACCAACCTAAGCAAGTTGGTAGCGTGGTTGCCTTCCTAAGATACATTTTTCTAAAAAAAAAACTCGGTCCCTTCGGATGACCTGTACCGCAATTACGAGTACATACCACAACATCCTGATTACCTCTAACAGAAGAGCAAAGCAAATCTCACACATGCCCACACAATATTACACACATACACACACCATTACATGTGCACACACATACTTACAAACCCGTGCGCAGGTGGCGAGTGTGACCCAGTTCTAATAACTGCCAAGTGTAATGGAAGAGTGCAAACTGTCGATATTAAGTACAGTCCTTGTGCAGAGCTTTAAGATTAAAAAGTCTCTAACACGTCATCGCGTAGCCTATACAAGCTTTGTAAAGAGTTTGGTGATAATGTGATGTTGTGTAGTTGAGGTTCTTAAGTGGCCTGTATTAATTGTACACACCTTGATTATGCTTACGCTCGTTAAATACATACTTATAAAAAAATACTTATCAATATAAGTATTGAGATCATCCGAACTCAAGTAGGACAAAAAAAACCGGCCAAGTGCGTGTCGGACTTCGCACATTTAGGGTTCCGTACCAAATTTTAAATATGTTGGTATTTCTTAGTAAAGTCTACGTAATAATAAACATTATCACCAAACTACATGTTCATAGGCCAATGGAAAGTTAAAAAAATATTCGGAACAAAATTTTGTGACAGATGACGGACAGACAGATGGACAGACATGTGAGTGACAGCAATAGGTTTCCGTTTGAAACCTTCGGGTACGGAACCCTTAAAAGGAAAGCAAAGAGGATATTTGCTAAAGCCGTTTCGAATGAGCTCATTAAGTACTACTTATTAATGCTTCCCACGTGTCACCTCCTATTCTGCCATTTGTGCCCCCAAAACCTGCAATCAAAGTAACCTCTCTCCTGACCGTTCTCCCCTATTACTGCACAATTGTTATCTTTTCAAAATCAGATTTTCCGAAAATGGCTAAATTGGATTACAATAATCCAATTGCGGATGAACGCGACGATAGATCGTGGTAGAGGAAATGAAAGAGAAGTGGACTGTATAACAAGATGAAGTATATTGAAATAGAGAAGATGAGAAATTATAGAACAACGGTCGGTTAAAAGTAAACAAAGGGAAATGATGCGCGAGCGCAGCCGTGCGTGGAGGTGTGCAGCAGCTGACTGTCGTGGCGGTGTGTCGCTCGCTCGGCCGTCGGCCGGCGGGCACCCCGCTGCCCCGCGTCCCTCGTTCACTGCTGCTGGCGCGCGACGGTGTTGAGAGGAGCGGGTCTCAACATGCTCCCCCCGTTGAAGAGTCTTCAACAGTAGAAACCGGCAGCGGGCAGATGGTGTTGAAGGTGCGCCGGATGACACCCTTTCTTGTGTGGATGTCAGCGACCCTCGCGACGCCATCTCTGCCTGGGAGAACATGTTTGATGCGTCCTAAAAGCCACATAAGAGGAGGTAAGTGGTTGTCCTTTATGACAACTAAAGTTCCTTCCTTGAGCTCGCCAGACGACCGGCACCATTTCGTTTTCTCTTGGAGCCACATAACATACTCGTGTGAGAAACGAGCCCAGAAGTGCTGCTTCAGATATTCGATACGGCGAAATCGTTTCAAGCTGTTGACATTGACGTCCTGGATCTGTGGATGAGGCAGCATGATTAGAGAACGACCAATAAGGAAGTGTGCCGGGGTTAATGGAGCGAGGTCGGAAGGATCGCTGGACAGTGGAGTTAAGGGCCTTGAGTTTAAAATAGCCTCAACTTGAATTAAACAAGTCGCCATCTCCTCAAAGGTCAGGTTTGTTAAGCCCAAAGTGCGTCGTAGATGATGCTTGGTGGATTTAACTGCAGACTCCCATAGGCCTCCGAAGTGTGGAGTATATGCAGGTATAAATGAAAAGTTTATACCAGGGTCGATTTTATTGAGGTTTAAGTCTTGCGAAAGTAGCCGGGCCAACTCATTGAAAGCACCGACAAAGGTTGTACCGTTGTCGGAAAAGATGTTACGGGGTTTTCCCCTTCGAGCAATAAAGCGGTTTAGTGCGGCTAAGAAAGCTTCCTTTGTAAGGTCCGACACAAGTTCGAGGTGGATGGCTCTCGTAGCTAGGCACACAAACACACAAATAAAGCATTTGATGAGTCTACACCCTCTGCCTTTCCGGTCAGCTATCATGATGGGGCCGGCGTAGTCTACTCCTGTGTCTAAAAATGGAAACTCTAAATGTAGACGCTGCTCTGGAAGATTACCCATGATAGGCTGAATAGTGTTGGCCTTGATCCTACAACATTTCACGCATTGATGTGTGGTCTTTTTTGCCAAGTTCCTACCCCCAATAGGATAATAGTGATGACGAACAGTGGCCAATAAAAGTTGTGGCCCAGCATGCAAGAGGCGTAAATGAAACATGTTGAATAAGAGAATGCAAATTGTATGAGAACTAGATATTAGAATTGGATGCTTGACGTTATAGTCATAGAATGAGTTATTTAATCTTCCTCCAACACGAATTAGATTAGAAAGAGTATCAAAGAAAGGTGACAAAGATAATAGCTTATTCTTTGCTGGTAACTGTTTACCTGATTTAAGTAAGTGGTACTCTTCCGGGAAAGATTCCATTTGACTAAATCTTAATAATAAGTTTAAAGAATTGTTAAGTTCAGTAGAAGTTAGTGAACCAGTTTCAAGTGATTTTTTATTGCATTTATTAATGAATCGCATGACGTATGCCGTCACACGCTGTAATGTGCTGAAGCTTGAGAATTTTGAAATTAACGCATTAATTGGATTTTCTATAATGTGATTAGAAACCTGAAAAGAAGCAACTGTTTCCGGTAATTCAGAATTATTATGATGTGATTCAGGGAACTGAGGCCATGAAGATGTATCTTTGCTAAGAAATTGTGGTCCTGACCACCACAATGAAGACGACAAAAGCCTGTCAGTACTAAGCCCACGCGAAGCGAGGTCTGCGGGGTTTTCAGCTGACGGAACATAGTGCCATGCCTCTCCTGCTACAGTTTCCTGAATTTCAGACACTCGATGACGAACGAATGTCTTTAATTGATTTGGTGAAGTAGATAACCATCCCAAGACGATGGTGGAATCACACCAACAATGGACTTCATCAAATTGTAAAGTAAGTGACTGACGAACCTTTGAGTATAATCGTGAACCCAACAAGGCACCACATAGCTCAAGTCGCGGTATAGTTGTGGATTTGATTGGAGCTATCTTGCTTTTAGCGGTAAGGAGGTGTACAGTGATCTCGCCGTCTCTCGAAACACTGCGAACATAAACACACGCCCCATAAGCCTTTTCGGATGCGTCAGTGAATATATGCAGCTGTAGACAGGACGCTGATTCACACAACACCCACCGAGGTATCTTGAACTCGTTTAGAAGGTGCAGGTTATTTTGAAAATTATTCCAAGCATACTGAATATGCGTAGGAACAAGCTCATCCCACGAACATTTGGCCAGCCACAGAAGCTGCATAATAATTTTGGCTTCCACTATGCATGGAACGACTAGGCCAATGGGATCAAAGATTTGTGCTATGGTTGACAAGATATGACGTTTAGTAGTTTTGTCAGTGGAGTTTAAGTTAATAGAATAGGAAAACGTGTCACTTAAGCTCTTCCATAGAAGCCCCAGAGTCTTCGACTGCTCGTTGTCGCTCAGGTCCACAACATCAGAAACGTCATGTTCACCGCTTAGCGCCTGTAGTACCTGACTAGAATTGGACCGCCATTTTCGAAGGTTGTATTTTGCTGACCGAAGGATGTCGTCAACACGGCGGCTTTTTTCTAAAATTTCTGAAACAGATGGTCCACCCGACAAGTAATCGTCCACGTAAAAATCATGTGCTATCGAAAACTTGGTTGAAGAATCTGAGCACTCTTCAGCCAATTGCAGCAAACATCTGGTAGCTAAAAAGGGTGCTGATGCCGTGCCATACGTTACGGTGTCAAGCGTGTATTCCTTTAACGGATGAGTTGGTTCTTCCCTCCAAAGTATTTTTTGTAATGGACGATTACTGTCGTGAATAAGAGTTTGTTTATACATTTTTTCAATGTCCGCGCTTATGACTATTTTATGCTGACGGAAACGAAGCAGTATTGACAACAAATCATCTTGGATAGGGGGACCAACCATCTGTATTTCGTTAAAAGACCTACCTGATGAGGTTTTGGCGGAAGCGTCAAAAACAACTCTTAATTTGGTGGTAGTTCTTGACTCCTTCAGAACACCATGATGTGGTAAATAGTTAGAACATGTTGAGTCTAATGGGCGCTTACTTGACTCAGACATATGTCCCAGCTTTATATACTCATTAATGAAGTCAACGTATAGGCTTTTAAGGCGAGGATCTCTACCCAAACGACGTTCAAGTGATAGAAATCGCTGCTTAGCCATCATGTATGAATCACCCAATACGTCCAGTGACTCTCTAAAGGGGATACTTACCACAAATCGACCATCAGAATTACGATATGTGGTATCTTTAAAATGTTGTTCACAGGATCTCTCTTCACCAGAATGTTTATGTATGGATGTCACTGAATCTAACTCCCAAAACCGATCTAAATCTACTTGTAAGTTATAAGTGTGCATACAAACATGTGAAGAGGAATCTGACGGATAATATGCACCCGAAATGAGCCAACCCAATTTTGACTCAAGTAAAGTGGGCTTATGAGTACCTAATGCGATACGGCCGGTGCCTATGATACCCCAAAAGACTTCTGCACCGACAAGGACGTCGATGGAAGACGGAACGTGATAAGTGGGGTCGGCAAGTCGGACGTTCGTAGGTATACGTATGTTGCTAGTATCAACATAAGTATGAGGAACTGATGCTGATACTTTCGGCAATACGAGGCAATCGATGTTCAGTTCGTACTCACTGTCATCAATTGATTTTAATGACACTGAGCATCCCTGAGTACAACTAGTAGTTTGAAAATTAATACCTGTTACCTTGGACTTGGTAATGTAGGTAGGAAAGTGTAGCTTACGAACAAATTCCTCCGATATGAAATTTGTTGTGCTTCCACTGTCCAGCAAGACTCGTGCAGTATGGTAGTTACCGTCAGCGTCGGTCACCCTCACGAGCGCTGTGGAAAGTAAAATTACTCGAGATGTAAAAGATTGACTAGCTGATAATGCAGTGTTGTGTGCACTAGGAAGAACATTGTCACTATCGGTGTGTAGAAGGGTGTTATGTTTTTGTCGACAATATTTACAATGACCAAATTTGCATCTGGAAACATCATGACCGGGACGAAGACAATTCATGCACAGATTTGAACCCTGAGCTTTTTTAATACGAGCCTGTATCGAGAGACCTTTAAACTGCTCGCATGCATAAATAAAATGATCCTGACGACACATGGGACATGACAAAGACTTTGAAGACTTGTCAGGTACCACAGCACTGCTCTTAGATTTGGCCGCAGGTGTGTTGGGTTCAATTTTGGCTGATACTATAGGCTTAGACTCCTCAAGTGTCTCTAGTAAGTCAGCCCTGCTACTGATGAAGTTAATGAACGCAGATAAAGCTGGAGGTTCAGAAAAAGTGTTTCTGTGTTCTTCCCACTGACGGTTTGTAACGTGATCGAGTTTATTGGTCATTATGTAAATGATAAGAACATCAACAAAAGCGTTTTGAACAGGTTGACCAAGGGTTGCTAAAGCCCTAAGATTTTTATTAGTTGAGTCAATTATGTACCGTAGTGACTTACTTGACTCTCTTTCTATGGGCTGAACGTTAAAGAGTGCTTGCACATGATAGTTGACAAGCAATCTTTTGTTGTCATACCTCTCACAGAGTAACTTCCAGGCAGCATCGTAGTTTTCTGACCTGAAGTCAAGGTTATCAACAACAAGAGAAGCACTACCCTTTAAAGAAGCACGTAGATAGTGTAATTTATTTATTTTATCCAAGGATGTGTTGTTATGTACTATTGAGATGAAAGTGTCTCTAAATTCCAGCCAATCATGATAGCTACCTGAAAACTTGGGTAAATCAATTTTGGGTAAACGAATTGAATTGTGTTTGTGTGTACTAGTAGTACAAGAATCCACCTCGCTTGCGGAGTCCCCCTTAAGAAGACTTCTTGCGCCGGTGATCAGCTGGCGTGCAGAAGCCACCAAGCTGCAGTACAGCTTTTCAAACTCCTCGCGTTCCGCATATTGCTCGCTGGGGTCATCCACCATTGCCTCCAATTCGTCCTGCAACGCATCATATTTTTCGTACAAACTTTCAAATATATTAATTCGATATTCGATTTCGATAACTTGCACCTCACTCAACTTTTCGCAAGTCTTAGAAATGTTTAAATAATTATTAAACTGCGTTAGTTTGGCTTTAATTGAAGCTCGCTTCTTAACTAAGCTTTTCATGTCAGCCATGACAATTAAAAAATAATTAGCAGTTGCAGAAAATAAAAGAAAGAAAAAATAAAAACTGAGGGTATGTGATATTATTCAGTGATATTTTTTAATGATAAATAAAATTTACAGTGGGCACAGAGCTATAAGCAGTAAGAAATGAGATTGCTATCACAAAAGCACTAGGCGTTTCCGACTGAATCTGCTGAGTAATGCTAAGCGAATGATGCAATGTTTTCTTTACACAAAACAAAATAAATTCAATTTAATTCACTGGAACAATGCAAAATATATCGATTAATAATTAAAATAAGTAAGATTTAGGTTAAAACCGTTACAAATAACGGAATTGTGACTGGTACCTACCTACTATTATTAAATTATTAAAATCTTTTTATTTTTTTACTTTTTATTTAAATTTTAAACCTGTGTAGGCACTAAATAAGAAATGGAAACTGTTTAAACAAGTTGATAGGCTGAAGATTATGGATAGACTGAATTTTAACGGAATTGCAACTATTAAATAAGTTCAAATTAGGAAAAATAATTTAGCAAAATGATGGGAAAAAGGAATTGGAACGTTCTCACGGTTTTATGCTGTCAACCTCTTACGACTGTAGCCGAATGTTGAAGTCTTCTTGTCCCGTAGTCTCGACGATCTATTCATGCGCCGTCCGTTGGTTTGAAGTCGATGAAGACGGCTGTTGCCGTATCGACGTTCACGATGCCCAATGCAGACGATGAGACGCGAAGAATGAAGATCTCTTGAACCCGAAGAAGAAGTCCTTTGTTCTTCAACCGACGAACCGTTGAATTTTTGAATTCGAAAATTCCGTTGTCTTCTTCGTTTGGCTCGAAAGTTAACGGTAGAAGGACCAATGAACGCGACGATAGATCGTGGTAGAGGAAATGAAAGAGAAGTGGACTGTATAACAAGATGAAGTATATTGAAATAGAGAAGATGAGAAATTATAGAACAACGGTCGGTTAAAAGTAAACAAAGGGAAATGATGCGCGAGCGCAGCCGTGCGTGGAGGTGTGCAGCAGCTGACTGTCGTGGCGGTGTGTCGCTCGCTCGGCCGTCGGCCGGCGGGCACCCCGCTGCCCCGCGTCCCTCGTTCACTGCTGCTGGCGCGCGACGGTGTTGAGAGGAGCGGGTCTCAACAGCGGACATAAGAACCGACCCTAAAGATGTAGTTTCAAAAGCAAAACCAGGCTTACAAACACAACCTGGCCATAATTCGAATCCCCCTATGATTTAAAGACAGATTAACACCTTCATAAGCCAATGGGGACCGTAAAACCTATATCACGTAAGCCTATCCTGTAGATCTGTATTGTGCAAGGATTATGACGGGTTCGGTATACGGTGGGCCACGCATTACGGAACCCTTTATTTAGTGTTGATGTTCAAGTGATTTTGGATTATGTAAATATGAGGACTATTGCACGTTTTCACATTTCCCCGAAAACTTTAACAGTGAGTTGTTAAAGTTTTCGGGAAAATGTGTTTTTGTCCTTAGATTACAAATATATGAGGCTTATGTAAACACGCAATTTTTACAAGATTTTATTTAACTTGCAATGAATGTATGTGTATGTATGTAAGTGTGTTCGGGTCAAATCTTGCAACTGAATTTTAAAGCAGTTATCCTCCACCTATTAAGATGAAATTTTGCATACACGTTTAGCTTGTATGACAATGCATAGTTAGCTAAGTAACGTTATTCTAAATCCAATATGGCGGATCGCCCAAGATGGTGGACTAGTTATTTTTTGTAAATACGAAAACAGCTTGTTTTATAAAACAAAAATTGAATAATTTATTTAAAATTGAATAATTTATTACATTTAATTATCAAGTGATTTCAAGTAAAATTGCCAGTGACATTACATTTATATCATGCATAAACTCATGTCTTTCCCATTGGGGTAGGCAGAAAGTACAGAGCTCACCTGCTACGATCGTTACATAATCCTTTTGCATTTACGTTACTAGATGTAAGTCATACGCGCATGCAAACGAAATCCAAAAGGAATACGAAATTAGTTGTTTGGAAATGGATCCATATTCAAGACAAAAACTAATATTGATGTAATGAGACCTAGGGCATTATACTGTACTTAAGCATGCCCTTAATACATCAATTGGCACGTGTGGGTTCGTTAGCAAACTCCGGAATGTGTATACTGTACACAGTGGCCTGAATACCCAGCCTTTATGATCATAAAATAGCTAATATCAGGTACCTACTACACTCATACACAAAGGGCTCCTGTAAAATACTTAACCCATAAATCTAACCAGCTCATTCATTAAAGTTGGAGACTTCAGAAAATTTACAAAAGACCATCAGATAGGCCTCGTGAGTCTTAACTCGCTTCGCAGCAATTTTGAGGAATTTGTCTGCGCCAATTTATGTTGGGCCTACTAACTTACAACGACCTTTACTGTGAGACTAAATTATACGTCCAAAACTCCATACACTATCCATTGCGCGGTTCCTCCGACATAAGCACCAGGACTTGCCAACTTCGCGTATAAACGGCGCAATAGAATTTAAAATAAACAGTTCCTTCTTCAAAATCTGAACAATCCAGATGAAAATTTGTGTGTCGTGTTTCTTAGTGGTAGTGGGAAATCGTGGCCAATGCTTTTATATCGTTGATGTACCATTACACCTCGACTCTGGTGTTTTTGTTCGTCTGACTTATTGCTTCGGAAGTGGCCGCTAACGGTGGAAGGCTAAAAGGCTGAAGAAAACACGCTGCCGCTGTGGATGCTCAGGGGATAACAAATCGTTGGGCTTTTTGGAGAATGGATTGCATGTCATTTTTTATTTTTTTGTTGTGTGGTGAGATGTTCAGTGTATTATGTCGTTGTTTTCCTTTTAAGACCTATTTGTCATGGTGAAAAAAATATGAACACAAAAGGTTTATGGGATCATATTTTTTTGTTTTTAAACGTGTTTCGCTGACAGAAAGTGACATTAACATGACATACCCTCACACCCTGCTCACACCTTTGTTTCACGATAGGTAAGTTAGAGGTGCACCCACATTTAGACATGAATGTAAAATTATACGTTATGGAACAAAGTAGTAAGTAGCTCTTGCATATTAAAGACCATCTATACTCCATTTGAGAAAACATTTTAATAATCCCATTTTACAGCCCGTTCAACCGATTTTGCGTTAGTGATATGACAAATTTGGACGGAATAAAAAAAAAGGGTTGTTAAAATTTCTAATGTTATTTCATATGGAATATAGAAATTAATACATAACACAAAACGGTGGTGTAGGTTTTCAGCCTGAATCTTCTATAGAAGAAACTAGACTACAAAATACTCCAATAAACTCTTTACTAAAATTATTATACTAGTAACGCCCACAAATATACCGAAACGCAAACACATTTCTAGCACATAACCCATATAGCGCTCAGCTAGGCCATCTAATATTTTATCCGGGCAATCGGTCGAGTACCTACCTATCTAGGTGTTTATACCAATACGTAGGTGTTTTGTAGGCGTCACGTAGTGCCTGCATATTTACTAGACATGACCTATGTTTTATACACTTGTTGGAGTATGTATAAGCTGCAGAGCGCTTATGTTGAGGTTGATACATTTTTCCAACATCATTTAGTTTAGTCAACCGTTACTAAAGGCTATCTTTACCTCCCTCTCTCCCTTCTGGGAAATGATCCAACAAACACATCGCGCACATCATATTAATACTACGTAAATAGATAGACCTTTAGCAGAAGTGTTCATAGAATGTAATTTTCGGTGATTTCAGTAACTTCGTAACAAAATAGACGGCGCTATTCCATATAAGCATCTTATCATGAAATTAGCAAATTACCTACTGAAATAGGGGTCTGATTGGTTCATGTTAAAATATTGGCACCCTTATCAAATCGACTGGTTGTCAAAGAATACAGTTCGTGTTTAATTGCTCAATTGTTTGACTTTCAACAAGAAGATGAAGAGGAAGGCGGTTTGGAAAGGAAGCCAATCAAGAATTGGAAAAAAAATAAGAAATCCTCTTGGCCTCCCTAATCCTACCATCTTACCATATACTGCCTGCATCCAATCATGAAATTAGCAAATTATCTACGGAAATTGTACATTAAATTATAAAACTGGGCTTAGTCAGTTCATATTAAAAATCTACTGTTGCCAACCTTAGCAAACTTGTCGAGTTATTAGTTGATGCAATTATAAGCTGCCTTATTATTTGACGCTACGAGAAGAAAGGACAAAAATCTGCCATCTGCTCTATTCGTTGTCATATTCATACTCAATGACACAGTTTTCCTCTCAGATTGCAAGTTTCTCACAAGAAATTGAAATAACCGGAGCTGGCCACATTTCAAAGGTAAGCTCTCTAATATATTAAATTCTATCGTAATGATGCTGTGTATAATATTGCGAGATTTTTTTTTATTACCGTTTACTTTTCCAGGTTAATCCAATGTGGAAACGTAGGAGAGTATTAGACTTCAGAAGTTAATGTAGTTTCTGTATCGCGAAGTCGAGTTTCTATTAAAACTAAGTATATAAAATAATACGATTTTAAAGAGGCAGTTAACTATTTCGCACTTTTGTAGAGTTTGTTCTCGTTATAAGCTTGTATGTGTAACTAGATTATTGCAAGCACCGTAAGTTTATAATAAATCGCGAGATATTGTAAACTCTTTCTTCTCAATAAGACACTGAAATATTTTAAACTGTCGAATTTGAATGGGATTTATTGTATTTGAAAAGACACAATATGTCTAGAATTTATAATCTCCCAAAATTTATTACAAACTTACGGTGTCTGAAATAATCTGGTGGCATATATATGCATTTCAATTGATTCAGTTGCAAAAGCCCTCAAACTGTAAACAAACATACGAATTAGAAATACCTTTAAAATCTGTCACGAACATTTGCAACCCAATTAAATCTTCACCAATTTGAGAGAAAACGCCACTCCACTAACTGAAAGTAAAAAGCTTTGATACATTCATTTTTTTTTTCTTAAAACAAAAATTGCTGCAATATTTCAGATAGCTGGTAGGCACGTGCTACGAGTAACTAAGCGTTATTCTGCGGACGAGGGCTATGTTTACGGCTCATTAATCTGCGGATAGGCAGGGCTGCAGGTACCGCACTACAGCAGCAGCTATGCGCAGTCACGGAGAGCTTGCAATCATTTGCATACTGTCTACTGCGGTGAATATTCACTGTAACGGCCCTTATGTGCTTGTGTTCGGCTGATACCCAGTTTACGAGCGTGATGCAAGGATTATGTGCTAAACACTGCAATGTCACAACTGTGTGGGCTTAGTCTCAGTAATTATTGCAACAGATCATGGAGGAACTGTATGTGATGGTGATAGCAGATTATCAGGAAAATCAGTCATCGGTATACAGTGTTTGATGGACAATAATGATGACTAGAGGTCGCCTAATGGTCGAAATTTGATCGTAACTGCAACTGTCTGTCCTCCTTCGAATTTATGCCAAATCTCAAAATTATCCGTGCGTGATATTAATGTGTTGATGAGTATCTAATTATTCAGCCACTTTGCAGCTAGAATATAAGCCGCACTTTCAATAAGCTACAGCTTGCAATTTATTCATGTCATACAAAAACTGTGACGTTAAAAGAAACTAAAACAAGAACTCTGAAGTTGTGTAAGATTCTTCAAAGCTTTAAACTTTAGATACATACTTCGATGTTGATGCAGAAAAGATCGCAAATCTTGGAAGTTTCTGTGTTAAACTCTAACTCTTGGGATTTTAAAATACACAAATACAAATGTAAAACTTTTATGAAATTTTATAGAATATAGAGCATAGAGTTCATTGCCGTATTTTTAAGGAACAATCGCATTCTAATGTCAACTCTATATGTTTATTTTATTCCAAAATGTTTGCTTTGGTGGCAGTCGCAATCTATCAAAACCACTTCTTATTTCCCTACATTTATATGTGCATTGATAGAATCCAAGATGAGGTTGCGACATGCATTTGAACGTTTTTTAAATACGAAAATCGACCTGTTTAAAAAACAGGTCATCTAAATTGTAAAGCATCCATACGTTTTCTTACATAGCAACATTAACTAAATTTTCCAAAAGAACATTGCTTTCCGTACTACAAACATTACCAACATGCAGCAAGATAAACAATGAACAGTGCAGCATCAAATATTCTCCCGCAGAGGTTCCGTGTCCGGACGAGTTACGTACGGCGTCACATATACACGATTTGCCGGGGTAGTTGCACGTACGACCGGTGCACGTAGCGCGATACGCTCACGGAACTACGTGTTTTCTATTTGCACTTCCCGGGAGCCAACGGTCAATGGCTAAAATCAAAATCTGTGATTTTTGAAAAAAATCTGCGTGAAAAACCAAATTATTCTATTTTATTAATGAAAACAGTGCTATAGTTGTTTCGTTTTAGCATGACAATAGCGGTCAATGCCCTTTCCCTAATATGTCTTCAAAGGAACCATAGCAATAAACTATGTTTCCTTTTTCATGAGTGAATAAAGTTCAAGTTTGTTCAAGAGTCAAAAAGCATAAATTTCTTATATTCCGTTTTTGAAATTAGTTAGTTATCAATCATTAGAATTAATAGTTTTATCGGGATATTTACCATGTATATTTTGTTTTTGGTTGAGAGCTCGATATTTCGTCACCGTTACAAGCGCCATGATCACGAGAACAATACAATACAAATAATAATTCTAATGATTGTGACCATATCAGCTTGAAAACTAATAGTTATCAATCAAAAAACAGGTGGGCCAATGACCGCTAATGCCATGCTAAACCAAAACTCAGCTAATAATACAATATTGTATGACAAACCGATCTCTATCAGACTTATCTTTATAGGGATCCCTTTTTTTCGCATATTGTTCTTTTTCCTAATATACTTTGGCATAACTGTTTTGGCATATTTTTTTTGCCATAATAATTCTTTGCCATATTTTTTTTCGGCATACAGTAATGTTGGCATAATTATCTGCAAGGCTAATTTGTTTTGGCATAATTTTAATTCGCATAATTTTACTAGCCCTAATGACTATTTGCATAATAGTAGTAAAGCATAAAAATGAATAGGAGTAACGAAAACAAATTTGAGTTATTTTTACGTATTTTTTTTATGTAATTTTAGGTATTATTTATTATGCGTATTTGTTATGCTTAAAAAATATGTTTTAATATCATTATGCGTAAACAAATTTATGCATTAGAATGTTATGCTTAAACATTATTATGATTAGAGTAATTATGCTAAAAAGTAATATGCGAAAGCTGTTATGCGAAAACAATGAAATGCGTAAATATAAATAGGATAAACAAAAGTATGGCATGTTATATTATGTCTAAAGTTTTTATGCAAATGGATAGGGTACTATCTTTATAAATGTTTTGTTCTGTAATTATTTAAGTGGTGTACAATAAAGTATATATCAAATAAATAGTAAATTTAACCTCGAGTTAGCAACTAACTATGAGTCAAGATTACGTGATAACGTGCAAGTTGGCCTTAGTAATTAGAGAAATAAGACGAGACGCGGTGCAGGGCGAGATATAGATACACTTCGCATTTGTTAGAATTTGAAGTATGTGTGACGTCATTAAATCGTTAATTTTCATTTTTCAATGGTTTGCTACATAATACATACCTGTCATATTTATTAAGCACCTACCGACAAATGTCTAAGTACCTACCTTAATTATTATTGTGGTGTCAACTACCTTCAAATGTAAAAGAGTACCCACCTAAGTAAATATTGTTGTGTGTACAGGAAATAACTCTAAACTTATATTTAAGCCACGTTGATAATATACCTATAAATAATTACGTAATTTGTAATGATCATTGTGATGTATCCTGGATTTTATAATGCTATATTAGTATTATAATTCCTTTGAAACAATTAGTACAATACTGTCTGTTAGTATCAATATTCTTTCGAATATTTATTAAGAATTACTATATAGGCGATATTAAATTCCTTAATTGTCTTGATACGTTTTAAAACATATTCACTTCATAGTAACTGATTATTGTTCACTTAATTTTGAGATTATTTGAAGCAATATAGAAAATGGCGGGATACCGCGCCGTTTTCTCATATTGGACGTATTGAGACACAGATAGACCCGATATTATAAAATATTGTGTAATTGATAAGCGGACTTAGTTTTTGGTGAACTACAAGCCAGTACAGGCCAGATATTGTTATTTAGAAGTATACTACTTTATAATACTTGGTGTAAGATCGACTACACAAGACTAACGTAAGTTATTTGATATTATAACTTTATTATTTCTAATGGTCGTGTTGAAGCTGTATCTATATCGTATTATGGCCTTTATTCCTAATATATTATATTGATTTAAGGGCTACCCTATGTCCTTTGCCTTATCCTTGTTATTTTGAATATATTATATTGTAAATACTTTGTGTTTGTAAAAGATATCGATAAATACTATGAAAGAGCTTCCGTGGGGTTTGTTGCCCTTCTTCCCTACGAGAACTAGTCTAGCGAACGGGCAGTAAGCTCAATGAGGCTTCTGAATATGAATTAATTGACAAGCCTTACTTAAATAAATACTTAGTCTTGTCTTTCTGTGCTTTTATTCATAAAACCCTTTCCTTACATACCACATACATTAGAACTCTGATACACAGTAAATAACCAATAACCATCTTGACATTCAAAGCTTGCTATCTTGGTAGATACCAATATTTTATATAGAATTCCATTCATGATTCTAACACATTCGTAGCGGGTTGCGTAGTACTGCTACGGCATAGCCTCGAGAGCTACGCCGTAGCAAGAAAGATTGAAAGTATAGAAATCTCAACAATCTTCAGAATTCGTTTATACGTGATGTCTTTATCATACTCATACCCATATCATAGAATGCTCTAATAGATTTCAGATTAAAACCATCGAGGTAGAAATACCTGTTCCGAACACGATCAGTTTCTACTTCAAGAATACCCTATTGACCTTCACCCTTGAGTGTTGAACTGACAGCTGTCAACGGAACACTTGTCTGATAGTTCCGCGGTTTTAAATTACTATATATTAATTTTATTCACCTAATAAGCTCAGAAATCTAATAAATATGCTATTTATACAATAACAGTCATGTGAAAGTGTTATCTCGGTGAACAATATCGTGATAAATAAATAAAACAATAAGTTTATAAGTAGTTGCTGCTGATGACTGAAGACTAAAAACAATATAAAAGTGCATAGAAAAGGAAATACAATGAAAAGGACCAAGAGTGAGTGTGATTTATCAACAAATCATTGATAAAGTTCTGCTAAGACAAAAATTACACATGAACAATCAGTTACAAATTTGAATTATACAGTTTTTACTTAGTAAATTGAATGTAAACAAACCACAGCTGACTCATTGATTAACTGACATAAGTATTGACCAATCACAATTGACTACGAATTGATTTGACAGAGAAGTTGTCGTTCTGAAATTTAAATATATTGACTTAGACACTGGTCTTTTGAGACCGCGTTCTGTTACACGCATTACATACGACTCAAGTACCGAGGTTGGTTTGGATAGTCTGGTCATACTGTACGTGATGGTGCATAATAAAATATTGCTTGGGAGTATTGTACTTATGCTTGTGTGTATTTATACGGCTGTGAATTCAGTGCTTGAAACGCTCAAAGATTGCTTATTGTTTTGCTTAGTTCTGCTTTACAGGTTTCTTTTATTGATTAATTAATGTACAATATGGAAGATCAGAATGTAACGGTCCGCAGGCGACAATTATCAAACTCACTGCAAAACATTTCTACCTCGAACTCAACTCTATTTGATACTACCATGATGAGTTTACCAGACACATCTTTAAATGAAAGCCAGACTGTCATTGATCTTAACGAGAAAATTATAAAACTCACATCAGAACTACAGAGTGCCCATCAAGAGATAGAAAATCTTAGCAGCGTAAATCTGCAATTGAAAACTGACGTGGAAAAATACAAAAAAGTAATAGAAACCTACAAAAAAGTACAGCTTTCTGAAATAAAGACTCACACACCACTATCAGTTCGTAGTAACAAAAAAAGGAAAATAGGTCGTGTTTCTACACCTATAAAAATTCATACACCATTAAGACTGACCACACCGAAGACAACCGAAAAATTGGAAAATAGCTACTTACATAATACTTCGGCTGCAGAATCTATTTATATAACACCAACAACAAATACAAAACAGGACATTGAGCCCGAAGCTAACAATCAGCAGCAGCTTATAATTGGCAACAACTCAAGTATACCTGTAACTTATCAAATAGAAAGTAATAAAAACAAAGTTGTTATATTAGCAGATCATCAGGGTTGGAAAATACGAGAACTATTGCAGGAATTAATTGGCTCAGGCTACAGTGTGACCAGTTTCTGGAAATCAGGAGCAAGAATGGAAGAGATACTAAAATCTCAAAACGAAGCTGTATCAAAACTAACAATGAGTGACTATGTAATAATTATCGGTGGCACTAATGACTGTAATCCCCATGAATTTAAATTGAGTGTAGCGAATTGGTGTAAAACTATGAGTAATACAAATATAATTATAACTGAAATACCCTACAACAGATACTTAAATGAAGAAAAATTAAATTACGAACTCAGATTTATATGTAAGTCTTCTACAAACGTATCGTTTTTGGATGTAAATTATAGGCCAACTCTCCCTCGCGGAATATATTTCCCTATAAACCTGAGTCGTTTATTCTTAAGACATATCTTAAACATTGGCAACAAGCGTAAATATTTGAATTACCAGCTACAGTTGCAAGCTCAACATGAAATTAAATGCCACAAAAGTACACAGACAGTTAGCTTTTGTGACCACAAGTTAGCAGATATACCTAACCCCAAGGAACCTGAATTATCGGATGATTTTTTTCGAGAATAAATCAATTAATATCTTGCACCAAAATATAAACGGTCTGCTGAGTAAAATGGATCGACTATGTGGACCATAAAATACTAAAAAACAAGCTTTATGCCTATGGCATACGTGGCAGCGCCTTAGATCTAATTATGTCATATTTAAGTAATAGGAAACAAGCCACGTTAGTAACGAAATTCTGCTCTATAAAAAAACAAGAAATTGACCATGCTTCAGACTACGTAGAAGTGATATATGGCGTGCCACAGGGCAGTGTCCTCGGGCCCCTATTGTTCTTAATTTACCTTCACACTTGCATCTTCCTGTTTTAGGAAAAACAGACACGGAGGTTCATGTATATTGGCTCGACATGGTTATAAATTCAAAGTTTTGGACGAAATTGCAAAGCACTCACTTTTAAATATCATTGAGTGCAGTGCCATAGAGCTTTTAGATCAAAAATTAATAGTTATATGTATTTATAGACCTCCAAAACACAATTTGGAAGATATCGATTTTTTTTTTGTTAAATTAAACGATATTTTGAGTCAATTGTGCTACAAATCAAAAAAACTAGTAGTATGTGGTGACATAAACATAGATATACTTAAAAATAATAAAATTACTACTGCATATAAAAGCATTCTAGCGGCATTTAACTTAAAGTTGGCCGTAAATTTGCCAACCCGCTTGATAAGCAAAACTTGTATTGATCACGTGATGCACAACTCGAAGGGATGTAAGTGTGAAATATTAGACTTAGGCCTCTCAGATCACACAGCCCAATTGGTTATTTGCCCAGTTAAATTTAATGCCAGAATTGACTATTGGTTTATAGAAAAGCGAGACTATTGTTTGGAAAATATGGTAAAGTTTAAAAATTATCTTAGTTCTCTTAAATTTGTAGAAGTTTACCAAAACAATGATGCCGAAAGTGCATTTCATGATTTTCATGAACTTTTCTGTCTCCTCTATAATTTATGTTTTCCCAAAATAAAAATCAAACAGTCATTTCAAAGGCGGCCAAAATGGATGAGTATAGGTTTAAAATCTTGCTCTAAGCGAAAACGAGTTCTACTGTGGAAATATAGGCAAACAAAGTCTGTCGAAGACAAAAATAAATTTAAAATGTACTCGTCTAGACTTAACAGAATCATTAAACAAACACAAAAGTCTCAAAATAATTATCACATAAACACTGCCTATAACAAATCTAAAGCTAGCTGGAGTGTCATTAACAAGAGCAAGATGAACATTCCAAAGAATTACATCTCGGAAATAAATGTTGAGGGGAAAATGATTAAAAACCCCATTGATATCGCTCACAATTTTAACAAGTATTTTATTGACCAAGTCAGGCCTTTGAAACCAATTAATAACAGTAGTAATAGCAACCCACATAAACCGACATTTACACAAAATAATTCAATATTTATAAATCCAATTGCACCGTTTGACATCCATAGAATCATACAATCGCTCAAAAATACAAACAGCACCGGCTTTGATGGCATAGCTACTAAAATAGTGAAATACGTAAGCACTGTAATAAGTCCAGTTCTTAGTCATATTTTTAATCTCTGCATTGAGCATGGTCACTTCCCTAGTATTTTAAAAACAACTATTGTCAAGCCATTCTTTAAAAAAGGTGATAAAGGCGTTATGTCATGTTACAGACCAATTTCCCTAATACCGGTATACTCCAAAGTTCTTGAAAAAATAATTTATAATAGCTTATACCAGTTCCTAGAAAAGTTTAATATTTTAGTCGATGAACAGATGGGTTTTAGGAAAAACAAAAATATTAATAAAGCAATTTATAACTTTCTTGAAAAAGTGACCAGAAGTGTTGATAAGGGGCTACCAGTTTGTGCATTATACATGGATTTAACCAAAGCGTTCGACTATGTGGACCATAAAATACTAAAAAACAAGCTTTATGCCTATGGCATACGTGGCAGCGCCTTAGATCTAATTATGTCATATTTAAGTAATAGGAAACAAGCCACGTTAGTAACGAAATTCTGCTCTATAAAAAAACAAGAAATTGACCATGCTTCAGACTACGTAGAAGTGATATATGGCGTGCCACAGGGCAGTGTCCTCGGGCCCCTATTGTTCTTAATTTACATTAATGATTTGCCGAAAACTGTGGACTTTCCGATGATTCTTCTTGCAGATGATAGTACAGCCATATTTTGTAACAAAGATTATGCTTCATTGGAAAATGACATTAACACCACATTGGTTCACATTGTCGATTGGTTAAAGACAAACAACCTTCTAATTAATTTACAGAAAACTAATTTAATGATGTTCAGAAACAGGACTAAACCACCCACAGACTTAAACATACATTATGATGGTACAAAAATTAATGAAGTTGATGTAACAAAATTCTTAGGTTTGAATGTGGATTGTAATTTAAATTGGAAATCACATGTAGAATCTGTTTGCTTAAAATTGAATAGATATTCCTATATGTTATACATGCTCACAAAAATTGTAAATATATCCACGGTAATGACAGCCTACCATGCATATGTGGTATCCACGCTGAGATATGGTTTAATTTTCTGGGGGAACTCGACAGAGTGGGAGTCTGTTTTTAAAGCCCAAAAGAAATGCATACGTTCAATTTGTAGACTTAAGAACACAGATAGCTGTGAACCATATTTTAGAAAACTTAGGATTCTAACTTTACCTAGTCTCTTCATTTATGAGATATCAGTCTTTGTCAAAAGTAATATGCATATGTATGAAAAATTCCGAAGTTGTAGATATAAAAATAAAATTCAGATTGCACCATGCAGAACTTATTTAATGGGCTCCAGTGTTTATTGTATGACATCCAAGATTTTTAATAAATTGCCATGTTGTATTACAGATATTGACAACTTGCACATATTTAAGCGGAAGCTAAAGGAATTTCTAACTGATAAGGCATATTACAGTGTGAAGGAGTATTTAAACGGGAATCCTTATGGCAGATAATATTTACGATATTATTGATGACATACGTACTCTGTTCTCAATTATTATTTAGGTATATAGGACTTTTATTTATTTTATCGACATTAATTTCATTATCTACTCTGACATTTATTAAATTTTGACTATTGGATACTCCTTGACATTAAAAATTAAATGGTTTAATGATTTTGTAATATTTACTGTTATTTGGCTTGATATTAAATATTTATTGTATTTTGATACTAGGTTGTAATTTATGTGTAAGATTTTGCATGCCCTTATGACGGCAGAGCATAGAGAACATAAAAATAAAACTTGTATAACATCTTTACCCCTACCTATGTTGGCAAATAAATAAATTTGATTTGATTTGATTTGACGTAAAATTCTACTGAACCCAACGTATCGAAAAAATGAATAACTTCAATCAATCGGAAAAATATAACAACAAACATTTTGCAACGCTATTAAGAAAATCTGAAAAACTAAGGCAAGGGAAAACGGACATTAGAAAAGTTAACACATTGACTAACTTTTACCATTATAGCTCGTTAAAAATATTATTAGCGATCCTGTTAGCCGTTATTATAATGGCTGCGGCCCATCCAGGATCGCATCCACGCCTTTTGGTAAACAAAAAAAAGAATTAGCGGGCAAATCTATGGTAACAATTATGACGCATAGTTTTTTAATAGGGATGTCAGTTTGACTGGCAGAATTAGGGCCCGAGGGTTAAGAAAACCGATTTTATTATGCTCAATATTCGGTTAAAAATGCTGACTGATCAGGAAAGTTTATCCTAAAAGGTTTAAATATAAACCCCGCATCGTTATTTCAATGTTTTATTAAGGTAAAGTTTGTGTTCGTTTTGTTTAAGGTCACTGAATATTCCGCTTTTCATTGTTGAAAACAATGATATTCAAATAAACAGATATGTTATGAGCGCGCGCATTGTGAAGACTCGAATAGATCACAATTGTGACCTTTAGTCTTTAGTTTATGTCACGCATGGCGAAGAGCGATTGGCTTTGTTGAATCAAAAATGAAATAAAAAAATGCCATCGTGTGTATTTAGAAATTGTACCAATTATGATACCAAAGTACATAAAACAGAAGGATATAGGATATAAGATATGTAAGTACGCAATACGCCTCAATTTACTCATTTATTTCATATTTTTTCCTAATATTCTGATATTTGGAGGTTAGAAAAAGATAACAACATTGGTGGTCAGAATGATGTTTGTTTACATTCACACGCAAGTGGCAAACACTAGCTGTCTCTTTTTTTCTTGTTGGTTTTATCAAGCCATCCCTTTCGACTTGTAGTGAAATGTCAGATGAATGAAAAGTGTGTGTGCGTGTATAACGACAACTGTTTTGTGAGTGTATAACGTATCTGTTTATTTGAATATCGTTGGTTGAAAAGCTCTGAAATCTGAAGTAGGTAAACCTAAGTATAAATAATAGACTATTTATACTAAGGTTAGCCAACTCAGTAAGGAAAACGTATCTATTTAGATGAACGAAGTTAGATTATTATTTGGTTGGGGAGTTTTTTAAGTGGGCGTCGATGGCCAAACCCATGCCAAATCCGAAACTATGAGGATTAGCGAAAAACACATAAAGGAGTCATGAGTCCGGTTTTGATGCAAACTGCATCATAGGATTTAAAAAAAAAACAATATTCCTAGCCAGGAATCGAACCCGTTGATTTTGGAAAAAAAAAACACACGCTGCATTATTACACTATCCGATAGTGTCGCTAATAATGATACAATTCTGGGAAGTAATGTCATACAGCAAACTTAAAGAAATGCCTCATTATTAACTAAATACCGATGGTACTTAATAATTCACCTAAATACCGGTATGCCTACAAATAAATATACTATAGTTTCTTTTCTTGAGTGTGTTTGAAAATAATGTTGTGTTAGTTAAAATACTAAACACTAGCAAGATTGAAATTTCTGCCGGTGTAAATCACCATTCACATTACACAACCCAGAAACACTACAACTATAAATGGAATTGGATACCAATCTAATTACATTCCAATACCATTTCTCAAATATACAATTACAAGCTGCGCCATAAATTATCTACTCATCTGAGCAGCACAATGCTCACATTTACTCAGACGGCTTAGCAACTTAGCTGTATCATTCGTTAGTCAGCTTAGAGTCACCCGGTACTCCATTAGCGAGCACTAGAGCTGCTCTACTATAAAGCTTAGTTTTCACGCCCTGAGTAAAATCACTTTACTTTGTGTTGCCGCATAAAACAACGATTACTTTCTGTCTCTGGTAGACAGTTTTTATTGAGGCAACGAGAATGAGTTCTATATAATAGCTGGTGATAATGTTTGCTGTTGAAGTTTTGGACGCTAATATGAACAGCGCTTCTATTTTTAGTCGTAAGTGTTTGTATAGTTTATAGGACAATAACAGGAAAAAAAATGACAGCCGAGAAACGGGTGCGAATTTTTGAAATTTTCTATGATTCATATTTCGTGATTGTGGTCTACAATATTGGTTATAACCAATAGTTAAATAATTTCAGTGATTATTTCCACATGAAATAACAAACTGTTAGTACCCAATATTGTAGGTGTAAGTTTAGCGTGTTTGGAAGGTATGTCCGTTAAATTACCGACTAATTAACTACACGACACTACCTAATGAATATTCGTATATCAACCGCACGCACCATTAGATAGACATGAAAGTTTTAGTACCTAACTTATAAACCTATAGCTCTGTTGTTTACATAATATAGCAAGGCACTACCATCGTCTTAATGCATAAAATCAATGTTAGCTCAACAGACAAGATGATTTCCCGTCATGGAAGTGCGAGATCGAAAGGAAATTGTAATAAATACGACTATCAAATTAAATAAAATTCAGAACTGATTTTTTAATAAAAACACGATTTAAATTAAACTAACTAAATTCAATGGTTTTAAGGTTTTTTGTAGTAAATTTATTTTCCTTTTATATTGTAGAGACTGACCTACATATGTACAAGAGAAGTGAAGTCAACTCCTGTCCCAGTCAGTCTCAAAAGTAAACGTTAAAGGAGATGGTCAAAGGATGTATTTACCTAGTACGTAGATGCAAAGGCAAGCTGAGTACCGGTCGCCGGATGTTCGGCTATCATTACTACACTGCACAAAGCGAGCCTTTGACTTTAGATATCAAATATAATGCTACTACGAATATTGGAAACTAGTACAAAGGCAACTAATCGAACATGCACTCTCGAGCACATGAACTAAAAAATGTGTGCATAAATGTTTTTGTGTGTGTTTTTTATACTTGGCGCAAATAACCAATGTTACGTCCTTTCTTTCTAATAACGATATTTTGGTATGAATATCATCATCAAAGTTTTAGAAGTTAACTATGTTTCAAATGGCTACCCTAACTACATTGCTAAATAATCATTGTTAGGCTAATACCCAATTTTCTATTTCTACTCTTTATCCCCCGGGATCTGTGTTAGATAAATTCGTAGAAAAGTATGTCCGATTTTATTCTCAACCGGAATTAGCTACTCCCAACTAAGGTTCTCGTTTATTTTCTGATATTATAAAAGAATTCGGTCTCTTTTTTAAATAACAGGAATTACTGTATTATTATTGTATAGTTAAGAACAGTTCTCGGAACATCAGAAACCACGTAAAGCGAAATTACTTAAAACAAAACTATTGTTTCCTTGTCAGGCGACAACAGCAAGGCACATATTTCGTCGTTCAACATCTTTTTTTATTCCAATTTTTATTTTTTATTTTTGTATATTTTAATGTGTTTTAATTGTTTCTTTTTAATTATACTTACGTACTGTAATTGGTTACTTAACAACCGTTGTAATTAAATAAATAAATAAAAATAATTCTTACTTTTCTTTTTCTGAGAATCATAATTTTATTATTTATTTATTATATACTTTATTGTACACCACAAAAAAACATACAGGACACTGATGACATAGGTGTGTATGAATAATAAATGACAAAACGCAATTCTATATATATGCTAAGAACAGAAGAATTACAGACAAACATCGAAGAGCTGTACACCGAAAATTTCTTATTTTTCAAATTCCCGCGGTGTGATGTAACAGTAGATGAGACTAGTGTTATTGATCGGGCATACATGTAAACTAAAAGTATTTTTGGTAAAAAAAAAAACCAATTTGAGTAGTGAACCTGGCCCTCGTGCCCGTTAAACAATTGCACTGGCACTAATGTAAGGAAACATTAATATAACCCATACCTACATAGATACAAGCTATAAAAATTTTTTGGATGAGCTAGCCAACTATGAATTTCATGAATTTACTAAGACTATAACATAACTAATTCACATTCAAATTCTCAAGATGACGAACTTTGCCACAACTCTAAACTTATCTTCAGAATGTTGGTCTACCCGCAAGAACCGCCCAAAGTTATTGAACTCGTTTTAGTCACAACTTAGATATTGAATTTATCATTGCTTAAGACTGAACTTCTCGAAGAACTTGCAAACTTCAACTATAAAGTATCTATAAATGTCAGGTCTTCGGTTACTATGGAAGTTCAGCAAGAAGTAAAATGATTAATGATTGTTTGATTAGTGAAAAGGTATTGAGGGACAAAGGTATTTAATATGGATACTTCAACCCATCGGTTACCTGGTAGACCCCACTTAACCGCCTTAATAGATGTATAGGTCCATCCTAATAACCAATTACGAACATGGACCAATTTTTCGACTACGTCTCAATTACGTCCCGGAGTTTGGTTTCGCACCCCATTATATGGATTCTTTAATAGCTTCCGCTGGTCGGTTGGTAACAGAGGTGAAGGCTCTACACAATGATACCTTTCAGCTATCTTTTCTTACCATAAATTAAACATGAATTTGTGACACTTAGTGGTCTCATAGTAATAGTTATAACTTAAGCTATTATATTATCTTCTAATAAAAACAGATAACATCACTAGTTCTCAGATATTCATCAAAGGTCGAGATTGCCGAAGAGCTATCGATATGCACTCCCCACTCCCTGACTACTTATTGCTGTGGATCACAAAACGTGATATTTTTTTAGGGGATGAAGATCTCAAGATTGTTAAAGGTTACGGAGTCTAGTAGGGATCTAGAGGTCGAAAGATCTTCTAGTTCAAGGTTGAGTGGATCCCAACATTGTTTAGCTCATCCTCATGAACATGAGCAATGAAGCAGACTTAAAAAGTTACCGACTCACTTAGCAATTAGATGTGGCCGTCTATAGATCGGTACTAAAACTATTTTAATATTTGATTAATACAAATAGAACGACAGGAAGCCCAACTGATTAAAAATCAAATAGAAAACTTATACGTAATTTTAACTTAGAAAGCCTTTTACTCAGTCTTCTCGCAAATCGCCAAATATTCTAACAGTATTCACCATCCATTCGTCAGCAAACTATAAAATAACAAACAGTAAAAAAATCCCGACCGTTCTAAGAGTAGCCAACCTAATTAAGTAACTTCCGTTATGGTTTCCGTATGCTACTTTCCGTATAAGCTATCTGACGACGTTCTCTTTGAAATCTTTCAACCACAATCCTAAAAGGTTTCTGTCCAGTCTCGCTCGGAAAACTGAATTCAGTAAAATCTATAATTAAACTTTTTGCGGTAAGTGCTTCTGGCCAGTTCCGTTCTAACACCTTCTCAATCTAGAAAACTAATAATTACACCGACCCACCTACCTAACAAAGTTTGGCACCTACAAAGTTCTGCAAATCTGAAAACTTCGTTTCTTTGTTTTCAGAAGCGAACAATGCGCTTGCTTTATAACTTTGCCATTTTTACGTGGGGAGTGTTACTAACAAGAAAATCTAGTTACATTTCAGTGAAAAGTTGACCAAATTATAACCAATGAGAGTTATTGCTAATCGAGTTAAAAAGCGTACATTTCGGGAGGCCTTTGTCCAGAGGTGTACGTCTATTGGTAATGAACATGGAGAAAAGCTACATCAGCTGTTTGAAAGAACAAAAACACGTACAGCTACAAACCATATACCGTCAGAAATAAATAAATAAACTTTACCTGAGTGTGGTTATTTACTCGGGTACCCTAGTCATACCTGCCGGGTCCGATAATACGAGACGATCGCATCCTGCTTCCGCGAGGCCGCCATTATCGACGTACTAGAAAAAATATGGCGATCTACCTGGTCAGAGTAGATAAAAGAGGGGCCAATGGAACTGAACGGTTATTGTTTCAGAATACTCTATTTGCATAGTTAAAGGTGTGTAGAGTATTTGAGTGTTTGTTATGTTATTGTAAAGATATTATAAAGGTTATGTATCAGTTGCCGTTAGAATTAGGAATCTATCAGGCGATGTTGTTTGTATTTGAATAGATAAACTTGTAGTTAGTGTATGGCCTGAGGTTTCAGACAGAGTGGGGAGTGCGGCGGCGATAGCGGGCGCGGCAATAGTCAAACAAAACCGCCAGCCGCTTCTCTTTCGATAGAGGGGCGGGCGCGATGGTTTTGTTTTCCAATGTTCCTCGATCGCTTGCTGCGGCTACACTGACAGACCTAACTAGCAAGAATCGCTGATAACAAACCCAAAAATATTCATCGCCCATCAAAATACGTTATGTCGTATAGGTAGGTACTCGTATAAATAATATATTTTGATCTCACGACTATAACCAACCCGCGGTCCGATCCGTCGTGAGATAGAACAACTGTACTACGATGATCCTGTATGGAGCCTCGGTCTAGGCAGCTGATTTGACAGTCCGTAACATCGCAATAATACGTGAACCGCAAAGGGGAGGACTGCGTATTGGATGGATCGCTCCTGGGACCTCCTGCGACACTTCAACGGAGGCGCGAGGGAACGAAGACGCGGGGTGACAGACTGGTGCAGCGACAGATCATGTTGCACCGGCCGGAGCTCCGTCAGGTCTTGGTGGCGGAAAGCGGGAGAGGCTTAAGTGCTTACCACAGGCCATGTTACAATCGGAGCGATCTAGTTAGTGCTACATCTCGACACCCCTGCATAACCTATCGGTGAATTATACAGGCCTAATTATTTTAGTGATACATAAAATCAATATGAAAACTAAACGTAGGAATAAGTACCTATAGACAGATGAATAGGTACATAGGTAGCCGAGCCGACACGATACGACTAGAGATGCCGAAACGTATCAGTGTATTAGTAGGCACCTAATTTATGTGTGCTCTTTATGCGAGAAAACAATTTTTCGTAAGTTACAAATACTTATAAAGAGCAATGGGTTAGGATTTGGAATACTGACAATCGGGATGCATGTATGTCCAGCAGCCGTATTGCGTAATAAATTCGGCAAGTCGATTTTTCGTACTGATACGGAACTCTAAAAAGGATAATGTTCGTACACTTATGAAATTTGGTACACGTGTTTAAAAGCCCACATGGAGCAACAATATAAAATTATAAATGTTGTGCAATTCGACTAATATTACCTACTCTTAAAATGTTGTTCAAAAAAATTAATGATATGTTGTCAGTTGTCTGTGCAATTAGAGTGCATATTTTGTTTGACAATTCAAAAGTAGTTTTGGTTTATTTGAAATAAACTATTTGATTTTGATGATTTTATTGATTTTGTCATACAAATCAAGTTCAAAGTAAAAACACAACTTCTAACTTTTTCAAATAAATTCCCTAAACGTGTTTTCTATTGTTACAGATTACAGAGGTGTCAATATTAACAGTGGAGGGCGTGTGCCTGCACCGGGAGACGCGGCACGCGACCATCAAGTCAGCCGCGGCCGCCGAGCCCTTTAGTCGAATCAATTCAAAAAAAAAAAACGCTTTTTATGTTCTGCTGGGCGCCAGCGCCGCGCTCCCCATCCTACACCTCAAGGCGTCACCTCATGACTGACTCGATCCGTCGGACCAACATTTTGTGATAGTACTATCGTCTAGTTTTAAAAAAGGAATCACTCGAACGGGCATCCAATTCCGACAGTATTCTAATTTCAAAACCTCCCCCCCTCCCCCTACATCAGTGTTCGTTTGTTTATTCGTCCGTCGATTGCTTTATCCTTTCTATTAGTGCTTGTTAAGCTTCCAACGGAATATCCATCCATATAATTCAATTATTCTATGGTGACAAGGTAAACTGATAGGTAACGAGTGTATGAATTATAACTATAAATATATAAACAGAGCAGTGTGCCATGTATATCTATAATTGAGAAGAGTATGACGTATTATTTTAAAAGATTTTTATGCTGGAAATATATGCTCATAATTTGGTAAAAATTTTGAAGATGTTTATTTATATTTATTAAGGGATAATTGTCGATGAAGTTAACTCTAATGCAGTCTTATGAAACTATACGGTTTTGTCATTGAGCTTCTAGCATGAGTTTACGATTGATTTCTGATTCGAATATTGGTTGCTATTGGCTATTTCCCGATGTTTATTGGGTCTACGGATATCGTACATCATCGTAACTCATGGTAGACGTTCTAACATTGAATCTTGGCGTTCATCTAAATCTTATGCACACATTCCTTCCACGGTGCTCAAATAGTGTTGTTAGTGTGGCGAGGAGATGTGTCGCGGCCGCAGCCGCCTCCAGTGATACCAAGTGAATTGAACGGAGATAATCTATTACCAAAATTATTTAATCTTCGCAGATCTCAAATATAATCAAGTGTGGGACCGTCCTACTGTAAATTTTAAAGTGATAGGAGATTCGACGATTTATAAATAATATACTAATCATTGTTCTGAGCGAGGCGACGTAGAGTAGATGGAAGTAGGTTCCGTCTAGACTAAAGACTAGTGAAATTAACCAGTTTAGCGAATTATTAGTGGTCCCCACGACGTAAGGTTAGGAGCGCAGTGTTAGTTATGTAGGACCGGCGCATTGGCAACTTGACACTCAAACAGACCAACATATTGAGGTATCCTCCATGTCTTGTAAGATAGCGATACAATCAAGTTATCTGTGATTCTAAAATAGATTATAGCCCTACAGACACGTGAACGGAAATTGTGCCAACAATTCAAATAAACGCTTCATAAGAATCTGGGCATTTAAAATTAATCAAGATGTAAGTAAGTATCGCAAACGGTCATTTTGTACGTAGTCTTTAAATTAAAGTTAGTCTAGAATCGAGAAAAAAAACTCTGTAAATATAATTGGTGACGAATAACAATAAAAATCAATTAATTGTTACCTATGCTAAGAGTAAGCGAATGAAGCCTTATAACAATTGAATAATCGCACTGATCGCACTGCCAAATTATGCGAAATACATCGATAATATTATGTCATCGAATCGAGTAACAATAGTTTGACAAATTCGTACGTGACACTCTTGTAGTCCGCGCGGGTGGCGGGGGACGTTACTACCAAATGACGTGACGACGCGCCCGTCAGGTGACACTCGTCACGCGAGCACGTGCGCCATCCCCGCCAGCTTACGTCCCCCGTGCCCGCGGACCTGCGGAGTGCCACGTACGAACTTGTCAAGCTATATTAGAATCGAGTTGTCAGTGTGCGCGGAGATAAAATAACACTAGTGAGCATAGATCAACTTAGTGTAGTCCAGAGCTTTAGAGACATTTACACTGGGTGCCGGGGACCGCACTTAGCAGAATTAAACGAAATTTTAACTAAATTGAGCACAAAATTGTTACGTCACAAATTCAAGAGCCGCCCCCGGCATTATCGAGTACCTAGTTAATTCATAATACGGTTCCGAACACCAATAGTACGTAAATTGTATAGTATTTGAAACGCAATATTTTCAGTGTATATGGTTTGTTGAGTTTTTACTGTATGTAGTTTAGAGGGTAACGATGTGAGCCGAAACGCAAGTGTGGGTATACAGTTGCGAATTATGAATTTGGAAGGCAGGTTGGTCAAATTGGGTTATTGTAATATGCGTTCGTTATTTGATTGTTGGCGTGTTTCTAATAGCAAGACGCAACCTTAGATATTGTTATTTTGTGAAGTGTCTAGATACCAAAATAAATAATCTAAATATATGAATAGAATATTTTTTATCCTAATATCCGATGAAAGGTCTGATTTCGCCGTTTAAATTTAGTAATAAAATTCGCTGGCAATTGAATCTGCGGAACGCACTCGTGGTTCGGCCACACTCGCTGCTCTAGTGAGTAGGTAAGGGATGCAAAGTAAATATTTCACCCGTTGAGTGCACACAATGTACGATACGAGATTACGTCGAGCATTTATATTGAGAATAGTGGAAATTCTATTGTATACATAATAATTTGCATTTGTACGATGTACTGACCGACGCCGTCAGGCTAACGTTCGTTGCGAAGGAACGAATTGTATATAGGTATTAATAATTAATCAGTTAGGGCCTCATTTATATAAATCTCTGAGCTGTTTATTAGCAGATTCTTTATTCAAATTCTCTATAGAAATTTTGAATATAGAACACATTCTATATTCAACATTAGTTTGATTGTGTTCTATAATCAAAAAATCTAAGTTCACTACGGCCCGTATTCCAGATGCTCATATTCGACTCAAACTCAAAATTGACCACACCTACCAATCAACTTCCAACCAATCACAACTCTCGAGTTTGGCATAATGACTCTTCAGCCTGACATAATGTTGTTCTAAGTAGAGCAAGATCCCAGTCGCCCCAGACATTACTGAATCTTTCTACACAAAATGTGTGGTAGGTATTGAGTAGTTTTAGTATGTATTTTGAACGGCCGACGGCCAGTTAAATAGACGCGTAATTAATAAATACAATAGTCTCAGCTGAAGCTGGTCGCCACCTTGAGTGAAGTCCTACTCACAAGACTGAAATTTGATCACAGTTTCATTAATAGGTATAAATAATGAAAATAAAAGTCCAATTTAGCAAGCATGTGTACGGTCAAAGTACATACTAACACTACTCAATTCCACTGATTTCGTGTTGAAAGATTTCGGTAACGTTTGGACGTCTGAGATCTTGGACTTTAGCACGTTAATGTCAGAAAAAACTAACCAATCACAACTGTCTATTTTGAGTTGAGCATGAGTCGCTTTTGAGTACTGCCGGAATACCGGCCTAAGCAATCTCTAAACAGTGTCGAGATTTTCATAAATGAGGGTGTTAGTTGTTACGGTTTCTTAGTTACGACAGTCCTATACGAGTTGCCATTGCCGATTGTATGAGTTCCGAACTACACGGACGATATGAGATTTATTTTGTTAATTTTAATCTATCATAGGTTATTTTCGATTAACTATGTTCTTTTATTATTTTTCATCACACTTGCACGTAAACAGTATCAAAACATACAGGTTAACTTGGCCGTAATGCCCCATATAAAACCCTCGGGCTTTTTTGTTTGTCATGAAACCCAAGGGCGATAAGTAATATTTTTTTAATTTACAGCACAGCACATAGGTCATGCAAGTTCAAGCAAGGAGTTTAAACACAGTTGAAAAATTGTCTTAAAATGTTATCTAAACAGGAATTTCTTTGCAATCTCGCTACATGTTACTTAAATACTCAACTAATGTTCTTAATAATCGATTTTAATAGTTATAGTATGAAAACGTCGAAATTATTTAATTCTTTTTACACTCCGTCATGGCTGTATACCTACTTAAGTATTTGCCCTTAAAGTTTCTGAACGAAACACTGTATAATCTGTGGTGTGGGCAAAAATTCGCCTTCAAATTCGGTTCACGTATTTCGTAATAACAGCTGTGCTGACTTGTGTATTATATATATAGCTATAATTCATAATTGTTACTCGCAAATGTGATGAAAAACATTGTGTGTATCACGGGCGGTACGGGAATTACGAAACTCGATTCAGAAAGCCCTCAGTCTTCGACTTCGGGCTTCTACTAGAGCCTCGATCGTAATTCCTTACATACCGCCCTTAATACACAATGTACTATTACTTATCACGAAATTGTCCCGCTACTGATTTAGTTACGATTTTTAATATATTTTTTGTAATGTATAAACAATGTGCTTTTACTCGTTTAAAAGAATGTAAATACGATATTTGAACTGATAATAATAAAAGTTTTTATTTCTTAATGAACGTTTTTGTTTTCTTCCGTCCTCAAAATTACTCTCTTGACACTCCATGGCTAACGAGCTTAATGAGTACGACTTATCGTCGCCTTCATTGAATGAATTAGACAAGTCGGTCCTACGATGAAACGAGATTCGTAAAAGTTAACTGTAGATATAATTTTACTGTTACTACGTTCCCGACTTCATTTTGCCGTTAACTTGATAAAAAAGGATAACCACAGCATGAATATTTTTAAAAGGGAGGAAGAATAATGAAATGATAATGTCTGGGTTGGTTCTCGTACGAAGTGAAGAGAGCCGTGAAATTTCTGGCGCCAACTGTTGGCTGGTCGCCAAGGCCTGGCCATATAATTCGGCCAATGGAAGTCGGCGCCACGTATAAGTAAGTCTATATAGTCTGAACCCCACATATTAAGCCAGCTAAAGGACTCGAACAGATCGTCGCTTAATGAATTAATATTGGCGAAGTTATGTGTTGGTGGTGTTAAATCTGCAGACAGTTGGTTAAAATATACGGTTAAATAGGTGCTGATGAATAAGAGTGTGTAGGCTGCAGATAGCCGGTTGTATCAGGTGCTATGAGAAACCAACTAGCAAGGTCTGAGCCATACAATTTGGCCTATGAAAGTCGGCGCCACGTATAAGTCCAAACGTCGCATATTACGTTAGCTAAGGGGGGTCTGGGGCTTGGACAGATGGTCTGTTAATGAATTAAATTGGGCGTAAGATGCTGTTAAAAACAGGGAGGTAGCAAAATATTGCCTTTTACAAAGGGTTAAAAGTATGAGGTTGCAGGTATCAGTTGCTATGAAATGTGATTATTTTATTCATCGTTAATAGTTTATTATGATACAAGTGAGCTAAGTTGCTCATTAAACACGAGGCTGCGGGTTGCAGCCCGAGCCGTAGGTAGGCGAGGGTGTAATTCAGCCGAGCATGTAACGAGCAGAGCTCACGAGTTTCATACGACGTTTTCAACACATTTGCGAGGGAAAAAATCCGGCCAAGTGCGAGTCGGACTCGCGCACGAAGGTTTCCGTACCATTATAGCAAAAAATGGCATAAAAATCACGTTTGTTGTATGGGAGCCCCACTTAAATATACTTATATTTTATTCTGTTTTTAGTATTTGTTGTTATAGCGGCAATAGAAATACATCATCTGTGAAAATTTCAACTGTCTAGCTATCACGGTTCATGAGATACAGCCTGGTGACAGACAGACAGACGGACCGCGGAGTCTCAGTAATAGGGTCCCGTTTTTACTCTTTGGGTACGGAACCCTAAAAACAAACATGTATTGCTTATATCGTTTAATTATTAAAACAATTGGTGAACGTACTATTGTCAAAGCGATATTGGATTGATTTGGATGGCAATTGCACCGTTTGTGTTACATTGATTCTTGCCACTTCTTTAGTAGTAGATACTTTCGTTTCTTATGTAAATGTCGGCGACAAAGGCATTTCGGGTTTCTACATCCTTTGTTGTAATACTATGAAACTCTTGGTAGACGGCAACGAAATCAATTAATTCGTTTTTAAGAAGTTATGTTCAGGTTACGCAATTATTTAGATACATAATATTCAACGTACCTTTGTTGCTAGGCACTGAATATCCGGAGCCTCTTTCAAAAACTTTTCAACGTCGGCTGGTGACAAAACATTAGATTTCCGACCAATATATCCGTCCGCGCCGTCTCTTCATAAATGCCATCAGGTTACAGTACCTACGTTTTGATATCAACACCATTTTTGAGCACCACCTGGAATAGATGCACCACAGGGAGCTGCGCTTTTATGTATTGGCGAGATCAGAGAAATACGCCAAAAAATCATTTTCACCTTGCTCTTCCATTGTAGGAAACTATCGTAGGCAGCTCATTGAGTATTTCTAGCGGAGTTAACTCTATCAGTAATGTTCATCTTCTGCACGAAAACAATTTACCACAGTGACAAATACGATAAAAACAAAAATTGAAAATTGTGGGAAATGGCGCGAAAGTTTTTTTTTCACGCGCCAAATGCAAGGTGAGTGAACTTACAGCCTACTTCAAAATTATAATTTTTAAGTGATAAAATGCAAATATTTTAATATTTTAAAACAAATTATTGTGAACTAAGTATAACTTGATAATAATAAATATTTGTTTGACTTAATGTACATATTTATTTATTCCAATAATGTATACCTATGGACTTTCAGCGGCATAAAACCTCTTTATTACTAAAAAAAAACTGTATTACCCGGTTAAATTGAAAATGCTCCGTTTACTCCATATAACTTGCAGAAAGGTACTAATTCAACTTTGTACGAATTATTCAATTACGCATTTGTGTGCAATGTTATTACGGACATGTGTGTTATAGCTCGAGTTATGGCCCTAAAAGCGATGTAATATGGCTCACTTTACGAGCAAGTGTGTTGAAAACATATTTTTTTGTGCAAGGAGGTTGTATAGCATTGATTGAGATGGAGTTTGAATATAATGGCGTGTTCTAAATTGAAGTTGTTTTTTTTTTCATCCATTTTTATTATGGTCTCATTGCACAACTCTAAAACTGACTCAGAATAACTGGCGGAAAGTTATGAATTACTGTGGTACAATTGAACATGAAACAAAGTTAGCTACAAATTACAAAATATTTAGTGAGGAATCATTGCTGCCAACTCGAGGAATCCCCAATTCATAAACTAAGACACCAACATAAGAAACGTAACAGCATTTAAGAGTATTCGCTCTAAAAAAATAGTGATTCGTTCCGTGATCACAAAATAAATAATTGTAGATGTGCATATCATAATATGATTTCAAAAAGCGCTAACTTTAGCGCTAGGCGCTAGAAAGCGCTATTGAACAAAAAAGCGCTAGATCTGGCGCTGAAAGCGCTAAGTTGGTTGCACTGGTGCGTGTAGACGACAAGAGCTTCATAATATTACAACAAAGGATGTAGAAACCCGCAGCCTTATTGCGTAATGAATTCGGAAAGAGCAAAGGGTAAAGAGTATGAACAATCGATCAATCATATGCGAGATAAAAGACGCGATGTGGCTTTTCGTTTATGTGATTGGTCGATTTTATTTATCGGGCGGATTTTGGGCGCCATATTGTGGGGGCTCAATTTTTTTCTTCCAAACCCATCGTGTGGGGTATCAAAATATAGGGTTTTAAGAGGTAATTTCAAAAATATATACCCTAACACTTATATGTTTATATGTAACTAATTCGAAATAAAAGTATACATCATAAATTCGAGTATACATCTGATTTTGGTCAACCAGCTCGCGAATGTGTATCCTCCGACTGCACAGCACGCTTTTCTTCTTGTTGGCCTTTTCTCGTAGTCATGGTATAAAGTATAGTATGCAACTCTTGAATAAACCGGATTTATATCGAGGGCCATGAATCACTTGCGTTGCTCAGTTGTTAGAACCCTTCACTTGCTCGTGATTCATCTATGGCCCTCGCTTTAAAACCGTCCTTTATTCACTAGTTGCTTGTACTATTTTTCCTCGCAAATGTGTTAAAAAACGTCGTATGAAACTCATGAGTTGTGCTCATTACACGCTCGGCTGCATAACGCCCTCGCCTACGGCTCGGGCTGCAACCCACAGCCTCGTGAGTAATGAGCTACTTAGCTCACTTGTATCATAATATACTATTACCTACTGAAGTTAAATTGTTTGTTTGGCCCATTATTCAGCTATGGTAACACCATTTTCTGACGTGGTCTGAAGGTCTGAAACAAAAGTTTATAAAAACAATAAAAACACTCTTTTTGTGTTTTTGCTGCACACGACGGGCCCATGATCGTCATAATCAAAGAGAAAATTGGTCCTGAATTTAAAAACGGAACGACGCGACGTGCTTGCAAATGCTATGGAATTTTAAATGGGTCTGCAATATGGCTGACGTGCCAATTCAAATTGGCAGACAGAAAGAGCTCGGCAAAAGTCTCATGACTATTAACAAACACATAAAATGTAACATTCCACAAAGTAGTGTCAGAATTACTACCAAGTTAGCTGTTACCAACGATTTAAATTATATTCTTGTCTTCACTGTTACTCCAACAATACCATAGAGTTTAATCTACCAGATTTTGACTAAAACTTACCCAGGTACCTACGTACCTATAATCTGGTATTTTCACACTTCTGGCCAGGCAGGGGTGCTAAGTTATCAATCAAAACTCATCGCAATTTGAATGATATGCCGCCCTAATTGTCACCCCTCGAAATTATGAAGAGGGCGACGAAAATGCAGTTATTAACTGAAAAAAATATTTTGGTGTTCATTGTGTTTCATCGCCTAATATTTTTCAAGGAAATTATTTGATTGATTGGAGATAAAATATAGTGGCTTTCAAAGAAGGCAATATCATAAATAAGAATCGATTGAGGTTAGTAGGTAATATAAATATTTGATAGCCGTATGACGTAGGTAGCCATATTAATTCTACATGTGTGTGGTTAAGTGATTGTTAATACTTGAAACTCTTGAAAGCTAGGACGGGCATACAATTTCGTCCATGGAAAATGAGAAACAGCTGGCTTTTCTCTAGGGTTTTCAATGTAAATAAAATAAAATACGCAGTTAAGTATGTACCTACTTATTGGTATACCTATACCTACCTATGAAGGTAGGTAGTTTTCTTACAGAATGGTCGCTAATTATAAAAAAAAAACTCGCTAACCATGGGCCTTGTGTATAAAAAATCTCGACGCTTACAGATTAGCAGATTCTTAATTCAAATTTTCTTAGAATTTGAATTTAGAACCTGCTTATTAGTTGCTAAACAGTACCCGTGGCTGTATTGACCGAGATTTTTTAATCCCCGACGAAAAAAGAGCGGTAATATAAGTTTTAAGTACCTATCTGTGTTTGTGTATTTGTGTATCTATCTGTCTGTGGAATCGTAGCTCCTAAAAGGACTAACCGATTTAGTTTTTTTTTTTTGTTTAAAGATGACTTTGTCGAGAGTTTTCTTAGCTGCGTTTAACGAATATAGGTTCAGCCATTTAAAAGTTATGCGCATTTTATTCTTTGAATCGGGGTGTTTTGGCAAGATATCGTCTAAGGTTACGTGTTTCGATGTACTGTCGCTTGAAGCGTCTAGCGTGTCTACTACTAGATAAATTATGTAGTTTAAAAAGCATGAGTTTACAAGCCTCAAGGTTTTTACTTAATTTATACTGGTTATAAATAAGAGATTAGGTACACAAGATGGGATGACATGATTAGGTTAAACACTGACGTGCGTCTTCGACCGAGCTCATAATTAAAACTTTTACAACGACAACCATTAGTCGACTAACAAGAACTAATAGCGATTATATTGCCAAACTAACGACTCTAATTGAACATAATTATTCAGGTGGCTCCTTACTCGTAAGTTTCTCAGATAAAGGAGAGATAGTGACTAATCCAGTTCGCTGAGCTCTTTGGCGAATTTCTCGTTTAGTCTTGTATCTGCTAAATCTTTGAAATATATTAAACTTCGCTCTCTGTGACTAATTACACTAATAAGAAAGGTTTATCTGTTATTTATTTCATAAGGTCGCTCTACGCTGAGTTGTAAAGATAAACACGCATTTTCAATCCTAGTCCTAGTATTTTGTTTGATCTTACATTTAGGGGAGCGCAGCGTAATGAGTGACAAATCTCTCAAAATTTCCGATAAGCGTTAAAGGCACCACAATAGATTATGTGGCAGAGTATACATACCTCAGACAGATCATATCTCCTAAAGATCTTACACTGACAGAAGTTAAAAACTGGACAAACTTAGCATGGAAGAGGTACTGGTATCTCAAGGACATAGTGAAGACCCTCATGTGCCACTTAAAGCTAAGACAAAAGTATCATACCGGTTATGACTTATAGTTGCCAAACATGGAGCCTAACCAACCAAAATATACGTAAACTTGAAACTTGCCAGCATAGTATGGAACGTAGCAGAATTAACATCAAATTAAAAGACAAAATAAAAATTAAAACTATATAATATAAGATAGCTAACTAGAATAACTGATATTAGCTACTGTATTAAAAAGCTGAAATGGAGATGGACAGGACATATGCTAAGGAACAAAAAAGACAAATGGTTTTAACACAGTAGTGCCCAAGACAACACAGAAAGAAAGAAAGGACAACAGCGTAGTAGATGGGATTACGACATTAGAAGATAAGCGCCGCTAAGAGTGGCAAGCTCTAGGGAAGCCTAAGCTGGAAAGCAAGACGATTTTCTCGTAACGATGTCAGATAGTTAAACTTTTAAAGTAAATTTAATTTGTATGTAAGATTGTAAAAATTAATAAAAAAGCTGCATCATAAAATAACTTTTTAATTTTATAGCACACTTTTACTTTTTTAATTTATTGGCGCTTATAGGCTCATTGACTTGATGTAGAAAAGTAGTGTCATTGTCTATGGATGAGCGCGCTGCGCAGTCATGCGCAATGAGAACATAAATTGGCCGCCATACCACATATTTTTTCCGCTTCCACTTTTGTTTTATTTCAACTGTATGAGTGAAAATAAAATAGTGTATGCAACGGAATACCTCTTATTAAGCAACAGTTTCATAAACTACTAAAATAATCTAGGTCTAATTAAAAATAGAAGAATGTTAACGAATGTGGTTTTTATCAAAATTTGCCCTTAGTAGGCGCCCATTGCTCTGTATTCCCCTACGTTGCTGTAACTAGAGCAGTAAGATCCAAATGGTTGGTACGTAGGTATATAATAGTAGTACATCGGTACTGGAGTTCCAGGTTTGACAGGTCTGATAGATGATCGACAGGGTCTATGAAATGTTCGGAATTCGAAATGTAAATTCACTACAAAGCCCGGTAACCTCCTTAGACTTGTTGCTAGTTGCAGTCCAATTCGTTCCCAGCTTAACCGGATTGGCACGAACTATTGTGAGACCTGTGATTGTCACTGGAATGAGGCATTTAGGCAGAATCACTGTAATGAAAGGACAGCAATCTCGGCTTTTGGTTGCTTACTTGATTTAAGACCTCATGTGATTTGAAGCTATCAAAATTTAGCAACACAAAAACTACTTATTGATTTCATTCAGTAGAATGTTGTAGGTACTCAAACCTATAAATTTGATAGAAAATAAACATAACCCTATCTTTGCTATCGCAGAGTCGGGTAACAAAAAAGAAAATATCAAAACCCATAAAATGAAGGTAGTTCCATATTTTACACGCTGACAGCAGGGTATAAATATTATTATGGCTCAGAACTCTCCAGGTGACGATTGTAGTAGTTTGTTTAACGGACAACCCATTTACTGGCAACACGAACGAACCCATTCCCATTATGATGATAATATAATGGCAACACAAACTAATAAAGTGCTGGAGGTTAGAACATGTCGTTAATCCCGCGATTCCCGCGTAAATATCCACTTCATAGCTGAATAACACGCACAGAGAGAATTAGCCAGAGGGAATCTTGTAATAACGAAATATATTCGGGGAAATTACCTGCCTTTGTATAGTATATGTTGTTTCCCGCATCTATATTTGAGTTACTACAGCAACATTACAACGCATTTTCAGGCAAACGGTCTTCATAATTTAAAATTTACTTACCTAGGTAGGTACACATAATTCTAAATTGTATAGTAGTTATGAAGTTTATTTAATTAGATATATATTTTTAAGAATTTAGTTAGTGCGACCTACTTTGATAAACTATAGATATTTATCTATAGGTTAGATACGAGTACTTACCTAGTACCTACTTAATTGGGTTTTCTTTGGGCAACTTCGTTTAAAGCGATTGTTTTGATTTTTTTCATGTTTTTATGTTAGGCACGGTGATGAGGATCCACTACCCACTATGGCATCAACTCTAGCCGTAGAGAAAATACATATAGATTCACTTCACATGAATATCAAAATGCCCGTGTTTGCTTAGTTATCTTCAGGCAGATTTCCAACGAGTAAATCGGTCAGACTAATGATAAACCAGGGAAGCAGGTCGTGTGCATATTGCTGTTCACTTATTTATGATTTTATTCGTAGTATTTTGTAAGTCACTGGGTTCTCCATCGCCTTCGGGGATGGCGAGGTTTCTCGCGTACTGAGAGACTTACGAGCGAACGCTATTTAGTATTTCTTGCCAGGCCTTGCCCGACTACATACAGTATATTTTGAGTTGTATAAAACTTTCGGTTAGTGTATTTTTAAGTGCTTAGAATGTGTCTTAGAGGCATTTTCTGCTAAGCTACCTGCTGAACCAAATTTTTATTACTGATAGGCTCGCGTACTACCATCTCACCTTATGGTAAGCGATTATGTGGTCGACAATGGAGCACGCTTGCCTAGAAGTAACCTATAATAATTCTAATTCTCACACGCTGGTTGTAGCGCAAAACACAGACAACACGTGCGTACTTACCTGTACCTACCTGCAAGCACAGTGAAAGTACTTCCAAAAAGTTATAGAGGGCGTATGGGTGGGACATCCACCATGTACTCGCCTACCGATGGCGGATGGTGCATTACCGTTCGTCGTAGTCCGATAATAGAACGGGTTAGGCGGAATTGAACTGTGCAATTCTATCGTACTTTCCTCGAAATATGTTCATCATTGAAAAGCTCATTGATCATACTTTTCACATAGCCGACTGCTGAAAATAAAAACAATATTTTCTGATAAAAAGGACTAGCTTGATTGTAGAAAATTGCACTAGTTACATCCTAAACCCGCTATGTGCTCTTTTATCATCGAAAAGAATTAAAAAATGATCATAATAATGAAAAAAACATAAAAGCAACTTCCTCAAAACTTGGGCGTTTCAAAAAAGTAGGGCAGAAGGAACGTCTCAAGTTTATGATATAAAAATATAATTTTACATGTGTGGCTTAGTTTTATTCAAAGACCTTATACTTCTTACTACAAGGTCTTTGGTTTTATTACGTACAGGAAAAGCGGAAAACTTCGCTTTGCCGTTCCTAAACTAAAATGATACTATCTGACAAATGGCTAATTTAAGGTTTTTATGCCACCGTAATCAGGAAAAATTTCTGTTGATCAGTATTTTTCTACTATCAATAGATTCCCGATAAAAATAAAAAATAAACTCCTTTAAGTTCCCCTAATCGCTATGTTTGCAAACCTAGTTGATATAAACCAACAAAGTTTCTATTCAAAAGTGCGCAATTAGATTTATTACACCGAAAACTCTCGCGTATGATTTACCTACCTACAGTTGATAATCAATAAAGTATCTATATAAAATATAATAAATAAATAATTAATAATCAGCAACGAATTTTTATTATTTAGTCGCGGTTTTTTGTCTACAACTCAGAATTTGATTTGTCAGATAGTAGCCTTATAGCTTGAGAACAGCTTCGCACCGCTCCGCTTCGCTCCATACCACTCCGTTCGACTAACGTGTTCATCGTGTCACCCTGTTTTAATAATGCGCTGGATCTATTTTTCATATTGACGCGTTGTTTTCAATTTAGTGGCGCTATTTTGTCCTGTTCTACTTGACTATGAAGGATATTAAAGTTTGTAGTATAATATTAAAGTTGAGGGAAAATAGTTTCAAAAGAAATATTTCCTGACAATGGGTTAACAGTCGCATCCATATGCTATTTGAAAAGTTACTTACCTTTGATGCGATGATCTACCTGAGGCCCAGTTTTTTTTAATACAAAAATGCATTTTACCGTAATTTGAAACCATTGGCTACTTTTACCATACGGATCAAACAACTGCGCATTAGTATTGAGATAGATTAAAATCTCAAAAACTTAGGGCATCAAATAACAGTAACAGAAATCGAACCCAAACTGTTATCCTTCTTCTCAGCCACTGGACAAGCTAATGAGCGACGAGTTTCTTAAAACAATGCAGAAAATAAAATATAATAATCACATCACGTACAAATTAACGAAGAACTCAATTATAAGGCAATTCGCCGAACTTCAGATGCCCCAACATTTTGTAATAAAATTTTAATCAACGCACAAAGTTGGTCAAAAAGTGAATAACGTAGTTTCATAATTACGACGATATTACTCTTCGTCCTCTCTCTGTGATAATCTGTAATATAAAACGGGAGTCTCTCGCATTATGACATAGAACTTTGTTATTAATCTCTTTGTTTAGGTGAATAGCCGACATGAAATATTCCGGCGATTTTATACGTGCTACTAACGAGTTCTTTGAAAATGAACGGACCCTTTTTAAAATAAATATAATTTTATATATTTTAACAATTACCTATACTTTTGGCAGGAAAAAGTTCAAACAAATTTTGTTCATTAAACAAATACGTAATAACGTTCACTTACTTAATTTTATCTACCTTTTGACAGCGTAAATTAGAAAGGTCTATACTTAAAAATAAACAGTTTCAGCACAAACGCACCTCTATGGATTGACCTTTCCAGAGAAAATAAAAGGATTTTTTTAAAAACACACTCACTGCCCTTTGAAACGGAAAAAGGTATTTCCCTCTGACGCAAAATTCGTTTTGATAAGTGTTATAGTAATACACGCCTATTGAATTTGAAACGAGAGGTTTTGCGATGCAGGTATTTTGTTGTACACAATAGATTGTGTTGGCTGTCTGTGTTCAATGGGTTTTTGCATGATATGAATAAAATCATGAGAAGTTTTGCCAGTAACTTTATTTAAAAGGTACTATAGGAAGCTTGCGACCCGATTGGTTGAGGGGCCAGCTGATAACAATAACTCACTTTTTCTTAATGCGATTGAACTATGCTTTATTCAATCCTTAGCCTTTTTAGCAGGCGATGTTTTCAGATACTATAAAAAAAGAACTAATCTATTAATCGATCGTTTGGAATTTGGAACCCAAAACTTTCTCTATACACTGAAATCATGTAAATAAGGCTTCTGACTGGCCAGCCAGTCAAAGTTACTGTCTAAACTACAAAATACTTGAACTATTGTACAAAGTTGCGCTAGATATTAATAAATCCTTTATGGAACTATCGGAGCGTGAAAATCAGCTTGAGCTTTTAATTTGGCGTCTCGTCTGGAGCTCGCGTACTGGGTATAAATGATAAATGATTTTTTTCTGTAAGTTGGTTTGTACAAACACTTTTACATGTCGAACATATATACTTACTTTTCATAATTCGCCGACTTGCATGAATGCAATATGAACAATTAGTATGAGGAATGAAAGTACGAGAGGCATGAAAGATTGACCGGAATGACAGAGGTTAAGCACATAAGGCGCCCATTTCGTTGGTGGGGATTAGAGTTAAGTAAAAAAAACCACTGCAATCAGAATCCTGAAAGCCAGAATCAATAGGCGACCAGAAGAGCGCCGATGCGAAAAATTCGACGAAGTCCCGGGGAAATAGATGGCATTCCTCCTGATTTAAAAGCTCAGGCCGAATTACCAAAACAAATATAAATGCCCCCGGTAAATCGATCACAGTATCTATCAGTAATTGCCCTAATATGAATGTAACCTTCAATATTAATTAAACGAATGTGTTGTTAAACTTTATCTATCGGACAATTGGCTAATTAAAGGTTTTTGATGCCATCGTAATCAGCAAATAATTGTCTATCGATCAGTATTTTCTACTATCAATAGATACCCGATAAAAATAAAAAAACTCCTTTAAGTTCCCCTAATCGCTATGTTTGCAAACCTAGTTGATATAAACCAACAAAGTGAATATTCAAAAGTGCGCAATTAGATCATTTTTTTACAGCGAAAGCTCTCGAATATGATTTACGTATAGTTGATAATGAGCATCGATTTTAAATTATTTTGTCGCAGTTTTTATCTATAACTCAGAATATGGTTTTGTCAGATAGTGGCAGCTTGAGGACAGCTTCGCGCCGCTCCGCTTCGCTCCATACTGCTCCGCTCGACTAAAGTTTTCATCGTGTCACCCTGTTTTAATAATGCGCTAGATCTATTTTTCATATTGACGCGTTGTTTTCAATTTAGTGGCGTTCTTTTGTTCTGTTCTACTTGACTATGAAGGATATTAAAGTTTGTAGTGGTATAATATTAATGTTTAGGAAAATATATTCTATTTAAATAGATAATATTTCCTAACTACGGGTTAACAGTCGCATCGATATGCTATGTGAAAATTTAGTTACCCTTAACGCGATAATCTAACTGAGGCCCAGTTTTAAAAATACAAATTTACATTTTACCGAAATTTTAAACCATGAGCTACTATATTTTAACATGAGGATCAAACAACTGGGCATTAGTATTGAGATAGATTAACAATCTCAAAAACTCAGGGAATCAAATAACAGTAACAGAATTCGAACCCAAACTGTTATCCGTCTTCTCAGCCACTGGACAAGCTAACGAGCGACGAGTTTCGTATAACAATGCAGAAAATATAATATAATAATCACATCACGTACAAATTTACGGGTAACTCAATTATAAGGCAATTCCCCGAACTTCAGACGCCCCCGACATTTTGTAATAAAATTTTAATCAACCAACACGCCAACGTTTCGGCGTCAAAGTTGGTCAAAAAGTGAATAACGTAGTTTCATAATTACGACGATATTACTCTTCGTACCTCTCTGTGATAATCTGTAATATAAAACGGAAGTCTCTCTCGCATTTTGACATAGAACTTTGTTATTAATCTCTTTGTGTATTTTACACGTTCTTCTAACGAGTTCTTTGAAAATTAACGGACCCTTTTTAAAATAAATATCATTTTATATATTTTAACAATTACCTATACTTTTGGCAGGAAAAAGTTCAAACACATTTTGTTCATTAAACAAATACGTAATATGATTCTCGTACTTAATTATATTTACCTCTTGACAGCGTAAATTAGAAAGGCCTATACTTAAAAATAAACAGTTTCAGCACAAACGCACCTCTATGGATTGACCTTTCCAGAGCAAATAAAAGGATTTTTTTAAAAACACACTCACTGCCCTTTGAAACGGAAAAAGGTATTTCCCTCTGACGCAAAATTTGTTTTTGATAAGTGTTATAGTAATACACGCCTATTGAATTTGAAACGAGAGGTTTTGCGATGCAGATATTTTGCTGTACACAATAGATTGTGTTGGTTGTCTGTGTTCAATGGGTTTTTGCATGATATGAATAAAATCATGAGAAGTTTTGCCAGTAACTTTATTTAAAAGGTACTATAGGAAGCTTGCGACCCGATTGGTTGAGGGGCCAGCTGATAACAATAACTCACTATGCTGAACTATGCTTTATTCAATCCTTAGCCTTTTTAGCAGGCGATGTTTTCAGATACTATAAAAACCGGTCAAGTGAGAGTCGGACTCGCACACGAAGGGTTCCGTACCATTATCACAATAAAACGGCAAAAAATCACGTTTTTTGTATGGGAGCCCCACTTAAATATTTATTTTATTCTGTTTTTAGTATTTGTTGTTATAGCGGCAATAGAAATACATCATCTGTGAAAATGTAAACAGTCTAGCTATCACGGTTCATGAGATACAGCCTGGTGACCGACAGACAGACAGACAGCCAGACAGAAGACGGACCACGGAGTCTTAGTAATAGGGTCCCGTTTTTACCCTTTGGGAACGGAACCCTAAAAAAGAAATAATTTATTAATCGACCGTTTGGAATTTGAAACCCAAAACTTTCTCTATACACTGAAGTCATGTAAATAAGGCTTCTGACTGGCCAGCCAGTCAAAGTTACTGTCTACACTACACAACACTTGAACTATTGTACAAAGTTGTGCTAGATATTAATAAATCCTTTATGGAACTATCGGAGCGTGAAAATCAGCTTGAGCATTTAAATTGGCGTCTCGTCTGGAGCTCGCGTACTGGGTATAAATGATAAATGATTTTATTTCTGTAAGTTGTTTTGTACAAACACTTTTACATGTCGAACATATATACTTACTTTTCTTGCTTGCATGAATGCAATATGAACAATTAGTATGAGGAATGAAAGTACGAGAGGCATAAAAGATTGACCGGAATGACAGAGGTTAAGCACATAAGGCGCCAATTTCGTTGGTGGGGATTAGAGTTATGTAAAAAAAACCAATGCAATCAGAATCAATAGGCGACAACCAGAAAAGCGCCGATGCATAAAGTTCGACGAAGTCCCAGGGAACGAATTTAACTGTCTTGGATCCCGCAACGAAATTAATCAGAAAATAATAACGGAGGAGTAGAATAAAAAGCATCGACTGATCTACCGTTATTTCATAAACTAATTCTGCCTAGCCCGTTCCATCATCGGACTACAAGACGTAGGCATTGCAAGGCACTATTGGTACATGGTGGACATCCACCCATAAGCACTAAACGTTTTGGGAATACTTTTATTCTGCAAACAGCAAAGGAGTGGAATTCCCTGCCGGAGTCTATATTTCCTAATGGCTATAACCTGGCAGTCTTTAAGTCAAGAGTGAATAGGTTTCTTCTGGGCGAGCGTGCTTTATCGTCAACCACATCATAGCTTACTATCAGGTGGGTTAGTGGCTCGCGCTTGAGCGAGCCGAATCATTAATGATAATTAATAATTAAAAAAACCGTTAAGGCGTGAAAAGACGAATTACTTTCGCATTTATAATATTAATATGCACTATCCATTTAAAACGTTACGACTTAACATTTTTTTTCGCCGGATATCTACCTTTGGAAAACAAGCTGTTGTTTATAAAATAATAATATTACCCTTCTGAAAAAATCTAACAGCTCTTCGGAAAACTAAGATATAAACAAAAATGTTTATTTCTTTCGGAAATTGAACCGGCTGCCGTAGTACAGAAGCCAATCATTCCCCACTGCACCAATCGAACAGTTTATTAAATTAACCCAGAATGGTGTTCCTGTAGAACACTCTTTTAAGATGCGCATCTTTGCTAGATTTCTCGTTATTTTTACTTTGTACGTCATCTTTAACCACAACATTCTGAACATCCATTCAATCTTTCTAACATTCAGCGAAGAAGAAGACGATACGTTGGAAGGCCTCCCACTAGGTGGACTGATGACCTGGTTAAGGTTGCGGGAAGGCGCTGGATGCGAGACGCACAGGATCGGTCAGTGTGGCGACGCCTGGGGGAGGCCTATGTCCAGCAGTGGACGTCTTTCGGCTGAAATGATGATGAATGATGAACATTCAGCTAGTGTGTCTATTCTATAAACCAAAGGCGATCTCCCATCACTTCGTTTTCACCTGAAATACTGATGAACTTATGTTAAAATCACCCGTTGACAACAGCAATCACGAATATTTCACTTAAACTTTGATCCCAAAGCACAACGCTGCGGTTTGCGATGACGGACACATAACTCCTCACCGCTGACGCATACTGCGACAGAACAAAAAACCACTCAAGCTAGATGCTTTTCAAACGATTATGTTTCCGGCACATGAGACCAAAGCAAAGTTTTCATTTAGTGATACGCTGCACTTACAGATTTTCGCCCACATAAGTAATAATGAGTAGTTAATCGCCTATTTAAGACTCCACTAAACAAAACAAGAAACATGTGTGTATAAATAACCTTACACCGGTGTGAACGTACCTGCAAATGCCACAAATAAACAATTCCACATATAAACGTTATATCTATGTAGGTGAGTTTTGTTTGATTGACTCCCATTCTACTTCGCGACGAATAGCTATTTCAGTGTCACTTCAATAGGCGATAAGTGATATGTTTGCGAATTATGAATTTGGTTGTATGCTTAGCCTAAATTATATTTGGAAAACCCGTACCAAATTCTGGTGATCAATTTTATTTCTTTGTTTTAATAGAGCATACGACGAAAACTTTCGCTATGTGATATTGTTACAATATAATTACCGAGATGATGGGATTCCTATAAAAAAAGCCCACGCAGTTCTACCAACAGTTTGTGTGGTATGGAGTTCTACTTGAGGCTCTAGCTAGACTAGTAACATTTTATCAACGAAAGCATCGCGATAGCGATTCGAAAACCGACAAAAATGTATGGGACCAATCGCTATCGAAATATTACGTGATCAATCCCTTACATTTTGCCATTAAAACCATCACGCGTCCCCGGACCAGCGCTAAGATAATGACACTTTGTGTAGCCTCTTTATTTTATTTATTTTTTGATTTGGAAATTAATCCAATGACTTCTCCCGCTCTGGTTGAAGCGAGAGGGCGCATGTCAGACTTTTAATGACTAAAACCCACATGTGTTCCTTCAGTTGCTTGTGCCAGGGCCGCGGTAATTCTCTTGCAAATATATCCGCGACTGTGTATAAGCCTCTAGTGAGGTGACCACGCGAGTCAGCTCGATGCGAGAAGACCAAGACCGGCGATGTAGTGACGATTGAGGGAGGCCTATGTCCAGCACTGGAGGTCTATTGGCTGAATGCTATCGTGAAAAGTGTTTGATATTTGGGTCTCTAGTATGAATAGAGCACCTAGGAACTCCCGGAGCGACCATCTCACACGCGCGAAAACCACCAAGAAAATGCAGAAATTACTGGCCTTGAGTGAATGATATGCAAAGTAAGCTTTTGGCAAGTCTGTAACCGACTGTCTGTAAAACTACCTAAAACTGAATGGAAGAAATACTAGTGCTCGTTTCTGTATTGTCTGGTATTTTCGGACTTGTGTGGTCCGAAAATACTAAAGATACATACATACTCACGCCTTGTGTCAATGCGGGTAGGCAGAAACTGTAGAACGCCACCTGCTACGATCCTCAAAGTCTAAAATACTCATTAAAAAACGAGTTTTATTTCTCTCAAATCTAAATAAGCTTATCACACTATTGTAAAGGACAAACACTTACATTATAAAAAGCGAAAGTTTGTGAGTGTGTATGTGTTTGTGTGTTAATTCTTCATGCCAGACCTTCTGGACGGATCTGGATGAAATTTGGCACAGATAGATTATAGTCAGGCATAGCATATAGGCGTTTTTATCCCGGGAATATGTTCCATCAGGATAATTCTCGACATAAACGCGGGCGACGCCGCTGGCAGAAGCTAGTCCTTAACATATTTGAAATCCAATCTTACTTTTGAAATACGTAATCATTTTTCGTTTCCCAGAGACAAGTTTCCGTGAGTATCTTTGGATCACGGGGAGGATGACCCAGTTAATGCCCACCCTGTGGCAGGTCACCCATGTACCGGGAAGCTACTGTAGGAGTTCAAATGAGTTGGATTAAGAAATGCTCCATGAGTTGTGGGAACTTGTGTGATTGTCATAAAAAAGAGGCTATTCGATTTTCGGTGAAAAGAACCCCTTTTCACCGAAAATCGCTGAAATTGAAATTAGTGTATGCCACAAAGGGACAAGGTTTATTCGACTCAGCAATAGTTAGATAGTTCCAAAAATGGAAAGCAAGATTAATTTCTTTACACTCGGCCTTGTCAAGTTTGAGAAAATATTGTTCAAGCACTGTCATGCATGTGATGTGCTGTGTGTGAGAAGCTAAGCTCCGCAGCATATGCTGTTAGAAAAATTCGTAATTTAACTGACATAGAGACAGCCCGTTTAGTATACTTTAGCTATTTTCATAGTGTAATGTCGTACGGTATTCTATTGTGGGGAAATGCCGCCGACATCCAGACTATCTTTGTTTTGCAGAAAAGAGCTATTCGATCAATTTATAAATTAAGCCCAAGACACTCTCTCAGAGAGAAATTTAAGGAGATTAATGTAATGACTGTGCCTTCTCAGTATATTTATGAAAATCTTTTATATGCCGATAAAAATATCGAATTGTTTAAAAAATACAGTGATATCCATAACATAAATGCTAGGAACAAACACAAATTTATAGTACCTACAACAAGGCACAAGAAAATAGGTGGGTCGTTTAGATGTCAATGTGTACGCTTTTATAATAAGCTTCCAAGCCACGTACAAGATCTAAGTCTTAATAAATTCAAATCTTTCATTAAACGTAAGTTGTGCCAGAAAGCGTTTTATACAACTAAAGATTACCTTGAGGATAAAAAGGCTTGGGATTGAGCTGTTCCAATTAATTTTGTTTTTTTATTATTTATTATATTTTGCACCGTGAATTTTGTTATTATATTCTTTTTTGTTTTCTTGCAATGACAAGAATATTTACTTTTTAAAGTATTATATTATTTTATTTTAATTATTGTGAATGTGAAGACTATGTGGATCATTCTTTTTTTTTTGTTTCTATTTAAATTTATCTTAGTTTTTAATCATGATCTGGCAGTTTGAGTAGTTTATGCGGCCTACCCGAATGTCCTTTCTTTGGTATTGTTCGTCGAATCGTTGAGCTCCTTAAATTCTGAGCTGCTCGGTTATTGACAAATGCGTGCACTGACTGGACAGGTCCACTCAATCTGGCTGGTTCTTTCCTCAATAGACCATTTCTTCTCAGAGTAGTCAGATAGGAAACGCCGACCTCATCTAGTTTTAAAAAATATGTTCGACATGTAAAAGTGTTTTTACAAACCAACTAAAAAAAAAAAATCATTTATCATTTGATTAAAACGTGAAAATAATATTGAAATTACTTTTCAGTTTTATTTTTTTATAATGCTCGCGTGACAAACTAAATTACTAAACAGCCCAATTAGTAAAACATAATAATAAGTAGATTTGAAACTCCCTTTGGGTATTCGCAAACTAACAGGGCCAGGCCCTCGCCTTAAAAGGAAACACAAACATGTATGTGAAATGTTTTCCACAAATACCAACACGTTTATTAATATTGATTTCATATAGTAGAGGAGAGTGGGCACGGCTGGCACTGTATGAGTCACATTACAAATCGCACATTTAAGCACACCGGGTGAACTTTACTTGCGATAGTTTTAATGTTTTACTTTCTGTTTTTACATTATTTACATGCTTTTTTAGGGTTCCGTACCCAAAAGGTAAAAACGGGACCCTATTTACGAAGTAACTATTTAGTAATCTGTGACCCTATTACTAAGACTCCACGGTTCGTCTATCTGTCTGTCTGTCACCAGGCTGTATCTCATGAACCGTGATAGCTAGACAGTTGAAATTTTCCCAGATGATGTATTTCTGTTGCCGCTATAACAACAAATACTAAAAACAGAATAAAATAAATATTTAAGTGTGTTGTATGGGAAACAAAAGATTTTTTTTGCCGTTTTTTTGCGATAATGGTACGAAACTCTTCGTGCGCGAGTCTGACTCGCACTTGGCTGGTTTTTATTAGCTTCATGTGTATGTATGTTGGTTTGTAACGGAATTTCTGAACGTGATTTTCACCCATTTCATAATGTGCGATTAATTTGAAACTTTGAGGACCGATGACAATACAATAAAAATAATAAAAAAATGCCTGAATTGTCCCAGTTTTGGCCAAGTGCAGACCAGTACTTTCTGTAGGTGTCAAGTTCATCCTACCATCTTCGCCTGGGTCTGCCGTTACGTCGCCATACATTTTCAGGGACTCTCATTGTGGTAGCTTTTGCCCATGAGACGTTCGACATAAACAAAAAAACCGTAATATAACTTTTCTTATGAAAACAAAGCTTTAATTAAATCATATATGTCTTTGTTGTAGTTCATAATATTCTTTAACGAAAATATGTTTTATAAAGTACTTCAAAACTTTACCAGCTCGTTTGTCTAGTGTTCGCAAGCGCTACTGTTGAGTTGAGGTCTTGTGGTTGACCTGGAATGTGTCAATGGGTTTGCCCATCTGGAATATCTCAGAAGCAGCCCAGAGACTGGACTTGTGCTCGGTTGATGGCAATCAGCTCACCACCTACCATATTACATGGGACTTAACTGGCTAAATGGGGGTGTACTAAGGTGAACCTCTGACCAGCCCTTCGGGGAATAGTTCGTGATGTTATGTTATGTTCATGAGGTACTTAGTAATGCTAGAAAGAAAATGCAGCTTCGCTTTAATGTCTCTCTTAAAAATATTCGCGCTTACCCCCGACACGTGCTTCTTAACTCTCGATTATCGGGCTGTTAACGTAATAGACAAATAATCGCCAGTTATCTGCTGTTATTAACAACTGTTTAAAATTTATTCAACCAATCACTGATAGCTGAACTGATCAGCTGAACCACGTGCTCGACAATTTGTCACATTAGTTCTACGATAATGTATGTAGCAGTAAGAAACTTGGCCTTAACGTAAGAAACCTGGCCTAAACGTAAGATACCCGGCCTCAACGTGACAAATCTTGTAACATGTAGTTATTTTTTATTGATATGCCCTCCGGGAAATTTTCCATTATTTTGGACTCTGCCGTAAGAGCCGATTGGTTAGCTAAATTATTAAATATGAAACCTGGATTGTCCGTACTTTAAAATATAAAAATGTTTTATATGGTCATAATATGGTTTTTTTTTACATAGGAATCAAACATAGGTAGCAAAATATCATTGTACTACCTATAGGCACCCCTTAACCTTACTCGTCGGGTAATATCGGCGTCATCTTTTATGGGGTACTGTATAAAATGTTACAATAAAATACCTCTCCACATTGTAGAACTGAATGAGGCAAAATTCAAAACTTGTATAAAACGCACATGCTATGCAGGCAGGTATATTATAAGTTGGGGGATTACATCGCTGATAAAAATGCTTAGCTCAACGATAGTCCAGCTGCACAGTCACTAGGGCACAAAAACAAGTAATACGCAGAAAAATTCTGAAGTATTGTTGGATCTGTTGAAGACTGTATGAATATATTTGTGTTGTATAAACTCAGTCTATTTTAGTATTATATAACTGCACAGCACATATGTGAGTACTATGTACCAACTTTAAATCTATCATTTACTGTACCTATGTGTCGTTCGTTGACTTCAGTGTTCGCTGGCAGTTGATAGTGTGTCATGCTGTCTCTAATGTCTCACTGATGGTGGCACATATGTTGGATCATTCGGTTCCCTTCATGATGGTTGAGTGGTGCCGATCCATGTGTCATGTTCATGAACGGGCGCCATCAGTTGGGATTGGTCATAACTTAGCTGCTTCGGCCTATTTTTAATTACCTATTTATTGTATTTTAATTGTTTGTTTTACTCTAGACGCTTAAACGAGCTAGTTTTTTTTACATCTTTCTTACATATATGTATTTTTCCAACAAGAACAATGTATCCAAATACTTGTAAAATACTTTTTTTTTTAAAAGACTAAGTGTGGAGTTTCTTGTCCTTTCTTCTCCATAACAAGTTACATTTCCGAATGGACGGTAGAATCAATTATTATTACTTTTAATTTTTTTTTCGTCTTTCAATCGTGCCGCTTAATAGCCTAATTGAATAAAGAAATTTTGATTTAGATTGATTTTGAATACAGTCGTGCCGTAATTATATATTTATTTATTCTATATTTGTTTGTGTTCAACACCGATTAGAAACCATATTGTAAAGTTAATATTTTTTTATAATATTTTCTAAGTGGAACCAAGAAATATTTCACCTAGCTGTACCAGTAAAATAATCCTCATGTACATTTTATTGCAAATCATGCATTTTACTCTATAGCTCCTTACAAAGACTTTACAGTTGCTCAAATGACCTGCTACAAAGCGCCTGCCAAGCTTTACAAACAAAACTTAAAATTTCACCGTGCATAATCCAGAACTACCTGCAACGCTACAAAAATAAAAGTCCACTCGTAACAAAAACAAACGTAAAGCAAACTAAATAAAACCGTGACAAAAATAGATTATGCAGAAAAGTTATTTAACCTGCATAAAACATCGTTTACGCCAACACTGCACCCACTGGGAAACTACATTCCGAGACAGGGGACAATATTACGAGTATTTTCAATATAATAATTAGACTATAAAGGTTCGCACACATTAGCAAAAGCACTCCTATTTTCGCATTCAGTTTGAAAAATTAGTGAGGTGTTTGCCAAATGTGCGTTAAGCTTGTTTATCTTCAATGATTTGAATACCCAGAGGTGTAAACCTGCCTTTAACAGCCAAGCCAACACTTCGTACGACTTTATAGTGTCTGAGGCAGGTAGGGCCTTCTGAGGTCGGGAAGATTCCATTTGCTGATGCCTCAATAAAGGAATGAGATTGCACTAATATCAATTTTACTAGTTTTTGCTGAGGCTTTGGTTGCGAGAAAGTTCTGGACAATTGTTTTTAAAAGGAAAGGATTTGTTTTGCCTGTTCACAGTGTTTTGAAATGAGAAACAAAACAAAAGCGTACCCAAAATCGTTGCATATGCAAAAATATGAAGTGATAAATCAAAACGCGAAGAGTTACTTTGCGCAATCATTGTAAAAATAAATGTTAGTACAGACTGTGCGCGTGACTTAAATTCAACCGGACGTGCGGTTAGATTTAATTCTTAAAGCTTCTTTAACTATTCAATTAACTGGTGCAAATATTCCATGTGACAGGTTTCTAGAACAGGGCTAAACACTTATGCACCGGTATACCGTATAGTGTCCCTTATCCCCGTTTCCCCCTGTTAACCGACTTTCACAAGTTGACAGTCCAATATAAGTTAGTAGACACTGCGACCGATAAATTCGATTCTCTTCCATTCCTAAGCCAACACGGAAATCTAAAAGCTACGTTAGCATAAAACATTGTTTGCATATCATGAATACTTTTTGATTTACTGCAAAAATCCTGATGGAATCTCTCTAGACTTTAATCCTGGGGACTTTCAATCACAATCACCATGAATTCAATTGGAGAGTTTAAACGGATTTTTTCGATTTGCATGAAATATCGCGGATAGAGTGGGTTGTCTTGTGGCCCGGGGCGCATCGCGGTGCAGTCAATATTTCACATTTTATGTCTAGCCGGCTTCGGAAAGACGGCGTGTGCATGAAATTCCATTTTTCATCATTATTTTCGAGTGGGCGCGGCATTTTGTAGGACGTATACTCGTAAGGTAGACAAGTACTCTATATTTATTGCGGGCAGATATTTGGGAAAGCAATTTCAGTTTATCTCACAGTCGGGCTAACCCAGGATAGCGTCTAGCTCAGGCATGGCCTGTATAAATATAACACTAGTGTGGTACATACTCGCATCCGTGTAATTGTCAGGCGTCGTTGGCCAAAACAATAATGGTAGTTCTTGAATCTGCTTCGTCTTCAGCCATTGAGGTTGATAAATGGATTTATTTAAGCATCATCTCGACTTGTTTCGAGAAAAAGTAGTAAAACTTCTCTAAGATAAGACGATAAAAATCTATCTGGTTTAGCTAGCTAAATGAATAGCTAAAGTTTAGCTTACGTCTTTCATATTTTAGTTTTATGCCTGGCTGGGGGCTATAATTTAGTCTCCACAGGATCACGCGGTTAAGCAGAAACCAATCACTTGGATTGACCTGCGAGACGACAAAAAAAGAAACAAAGCTCCTCGCTCTCTTTGCTACTGGTACGTCGAGCAAGAAATATATGCTATCTGACCATAAACGTGCGCTTGACGTATTGTATTTAATGTTACGCTTCTTTTAATATTTTTGCAAACTGTAATGCCAAGGAAACGTGTTTCACTTCTGGTTACCAAAAATATGTTTAATGTTAGCTTATCCAAAAATATAGGTAGTCAAAATTTTATGAACAAGGTGCTCGATTGACAAAAAGAATAAACACATCAACACGGTCTAGGGATATTTTAAAAAAAGCGAATTACTATCTATGTGTTAATTATTTATAGGACATGTATATATTTAAAAGATACGTTATTTAATATTCTACCATTTTTTAATAATGGTTAAGTTACTTCGATTAAAATTTCAGGATTTTATGGAAAAAAAATGAAGCATAGACGGAAACCGTATATGAATTAACTTTTAATTTATTAGTAAAAACTGAAAAAAATAGAAAAATCATTTAATTTGTGTTTATAAAATTGAAGTTGTCTGAGAAAGCGCACATGATGTTCATAACACATCGGCAACGATTCGGCATGCTCAGAACAAGGTTGTCAATGTCTTGCTGCGGAATATTGTCCCATGTCCTTCTGAGGTGCGCAAAAAGTTGATCTTCTGTAGCCAGATTTTCAGGAACTTCCTTCAGAGCTCTTCTTTGCAGCATATCCCACGCATGCTCAATGGGATTTAGATCTGGCGATTGAGCAGGCCAGTCTAAGGCCCTAACATTGTGTGTATGTAACCAAGCTGCTACCGTTCTCGCCTTGTGTGCCCGGGCATTGTCGTGCATGAGCAGGAAATCTTGCCCCATTTGTGTTCTGTGGGGCAAGATTACGGGCCCCAGCACCTGTTAGACGTATCGTTCTGCCGTCATATTGCACCGCACCCAAACGAGATCCGTCCGTCCTCCAAGACGAATTCCTGCCCAAACCATAATTGTTCCTCCTTGGTATGGGTGAACTTCCTGAGGGTTCTGAAGACGGCTCCATCGTCCAGGAACTTGCCAAACAGAAGCCGAACCTGGATTCATCCGTGAACAGCACATTGGACCATTGCTCACGGCCCCAGTCCACGTAGTTCCGAACCCATTCTAATCGTCGTCCACGATTGCCTCTCCGTAAAGGTGGGACCCGGAGTGGTCTACGAGAGCGTAGATTGCTTTCATGCAGTCGCCTTCTTACAGTTTAGTCACTCACAAGCACTTGGTGTTCCACTCGCAGCCTTTGGACCAATTGAGTCGCCGTTGCATTTGGTTGAGCACGCGCAGTAATTTGCAAAAATCGGTCTTGTCTGGGGGTAGTGATGCGACTTGGCCCCCGGTGCCTCCCCGCTACTTCACCTGTGGCACGATAGCGTGTCCACAATCTTGAAATTACATTTTGGTGGGTCCCTATGGCCTCAGCAACATTACGCTGAACAGACCCAGCTTCCAGCATTCCCACAGCTCGTAACATCTCCGCCCTCGTCAAATGTTGGCGTTGCATGGCTACAATACCTCAATTTTAACTTTATCTTTCGTTTAAAAATTAAAAAAACTGTAACTAAACGTAATTCGTATTGTTTTCTAAATTTCGCACAAATGAAAATTCCCTCTCCTACACATCAAGACATTTTTATGCCACCGAAACAAAAGAATTTTCAAAAATTTGAATTTGGTATTAGTCTGAGATAAATTACAAACAAATCGGTGTATAAAAGATTCCAATGGGGCTAGTACTTTTCGAGTTATTTAATTGAGTATGAAATATCCCTAGACCGTGTTGATGTGTGTATAATTCCATTTAGTTTGAAGTCAGTGTCAAGTTTATTACCAAACTAAAAAACATATTTATTTATTTATTTATTATAAGGTACACCAACAGCATTACATACAAAACAGTTTGTAGTAAACAAAGAAAAATAAAGGTGCTGGTATGTATGCCTATTACAGGTATACGCAGCTTACACCATATAGTCAGAAACACTAAATTATTTAAAATATTAATATATATATATTAATCTAGATTTAAAAAAAAAACTTAGTAAAAATAAAAACATACAAAATGAAAAACACACAGAATAAAAAAAAGAAAACGAAGTAGAATGTTTATGTTCGTAATAAGACTAAGTTGAAGTATTTGCGCACTCCCCCGTACCTCCGAGATTGCTCTTCTAAACTTATTCAGTGAAACACCGTGTAAATCAGTATCTGGTGTTGTACAAAAACTATTATAGCTTCTACACATGCGGAGAAGTGGAGCGTTGAGGCCTAGGTTGGTTTTGCGGAATGGAATATGGAGTAATTTTGTGATGGGATATCTGGGCAGTTTTGAAGGGACTGAATATTGGATACATTCTACTAAATCACTGCACTTAATGAACCCGTTTGCTACTTTGTAAAGGAAAATTAGATCACGCGTACGGCGACGGTCACGCAGTGTCTTTATTTTGAAAAAGTGTAGGCGCTGTACATATGGACAGCGATGACTAATTCCCCTAGATATAAATGCAAGATCTTTAGTGAAAGCTCTTTGAATTTTTTCAAGTCTTTGCGAACGATCAGCGTAGAGTGGGTTCCAGGCGACACTGGCGTGGGTTCCAACCGACTTCGCACTAGGGTGTTAAACAAAACTATTTTGGTTTTTGGTTGTTGGAAGCCTCTTGTGTTGCGTTTAACAAAACCCAGCATCTGCGCGGACTTCTTTACCACGTAGTTGATGTGTGGCTTGAAGGAGAGCCCATCATCCACCAAAACCCCTAGATCCCGGATTTCTCCAACCTTTGCCAACGAGGTGTCGCATAGTGTGTAGGTAGTTGGGAATGATGACTTTTTCTAGAGAAACGGATGTGAAAGCATTTTTGGGGGTTTAGGGTCATATTGTTGGTTTTGCACCAATTTTCGACGTTTGTTAAATCACTTTGAATAAGCGTGATGTCTTCAGGCCCAGTGATTTTTTTGTAAATCTTCAAGTTATCTGCAAACAACATTGTTTGACAGTGCTTGATATGATTTGTTATGTCATCAACAAATAGTAGAAACAAAACTGGGCCAAGGTGGGAACCTTGTGGAACACCGGAGCGTGCATTAAATTCGTAAGAAACATAGCCATTGACTGCAACGAACTGTGAAAGATTTACTAGATAAGATGCAAACCATCTCAACATAGATCCGTGGACACCACTAATCTCAAGTTATGCTATCATGAGTGGATGACTCACCTTATCGAACGCGCTGCTGAAATCTGTATATATTGCATCGACATCGTCTCCGCAATCGAGCGCTTCAGATATGTCGGATAAATATCTGACTAAATTAGTCTCTGTGGAACGTCCAATTCGGAATCCATGTTGGCTATTGGAAAGCTTAGTGTCCAAGTAGTTGGTAATGATGGGACAAACGAGACACTCAAAAAGCTTTGAAAAACATGATAGGATTGAAATAGGCCTGTAGTTTTTAATATTGCTGGAGTCGCCTTTTTTGTGTACCGGCACGATCCGAGCCTTCTTCCATTCTTGTGGAAATACTCCCGACTCTAAAGATCGATTAAATATTAGACACAGTGGCTCTGCAAGTGCTCTCCCACATGATTTAACAAAAACTGGTGGAATACAATCGGGACTAGCACCCTTGGATGTATCAAGTTTCTTTATCTTCGCTAGAACTTCTTGTGGGGAAATTTTTATGTTACTAAGCACTCCGGATGATTCTTGTATGTTTGTTTTGGTACTGCCATTTGGGTCGGTGAAAATTAAAGAAAAATGAGAAGCAAAAAGATTTGCAATGTCATTACCACTATTAGCTACTACATCGTCCATGTGCATTCTGGCTGGAATCACTGATTTACAGTTTCTTTTATTTTTAATGTAACGCCAGAATAATTTGGGATTTTTTGTTATTTCGCTCTCAATTTGTTGTTTATAGTCACTATAGTTTTGGTTGATTATTGTATGACAACGGCTTCTTAGTAAATCGTAGGTCAACTTGTCTCGAGGATTATTGTATTTTCTAAAAGAAATTCAGAAATTTACTACGGTACTTTTCTTTTTCGGATATTGCTTTTATGAGAGCTTTACTAAACCAGGAAGGATATTTTGAGTTTTTACAATTGTGTTGAGGTATGTGCTTATCGATCAACTCTTTTAATTTTGTGTAGAATACAGAAACTAGATTATTAATATAATTGGAGAGCGAAAATTCTAGATCCCAGTCAATTGCTTGCAGGTCAGATATAATTTTTACATAGTCACATTTGTAGAAGTTTGGGCGAATGTTGTTATTTGAACGCAAACATTTAATATTAACATGTGATATGGAAATGATTAGGGCAGGGTGTTTAGGATCAAGTCTAGTAAGAAGATCGGAGGTTTGAGTAACATAAAGATTGCGCATATTACTTATAACTAAATCAAGTGTTCTATTATCAATGTTACAAACGCAGTTAAATTGAAAAAGACTGTTAATTGATAGAAAATCAATAAAAGTATACCCTAAAGTATTATTATAGTTCTTAGGACTAGTATAGGTTTGTCCATCTAAAGGTGACCAATTAATGAATCCGAGATTAAAATCTCCGAGGATAAGAACTTCTTCAACGTTATTTACAGTGTTACTTACAGTATTTAGAAAAAATTATAAACACTCTACTTTTACAGGAGGAGGTAAATATGTGACACAAATGGCTATATTTTAACAATGTTATTAAATTTTAATTTAACTGTCACCCAGAGGTCTTCATTGTCACTTTCCCAATTGTGGACTCTGGCTGAAGGAACATCCCGAGAAATAGCTAGGAGAACACCGCCGCCATCTTTTTTAGCAGTATTATGGCATAATCTATCGCGACGGTAAACAGTATACCTAGAATCAAACAACTCACTATTCAGGATGTTTGAATTCAGCCAAGTCTCAGTAAAAGCTATTATTTTATAATCGTTCAGCAAAGTGTTTTGGTACAGTTCGTTTGTTTTCGTTCTTAAGCCTCTTACATTTTGGTAGTAAATATCAAGCATTGTGGATATGATTTTAACCAGAAAGATTGTCTGAGTAGGGATTGGGGTGATAAACTAAACTAATGAGCTATTCTTTGGTTTTGAGTAATGCTAAGCTTTCCAGGTTGCGAATAAGAATCGCAGCGTGAGTCTTTACGCACAAACACTCGTCCATTTCGAACCCACACAAACTTATAGCCCAACTCCTTGGCTGACTGCCTTGTGGCAGCATGCAGCTGTTTGTTAGCTGGACACAAATGCTCCGACACGTACACTGGCGTTTGATCTCCTCCTATTCCCAATTGTTTAGAGTTGAGCTTTTCTTGGGGTTTTTTTTTTATTGAAATTCACGACTGCTGCTATCAAGCTGTCGCGCAGACGGGGTGTTCGTAGTTTAACAACCATAGGACGAGGCCTATTGCACTCAGCGTTTAATTTGGCAACTCGTGTCGCATGAAGGATATCGCCATCTCCAAGTTGTTCTCCTACAGCTTTTGCTAGTTGAATAACAGTAGTGATAACATTTTCTGTTTTGTATTCCGGTATTCCATTGATTTCAATGTTGTTTACGCGTAGGTTTTGCTCTACTAATGACAGTCTCATGGAGTGGTCTGCGGATGCTGTTACTAGACGTTCGTTCTCAGCCTGTAATTTTCATATCATGGTGTCTTTTTCCTCGAGACAGGACTTGAGAGTTTCATATTGAGTGTTGTAAAAATTCATAGTCTTTAAAATCTGATATTTGGTCTGTCATCTGTTTGAGCTGGTCTGTTACAAGGACTTTTATTTTAGTCTCAAGAAAGCAAAATTCCTGTTTAATGATGGTCCGTAGCTTATCCTCTAAATGAAGATCTTGTACTAAGCTATCTGTAGAAACATTACAAGTGTTAGACTTTTGTCTCAGCGTTACGTTGCATTCTCCATCATCAGAGGAACCTTCAAAATAGCTGGTGTTTACAAAGTCGGCAGATGAGCAAGTCTTATTGAGTACTATTGGGGTCGAGGAATTGGCTTTTGCTGGTTTGCTGCAACAGTTAGTGCAAGTCCAAGAAGATTTATTTGTTGTCGTCATTGCTTGGAATTGTTTTTCAGTGACATTTGCGCACTGCAGATGGTGCTTGTATTTGCATTTACAGCATTTAAGAAGTCCCTTATTTGGCACGGTTTTCCGGCAAATCGAACAGCTATTATCATTCGGAGCCATGTTAATTAATAGTGCGCAAAGCAATTTGGTAAGAATTCTGTTCACCGCAATCCCAGTAGCAAGCGTGACGATAAAATATTTAGGCGTAGATTCTTTTAGCGTATTCAAAACATGCAAAAATAGGTAATGATTCTCAAAATTCTGAGAAACGGGCGCACCTGCGTCGCGCACCAGCGTGTCCTGTGTATGTGTGCGTACAGCGAGCCGGCCGCGAGATGTTGTAGGTCAGGGATTGAATGTTATTAGCAAAATTTTGAGAACTTATTTGCTAATTACTCACGAACCACGTGGAGCTTTTAGATGCCTTAAGCAATGTTGAATAGTCCACAGCTTCACAATGGTATAAATCACTAATATGAACACCAACTTTTTTCGACTGGTATGTTTAAAAACTAACGGAGCAAAATAATTACGTGTTGTCTGTTCAACGGTCGCGGGCAAAAAAAAAAAGAACATAATACATATTATTAAATATTTAATTAACAATAACTACCTATATAAACTACGGAAACGAATGGGTTCGAATTTCACAAAATATGACAACTTGAAAAAATTTAAATAATTTTTCGGGCTCTTCTTTTGCCTGTGATATATTTGTGTCCTTTTAAACGCTTTCACAAAAGTAGCGTGCATTATTTAAAACAAAAATAAATAAAAAACTTAAAAGATTTTTGTTTTACAACCTGCTCTTTACGTACTGCCTTGTTTCCCTCAAAACCGTGAAACGTGAAACCTCTTAGCAGGGATATAAATCCAAGCGGATAAGGGTTGAGTAACGACAATGATCAAAAATATTGGGGTGTACGAGCGCTCGAAAGGGTGGAAAAACTGCACTACATCGTTTTTATTGCATTTTATTACAATTTGCGTGCCCCAGGCCTCCGGATAAATGGCGCGAAAGAATTTACATATGAAAACTCTCTGTCAGCAGCCGAATATTAAAATCTTGTTTGAGTACAAACCATTGTACCTCTAGGTACGTAAACAAATTTATTTGTCGTGATATTAAAATTGTAACATTTTCAAAAGCTGTTGGAGTCATTTATGACGTAATTTGTCAGCAATTTATGTCACGGATAAAAATTCAAACTTAATAAAAAAGACATGTGCCTTACGTGACTTTTATTGGCCTATTACGATCGCCATCAATTACTATGTTCTGGTAAGAAATATTTATTGCTTTTGAGATTGCATTTATTAAAAATATTCCAGCTGTCTAGAGTTAGTAGATAAGCTTTTCGTTTTATTCCATGAAGCTTACTTATGAACCACTTCTTCGGATCACGGCTTTTCCCGGCTATGTAGATGAAAAGTATCCTCTGTCCTATTCCATTGGCCTGATATCGATTTAGCACTTTAGGCATAAATACGTAACAGACGAACACATTTTAGACTGGGTTACTGTCACATTTATAATATTAGCATAGTTTTAATCTGTAAACTCAGGGGAAAATTCTCCACTCTTGAAAATATGAATAAGCGAGCGTAAAAATGGTTTATGTTTCATATTTCAGTTAAAGCAGATTTAAATATAGTATAATTAAGTACACGCTGTATTCCCGTTGCATATTCAATGAAATTAAAATTTTTGATAAAAATAAATACAATTGAAGTGGTGTAATATCAAAATACCAACGTTTTATTGAATGCATGTGAAAGAAGAAACGGTAGTAATAACAAATTCGCATTTTTTTAAATTTTGTCTGTCTGTTTTATCCGGGTAATCTCCAAAACGGTTGGACTGATTTTGACGGAATTTTCACTGGTAGATAGCTGATGTTAAAATGCGAAACATAGACGCGCGAGTAGTCGTGGGCAACAGCTAGTAGCTAAATTAAAATGGATTTTCCTTGTTTCCACTTTTCAAAATGCCTAGATCCCTGCAAATAAGGTTTCGTCCGCAGAAATCAATACCTACTTAACTATCAAGCAATTTGCATGCTCTCATCTCCTTAAAATTCTTCTGACAGTCTTTTGTTTCCAAGGTGAACTCATAAATGGAGATGGTAATGTTTAACTTGCAAAAGTTTCATGAAATGAGGACGTGCCTGCAATTATTCATGATGTTTATAAATCAATGGTTTCCGTACGTTTGTTCAAACGAGAAATTTTGTCACACAGAATATAAATATGGAATATATTGTGTTTTTTTGTAACGTCTATAGATTGTTGACGAAATGTTTATTTATACTGTAGTTATATTTTTGTTAGCAGTTTGGTTTCATACCTTTGTTTTTATTTTTTGTTCCGCTTTTTTTTACTCATACCAAACATCGCTTCACCGGACAGAGTCAAACAGAATCTGTTAACGATGCAAATGACGGAGGGAGTAGATACGTACCAGTGCTAATTGGTACATATATCTAGGCTCAAATTAGTAGCTCGAGCCCTCTTTTCTTTCAGAAATTCTGTGTAAAGTTAAATTAATATTTGTAGTGGAGATCACAAATCCTCTCACATTTTGCTGCATTATCCTGTCTGCCTTACTCTGACACGATAAGCAGATAGGTACCTACTAAAGAAGTAGAGATGTAACGAACTAGTTTCGCCCGAAACTTCACCTTTACAAAAACTGATTTCACTCATTAAAATTATCCCAATGGGTCATCCATAATCCAGGGGGTTCACCATAAGCTCTTATAGTAAGGTTATTTTGTGTAAGGGACAGATGTATATGACTTGAATACATCTGTCCCTTACATCATCAGCCTATTAATGTTCCCACTGCTGGGACACAGGCCTCCTCTCTGTGAGAGGGGAAGGGCCATAATCCACCACGCGGACCCAGTGCGGGTTGGTGGATGTCACATATCTTCGAATTTTTGGTTCTAGGACATGCCGGTTTCCTCACGATGTTTTCCTTCACCGTTTTTTGAGAGCAGTGGTGATGAAATAATTTACACAAAGTAAAGCGCCTGCCTGGGTTCGAACCCACGACCTACAACTTGTAACTCTCTCTTGTAACAACTGTCCCTTACGCACACTCAAAATAACCTTGCTCTAAGAACTTATGGTTATCCCCCTGGTCTTGTTTTACCGGCCGTGGAGGCGTGACTGATTTACATTGATTCATATAAACATACAAACTTTAACATTTATAATGAGGATGAGTTAATGAGATTAAGGGCCGAAATTCAATATTCTGATAGCTTTTAACTGAGGAATAAAAATGGTCGTTTGACATATTTTCTAAACAAAAGCTGTCAAACCGCCATTTTCATTCCTCAGTTATAAGTTATCAGACTATTGAAAATCGGCCTTTAGTAAGATACATGAAGTACTTATTTATCTAGCACAAGTATTTTCCATACACCGAAATAAGTCATACCAACATAAATGTCATGCAATTTCGTCAACATTTCCAGTTATACACAATGTTTTCATCAATATTCTGCGAGAGCAGCCTCAACAAACTGTAGCATGTGGCCATTTTATTAAGTTTCCTTACAGCCATGGCACACCCACATAACTCACACACCACAGCCTAACGAAAAGCCTTCATTATGAATTTTTATACTAATTAATTAAAATATGTAATTTGTTTCACTTGTCTAGGAGGATATTATAGGCTATGTGCTGTAAAAAAATAAGGTCGTCTGTTCAGGACGAAACTGCGAATATTTTTGTCGCAATTATTATATGGCTATTGTCGTTAGTTATGTGATGTTTTTCATTGATATTAAGGGCGGTTTCCGCGAACTATTCTTGCTTAGGGTGAAATAAATGGTTGTGTTTCGTAATTTTGTTGTTAAAATACGTGATGTGGGGACTTAACTCAGGTAGCTCAAATGATAGACAAAATTTACTTTTAACTTGTATTGACTCATGTACGTGCCTCGAACAGGCAGTTCCCTCCGTCGGTCAGCTTGCCATCACCGTCAATTGGGTGATTTTGTCCACCACTGTGGTCACCGTTTTCAACACTGCGTAGTCATTGTGAGGACTTCTCACCTATTTAGAGGCAACTTTCTATAAGCCTATTATAAAACTGGCAACAGGTAACTATTTAGTTTTTAAAGGTGATTGAAATCAGAACGTCAACAAAATATTCGAAGATATTTTGTTTAGCAGTAATACAAATATAGCGTATTATCTATTATATATATACTGTGGTTGCCTCAGGGGCACCGCAGTACCAATATGTTTATTGTTATTAATACAATTTTGGAGGAGCATACGTCTTTTGTTTTACTTTTAACTATACTAATATTATAAAGAAGTAAAGTATGTGACGTTGTAAGGGGTAATCTCTGGATCTACTGAACTGATTATGAAAATTCTTTCACCAGTAGAAAGCTACATTATGCCTGAGTGTCATAGGCTCTTATATTTATTTAAAACGACTAATATATTTAAAAAAAATTAGAGATCCTCATGAAAATTGCAATAATGTAACCCAAGGTAGCAAAATGTTGTCTATAAAATTCACTCTTTGGCGTGCGCTGAGAAAACTATTCATGATAGATAAAAAATTGTAGGTAGGTAGGTGGGGTAGGCAGGGCAGGCAGGGCATCATATTTCAGTTTTGGGGGGTTTGCCGTAATTGCCACGCTTGGCAGGTGGGTTGGCGATCGAATTTTGTTGAGAACGCTGCTGCCCATTTACTGGTGTCCCTTAGTCACCTCTTACAACATCCACGGGAAGATACGAGATGGTGAAATTCTATACGTCCGGCACCATACGGAATCAATGAAATAAAATGTACGTAAAATAGTATCGTTGTATTACAAAATAATGTCCTGATCGCATGTGTGTCTCAAATAGATCAGCCCACATATCTTTAACATTCTTTCAAAAGAAGAAAACAACGATCTTATCCAGTTTTATTTTCAAGACATAAAAACCTTTACGACGAGCCTCTAACTCACAAAATATTTCTCAGCTGAAATCTATTTAGAAGCCCATATTGCCAATCCTAGGTTCGTCGGAAAATCTCTATTATTTCTTGAGTGAAATGCCCGGAGAGACAAATACGTTAAGAACAAGTACGGTGAAGGCAAACAGGGGCACAGGCGGGCAAATACGGGCATTCAGTTCGGTAATAGAGGGCAAATTGGAGCTCGGAAGCTTTGAGACGAGTGAACGGGAGATACGGAATCGCCCAGCCTAAATACTCTTTGAATAGATACGAGGTTGAGCAAAAAATTGATTTAAGATGAATACGTGTGCTAAGTGAGAAGTATTTTGTTACTACTACGTTAAAGACAGTATAGCTAAAGTAAGACGTATTTTCTCTATGCCTAGTCTAAATATTATTTTAATCTCAATCAATACTAATCTTCTAGATTGATTACACTTTGATTAAACATTCGTTAATCATTATCATTGTGCCTCAAATTAGATAATCTTTTACATAAAATATTTCACTTTAACGCTTTTAGTTCAGTTAATATTTATTGGATAACCGTTGTTCAGGCTCGCTTTAATTCCTTTGCTTACTCAACTATAATCATCAAACTTTCACGTCTTTATTAATATTATTAATTTACCAAATGCAGGTACTTTTGTGTCCAATTTTCAAAATCAGTTTTCGGTCTTTACATTAACAGCTAAACTTTACCTTGATATACAGATTTGATACATCGGATTACAGTTTTACGTATAAAACTACAAACTATATTGTATTTAGTTCATATTGTTGTACGCACATGTGTCCGTTCAAAGGATTAAATAATAAATAATCCAGCACCATCTTCCTCTCCCCTTAACCACATTTCACTCCAGAATTCATTACTCAAACACAAACTGAAGAAGATGAAGACGCAGCGAAGTCTTGTGCTCTCGTTAAGTAGCTTTTGCATATCAAAGTGACTGTGTTGACAACGGCCCCGGGTTGCTGACGATTCTTTTTAGTTTACACCTTCAGTCGCTTGATTTGTCGTATTTCAAATTCGCTAGAATTTACTTTGTCTTTTTGAAGAGTTTCCCTGTTTGTGTTTGAAGTAAGTATAATTAAAGATAGAGACACAAATAAATATCCAATGGCTTGAATTTTATGGGTTTTTAACTTCGCCCGTCAAAAAATATATTTTCTGCACACAGTACCACACACAGCTGAGCAAAAGCTGCTCCATGTTGTTTTTGATAATTTAAACCTACCTCGAGCCAAGTTATAGAAAACCAGACTTTTACTTATTTTTATTTTTATGGCCCCTAATCTTGAAAGAACTTTCTTGCAATTACCTATCCTAGAACATTACTTGAACAGCGAACCTCGTCTCAGGATCAAATCGAATGTATATTTTATCGGACAAAGGCCCAACCAAGCTTAAACTCCGACAATAGATAGCGACAGCTTTACTATTTGGCTTTAAAAGCCTCACCGTGCAATCAAAGGCTGAAAACCAATTGAAATTATACTCACTCAACTTTGAAGTTTGTATCTGGCTTTCAGAGCTCATTTTTGCTTGTTAACTTTGATAGAGGGAAGTAATCTTGGGGTTGCTACCGTTAATTGATTGTTACTTTAGTTAATGTAGACTTTTATTGCATTACGTGAATGCGAGGCAGTGTTTGCGAGCGCTGCTGTTGCCTTTGTCGTGGGAAAATTAAGCCTTTTAGCATTTTCGATCTATGGGTTTCTCAATTAGGTGATAAGTCTACGAATAAGAATTTAGAAGGTGTTTATGGAAGATAATTATTAGCGCACGTTAATTATGAGAAACAGTTTTTTTATTACGATACGATTTTTACCAACGTTAAAAATCTTGAAAGATAAAGAATTTAAATTAATCCGATCCGAAAATATAGTCTTGATAATTATTATTCTTTCTGTGTGTCTTATTATCACATATGTGTTTAAAAGGAGAGAGGGGGGCTGTTGGCCAGCAGTGGAACACAATGTAGACTAACGATAAATAAATTATGAACTTATAACAATTGTGGCACCTACATATTGAAAACAATATGAATAAAATCTTACAAATTAATTTATTCTTCTCTTCTATGTTATATGTTATGCGATTTGGTTTCCGCACTAAGTCATTCAGGTAGACCATTGTGCGTGGCGGTTCTCGTCACCTTTCTCGACAACACAACAACAAAATCAAAATCATTTTTTTTATTTCACATAGGCCTACATGGGCACTTATAAAACGTCGACAAAAAGAGCACGGTTCGGGTTGGTCGTTTCCTATGGAGAAGAACCGGCAAGAAACTCCATGGTTACTCTTTTAAAAATGGTTTGGTTTTACAATATTTACATGTTACAGCATTAGTACTTAGATATGGTGGGACAACGTAGGCCCGAATTATGACAATAAGTCGTAAGAAACTAAAAAAAAAGAAAAAGATTATATAAAAAAGTTAACAAATGTTAACTAGCATCTAGAAGGCCTACAATGTTCACACATTCACAAAACAATCGGTAAAAGAATCTATACAAAGGTAAAAAATAATAAAAATAAGTATAACAAGACTAAATTTAACATGTTGCACAAATTTTGTTATCAGTGCTGTAACTATTTTTAGCAAAGGGCTTTAAAGATGATTGAAAACCATTTTAAAAAGTCTAATTAAAAGAAGGAAAGAAAAAATGAGATTGAGAATAGTTAGAGACATCCACATAATTGTGCCGTTTACAAGTTACCAGGGAAGCTGCATGCGCAGAAGGAGCTAAGGCCAAATCTTTTTATCTTCAACGTAGTCCTTGATTTTATAATATGCTTTTTTAACAAGGATACGTTTGATGTAGTTTTTGAACCTTCCATCGGTCAGCTCTATAACTGACTTTGGCAACTTGTTATAAAAGCGTATACTGTTTATAAGAAAAGACTTGCTAGTTTTCGTTAATCTGAATTTGTGTATTACAATTTCGTGCTTACTGCGTGTATTTAAATTATGGAAGTCGCTTCTAGTTTTGAAAAGCCCCCGATTTTTACGGACATACAAAATACATTCCAAAATATAAAGTGAAGGTAGAGTCAGTATATCGATCTCTTTAAATTTTTCTCTGAGGGACTCGCGAGGACCCATTTTATAGATTGCGCGGATTGCCCTCTTTTGTAGGATGAAAATTGAGTCAACGTCTGCTGCTGATCCCCACAGCAGAATGCCATAAGACATAATACTGTGGAAATAAGCATAGTATACTAACCTAGCTGTAGCTACATCGGTTAGCTGCCTTATTTTCCTTACTGCATATGCAGCCGAACTTAACCTACCCGAAAGAGTTCTAATGTGCGCGCCCCACTGCAATTTTGAATCGATAGTAATCCCTAAGAATACAGTTTCCGTTATAACTTCAAGATTTTTGCCGTCAAGATTTAAGTTTAGGTCATGTTGTGGTACATTTGGTAAAGAGAACTTTAGACATTTTATTTTTTTCGCATTCAGTAAAAGATTGTTAGCTGCGAACCATTTTGAGAGAACAATTAGACTTTCGTTGACATTTATGACATCCGTATCTTGCCTATCTATTTTAAAAATTAGCGAAGTATCATCAGCAAATAGAATTATATCAGAAAATTTGGCCATCATAAAAGGGAGATCATTAATGTAAACAAGAAAAAGGAAAGGGCCGAGAATTGAACCTTGGGGCAACCAGCAAGAACCTAATTTATTGGAGCAAAAACCAATGCAACCCCACTAAAAACTGCACTTTCACTAAAATTCTCTTTGTATGTCCACCTAGTACACATCAGTCGCTTGCGGATCGCAAATGTGCGAGTTTCACGAATACTACGACTGGCACTTGTTTCGTGAAAAAAAAGAAAAAGGAATTAAAACCTCGTTGGAAGCCTGTGCTGGATTTGAACGTGACTTGCCCGATGTTTGGCTAGCACTTCAGTTCTAATCCTGGTCTACGATGGCCTGATATATTGACCTATAATAGAGCTTTGTGGTAGATACACAGAAGAGAGTTGTAATATAGGGCAGACTTTTAAGATGTAATGGTTTAAAATTAAACTAAAGTAGTATTAACTTTAAAACTTTCGCGTTTCATAATTGAAAAACAATATATCACGGGAATTTAACGGGACCACGGTCGTTGCAACTCGGCCGAAACGTCGGCTGAAATAGGTAAATAAACAATCAAAAACATCACGCTAAATGCCCGTGATGTATTGTTTTTTAAACGGAAGTAGTATTTAATATACTAGCAATTCTCCAATACTGTTATATATGTGTGATGAAGAAAGACTGTATTGTATTTCGTATAATAAAAAAATATTTCTTGAAAAGCCCCTGTTAACAGGGGCTTTTCAAGAAATATTTTTTCTTCTATTTTTGTTTAAGAAATTGACTCACACACTATTCCGTTGTTGTTAAATTTGCTAATTTACCTATGTTTGCAATATTTGTAAGTATGTGAGAACCATGTTCCTATTTATAAAATGAATGAATTTATCTCTCAGTGCTTGTAATATTTTATACCTATATGTAGTACAAGTATAGTAGTGTTAGTCTGGGTGCATCGTCCTCATGAAAATATGTCGAAAAACACGTTTTTTTTAATAATAAGTGTGGAATCTCTTGTTCATTATTTTCCATAACAAGCTACTTTTCCGAATGGACGGTAGAATCATTATTATTATTATAAAATTCGATAAGACGTTCAAAAGTGGCGCGTAATGGCCTAATTGAAATAAAGAATTTCACTTTGAACCTTTATCTAACATTTGAAAAAAGAAGAATGATCGTTTCTGGCCCAGACTCCGACAGAGTTCAGACCCTCTCGTAGTTACATAACTCAATAATAATTTTGAGTAAAATACCTAACCGTAGTGGGTAACTTTATGGCAGAGAAACAATGATGAAAAACGAACGCACAACATAATTTTTGAATACATAATTAAATCGTTTATGTAACCCTCTTTACAAATCCATAATCTTAATGAGGTTAAATTATTAAAAAGTAAGTTCTATAGTAGCTCTCACTAATAGATTATTCACGGGACTTTTCAACCATAATCATAAATAGCTTCAAAACGAGCGGTTGCAGCTAAAACAACTCAACAATACAATTAGCAGACGAACCGAAAAAATAACGACGTGTTACATGCAAACGTCTTAACAATTATTGTTGCTTTTAATCTGGATTTAAGTTATGTTTTAGGTGTACCTAAGTTATAGAACTAGCTTCAAGAGAATATGGTTATAATATAAAATATTATTAGTTAAATGTTTTTAAGGAAAACTCCTAACTTCGAAGATCGACCCATGTTGCTGTTATTATTAAGCCACGACCTCTTTTAGCAATTAGTTTACTTTTCTTAATGTAATTCCTATCCTACAAACACAAGTAAAATAAAAATACCTGACACATTTTTATTTCATGCTACATTTTATATCTAGTAGTAGACACGTTAAGATCCAAAAAAACTAAATCAAAATCGGTTCATCCGTTTAGGAGCAATGATGCCAACGATAGACACGTCAAACATATAACACTACTCTTTTTCCGTTGAGGGTTAAAACCGTTATCCTCCATCACTGGAGCTAGAATCAAACAATATCACAGCGACAGTCAATAAATCAATTACTTGGTGGTTCGGCTGGCTGCTATGACAAAGCACCAATCACGCCGGATCAATTAACCCTTAAGTAACAATGTCTGTAGCTATCATGTGAGGGTTATGGCGCAGATGTTTAAAAGGTAGATGTGGCAAGGAATTGTGTCAGTTGACAATACGATATGATTTTCAAAACTATTGAAAAACAAGGCAACATTGTTAATTTGTAGAATGTAACCTCTTGGCTCATTCGACGGGAATCGTGGCTAAATAGTCAGCCATACAGCTCGATCTTCTACTGAGTTCGATTCGAGGATTGGTGACTCCATTATCTACATACCAATTCAAAAGCCAGCAATCCATGCCAGGGGTATCGTATTACCCAGTAGCAGAGTAGTGGAGGTAAAATAGACGTGTTCCTTTATGGTCAGCTGCATCCAGTTGGACCTCAACATTTTAATTCTATAGAAAAAGGCGATGCCCAGTATTTCACTTGGAACTGACTATGCGCTATCTATAAATTCAACAATACTCGTTTCTAATCAAACTTCTCCATTGTTTCCATGCTCTATGGTTAAAACGTAGTGCCACCCTGAAAGCTTGGCACAATTTGATCGAAATTCAGTTATCTGCGAGGGATTAGCGAGCTGAAATGAAACTTAATTAAAATTCTGTGTTTATAATAACTTTGGTAAACAATAGCCTCACTTCTTTGAGTTGATGTCTATCTTTGAAGGAAATAGCTATGCTAAAGTTGTAAAGTAGTTTTGTATTATATTAAAGAATAGAATTTAAATATAAAATTTAATACTTAGATTTACACTGACCTCATTCACAAATCGCTCTATGGCACTGGTGTTAGAGAACTCGCGGGCTTAATACGTAGGGAGCAGCAAGCAGCAACATACAAATATTGCGCGATCAATTTACTGACCTGGCTACTAAGGCCTTTGAGTTCAGTCTCCTTTTTCACTTCTGTTTCAATGCTTCAACAAATTTTCTAGTTGCGTAGATATTTGAGACCCAAAACTACACCAATTTGTCATAAAAAATTTGTCGAGGTAGTAATTTGCGGATAATTAAAGTAGCCACAAAATATCACATGAAAAACTTACCCGAAAAGCTTATAAACTTTGTACCTACTCAACCATCAGCGACCGATTGGCAATCGACCAACAACAAGTGAAAAAGTAATCGCAATTTGAAATCCACATTGGCTCGCTGATGGTTGTCGCTGTGCTGTCAAAAACCATGCGTAATACGAAATTATCGCGATCACCTTGCGATAAATGCACATTTTAGTTAGCAGATTTTATTGTTAGCAGTGCTGTCGTAAATTTTTTATGGTGTGGCTATCGCTAGATAGCTATCCAAGAGCAATTATTACGCAAAAATAAGCCTCATGAATTTTTGACGTGCTGCTATAATCGCGCGATGATTGTACAATCTCTGCGCAATTATTGCTGATTGCTGTTTCAAACGTAATAAGCCTGCCCATTATAGGTTAGCTCACTTTGTACATAGTATTGTTATATGCTACTGTATTTGTTTGTTTTTTGAGTTTAAAAAGAAATTAATGGATAGGGTATAATTTTTTCAAAGTTTACTATTTTATTATTACAAACTCTGCCTGCTCCAAGCGTGATGCTATGTGAGAATGTGGGTGAATAAAAAAGACCAACCCGAGATTATCGACTTACCGGCTTTTGTATAATCGAGTTTTCTTAAAACGTAAATAAAGCAAAAGGCGTGAGTTTATTGACCGAACGAGCGCGAAGCATGAGCGAAGCGTCTCCGTTTCAGCTTGGGCAAAAATGCTTTCGTATGTCCGGATGTCCGGGGGATGTCCGGGTTTTCTTCTCTATAGATCGCATTTCTCAACCGATTCTCGTGAAATTTTGTGAGCAGGTTCGTTCATTTCAATTTTCAGGTTCATTATATGACATTTGCCGAGAGAGTCAGTTTTTAATTTTTAAAGACTGATGCGATAAAAAAAAGACAGATTCGCGAGGTCTACAGCTCACAGAGCCACTAGTGTATGTATGTATGAGTTTGCTAAAATCACCTTTAAAGGAACTGTATAAGTAAATGCATGTCGAGCTATAGTGTTTCCCTACACGACTATATGGTAGATCTAACAAAACGCGAAGTATTATACAAAATCGTTTAAAAGTTTATAATATTACGAGGGTGTGACAGATGGACAGTCCGATGAACGTGACGAAATTATAAGGGGTTAAACAGAACCCTAAAATGAATTTGAATTTAAATAACTTTTCTCAATATGATGAGTAAAGGTAAGACAGTAGACTTTGCTTTTATAATTGAGTTATCTATACAACAAAATTGCGTGACGCTTGTCTATTTAGTTTAGTAAATGTGTGAACATTGTAGGCCTTCTAGATTTCTAGATGCTTCTTAATATTTGTTAACATTTTATCTCTTTACCTTTTGTTTATGTAATATATAATTATTATTTTTAGTTTCTTACGACTTATTGTCGGGCCGACGTTGTCCCCCTATCTAAATACTAATGCTGTAACATGGAAATATTGTAAAACCAAACCATTTTGTAAAAGAGTAACCATGGAGTTTCTTGCCGGTTCTTCTCCATAGGAAACGACTAACCCGAACCGTGCACCTTTTGTAGACGTTTTATATGTGCCCATGTGGGCCTATGTGAAATAAATAATAAATTTAGTAATAATTTAAGATCGCTTTAGAAAGAAATGTTTTGGCATTTCATTTGGTAGTATTTAGTTCTTCGAAAGGAAAAATAGTAGATGTTTTTGCGACGTATCCATACTAATCCAAAGTAATATAAAAATGTGATAGTAATTCTCTCTGTACGTTTTCACATCCAAACAGCTGAACCAATTTTGATGAATTACGGTATAGAGATATCTTGGATCTTGGAGAAGGACATACCCATGTCCTTCTCCAAGATCCAAGATATCTCTACTTTTTTATAACAGTAGTACTTTCGGAATTCCATACGGGCGAAGGCGCTGGCAGAAGGATTTTTTAAATTAATGGTATCTAAAGTAAACAGCCAAGTACCAAGTAACAGTTTTCAATTTACTCTTTTCCACACCTCAATACTCGACAGCAGGTAACAAACAAGACCTGTCAATCGTTATGAAAAGTAAATTGGTTACCGGCAACACTTGGCGTTGACAGGCTACCAACCTCAATTTAATCGTAATACCCAGAACCCCCTTATACGAATCAAAGGCACGAAGCATTTTTATTAGCTATCGGATTTGATTTGAGTAAAGCGATCCTTAATAATATTATAAATTCGAAAATAACTCTGTCATTTTCTCGTTTTTATGGAACTTCAACTTTTTGCCAACTTTCATTCATATCCTATGAATGAAAGTTGGCAAAAAGATAGGCCATATACTGGATTAAGACATTTGATACTTTTGATGTCAGGAGTTTTTCCCCTCATCATCATCATCATCATTTCAGCCGAAAGACGTCCACTGCTGGACATAGGCCTCCCCCAGGCGGCGCCACATTGACCGATCCCGTGCGTCTCGCATCCAGCGCCTTCCCGCAACCTTAACCAGGTCATCAGTCCACCTAGTGGGAGGCCTTCCAGCGTATCGTTTTCCGGTTCGCGGTCGCCATTCCAGAACTTTTCGGCCCCATCGGCCATCCGTTCTGCGAGCAATGTGCCCTGCCCACTGCCACTTAAGTTTGGCAATTCTTCGGGCTATTTCGGTAACTTTGGTTCTCCTGCGGATATCATCATTTCTGACGTGATCACGCAAGGAAATTCCAAGCATTGCCCTCTCCATTGCCCTTTGGATGACTTTGAGCTTTCTGATAAGGCCCATTGTGAGCGACCACGTCTCGGTTCCATAGGTGATCACTGGCAACACACGCTGGTCATAGACTTTTGTCTTGAGACACTGCGGTAAATTGGACGAGAAGATACCACGCAACTTCCCGAACGCCGCCCAGCCGAGTCCGATTCGACGGTTGATCTCTTTCTCGAAATTGGATCTACCCAACTGGACCGTTTGTCTCAGGTAGACATAATGGTCTACAACTTCGAGTGTAGAGTCTCCGACCTTGATAGGAGTGGGTGTTACATGGGCATTCACGATGATCTTGGTTTTGTCCATGTTCATTTTAAGACCCACTCTTTCGGAAGCTCTACTGAGGTCATCGAGCATTTTACTGAGGCTCTCCATGGTCTCAGCCATGACCACTATGTCGTCGGCAAACTGAAGGTGAGTAATGTACTCGCCATTAACGTTGATGCCCAGCCCCCTCCAGTCCAGAACCTTGAAGACATCCTCCAGCGCAGCAGTGAACAGTTTCGGAGAAATGACGTCTCCCTGTCTCACGCCGCGCTGGAGAAGGATTGGTTTCGAGGTCTGATCCTGAAGACGGACTGACATGGTGGCGTTTTTGTACAAACACTTCAACACCTCAATGTACCGGTAGTCGATCTGGCACCGTTGGAGAGACTGCAGTACAGCCCAAGTCTCTATCGAATCGAAGGCTTTCTCGTAGTCCACAAACGCTAAACATAGAGGCAGGTTATACTCTTCGGTCTTCTGTATAACCTGCCGCAGCGTATGTATGTGGTCTACGGTGCTAAAGCCTTTTCGGAATCCGGCTTGTTCGGGGGGCTGGAAATCGTCAAACCTGCGCGCGAGACGATTCGTGATGACTCTTGAAAACAACTTGTAGACATGGCTAAGAAGTGAGATGGGCCTATAGTTTTTCAGCCGGGCATTGTCGCCCTTCTTGAAGAAGAGTACCACCACACCCCTGCACCATGCCTGTGGCGTTTTGCCCTCGAGTATGACGGAATCAAACAGCTTCTGAAGGGCCCTAAGGACCGGTTTGCCACCCGCCTTCAGGAGTTCGGCCGTAATTCCGTCATCACCCGGCGCCTTGTTGTTTTTGAGCTGTTTCAGAGCCATCCTAATCTCGTGAAGGCTGACGTCCGGGATATCTTCGGTATAGTGCCGGGTCAATCTAGCTCTTGGGTTTTCTAGACTCGCAACGGGCTTGCTGATCGATGTGTACAACTGCCCATAGAATGTCTCGATCTCCCTTAGAAGCTCCGGTTTGGCGGATACGATCCTGCCATCGTCGGTCTTCAGTTTCGTGAGTTGGCTCTGCCCAATAGCCAGACCCCTTACAAACACCTTGGAGCCTTTATTTCGCTCGATCGCGTCTTTAATACGCTCGGTATTGAATCGGCGAAGGTCTCTTTTCAAGGATTTAGAGATCTGTCTATTGAGCTGCCGGTATTTGCACGCCTCATCTGAAGACTGCAGGATCATCTCACGCCTCTCCTTCATAAGCTTGAGGGTATGATCAGAGAGCTTTTTGTTCCTATCTGTACGACGGGTCTTTAAAAACTTAGACCCGACTGTATGGACAGCTTCCACGAACCCGTTGCTGTATTCATCCACGGAGCTCCCTAGGCATTCGAAACGATTCTGGAGTTCGAGCTGAAAGCTCTCGGGGTTTTGGACCTGGATCTGCGCTGGCCGGAGCGTGGACTTCATCATTCGAGACCTTTCAAGCTTAATATTAATGTTCAATGTGCCTCTTACCATGCGGTGATCGCTCCCGGTTTTTACCGAATTGATCACACATCATTGAACATTTGCTTCTTGGTTGACATGATGAAGTCGATCTCATTTTTTGTTGCACCATCGGGGCTCTGCCAGGTCCACTTCCTGAGTTCACGCTTTTTGAAGAAGGAGTTCATCATATAGAGGCCCTCCTTCTCCATGAAACTGGCCAGTAGGTGACCCCGGTGGTTCTGTTGCCCAACTCCAAATTGCCCCACTTGCAGCTCATCCTCGTCTCGTTTGCCCAGTTTCGCGTCGAAGTCCCCCATGACAACGGTGAAGTGACTTTTGAAACCATGCATGGCTCTGGAGATATCCTCATACATGGTCTCTATCTCATCGTCGGGGTGTGCCGAGGTTGGGGCGTAGACCTGTATGACCTTCAGCGAATATCTTGAGGATATTCTGAGTTTAAGGTACGCCACCCTGATCGACACACTCTCGATCTTCACCACGTTGTTCACAAGGGACTTGTGGACGATAAACCCGACACCACCCTGGGACTGCCGGTCACCCTCTCGGAAATAGAGCAGGTTACCGGATTTGAGGATTATCGAGTCCTCCCCCTCTCTTCGGACCTCAGATAACCCCATAATACTCCATCGCAACCTGCTCAATTCTTCCTCGAGTTCGGTGACCTTCTCGTCGGTCCGAAGTGTGCGCGTGTTGTACGTTGCCAGGTCCAGTCGTCGGCGATTGTTGGGGTAGCCGGATCTCGTCCGGAGATTCTTAGCACCCCTTGCCATGCCGTAGCCTCGACCGCTACCGTAGTCGAGGGTAGGCAAGCTGCCGGGTACTAGGGGCCATTTTTTATTTGTGCTATTCATTGGGGGGTTTTGCCATAATCGCCACGCTTGGCAGGCGGGTTGGCGATCGCAGTATGGTTGTTATAGAAGCACAGAGAACGCTGCTGCCCATTCTCTGGTTTGTCCCTTAGTCGCCTCTTACGACACCCACGGGAAGACATGGGATGGTGTAATTCTTTACGTCCGGCACCATACGGACCTTTTTTGAAAGTTTTTCCCCTAATTGGGATAAATTCCAACGACTTTCTTGCGGGCGAAGCCACTAGAATAAGCCAGTCTCATATAAAACACTCAGCAATTTTTGAATCGAAGCTTGAATACTTGAGCAATGAATGTAGGGGCTAGGGCGGCATTAGGTGACATGTTTAATACCGGGTGTAGTTCAGGTCTAAAACCATCTATAATTTAAAGTACTCGTTACTTTCAAGTTCGCTTTCATTAAGGAATTAGGGTTAGGATAGGATAGGATAGATGGTCCCCTTATCTGAATTTTGACTCGCATTTTTTCCGTTTTGCGTGCAGGCCTCCTCTCTGTGAGAGGGAATGGGCAGTGATCTACCACGCGGGTCCAGTGCATGTTGGTGGATGTCATTCGAATTTTTGATTCTAAGACATGCCGGTTTCCTCACGATGTTTTCCTTCACCGTTTTGAGAGCAATGGTGATTAATAATTTGCACAAAATAAAGCACCTACCTGGGTTCGAACTTACAACCTACAACTTGTAAATCGCGGCCGTTACAACCTGGCCCGGATTGCCCGGATTTAGGGTTATTTCAAGTGTTCGAGATTCATCGATGCGTAATAAATTGTCGGGCTTTGATAAATTAATGTTTGATCTGAGACGTTTCTATTAGAATATGTCAATTTAAGTAAAACTGAATCTTTACTGAAATAAAATATACAATCACTAAAAATACTATGCAATGTTTTCTAAATTGATGACAGAGATTTGCCGCGCCGAATAGAGAATATATAAATTGGGAATTTTAGTACTACCTACCTACCTTGTAGTTTACCTTTTAGTACCTGTTAGAAGTAAATTTGGACAGCAGCACTGCCCAAGACCGTGCACAAGGGAGACAAAGGATAAGGAAGGCCAACCCCAAGTTATTGGGATAAGGTCGCGACTGGTGATAATGATGGAATTTTAGTACTTCGTATTATCCCGCCCCTTGAAAAAGCCTCACTCATCCTTCCACCTAAACTTATTACAGACATTAGTTTTAAGAATGTTTAATACACAAACTAAAGTATGTTCATTAATCAGCAACACATAATTATAAATAAAAAAATAGCATTAATCCCGACAAAAAGTGTCAAGTAAGCGTCCATCTAAAAAGCTTGTCATCAAATAAGAGGAGAGAGGAGAGGAGATTCTTCTTTCTCCAGCCTCGTCGCACGGTGACATCTGATGACCTACTTACAGCGCCAGCTCGATTTAAAATGATTAATAACCTAATCTCAAGCAGGAATGTTATAGACATGAAATTTCGGATATGGATACGGATAAGTATAGAAACAATATTAAACTGGTTTCGGGTACGGTTACTAAAAAGGCATTATTTCGGATTAACAAGTAAAATTTCAAAATTTAAAAAACCCCCGACACATTTATCTTGAGAAAACATCCCGATTCAAACAGTAAAACGCCCATAACTTTTGAACGGCTGAACCGTTTTTTTTTAAACATAGCCAAGAACACTCTCGACACAATCACCTTTCCAACAAAAAAAACTAAATCAAAATCGGTTCATCCGTTGAGGCGCTATGATGCCACAGACAGACACACAGATACACAGATACACAGATACACAGATACACAGACACACAGATACACAGACACACAGACACACAGACACACAGATACACAGCAACACACCTCAAACTTATAACACCCCTCTTTTTCCGTCGGGGGTTAAAAACTTATAACACCCCTCTTTTTCCGTCGGGGGTTAAAAACAAATATGCAGGTGACGCGTGTGGCAAGTGTGTTGGCTGGGCCGGCCAGCAAAACCTGTCATAACGCGTCTCATTTTTAGATGTCGCGCCGCCCCTATCCGAAACTTTTAAATCAGATTCGGTTACGGTTACGGATGGTTGTTATTTCGGATAGCCGATAGTTTCGGTTACGGAGCTCCTTAACATCCCTGATCTCGAGCCTGGTGATGAGGCAGAAATAAAATAGGTATATTTTTTTCTTTAAATTGCTAAAAAATGAGTTATTATGTATTTTTTCCTTTTTCAGCAGGAAACCTGAAAGGTTAAAAGTAGAATTTGAGTGTGTTATTGAAGAAATGTTATTAGATTATGTAGGTGATGGATTAAGCTTCAAAATAGATATTGAGTTATAAATTGTGTGCTTAAATTTTTCGTAAAATGTGTTTTAATAGCATTTGTCTACGGCTTCCCCGTGTAAACATTGAAAGCTATTCTACGGGAGCTTACGACCGGGATAAAAGTACCCATGTTTTATCTGTTGTTGGGTCGCGTTTGACTGAGACGAGCCAAAAGACCGAGCCTTCTTTGTCTCACCTATTTCACCTGATGGTAAGCGATTATCTTGGCGACGGTGAAGCACGCTTGCCTAGAAGTTACCTATTCACTCCTGACTTAAAGACCCCCGGTTGTAGCTATCAAGAAGAACACCTGTTCGCAACAGTTGTACCTATGTAAAATGTATAGGTCCCGAAACTTATGGGTGGGATGTTCTAATCTAGGCCATGCATGATCTACCCGTGTTAAAATTTTCTTGTATTGAAATTATTCACACATTTTTTTTCAAACATAAATATAAATGGGGAAAGGCTAGGCAGATTGATTTTATTATATATATAAAAAACCAAATATTCTGAGTCAGATTCACACAGTTATATTATGAACGTGTAGGATTAAAAGATGTCCAAGATTTGCATTTCTTTTTAACTTACCGGAATTTTCACCTAATATAATATTGTATTACTTTATCGGTAAGCTTGCCGGATTGTTTTATGGCGTTATTTTAGGGCTTTTAAGGAATTACCTTTGGAACTTAGTAGCTGGTCTGATAATAAAATTCATATTAGAGATTCGACCTTAATAAAAAAATATTTTCTAGTTAAACTTAGCTTGGAAGTAGTTATCATTTTTAATCAATTGGTTTAAGATTAACTCGTATTTAAAACACCGAGACAGACGCATTCCATCGTCAACCACATTATCATCGCTCACTATCAAGTGAAATACTGTTCGAACGAGAGCCTATCAATAGTAAAAAATAAACCCGCTCCGTTCTCCTCCGTTCCTGACCTAAATTATTATTATGCCAATAAAACAGATATCTCCATCTTTTACTTATCAAAAAAATACATGAAAATTTATTATATTCATAGTCAAAATGTTTGTAGTTAGTCAGACGAAGTTACTGAACCAACAAACTGATATCTACGTAGACATCCGTAGCATCTGCTACGCCGTAGCAAGTCAACCGTAGCAACATCGCTACGATGCACTACGAATTCACATAATACTCTCGTACATTCTACATCATGATACATAACAGTTTACGAGCCATTACAGGCAATACCTGAGTGGACTGTAAACAAGTATATTATACAAACTGAAACATTGTAATACAACATATCATGCCTGTATTCCCCGAAGGGTTAAACAATAGTTGAACTATTGTATTCCCATTTTCGCTAGCTATGTTAAGTTCTATATAATTGGGACGAGACTATTTCCATCAACCGGGCATTAATCTTGGCTGCCCGGAGCCAACTGCTCCAGATGTAAAACCCAGTAACACTTTTCCCAACTCAGAAATGGATCCCAGTGCCTCTTGGACAGCAGTCGCGTTTGTAACCACTATACCAACAAGGCAGTTTAAGTAGATACAGTAAAGTCCATTGAACACTACTACTTGAGACGCCATTGCAAATTTTGTTATTTATTTATATCTGTTTTTATAGTTTGACCCAACACATACAGGGATAGTTATATAATATTAAAGGCAGACAAATCAATTAAACTAACACAACAAAAATCATAATTCAACAATAACAGTTCAATAATAATAATTTAAATATTCAATAATAACAATATAATACTACTAATTTAACAATCCAATAATAACAATTCAGTAACAACAATTTCACAATAATAATTCAACAATTTAATAATTTTCCATCAACTCATTTAGCTGCTACAACATTATTTACCGCCCTTTAAAAATACAAGCACATCGGTGTGGAATATATCCACATCCAGATGCTGAGCAGTCAGCGAGTAAAAGAGGGCGCGAGTGCAGTCGCGTGTATTGTGCCGACGTGGATAGTCTACAGCGAGACAACGCCGCAAGGTTGTCAATTTTGCCGTTAAGTAACAAAAAGTAGTAACAGGAGAGCACATTTACGTCTCACCTCGAGGGTATCAATACCCACCGATAAAATTTGTGGGCGCTCACTGTACGCTAAGCACAAGTTTCTGTTGCATAAATACTGTCGGCATTGTCAGAGGCCGTCAATTTATAAGAAAACATAGTACACTCACAGAATCACTGAGTTTGTATGAAAAGTATTGACAAAGTCGCCTCTAACAGTGGCCGCTATTTCTCGCTACTCTGTGGATTTACATTGTTATACTTTACTGCCAATAAATCCTCATAAGCCCCATAGATTGTCCTAACCACAAACGGTGTAAACCAAACAAGGTAAAACGATTACGGTATGGTAAAGACCGTAATTTTCTGAAGTTTGAGTATATGTTTCAGGGGTATAATAAAACAAGGGTAGGTTGTGTCCGCCCTCCCCTGGGGCTATACGTTTGACATTTCTCCCTTAATTTCGGCCAATACCCTTGTTCATCGCCTTACGTACAGTGTTCCAATTTAAATTGTCTCGCCCGGGTGTGTCTTTTAATTTATTTTTTCGTGACTGTAAGCGTGTATGTACTACCTATGGCTAGCGGCTTCGCCCGAGTGAAAGTTGGAAATAAATTATCAAATGGTAACGTTCTAATGGGATATAAAGTATACCTAATCCTAATGCAGGTTAAAATCAAATCGAAATGTTGTATAAATTTATTTTAAAAAAATACAAGGAATTACATAAAACATTCTTACAGGCCAGTACTTAAAATTATGCTACATTGGAGCATCTGTAGCCGAACTAGTACGAGTACTGTATCTCGGCATACGGCGTCTAAACCTTAAATAGGTTATTTTATTTAGACCAATAGACATGAAAAAAGACGCATCTATCTACGTGTGGTTTTGTGAAAATTTAGAATAGTGAGGAGTGCAGGGGTGTTAGGTAGTATAGTTCTGATACATACATAATACCGAGAATAATGAAAAAATTGGTTATTTGTAAAGTTCGTTTACGGACGACAGTTTAACGTGACAACGTCATAACAAAACATTGATGAAAGCTCAAGCCCATCGTGCCTTTCGGTCGCTCGTGTAGCGCTCTCTATCCGATCGTACCGTTAGAATGATCGTAACGGGACAATGAGCGTAACGGGTCATATTTTCGTACATGCAGCCGGCGTTCATCGATTATTAAACGGTGTCACGTCAAAAAATAACAAGCCATTAATTAGCCTTTGGTTATCGTCTGGAAACTGCTCCTGTCCGTATGACAGTCAAACTTACTCTCATTTTTATTTCTAAATAAGATTTAGGTTATCTGTTTCCTCAATAAAAACCGGCCAAGTTCGAGTCGGATTCGCGCACGACCGGTTCCGTATCATTATCGCAAAAAATGGCATATAAATCACGTTTGTTGTATGGGAGCCCCACTTAATATTTATTTTATTTAGTTTTTAGTATTTGTTGTTATAGCGGCAACTGAAATACACCATTTGTGAAAATTTCAACTGTCTAGCTTTCTCGATCCATGAGATACAACCTGGTGAAAGACAGACAGACGGACAGTGCAGTCTTAGTAAGAGGGAACTAAGAAACTAACTAACTACGTACTTTCCCCTTTTTTACCCTTTGGGTACGGAACCCTAAACATGGGGAAAGTAGGCAGTTACGAGTATATACCCTTTTTTACACAAAGACTTATTAAATGGATATATATTGAGGTCTTTATTTATTTTATAGTAAGGAAAAGGAGCAAAAAATTTGTAAAATATTTTTACAATAGACGTTTTGGGGTTAGGAGATCGAGTGCTTTCTGCGTTTGTTGGTTAGTTACAGAAGTTCGCTGTGCTTCTTTAAAACTACTCTTTCTATAAACAGTTGCCGCACGGTAGGAACTAATAGAGCGATCTTTTAGGAAACAATATAGGCAAGAAAGTGCTTACTTTTAATATCGCGCGCTGAGCTACCTCTAATCCCTTGGTGGTGGGCTTTTGCATACATAATGTACATAAAGGAGGTAAATATAATTAACGAAAATAATTATATCCCTTAGCAGACACAGCTTCCATGTACATGCATAACCATAGCTGTTCTTTCAATTTCATCCAAAAAGTGAATATTGTTAGCGCATATGGGCGAAATTTTGGTTATATAGTTTATTATTACACTTAATAGGGTACCTAAACTCCTGAAAAATAAAATAAATATAGAGAAAATATGCATCATCACTAGATATCAGACATATTAGGCAAATTCAGCTGAGAATGGGGTCAATATGTAACTTCATATGCAAATGCATATTAATCCGCTCCTTAGTGATAAAAGAAGGATGGGTCGAACTTCTCCGTGAAGCAAGCTCAGGGTCGGTCCGTGGATGGGTAACCATGCATTATTATCCACCGAGATTCCTCCGTGCCACGGATACCACATTAAATCGTTTGTCCCGGCTGTCATTCGTAAATCTTTGACAGTCATTACGGTAGTCAGAAGCCATACAATTTTACCACAGAGTCCTGCCAACGGATATCGTGTTACCCAGTTACTGTCGTAAAGGTCAGATAGTCAGTCGCTCCTTGTAATATATCTCCATACTCAACTGACCCTGGTTAGACACAAATCTATTTGAAAAAAAAACATCAGCTAATCTTACTAACTCACTGACTTGTAAAGAACGTACTTATGTGGCAACTACTTAACAATATTCTGACACTAACCGAACAAAATTTTTGTAAATTCAACTGCAATGCAGAAGTCCAATACAAATCCTCCATCCTTGTTTGCCTTTGCTTACATACGTTGTTACAAAGTTTAAATCTTCCGCATCCCTATCTCACGGAATTCCGACTAAGTCACTGCCAATTGTACTTGGAAACTGCAATCCCGGTCCAACTTGCAGTGATGTTACACAATCCCGGGGGAATTCGTTTCATAATATATCGTAGCAGACGACAAATTTGGACGATTCCATCGATCATTGTTCCAATATGGCTGTCGATATATCACTGTCACGGCAGCTTGCTTTGTAGTGCATGTGATTCAATCAAGATATAAGGTACTAAGGGATACCTATCTTGTACCTAGTAACTGGGTAGTGTACCCAGAGCTACAGCCGGAAAAAAAACACCTTTAATTTCTCGAAACGCCCCAATTTGACATAATTAACAATTACGAATTACCACTCAATAAATCACGTAGTCATTATGCCCAACACATTTTCAGGGGTACGACAAACTGGAAACTGCGTTCCATTACCCACCCTTCGCGAACGAAGCAATGTCCACGCTCAATCATTTTCGTTCGTTCATTCGCCCATCCCCAAGCTATAGTGCCGCTATCTGATATCTGGCCGATTTTAGTTTTTTGATGCCATCATAATTAGCAAAAAATTCGCGGTCGATCGGCATTAGCTGTATTTTTCTACTATCAATATTATAGATTCCAGTTAAAAAATAAGCAAGAAATTGAGAGGTTTGTTAAAGTAAATTTTGATTAGATAAATTAGATTATAATTAAGCGAAAATATATTAAAAAAAACCTGTTACAAAAAATATAACCGTCGCGATCGCGAACGACTTATAGTTGAAAAACAGCATCGATTTTTATTATTTCGTGTTTTTTTGTTTTTCTTCTATAACTCAAAATATGATTTTGTCAGATAGCGATACTATAGCTAAAGGGCAGCAGAATGCTCCCCAGTACAAGTGTGATTCCTCTCATTATCGGGTAAATTGCGGGAGGATGGCCCGTGATTACTGGGAATAATGTAACTAAGCTTTTTATCGAATCACCTTTACGCTTCGTTGGTAAATAATGCTAAAGGGTCCATTGTGGAGGTTTCTTTGTGTGTGATCTAGTGAAGTGTAGGTTGGTAGATAAGAATGGTGCTTGTAGTGAGCAGGCTTTTTAACCTCTTTGCTCAAGTGAGATCTAAAAGGCTCATCAATGTTTTATGCTTCTTTGATAAATCATTTTGTGTTTCAATGTGGGTTTCGTCACTGCTTGCTACGACACGACTACGACCACGTTACGAATGCTACACTACGATACTTCACAGCTACGTCACTCGTGCCTCAAATAATAACTTTGTGTCAAACTAATTTGTAGAATTATTTTAAAAAGCTTCAAGTTATCAATGGCCAACATTTTTCTGTAAGAGTACGGTGCGATACTTATAAGGTACAAGGTAGTAGGTAGTAGTAGTGTAGTAGTGTAGGTAGTATATTATTCTACAAAATATGTTATTATATCCATGAAATTCGTTGCACCTAGCCTACTGCGAAAAATGGCTACCGATAATCGCTCCACACAAGTCTTGTAACCCAGTTTAAAAAATACATGACATAAATTGTGTGGCTATGATTTATTTTGGTAATATTTCGCTACATATCCCTATCTCAGTTTGATGGAGGGTGTTTCACGATTAAATCTTCGGTACTTTGCTCGCGTATCATCCGGGTCTACAGAGCTCGGTATACCGGGGTGGCAGCTACTTAAAACGCCATTGCTTATAATATTCACAAACAGTTTCTAACAGAGGCTTTACCCGAGTGAGAGACGGATATAATATCATGGGCACTTATACCCGGGAATAAAGAGGTCTAATATATCTCCATACCTTTATATTTATTCAATTTCACATTTATAATATTAGTAATGATTATGGGTTAAAAATATTCTCAAGCTGCGGCTGTCATAACTATAGCCAGATTTGTCACGGGTCGTCAATTGCGATGATTAAACGGTTACACTCACTGCAATTGCTGAGTTAGAAGCTCTTACTACTGTATTTCTATTCTTATTCTATGCCCGGACTCGAACGAGGACGAAAGGTGGATCACCTCTGGTTGCTCTAATCATTGACACTCTCTGACACGCTAGGTTTGTGTGGAAAGGTTTGACAATGCCGTCTCTAGCAGTGCCCGCTGAGTCACCTCGATACTCTGTGTTCAGCCCCAAAGAAGGAAGAAAGAAGTATCATCTCGGGTTCCTCTAACCTTAGAGAATCACTGACACGCTTAGTTTGTTTGGAATATTTTGACAATGCCGTCTCTAGCAGTGCCCGTGGAGGCACCTCGCTGCTCTGTGCGCGGCCCAGAAGAAGGACAAAAGATAACCTTAGTTTGCTCTAAACTTTGACGCTCACTGACACCCTTGGCTAGTTTGGAATATTTTGACAATGCCGTCTCTAGCAGTGCCTGCTGAGTCACCTCGATACTCTGTGTTCAGCCCCAAAGAAGGAAGAAAGAAGTATCATCTCGGGTTCCTCTAACCTTAGAGAATCACTGACACGCTTAGTTTGTTTGGAATATTTTGACAATGCCGTCTCTAGCAGTGCCCGTGGAGGCACCTCGCTGCTCTGTGCGCGGCCCAGAAGAAGGACAAAAGATAACCTTAGTTTGCTCTAAACTTTGACGCTCACTGACACGCTTGGCTAGTTTGGAATATTTTGACAATGCCGTCTCTAGCAGTGCCTGCTGAGTCACCTCGATACTCTGTGTTCAGCCCCAAAGAAGGAAGAAAGAAGTATCATCTCGGGTTCCTCTAACCTTAGACAATCACTGACACGCTTGGTTTGTTTGGAATATTTTGACAATGCGATCTCTAGCAGTGCCCACCGAGGCGCTTCGTTACTCTGTGCCCGGCCCCGAGCGAGGACGAAAGGCGAGTCAACTCGGGTTCCTCTAATCTTTTTCCCCATCTCGGTATTTTCTTACGTAACTAAATTAAATATTTCTGCAGCATAGTCACTTGTGCTTTGTTGTGAAACTTTATTTTTTCATTAAGCTCTTCTATTGTGTGCAGGTTATCATTGGTTGAATATACAGGGTCAAATTATACTCTAAAGTGAAAGTCCGCAGAAATAATGGATATCAATATCTGAGACAGAGAAAATGTAACAAAAAACAATATTGAATGACTCTTTATTGAAACATATTTGAAACAATATTGAAACTCTTTTAATTTCAAGCAATTTCAGCTGACCACGGAGAGGATCGCTGGTGGTATTGTCCGTTCTCTAAGTTATAGGCTCAAAAATGTTTTTGTGCAAATGTATTTTTATCGTAATCACAATGTTTCTTTATGAACATATTTTTAAAAACTTGTGAAAAATATTTTTAAGTAATGTTTTGATAATTTCTAAAGAATCCTTTGGCGTATAATGATAATATACTCTTAATTCTTGAACAAAACCGAACGATTGATCACTAAACCTATCAAACGCAATCTGAATAATTAATTACCTGTTAAAAACAATCATCATAGATAGGTATATTTAGGTACTAAACGTACAAAGTGATTCGAGCTAAAATAACAGCATATAATTTCTCCTAGTGGACTAGTCAGGATCAAATCAAGTGCATAATCAAATTGATTGGTTTGTAAAGTCAGAGCAATTGTGGCCTAGTGGTAACAGGCGTGACTTCGGTTCGAACCCAGGCAGGCGCTTTACTTTGTGTAAATTATTTCATCATCACTGCTCTCAAAACAGTGAAGGAAAACATTGTGAGGAAATCTGCATGTCTTAGAACCAAACATTCAAAGACATGTGATATTCTCCAAACCGCACTGGGCCCACGTGGTGGATTACGGCCTATTTCCTCTAATAAAGAGGAGGCCTGCACGCACAACGGACCAAATCAAGTGCGTAAAACGGGGTACATCTATCCTAACCTATCCTAAAGACCAGAACATAGGTCAGACAATAGTAGTTCCTAATAACATGGTTTTCCGCTGAAAACTATATAAGTATGTACATACGTAACTTTGCAAAACTATAAGCACACTCGGTAAAGGCAAGGCTGATAATAAACGGTTAAATATGTAAACTTTTGCTATAATGTTCAGAATATTTTCGCTCGAAAAAACATCAAAGTTCATAAAAATATTTCCGAGAATTTCAAGGTTTTTCTTATTCAGTAAACATAATATATTACCAGTGCGGCTCCGACTGCGTAGGTACTCGACCTCGCTTTATATTTATTTGTGAGCATTACGCAAAATATACGAAGCTTTACCTCCCTCCCCTTCCAGTCTGAAGGATCATTTGTTACCCCACACGATCCACTAAACACCTTTCTACCCACACTAGTGCCTTTAAAGTGAATCAAAACTGAAATGAACAAAAAGATGAAAGAATCTGTTTCTATAAGTCATCGCCTGAAGGAACTCAAGGCGCCACTCCAAAGAATTATTAGCTTACTGACTTTCTTTGAATTGAATACATAATTAATCGAGGAGACCAGGATAAAAATTCAGAGGCCATTTTTTGTATCAAAACTGGGCCTCCGGAAACTTGGGGCGTCGGATGTGTACGGGTAAGGTACATTTAAATGATAAACTGATTTAATTACAAATAATGTATTGATATAAACACCCGAAAAACTGATATATGATCGACCCGCGGCGAATGAGTCAACCCAACAACGAAGCTATGCAACTACTACTTTTACTCTAATGTGTGATTTTTATTCATTCGCTGCGCGTCGATGTCAGCATAAAAATGATACTATTGATATGTACGGGTTTGCTCGTACATGCTCCCCGAGGAAAAGATATAAAGACAATGTGAGAAGAAACAAATAATTATAATAAATGATTTGATATTAATCTAATTTCTTAGTGTCTCTATGTTAACACACTGTTCACAAATTTGAAATGCTTGTGTAAGAACCTAACATAGGGGAGGTGGCTTTATCTAACACTCGCGCACTTGTTACCACCTTCGCCCTTTCATTGTCACACTGGTACACTACACTATCACCAACACACGCACGTTGCGTGGCCGGGCATGCGCCGCCGCCGGGCACGCCAGCTGCTGCGGGCATCGCCGGCGCAGGTGCGGGGGCGCAGCGCGTGCGCGCGCGCCGCCACGCGAACACTCCGAGACATGCTGCTACCACGCCGATCGTAGAGTAGATCGCGGTGTAATGGTGAATGTCATGAGATGACAGATTGTCAAATAACAATCCACTCTCTTTCATGATTCTGATTTTTTTTTCAATCGTTTTAAGCTCTCGATCGCTCTCTATGCTGGAGTCGTTCAAGACATCTTGAGGAATAGACACGTTTATAACGTGGTTTATGGATGCAATGACTGGTGAGTATAGGTTAGCACTAATACTAACATCGCTCTTTCTTTGTTGATGCGCAATTACTTCAAAATTATCTGATTTGATTATGCAGCCGTAATCTATAGTTATAAGTCCGGAGTGAGTCAGCTGATGCGCGGTAACTTGATCTCCACATACTGTTCGTAGGTTACATTAACCGCAGCAAAAATAGATATAATTGTTGATATGGCTTTCCATCCATAGATTTTTACAGGGATCGACGTTGACTTCACACGCTGATGACTTTGATTGGCAGAAGTCTTTATCTCTGCTTAATTTATAGATAGGAGAATGAATATAGCACAGATGTACATTTGTCACTAGACATGAATCTATGATATTTTCTGTTATCATAATGTATGCATCCTTTTTCAGGTTCACAGCTATGAAATCTGACACTGGTTTAATTGAAAGCATTGTGTCGTTGGGTTTCTCTGTAGGAATTGGTATAAGCTTGAATATTTCATAGGTGTCCCTGCTAATCAAGGGTATTTGTACTTCAAATATTGAGTAATTTTTAAGCATTCTTGCTTTGACCCGTAGAAGTTTAAAAAGTTGTGCAAGATCTGCATGAATGTTTTCTACAGGTAACGTGACGTCATTAGACAAATGACTAGCAATAATGCTCAGCTGATCCTGTAATTGTTCTGCTGTTATTAAATGTGGATTAAATCGACCATGATAGATGTCTGTGATTGTGTCCACTAAAGCATTCTGTAAATCTTTCAAGTCACGTAATAGATTGCTGGCGACCACAGCTCCCATAGAAACTTCACTTACTCTCGAAATGTTTTGAGTTGCAGCCTTTAATACTTTTAATGTATTTTCTATGTTTGCAAACTGCTGATGAATCATTTTATGTTGTTTATGCATTGTAGCCTCCGTCCTCTTTAAGAGACTGAATTCTGCTTCTATGACCGAAGTTTGATTTTGCCAATATGATACAATATGCTTTTGATTTTTACGAAGAAGAGTGATATCTTTCTCGTATTGTTCTGCGAATCGAGCGTCCAATACGCCGAAGAGGCCATTTGCTATGTAACCGACACCGTCGATAAGACCTCGCCGCCACCTGTTCGCCTGCTTTGCAAAATGCTGACTGAGTAACATATGATTATTGTAATCGAGTTCATTGTACCCATGACGTAGTTGCAATAATATTATGTCACAATATGTTTGCTCTTGGATCGTACTGCATGTTTGTTCCAGGGCCATTATACTTTTGTTAAGTGCGGTTATTCCTTCCCAATAAGGATCTAAATCGTAATATATGATTAATTTCCAGTCGTCGCGTATGATCTGCATGTTTGTTAGTTTGTCGAAGTAAATATGTTGATTATTTCTGAATTGTGTGACGTTAAGTGCGCATTGGGAAGTTGTTATGATACTAAAGAATAACATGATTGCTGCAAATACTGCAGCTATATTGTAACGAGTGCCTCTTTTCCTTGTTTCAGAGCGCTTATTTATGTTAGAAACTCCCAACCGCGCGGTATTTGCTTGCTTGATTTGCGAGGTTTCATTGTTAACTGGGAGTTTTGATAATTTTTTGATAGGACGTTTAAGTGTTCCGTTTTTGGTTTTCACTGTAACCACGCGAACTTTGCCGTCGGAACCGGGATGTAGTTCGATGACTCTGCCCATCAGCCATTTTCCCGGCGGAAGATTGTCATCATGAATCATGACAATATCATCAACATTGAGGTTGCTTGTAGCTTGTCTCCACTTACTTCTTTCTGTTATTTGTACTAGGTACTCATTCCTCCATTTTTTCCAGAGATCCTGTACATTTTTTTGTGTCAACTGCCAACGGGTTCTCAAATCCGTTTCAGTCTCATGTATGGAAACCTTTGACCCACCTGTTAGGAAGTGAGCAGGCGTTAAAAAATCCACATCGTCTGGATCTTCTGATATAGCACATAAAGGTCTCGTGTTGAGACAAGCTTCAATCTGTGTAAGCACCGTATATAGTTCCTCAAATGTAAGAATCTGGTCACCAATAACCCTCTTGAAATGATATTTGAAGCTTTTAACTGCCGCCTCCCAAAGACCGCCTGCAGATGGCCATGAGGGCGCATTAAAGCTCCACTCGATTTCCATATTTAATACTTCTGCCTTTAGATCTTTGTCTTGCATGATATTCATTAGTGCTTGATATTCCTGTTGTAGTACCTTGTTGGCACCTACAAAATTGCGACCATTGTCACTATAAATATGACTAGGCGTCCCTCTGCGAGCCGCCATCCTTCTCAATGCTGCGATGAATGAAGTTGTGCTTAAATCACTAACTAGTTCTAAGTGTGCTGCCTTCGTTACCATACACACAAAGACAGCCACATATCCCTTTGTGCTCTTGATGCCTCGTCCTTTGCTTGATTTGACGTAAATATGACCGGTAAAATCTACGCCTGTGTGTGAAAAGGGACGGGATGGATTACTTCTGGCCTCCGGCAAGTGCCCCATAATTTGCTGTTGGCAGTGTGGATTTTGTTTTCTACATGTTACGCACTGACGAAGCTGCCTCTTTGTAGCGACGTTCCCTCCTAGAATCCAATATTTTTGTCTGATAAAACCCAATGTCAGCCGGGCTCCGGCATGTAACATGGTTAGATGTGCGTCCTCTATTATTAATTCTGTCAGACGTCCACTGTGCGGCAGAATAATAGGGTGCTGCATGTCATGGCTGATATGTGCCTTTTTTAGTCTCCCTCCGACTCTTAAGATATCATTTTGATCGAGGTAAGGGTTTAATTTTAACAATTTGCTTTTTAAATTTAGCTTTCCCTCTTGCTTTAAACATCTTATTTCATTCGCGAACTCTTCTTGCTGTACTTGCTTGAAAAAATTTTGCTTTGCTTGACTGATTTCTGATAATGATAGATAATGCTTTTTTGCTTTTCTTTTGTACGTCGTAATCTTCATAACTAATGCTAGAATACGTGCAATTTTGTTGATTGATTGATATTTGTTTAACAGGTCTGTAATGATGCTTGATTCATGCTTTGTAACAATATGAACGTCTTCTTGCTTCTTTATTTCCTCGTTTGTTGATTCATAGATTGCTTGATATCCTTTCGTTGCTTCAAAGGATTGTAACCATGTTGGTCCTTGCCACCACAAACGATACTCAATCAATTGAGCCACTGTGAGTCCTCTGCTTCCACAGTCAGCGGGATTTTCGCTTGATTTTACATATCGCCAAGATTCTGGTTTAATGCTATCTGTAATTTGTATTGTTCTATTTGCTACGAACGTTTTCCATCGACTTGGATTTCCTTGAAGCCATCCCAGTACGGCAGTAGAGTCACCCCAACCAAATATATGTAGGTCATGACCTGCTAAACATTGCTTGACTTTGGTCATAAGTTTGGCCAGCAACAGTGCTCCACATAGTTCCAATCGAGGTAGTGATATTTGTTTTTTCGTAGGAACTAATTTTGATTTAGCTGCTACTAATATTGTTGATGGATTGTTTCTTACCCTGCAGTAAATGACGCATGCATATGCTTTTGTTGATGCGTCACAAAAGCCGTGTAACTCTACACTACTCGCTGTTTCCGTACCGTACCATCTTGGTATATTGAACTGATTAATACTTTCTAATTCTTCCCTGGTTTTGATCCATTCCTTGCTGATTTTATCTGGTACTTGTTCATCCCACTGAAGATTGGATAACCATGTTTCTTGAAATAAAATCTTCAATTTTGTTGTTACTGGCACGATCCATCCCAATGGGTCAAATATTTTAGACATGTCTGATAGTATGATTCTTTTAGTGATATTAGTGCTTGATGGTTCAATTTTTGATATAAATGTGAAGTTATCATGTGTAGGGTTCCAACGAAGTCCTAATGTCTTAGTTAATCCTGCTTGATTAAAACTCTTGCTTTCTTGTTTATAATACTCATGATCTTCTAGTTGCAGCAGACGACTGTCGTTTGATGTCCACTTTCTGAAGTTGAAGCCTCCTAATTTCAGCAGATTCATCAAATCTTGCTGCAACTGTTGTGCTGTTGATAGGGAGCAGGCTCCATGAACCAGATCGTCCATGTAGAAAGATTCTTCGATGACCTTGGCGGCTTCTGGGAATTTATCCCGTTCATCAGCCGCTAATTGTCTTAATGTCATCATTGCAAGAAATGGAGCAGGTTTTGTGCCGTACGTCACGGTTGTCAATTGATATTCTACTATTTTTTGTGACGGGTTATCTCTCCACACATTTTTTTGTAAAGGTTGATCTTCTGGGTGTACCCAAATCTGCCTAAACATTTTTTCTATATCAGCCGTGAATGCGAACTGATATTGTCTCCATTTAATGATAAGAGACAGAAGGTCTTGCTGTATATTGGGCCCCGTGTACATCAGGTCATTTAAACTTTTATTTGTAGATGTTTTTGCTGAAGCATTGTAAACAACTCTTAATGCAGTCGTTGCACTTTCTTCGCGCAATACGCAATGATGCGGTAGGAAGCATTCCAGTGTCTGGTTGCGAGGTGAAGGTTTCATGTGACCTAAGTTTTTGTATTCGGTAATGAATGACTTGTATGCGTTGAATAAAGAATTGTTTTTATGCAATTTCTTTTCTAAATGTATGAATTGAGCAACAGCCTTATTTTTGGACTGCCCCAATTTCTCCTCAAATTGTGGTATTAGTGGAAGCCTCACTTGGTATTTTCCGTCTTCCAAACGATTTGTTGTTGCTTTGTAGTACTGAATGCACTCTTGATCTTCTGATGATAGTGATTTTTCTTCTATAACATCTTTCATCTCCCAGAATTGCTCTATACTATCCAAATCAAATTGCACGACGTTGCATATTAGTTTAGTTTTGATATTTCCACATAATATCCAACCCAGATACGTTTCTTGAACAAGCGGAAGTGATTCGCTTAATCTGCACATGCCCGTTAAAAGAATATTCGAATATACGTCCGCACCCAATAAAATGTCTATGGGTCGGCTGATGTTGTACTCAGGATCTGCTAATTCTAAATTATCCAGAAATTTGCATACTATTTTCGGGAATGAGTATGATGGTAAATGTTTTGTTAGGTTATTCATGATGTAAACATCGATATTAAATTGATATAGTCTGATTTTTGAGTTTGACATACAGTTCAGGTTGATAATTCCTTTGCAACTGTTTTCTTTTTGCCCTATGCCTGTGATAATGCCGTCACACCTGGAACGCTTCAAACCTAATTGCTGAGCAGCGTTTTCTGTGATGAGAGACATTTGTGAGCCCTGATCAATAAGTGCTCGCAGGATCAGATATGTGCCATCTGCTTTCTGAACCTTTAGCAGTGCAGTTGAAAGCAAAGTTTCTTGCATCATATTATTATATTGTTGTGTCACGTGCGTGTTGCCTTGATTTGCACGTTCCTGATTATAACGGATGTTGTTTTGCTGTGTAGAAGGCGTCGAATTACTTCCATGTTTTGATAATTCCTTTGAATACGATTCATGAAGCAATGTGTTGTGAAATTCATTGCATTCGAGGCAACGCTTTTTTGATAAGCATTCTTTTCCTCTATGATCATATAAGCAGTTTTGACAATAATTCAAGTTAGTAACACATTGCTTTTTCTTCATTGGGGAAAAGTCAGCAAATTGTTTGCATAAAAATATTGCATGGGCATCATTGCAGACTGGACAGTTTGGCCGATTGTTTTGCAATTTCCTGTAACTTGGTGATTGCGAAATAGCCTTGTTGCTTGAATATGACTGCTTGAAATGATAATGTTTTGATTCTGATGGTTTATTGGTGTTCGAAGAAAAGGGTTTTTGATGATTGATCTCCTGTTTTCTTCTACTTGCTTCCATGCTCGTGAACTTCCCCTCTAGAAAGGCTAGAAATTCATTCAATTCGAGTAATTCTCGAGGTTGTTTGATAGCTGCGTTGTATGCGCTGAACGTATCTGAATCCAATTTCTGACACAGGATGTGCACGATCAACGGATCCCATGACTTCACGTCTACGCCGAGAGTCTGTATGGCGTTCATCGTTTCAAGTGCAGTATCATGGATTCGTTTGATATGATTAATTGATGCTTGCTGTGAAATGGGCATATTTAATAAAATGTTAATATGCGATGTAAATATCATCCTTTTGTTGTCATAACGATGGCTCAAGATGTCCCAACTTATGATGTAGTTGTCCGAGCTGATCGGAAGATGCTGTATGAGACGCTCTGCTTCACCTTTTACTTTCGATTTGAGGAACTGCATCTTCTGAGCTCCAGATAATAATGGGTTGCTATGAACTGCTTCTTTGAAGAGATCCTTAAAAGATGTCCACTGATGGTAATTACCGCTGAATGTAGGTATTTCTATTTTTGGCGTAGTATGCTCTCTATGTGAAATGGACGACATCTTCTTGTTGATTGCTTTGATAGCAGCATTGTATGTGTTTTCGTATTTGAGGTACATACGATGATACTCTTGATTTCGGTCTCCCAGCTCACTGTCTAAGTCCCAGTGCTGAGTGTCAATCTTCGCCCAGCGAGACATTACCATGCTCAACAGATGATCGAATTCCCATTTCTCCGTTACAGTATCCATGTCGATACTTGAAACAGTATGTTCAAAAGCCTTGAAGTTGGTCATCTGTTTCCTCATCATCTCATCGGTCTTGCTGTTTGATCCCTGAGACTTTAAAGATTGACCCGAAGTTTGCTGTACGGTGCTTGAGGTAGCTAAAGGAGTAGCAGGCTTTAGAAGCGGTGTTGATGGTCTTTCCTCTGTTGGCGGATGATTCTGAATAACCGCTCTGATTTTCTCATATCTCTCCTTCACAGTGTCAAATTGCTTCGAAGTGAAGTAAGTATGCGATCTGGCATATTCGATGCTACACAATCTTATATGATTCGATTGATACTCTTGCCAGCATGCATCCAAATTCTCTAACCTTCGGCGTATGTAGTCCGAGGTTTTGCGATCGGAGCCATCCTTTTTGAAGTTGGTGTAAACTTGCTCTATCTGATTGAGTAGCTGCTGTTGTTGGGCGAGAACGTCCTCCATTGAAGACATATTGTTGATGGAAATGATAATAAATGAAACGATCTTACTTGATTGTCCAAGCGGGAGCTTTGTTGCTCACGAAATGCGGATCCCTGTTGATCCCTGCTGATTGGTGATGCTGCTGCTATGTACTGCACTATTGCTGGCAGTACAAAACACCCTCACTGCTAGTTCGTTTGACGTCACTAGTGAAACACTTTACAGTACTTGATTGCTACACAAAGATGTACACACGCGACATCCGGCTCGAAGGACCAAAAATGTACGGGTAAGGTACATTTAAATGATAAACTGATTTAATTACAAATAATGTATTGATATAAACACCCGAAAAACTGATATATGATCGACCCGCGGCGAATGAGTCAACCCAACAACGAAGCTATGCAACTACTACTTTTACTCTAATGTGTGATTTTTATTCATTCGCTGCGCGTCGATGTCAGCATAAAAATGATACTATTGATATGTACGGGTTTGCTCGTACAGGATGAAAAGTCATTAATGTAATCTATGGCAATTCGCTGCTGAAATCTGACTTAATGACGTCACGTTTCAATAAATATTTTATGAAAATATCTCTAAGTTGAAAAACGGGGATCTGATTCAATATTTGTCACTAGAATATTAATTTTTGATTTTTAACATAACATCACGCCTGCTTGCCTCGACAGGCTAGATGCACCTTTTTTTCGCCAGTTATTTTTTAAGTTCCATGAAATACGGGGCGAGCAGTGGTGGCCCAGTGGTAACGGCCTCGACTTGGAAGTTATAGGTCGTGGGTTCGTACCCAGGCAGGCGCTTTACTTTGTGTAAATTATTTCATCACCACTGCTCTCAAAACGGTGAAGAAAAACATCGTGAGGAAACCGGCATGTCTTAGAACCAAAAGTTCGAAGACATGTGACATCCACCAACACGCACAGGGCCCGCGTGGTGGATTACAGCCATTCTCTCTCAACGAGAGGAGGTCTGCACGCCGTTGTGCGAGATAAACTTCTAAGTGCGGGGTACACCTATCTTATCCTAGGGGGTGAGCCTGTTACCATTAACTGGGCACAAGTCCAGACGCCAGACTGCCATTCAGAAATTCCAGATAGAAAAACTCAATAACCCTTTGTCCGACTCGGGAATCAAATCCAGGACCTCATGTTCAGCAGTAGCGTTTACAACCACTACACCAACGAGGCAGTTTAAACATTACTTTATTTTTCTGACTTTTCATAAAAAAGAATCTAAAGTTGCGATGGTATCTATTTGTTTTAAACTTTCTAGACCCAGATCACATTTGAATTAAAACCCGAAAGTCTTAGACTATTGAGGCATGAATTCATCAAATAGGAAGCCGAAGTCAAAGACCAACTTTCATAATAAACTTCTTACGTGGCAGTTCAAATAGACAAAAATCCTTGGTAAATTGCAAAACTTCACCCAATGTCAAGCCGCAGTATTGCTTCGCCTATTAATAAAATTCTAAAAGAAAAACACTCTTATTAAAAATAACTGTTGCACAAAATAGTATATTATGCAACTAGTGAATAAAAGACGGATTTAATGCGAGGGCCGTAGATGAATCACAAGTAAGTGAAGGATTCTAACGACTGAATCACGACCGTAGGGAGTGATTCATGATGATTGAATCACGAGCATAGCGAGTGATTCAAGTGTTAGAATCATGAGCGACGCGAGTGATTCATGGCCCTCGATATAAATCCGTTTTATTCAAGAGTTGCATACTATATTTTATACCATGACTACGAGAAAAAGAAAGAATGACGCGAAAAGCACAAGGAATAATAATAATAAATAAATGGTTTATTACCTTTAAAATTTACAAAAAAAATTGAAACCCTGACCCCTGAGCTAGGTAACAGCCCTTGTGTTTCAATCTCTATCTCTATCTCCAACTCTATCTCCAACTCTTTCTCCAACTCTATCTCCAACTCTATCTCAAACTCTATCTCTAACTCTATCTCTAACTCTATCTCTAACTCTATCTCGAAACTCTATCTCAAACTCTATCTCAAACTCTATCTCAAACTCTATCTCAAACTCTATCTCTAACTCTATCTCTAACTCTATCTCTAACTCTATCTCTAACTCTATCTCTAACTCTATCTAAACTCTATCAACTCTATCTCTAACTCTATCTCTAACTCTATCTCTAACTCTATCTCTAACTCTATCTCTATCTCTAACTCTATCTCTAACTCTATCTCCAACTATATCTCTATCTAAGTTTGTATCGAATATTTTATGCGCAAGGAGGTTGTATAGCATTGAGATGGAGTTTGAATATTATACTAGGTAGCTGCCCTTGTGTTTCAATCTCTATCTCTATCTCAAACTCTATCTTCAGCTCTATCTCCAGCTCTATCTCAAACTCTATCTCTAACTCTATCTCTAACTCTATCTCAAACTCTATCTCAAACTCTATCTCAAACTCTATCTCAAACTCTATCTCTAACTCTATCTCTAACTCTATCTCTAACTCTATCTCTAACTCTATCTCTAACTCTATCTCTAACTCTATCTCTATCTCCAACTCTATCTCTAACTCTAACTCTATCTCTATCTCTAACTCTATCTCTAACTCTATCTCTAACTCTATCTCTAACTCTATCTCTAACTCTATCTCTAACTCTATCTCTAACTCTATCTCTAACTCTATCTCTAACTCTATCTCTAACTCTATCTCTAACTCTATCTCTAACTCTATCTCTAACTCTATCTCTAACTCTATCTCTAACTCTATCTCTAACTCTATCTCTAACTCTATCTCTAACTCTATCTCTAACTCTATCTCTAACTCTATCTCTAACTCTATCTCTAACTCTATCTCTAACTCTATCTCTAACTCTATCTCTAACTCTATCTCTAACTCTATCTCTAACTCTATCTCTAACTCTATCTCTAACTCTATCTCTAACTCTATCTCTAACTCTATCTCTAACTCTATCTCTAACTCTATCTCTAACTCTAACTCTAACTCTATCTCTAACTCTATCTCTAACTCTATCTCCAACTCTATTTCTAACTCTATCTCTATCTAAGTTTGTATCGAATATTTTATGCGCAAGGAGGTTGTATAGCATTGAGATGGAGTTTGAATATTATACTGGTGTGTTCTAAATTCAAACAACAAAACAGTGATTAAAAGTGCTTTTTATTCACTGTTTTCAGTGAATAAAATAAGCTTTTATGAGGGGGAATGGTATAAACATTTTTATGTACTTATTTTTCGTTGTGTTCTTGTTCTGAAGATCGTTGCAAGAATCTTTTGGTAGCGTTAATTAAAATGTAACGTTTACAAAGAGAGAATATTGAGTGAGTTATATTGTGATGAATATTTCTGTTTGTATGGGAGGAAAGTCTTGCCAAGGGTTGCAGTTTTACCTTGTTACTGGGTTGTGGCGGTCAGATAGCAGTGCCTCTATGTATAACCACAGATAATATAGTACTAGCATACAGATGCCTCATCCTATACAAAGAAATCGTTCCGACTTAGCTAGCGATTTTCGTCTGATTAAACTGATTATTTTTTGTACATTGATCGCGTACGGTTCCGTTCCACGGCGATATATGGATGATGTTAGCAGTGACATGCAAGTAAAGGGGTTTATTCGGTTCATGTTTTTTTTTTCTTTAAATACAGTGACGATTTGTTTTATAGTATTTATTTGCAAATTTTTACAGTTTTATTGCACCAAAATGTGTTACGAGTTACAAATTTAAAAAATCGAGTGGGATACCTCAAAACTGCCATCTGTTGGCATGAATTTTAAATGATTCGTTCAAATAATCTTTGACATGTGAATTAAGAGCCCAATATTCCATAATATTGTGCATAAGAGAGTTGATCAAACAATAACATACAATTTTAATGTTCAATTCCAGAAAATGTTAATATTACACACAATTCAACAACAAATCAGTGAATATCGCGCCATCTAGTGAGATTTATTTGGACCAAACTTTCTTTCTTAGCTGGGACCCCGTGGTATAACTTTCTATTCGGCAGTCGGTGTCAAAAACGAAAAAAAAATACGTACCAAAGACACCGACAAGTTATTTTTCACATTTTAGTGTTTTACTTTGGAGTCAGTTTATTTTTTTTTGATAAAGAATTTTTTAATATGTTGATAAGAAAAAAATAAAAACCCACGATACATTTTTATTTTACGCTACATTATACTATTTCGAAATAAAATGTAGCCTCAGCAAGAGTGATGAATGATGATTTAGGTAATTGTACACTCACTATACATTATTCCCAACCGTTGACTTGACTCTAAAATAATTAGCTAAACCTGTAACCTTTGAATCATAACATCTTAATAAAAACTTACTTTGAAAGTGTTTACTGAAGCTGTAAGCTGCCGTTGGTTGGCGCAACTCTATGAAAACGCCTTTAACAGACGCCACGTTTGACGTCCCTACCGTCCCGGGATCCGGGCCTGTAATTAGTGCTGCGAACTGATTTCCCCGGAACTGACAACCGGTAGTAGACCGGGGAAAACAGGTTTGTTTTTTGCTACCGTTGCAAGATTTAAAAAAGAATTTTTGAAATTGGAACGTAGCAAGAATTGAGAAAACATGGTATAAAAATTCAAAAAAATACGAATTATTTTACCTATCTGCGGATTCAACTGCATGGAAAGTATATTAATATCCGAAGGGAACTTACTACTGGAAAGAAAAGTATCATATGTCATAATCGGTATAGATGAGAAAACGTAACAGACATACAGACATACTTCGGATTTATAATATTAGTGTGGATAATAATAGTTAATGTTGATACGAAAGAAGAAGTGAACCTAATTAAAAGTTAATCCATTGTAAGATTGCACTTTACTAACATATGCATTAGCTATGATTGGTCCTTTGAGCATTATACAAATAAAACTTCAATTTCTAGCTTTGGTTTCTTTGTAAGCTATTATAAGCTGTCCTCATAACTTCCAGTATTTTACTAAATTAAACTATTAAATATGAACAACTCTTTGGATTACATAAATGAGAATATTTCATATTATAAAGTAAATTAAGTAAAGTGCGGTCCTATTTAGATTAACCATAACCTTTTATGAAAATAAATGCAAGTAATTCAAAAATCTATCCTAAATACCTCAATTTTATTTTTATTAAAAGCTATACCTGTGTAAATGGCAGTTAGTTTTATATAACAAAGGTTGAATAACCATACGTACCTGATGGTGAAAAACATCTTAACCTTGAATAACCATGTTAACCTTACGAGAAAAGAAAATATATCAATGAAGGTGAATAACTTAGATTAAATGAAGCAAATATCGTGTCCTTACAATATAGGATTACACATTATTTTGTTTTTATCTCATTAATTGCACCTGAAATAGTTCAAATGAGCAGTGTCATCTCTAATATTAGAAAAAAAAAAATATGACGAGTAATTTTTTTTTTTTTACTAAACAAGCTTTTTTCGTATTATTCTTAGCAAACCCTTTCATTTGATACCCATATCATGGCAGTGCACAAAAAATACTAGTCTGCCATCTTGGCCCATCTGCCATATTGGATTTAGAATGACATCACTTAACCAACCATACATTGTCATCCAAACTAAACGTGTATGCAAAATCTCATCTTAATCGGTGGAGGACCTACTAGCCTAACTGCTTTAAAATTCAGTTGCAAGATTGGAACCGAACGCAGATATACATGCTTACATACATTGCAAGTTAAATAAAAGCTTGTAAAAAGTTAATTTAATCAAATAAACCTGACTGCAGAAGCGCACATTTAGCTCTTTGTAATGCTTTTTACAGTCGGGTTTTTTTATTTTATTTACAACTTTATTAGTTATCTTTTTTTTATTACTTTGAAACATACAGGGTTACTTGTTAAGTCGACCTAGATCCTTTAAGGGGTTCCCATAATTTCTGAATAATTTGACTATGAAACACCCCAACCTAAACCTAGCCGTTTTTGAGATATTGGACTTAGAAGGTTTTTAAATAAATATGCCAATTTCTTAAGAATTGGCATTTTTTTTGTCTTCTATGGCCTTATTTTTTTTCTAATTCCGATTTTTGAGTACTAGAGAAGTTCGTTTATTATTCTAAATGCAAAAAGTCTAAATATTTGAACCATAGGAGTCATAGTAGAGGACTGAAAGTGTAAAAAAGAAATAAATTTATAAAAACATATTTTTTCTTTTAGCAAAATTTTTAAAAAATTATATGGCAGTTGTGCTGCAGATATGCTAAATGATATCTTTGTTCTATTAGCTATCCAACCAGGTATAACAAGCTAGGGGTCTTATCACAATTCTTAGAAAAACTTTAATAAAAATCTCACAGGTAGAGACAAAAAATGAAAAATGGGACTTAAGATCAAACTTATCACCTGGGTCAGAAAACGTAAGTTGCTTGCACTATGACCTAATTTGAAAGATACTTAATCCAATAAAAAAAGAATGATCAAAATCGGTTCAGCCAAACGCGAGAAAATTGCGAACAAACATACATACAAACAAACTAAACCACCACCCCCTCTACTAGATCAAACTGAGTACCTCCTTTTGAAGTCGGCTAAAACACATGAATCAGATTTGGGTACAGGCTTACACAGTCATCAATTCATTCTTCTTTGTAGGAATTATAAATTCAAAAATAAAAAGTTATTAAAAAGTACTGAAAATAGTTTCATCATTAAACGGGAAAGACTATAATAATAATATTATATCTCGCCACCTAAGCTGTTACATGGGACTTAACATAATTGGCGAAATATTGGTGTAGTATAGGCATGATGCTATTTCAAACATATTTTTATCATTTATCAAAACATTATCAACGTACCCCTAAGCATGACAACACACCTTACATATTCGAGCTGCTTAGCCAAATTACTTAAAGTACGTGGCGAACCTATACATGTGTCCTGACAAATTCCTTGCATATTAAGATGACAGCGTAACAAGAGACATTGACATAATGTCACGGCAAGTCTCTTGCAAACAAGTCAAATCGACGAACAGGATTATTTTATTGGCGTAGACACCTTCGTTTTCTTAGTAGTCTAAAATACTGTTAGAGCATTTTCGAATTTATTTGTTGTTTTAGACATATCAAATTGACATTGACGACATTTTGAGGTTACAGCGCGAAGCGAGAGACAGATGTCAGACAAGTCACAGCAAACAAATACTTTGTTAACGTCTGCTTTAATCTACTCAATTCGGATTATTCAGACGCGTCTTTTAATCGCTAATTGACCTATTTGTTAAGCCAAGTGTAAAAGATTATGATTGAATAGGGCTCACAAAAACAAAGCCGATTTAAACAAAACCTTCATTTTAGAAAGTTAAATAATACGGTTCACAAATTACAATAAACCCGTCCAAAAGCAAGCCTACAGCGTGACGGGTGACGTGACACGAGTTTGAAATGTGACACGTGTCAGCGTGACGCATGTCACGGCAACTCGTTGCAATGAGCTTTTAGAATATGATGGATACATAAAGCTCGGTAAAAAGAGTTGGAGTCTTCAATGGTTTATCTGATTTCACGAACAGTTACGTAGAATAAAATTACAGTTTTCGATACAACATATCAAAAACACTTTAAATATCAAACAGTTCCAAATAAAGTATTCATAATATTAATTACCAGCAGCTTTACTCAAGAAATATATCACCAGGGAGCAGACTACCGGAATAAAAATTATCATATATGTAAAAGCTAAGATATAGTATATTGCAAAATTCATAATGATCCGTACAGCCGTTTAGCCATGAAAAGGTAACGAACAGGGTAACTGTCGGTTTTTAAATACTATTATGGATAACAATGTGGTCTACGATACTCAACAAGCAAAGAAGTTCGAAATCATATCAATACTTTCAGGGATTACTTTACTTTTTACCCGGCTGCAAGGAAAGGGTTATGTTTTTCGCACGTATCTTGTATGTATGTATGCAATATTTTATGTTACTTCAAATCTTTCAAACCGTTACACGGGTTTATATAATTAAGAGACCGTGGTTACCTAGGTCTTGACCGCCCAAGTGATATTAGTTAAGAAACGTTAAAAAAAAACAATAAGGCGGATTTTGGGTGCCAAATTACCCAAGACCCAAATGTTTTTTTTATCCAAAACCATCTTGTCGTGTATCAAAATTAACGGTTTTAAAGGTGATTACTAAAATATATACCACTTATATCATCATCATCATATCAGCCGAAAGACGTCCACTGCTGGACATAAGCCTGCCCCAAGCGTCGCCACATTGACTGGTCCTGTGCGATCATCAATGATCATCATCACATGGCCGATGGGGCAGAATGGTTCTGGAGTGGCGACCGCGAACCGGAAGACGTTGCGTTGGAAGGCGTCCCACCAGGTGGCGCGATGAACTGGTGAAGGTTGATAAAAAAACCCGACTGCAAAAAGCATTAAAAAGAGCTAAATGTGCGTTTCTGCAGTCAGGTTTTTTTGATTAAATTAACTTTGAACAAGCTTTTATTTAACTTGCAATGTATGTAAGCATGTATATCTGCGTTCGGTTCCAATCTTGCAACTGAGGTTGTCTTGAAAAGATCGCTTTTAGCGATAAGGCCGCCCATTGTGTCACCCAGTGTATTTTTTTTTCTTCATCTATACTTTCTGTAACATATTTGGTGTACATAATAAAGAGTATTCTATTCTATTCTGAATTTTAAAGCAGTTAGGCTAGTAGGTCCTCCACCGATTAAGATGAGATTTTGCATACACGTTTAGTTTGGATGACAATGTATGGTTGGTTAAGTGATGTCATTCTAAATCCAATATGGCGGATGGGCCAAGATGGCGGACTAGTATTTTTTGTGCACTGCCATGATATGGGTATCAAATGAAAGGGTTTGCTAAGAATAATACGACGAAAGCTTGTTTAAAAAAAAATCTTATTGAATAATTTTATTTTACTGACTTAACAAAAAAATTACTCGTCATAATTTGTTATTCTTTTTCTAATATTAGAGATGACACTACTCATTTGAACTATTTCAGGTGCAATTAATAATATAATAAACAAAATGATGTGTAGTCCTATAATGTGAGACACGATATTTGCTTCATTTAATCTAAGTCATTCACCTTCATTAAAATATTTTCTTTCCTCGTAAGGTTAACATGGTAATTCAAGGTTAAGATGTTTTTTACCATTAGGTACATCTGGTTATTCAACCTTTGTTACATAAATTATACTAACTGCCATTTACACAGGGAGGTACTCTTTTGATATCTTGCATTTATTTTTATAAAAGGTTAAGGCTAAATTAAATAGGACCGTCCTTTACTTAATTTACTTTATAATATGAAATATTCTCATTCGTTTAATTCAAAGAGTTGTTAATTTTTTAAAGTTTAATTTAGCAGCTTACAAAGAATCCAAAGCTAGAAATTGAAGTTATGTTTGTATAATGCTCAAAGGAGCAATCATAGCTAATGCATATGTTAGTAAAGTGCAGACTTACAATGGATTAACTTTGCGTTAGGATCACTTCTTCTTTCGTATCAACATTAACTATTATTATCCATACTTATATTATAAATGCGAAGGTATGTCTGTCTGTATGTTACGTTTTCTCATCTATACCGATGATTAGGATATAATATACTTTTCTTTCCAGTAGTAAGTTCCCTTCGGATATTAAAATACTTTTAACGCAGGTGAATCCGCAGATAGATAAAATACTTACTTACAGACATTAACTCATGACTTTTGTCCAATGGGGGTAGGCAGAAATTACAGAACCTGCTACGATCCTTACATACTTCTTTTAGATAGATAAAATCATTCGTAATTTTTAGTATTTTACGCATCACCATGTTGCCTGGAAATTTTATATTTAGTCAAAGATTTTTTATTCCATGTCATGCCCACCTCTTGCTAAGTTCCAATTTCAAAAATTCTTTTTCAAATCTTGCAACGGTAGAAAAAACAACCTGAGTTCTTCTCGCTCTACTACCGGTTGTCAGTCCCGGGGAAATCAGTTCGCAGCACCAATTACAGGCCCGGACACCGGGACGGTAGGGACGTCAAACGTGGCGTCTGTTAAAGGCGTTTTCATAGAGTGGCGCCAACCAACGGTGAAAGTTACAGCTTCAGTAAACGCTTTCAAAGTAGATTTTTATTAGGATGTTATGATTCAAAGGTTACAGGTTTAGCTAATTATTTTAGAGTCAAGTCAACGGTTGGGAATAATGTATAGTAAGTGTACAATTACCTAAATCATCAATCATCACTCTTGCTGAGGCTACATTTTATTTCGAAATAGTAGTATGTAGCGTAAAATAAAAATGTATCGTGGGTTTTTAATTTTTTCTTATCAACATATTAAAAAATCCCTTATCAAAAAAAAATAAACTGACTCCAAAATAAAACATTAAAATGTGAAAAATAACTTGTCGGTGTCTTTGGTACAAATTTTTTTTTCGTTTTTGACTCCGACTGCCGAATAGAAAGTTATACCACGGGGTCCCAACTAAGAAAGAAAGTTTGGTTCAAATAAATCTTACTAAATGGCGCGATATGCAGTAATTTGTTATTGAATTGTGTGTAAAATTAACATTTTCTGGAATTGAACATAAAAATTGTATGTTATTGTTTGATCAACTCTCTTATGCACAATATTATGGAATATTGGGCTCTTCATTCACATGTCGAAGATTATTTGAACGGATCATTTAAAATTCATGCCAACAGATGGCGCAGTTTTAAATTTCTGAAGCATTCCACTCGATTCTTTAAATTTGTATCGTAACGCATTTTGGTGCAATGAAACTGTAAAAACGTGCAAAAAATACTTTAATACAAATCGTCCCGGTATTTCAAGAAAAATATATTCACGAACCGAGTAAATCGCTCTACTTGCAAGTCACTGCTAACACCATCTAGCCGTGGAACGGAACCGAACACGATGGAGGTACAAAAAAAAATCTGTTAAATCAGACGAAAAAGGCTAGCTACTTCGGAACGGTTTCTTTGTATGGGATAAGGCATCTGTATGCTAGTATTATATTATCTGTGGTTATACATAGAGCGACTGCTATCTGACCGCCACAACCCAGTAACAAGGTAAAACGGCAACCCTTGACAATACTTTCCTTACATACAAACAGAAAGATTCATCACAATATAAATCACTCAATATTCTCTCTTTGTAAAAGTTACATTTTAATTAACGCTACCAAAAGATTCTTGCAACGATCTTCAGAACAAGAACACAACGAAAAAGAAAGTACATTAAAATGTTTTTATGCAAAAGTTATTTTTAATAAGAGTGTTTTTCTTTTAGAATTTTATTAATAGGCGAAGCGATACTGCGGCTCGACATTGGGTGAAGCTTTGCAATTTACCAAGGATTTTTGTCTATTTGAACTGCCACGTAAGAAGTTTATTATGAAAGTTGGTCTTTGACTTCGGCTTCCTATTTGATGAATTCATGCCTCAATAGTCTAAGACTTTCGGGTTTTAATTCAAATGTGATCTGGGTCTAGAAAGTTTAAAACAAATAGATACCATCGCAACTTTAAATTCTTTTTTATGAAAAGTCAGAAAAATAAAGTAATGTTTAAACTGCCTCGTTGGTGTAGTGGTTGTAAACGCTACTGCTTAACATGAGGTCCTGGATTTGATTCCCGATTCGGACAAAGTGTTATTGAGTTTTTCTATCTGGAATTTCTGAATGGCAGTCTGGTGTCTGGACTTGGGCCCAATGGTAACAGGCTCACCCCCTAGGATAAGATAGGTGTACCCCCTTTTCCGCACTTAGAAGTTCATATCGCACAACGCCGTGCAGACCTCCTCTCGTTGAGAGAGAATTGCTGTAATCCACCACGCGGGCCCTGTGCGTGTTGGTGGATGTCACATGTCTTCAAAGTTTTGGTTCTAAGACATGCCGGTTTCCTCACGATGTTTTTCTTCACCGTTTTGAGAGCAGTGGTGATAAAATAATTTACACAAAGTAAAGCGCCTGCCTGGGTACGAACCCACGACCTATAACTTCCAAGTCGAGGCCGTTACCACTGGGCCACCACTGCTCGCCCCGTATTTCATGGAACTTAAAATATAACTGGCGAAAAAAAGGTGCATCTAGCCTGTCGAGGCAAGCAGGCGTGATGTTATGTTAAAAATCAAAATTTAATATTCTAGTGACAAATATTGAATCAGATCCCCGTTTTTCAACTTAGAGATATTTTCTTAAATTATTTATCGAAACGTGACGTCATTAAGTCAGATTTCAGCAGCGAATGGCCATAGATTACATTAATGACTTGTCATCCGACGCCCCAAGTTTCCGGAGGCCCAGTTTTGATACGAAAAATGGCCTCTGAATTTTTATCCTGGTCTCCTCGATTAATTATGTATTCAATTCAAAGAAAGTCAGTAAGCTAATAATTCTTTGGAGTGGTGCCTTGAGTTTCTTCAGGCGATGACTTATAGAAACAGATTCTTTCATCTTTTTGTTAATTTCAGTTTTGATTCCCTTTGAAGGCACTAGTGTGGGTAGAAAGGTGTTTAGTGGATCGTGTGGGGTAACAAGTGGTCCTTCAGACTGGAAGGGGAGGGAGGTAAAGCTTCGCATATTTTGCGTAATGCTCACAAATAAATATAAAGCGAGGTCGAATACCTACGCAGTCGGAGCCGCACTGGTTATATATTATGTTTACTGAATAAGAAAAACCTTGAAATTCTCGGAAATATTTTTATGAACTTTGATGTTTTTTCGAGCGAAAATATTCTGAACATTATAGCAAAAGTTTACATATTTAACCGTTTATTATCAGCCTTGCCTTTACCGAGTGTGCTTATAGTTTTGCAAAGTTATGTATGTACATACTTATATAGTTTTCAGCGGAAAACCATGTTATTAGGAACTACTATTGTCTGACCTATGTTCTGGTCTTTAGGATAGGTTAGGATAGATGTACCCCCTTTTACGCACTTGATTTGGTCCGTTGTGCGTGCAGGCCTCCTCTCTGTTAGAGGAAATAGGCCGTAATCCACCACGTGGGCCCAGTGCGGTTTGGAGAATATCACATGTCTTTGAATGTTTGGTTCTAAGACATGCCGATTTCCTCACGATGTTTTCCTTCACTGTTTTGAGAGTAGTGATGATGAAATAATTTACACAAAGTAAAGCGCCTGCCTGGGTTCGAACCGAAGTCACGCCTGTTACCACTAGGCCACAATTGCTCTGACTTTACAAACCAATCAATTTGATTATGCACTTGATTTGATCCTGACTAGTCCACTAGGAGAAATTATATGCTGTTATTTTAGCTCGAATCACTTTGTACGATTAGTACCTAAATATACCTATCAATGATGATTGTTTTTATTAGGTTATTAATTATTCAGATTGCGTTTGATAGGTTTAGTGATCAATCGTTGGGTTTTGTTCAAGAATTAAGAGTAGATTATCATTACACGGCAAAGGATTCTTTAGAAATTATCAAAACATTACTTGCAAATTATTTTTTCACAAGATTTGAAAAATATGTTCATAAAGAAACATTGTGATATTAATGAAAAGAAAAGACAAGAGCGAAACTCTGAAGAGAGGTTATAATATCTTATTACGATAAAACAACATTTTTGAGCCTCTAACTTAGAGAACGGACAATACCACCAGCGATCCTCTCCGTGGTCAGCTGAAATTGCTTGAAATTAAAAGAGTATACATTCAATATTATTTTCTGTTACATTTTCTCTGTCTCAGATATTGATATCCATCATTTCTGCGGACTTTCACTTTAGAGTATAATTTGACCCTGTATATACTATTGTCATATATTCAACCAATGATAACCCGCACACAATAGAATAGCTTAATGAAAAAATAAAGCTTCACAACAAAGCACAAGTGACTTATACGAGTATGCTGCAGAAATATTTAATTTAGTTACGTAAGAAAATACCGAGATGAGGACAAAGATTAGAGGAACCCGAGGTGATCCGCCTTTCGTCCTCTTTCGGGGCCGGGCACAGAGTAACAAAGCGCCTCGGTGGGCACTGCTAGCGACCGCATTTTCAAAACATTCCAAACAAACCAAGCGTGTCTGTGAGTGTTTAAGATAAGAAGAACTAGAGGTGATCCTCCATTCGTCCTTGTTTGGGGCCGGGCACAGAGAATCGAGCTGACTCAGTGGGCACTAATAGAGATGGCATTGTCAAAATATTCCAATTAAACCAAAGTGTCTGTGAGTGACTAAGATTAGATGAACCCGAGGTGATCCACCTTTGGTCCTTCTTTGGGGCCACGCACAGAGAATCGAGGTGACTCAGTGGCCACTGCTAGAGACGGCATTGTCAAAACTTTCCACACAAACCTAGCGTGTCAGAGAGTGTCAAAGATTAGAGCAACCAGAGGTGATTCACCTTTCGTCCTCGTTCGGGGCCGGGCACAGAATAAGAATAGAAATACATTTATTCTACACATGACAACAGCAATAATATCAAAGTAGAATACCAAAAAAAATAGTAGTAAGGGCTTTTAACTCAGCAATTGCTGGACGGCAGACAGCATTGGGCAAAGGCTAGAGACAGCATTGTCCATAAAAAACCAAGCGTGTCAGTGAGTGTTACCGTTTACTCATGGCAATTGACGACCCGTGACAAATCTGGCTATAGTTATGACAGCCGCAGCTTGAGAATATTTTAATCTATAATCAGTACTAATATTATAAATGTGAAATTGAATAAATATAAAGGTATGGAGATATATTGGATCTCTTTATTCCCGGGTATAAGTGTCTATGAGATGATCTCCGTCTCTCACATGGGTGAAGCCGCTGTTAGAAACTGTTTATGAATATTATAAGCAATGGCGTTTTAAGTCGCTGCCATCCCGGTATTCCAAGTTCTGTAGACCCGGATGATACGCGAGCAAAGTACCAAAGATTTAATCGTGAAACACCCACCATCAAACTGAGATAGGGATATATAGAGATATATTACCAAAATAAATCATAGCAACACAATTTATTTCATGTATTTTTTTTTCTAAATAGACAGTAGGTGCAACTAAGTTCATGGATATAACATAACATTCTTTATAGAATAATATAGTACCTTACAACTATCGCACCGTACTTTTACAGAAAAAAGGTGAGCATGAAGCTTTTTAAAATAATTCTACAAATTAGTTTATTATGTTAGATTCCAGTGACGTGGCTGTGAAGTATCGAAGTGTAGCATTCATAACATGGTCGTAGTCGTGTCGTAGCAAGCAGTGACGAAACCCACATTGAAACACAAAATGATTTATCAAAGAAGCATAAACCATTGATAAGCCTTTTCGATATCACTTGAGCAAAGAGGTTAAAAAGCCTGCTCACATTCTTATCTACCAACCTACACTTCACTAGATCACACATAAAGAAACCTTCACAATGGACCCTTTAGCATTATTTACCAACGAAGTGTAAAGGTAATTCGATAAAAAGCTTAGTCAGTATTCCCAGTAATCACGGGCCATCCTCCCGCAATTTATCCGATAATGAGAGGAATCACCCTTGTGGGGATGCATGCCCTGGGGAGCATTCTGCTGTCCGCAAGCTATAGTGCCGCTATCTGACAAAATAATATTTTGAGTTATAGAAGAAAACCACGAAATAATAAAAATTTATGCTGTTTTCCAACTATAAATCATAAGAGAGAGATGTATTTTTTGAAACAAGTTTTTTTTTAAATATACTTTCGCTCTTTCGAATAGGCACATTGTTAGTTTATATCAATGATTAATCTAATCAAAAATCACTTTTACAAACCTATCAATTTTGGGGTTGTTCTGTCCCGAGTTTATATTTACTCGCAACACCGTGTCCGTGGGCTGTCAACGATTTTAACAGCTGACACTAACAATATAGTTAGAAAATTTGAACGGAACACGCGAGAAAATCAGTGTCTTGTATTCTAATAACGTAATCGAGCGATATTTCGGTGATTGTATTTGTTAATCGCGCCCGCCGTTCGCAATCGGCGTTGTGGGGCGTCCCTAAAGTGGGTTTAGAGTATATTTTCACGCGCATCGAAGTGCTTTTGCGGGAAACGTGCTGCCTGGTGGACGCCGGCCGGATTCTTCGGTCCAGACAGCCGTCAGTCTATCCCTTATTGTCCGTTATTATATATATTCTCCTATCCCTAACCTCACGGCACGAGATTGATCGAAGCCCAGGAGTCTACCGCAGGAATCTAAGGTAAGTGACGACACTATTACCGGCCAACCCTTGTGCCACCTTATACCTGTGAGATAGGTACGTACCAGTATCTCTCTCGCAATAGGGAGCAAATACCTAGCTTTCCACTGCTGCGTTACGGCAGTTTCGTGGGTACAGGTCCAGAAAGGGTCCAGGAGTCCCAACGCCGCTATGGGCCCCGGTGTTTAGCTCCTGGCTTGGGACCCGAAGACCTGTATTTAACATTTGGTAGCAAGAGCGTGGTTCATTCCACGATCATAGTATATGCTAGGACACTCGTTCACAGTGAACGCTGTATTGTTTGTCGGTTTGCTTTTTATTGTTGAGAATACTGGGTTGGGGAGTGGTACACTTTGAGTCACTCAGAGTTGTTTGTGTCTTGTTAGGGGCAAAAATCCCCCACAGTTACATTCCAATTTGTTGAAATAAAGTGTACAACTCACAACTTAATAGTGTCACTCCGGGATAGAAGGTTACAGTTTTGTATTGAAATTTGTTGTGTACAATATAGGTTTTGGTAGCGCCATCTCTTGTAAATGTCATAAATCAATGACCAAAAACACATAGACAAACGCATTTGAGATTTCGCGGGCGATCGATATCCTAATTATCTCGTTCCTTCCTCATTCCTTTTCCCTTTATGTACGCCTTAATGACAGGTCGCCAGAACGAACCGAAACTTCAACGTGAACGGGCCTCGTATCTCAACCGCCAGCTTTCCAAGCCACCTGGCTGGAGACTGATGCATCTAATTAGTTAGATTGCAGAGAACCTTGTGAACCGTGTCTATTAACCCGCCTCGCGGATATAAAACAATTGTGTGAAGTGTGTGGATCCTGTAGGTCGCCAGTTTGGAGTAGAAGAACACCAGCTCGCTGCCACACGTGGGCTGGCATCGACCACTACAAGGTAAGGCGTACTACTTCCCTCATTTCCATACTAGATCGCCCGAATTGATCCGTGAATATTTTCCCGCTTATTTTCAACGCACTATTGCCAGAACCCTTCAAATACAGTCCACTTTTCATAATAGACACAAGGATGAATAGGTTTCTCAAACCGCTATAACATTTTTGGTCCTTCGTAGCCCGATATATAACTATAATATATCCATTTTCCTTTATTTCTTACGTAGGAATCAATCATAAATTCCTACTAGGGTCGTGGCACCTAGCCGCCTACCCACATAATCAAGTTGTAAACCCAATACGTGGTTCCATCAACGCCGCTATAGCAGGTTCATAATTACGTATCTGCTATTATTAAAAATAATTCTTATTTAAAACTAACTTGTCGTATTGTAAATTTCTATATTTCAAGCGTCTTTTAGTTTAACCGCCCTTATAGGAATCACCTACCTCCAATTATAAATTGTTAGGAATAAGTTACTTTCCGAATACCGCGGGGTAGACATTCATTCTATAAGAGAAAAATAAAATAGGTGTACTACTTGTAGGTACCTACGCAGTATAAATATCATAACTTTACCGAATACGTTTCGACGATTGCGGGCTATAGGTTGCATATTTATACCTATTCATTTATCTTAAACAATATTCAAACTTAGCAATAAAACTGGTTGGGATAGTAATGCTATTAACATTTTGTACTATCTAATTACTTTGGTTAGTGGGTACTACGAAAAAACTTATTTCGTTACTACGCAAATATTGCGAAACCCGTTGTCACAGTACAGTCACAATCAGTAGTATTACTTTTCTACATATAGTTGTTCGTTTAAATAATTACCGTACATTGTTTTGTTTGTGTGGTTATTTGTAACTACATAACATAACAATGCCGCGTGATGCGAAAGCAATCGCTTCTTCGGAAGATCAACAGTTAGTGATTTTAGAAGCTAAGCGTAATATACTTTTCGAGCGTATTCAGTCAATTTATGATCGCTCTAAAGTCGCTAATACTTCCGAATCGGTGAGAGAAGGCTTTCTCAGTTCTTGTGTAACAATAGATGATATTCAAACGGACTTTCATTAATTATTGGATGATTATAATGCTAGGTTACTGGCTATATATCCCGATGCGAAGCCTAGCTATCAAGCCTACGCCTCATTCGAGGATATGTATTGTTCCGTGAAACGTGTGATGTCTCAATTGGAAGATAAGCCGTCCGGGAGGCACAGTATGAGTGATTCCGCAACATGTAGACCAAGGTTGCCGCCAATCGAACTCATGTCGTTCGACGGTGATATACGAAACTGGCCATTATTTTATGCAAGTTTTAAATCTACAGTTCATGACAATAAGTCGCTGACGGATGCAGACAGGTTGTACTATTTAATAGGTAAGCTGTCGCCGAAGGCACAGTCTGTGTTCGCGGGAGTCACACCGTGTGCTGAGAATTACCAAGTCATGTTCCAGGCACTCCTCGATAGGTACCAGGATATTCGTGTCCTCGCGTCTACCTATTTGGATCAAGCTTTAAATCTTAAATTGTCCGGTCCAGCGTCTGTTTCGAATTACCAGCTATTCGTGGACAAGTTCATCACCGCAATTAATTCCCTAAAGAATCTAAAATTAGTTGACCTTCTGGATTTCATTTTATTGCACCTCGCAATAAAAAAATTTGACACTGAAACTATTCGCGCTTTCGAGATGACAGAACGTAATCGTAAGATTCCCACTCTAGATAGTTTTGTCAGCTTCATCAATGATCAGTGTCGGATATTCCGTAATACCCAACCACCCTTAGCTAACAATAATAAGCCTAATAGTTCGGACAATTCACATAAGTCTAATAAATCGCGTAGTTTTAATAATAAAATGACCGCTCCTAATCCACAATCCTATGTAGCTTGCTCTGAGTTAAATAATTCAAACAAGTGTCTGTGCGAAGCATATATCCATGAACACTTATATAAATGTCCCACTTTTGATAATTTGACTCCGACAGCTCGTTTCAAATGTGTGAAGGACAACAGTGCTTGTGTCAATTGTTTGAGTATTAAACATAAATCGGTTAACTGTTCTTCTAAATTAAAGTGTCGCGCATGTAATCAACGTCATCATACATTGTTACATTTTAATAAAAACCCGCAATTATCAACTGTAGTGACGTCACAGCCGAATCCGGTCCCAACGCCTATGCCGACTGTACCTTCTATTACCTCACAGTCTGAGGTATCGTTGTGTACGACCTCTGTCGCTGGCGCCGCTCGATCGCGTTCGATTGACACTCGATGCGTTGCGGCGTCGCCGTCGGCGAGAGATAGCCCGCAATGTACGGCGTACACAACCGTTCTGCTCGCTACTGCTCAAGTCGTAATTTACGATGTAAATGATAAGCCGCACATAATACGTTGTTTACTAGATAGTGGATCACAAAGTAATTTTATTACTTCTGAATGTTTTAAGCGTCTAGGACTTTGGAAGAACTTTCATACTTCTAATTTAATAGTTAAAGGAATCGGTGGGTCGGAAAAACCAGTTAAAGGTTCCGTAGATATTAAATTATATTCTCGTTTTAGTAATGATATTAATTTTAACGTTTCTTCGCTTATTGTTGAACGTATAACGGAGACATTGCCGACCGCTCTCGTCGATGTCTCTAAACTTACACATCTCAAAACATTACCGCTCGCAGATTCGAAGTTTGCGGAGCCGAGCGGTATCGATGTTTTGATTGGTGCTGCTATATTCCCGCGCTTGCTTTTGCCTAACATAGTGCATAGCGAGCAATATTATAATATACCTCCCGCTATTGAAACTGTGTTGGGGTATGTGGTTATGGGTTCCGTACCTACGGCACATACTTCACACTGTACGAGTACAACTTCATGTTGTTCTGTTCTTCAAGATCCCAGTTTAGATTCGCTTCTCAAGCGATTCTGGGAGCTTGAAGAAATTTCCGCCTCGCCCTCGCAGAGCCGTAAGGATCTCGAGTGCGAAGAACATTTTCGCGCTACCACTGTTCGCGATGACAGTGGTAGATATATTGTGTCGCTGCCATTTTGCGACGACCCTTATTCGCTAGGCGACTCATACGCTACCGCTCTTAGGCGTTTTCATTGTTTGGAGCGCAAACTTGATGCGTCCTTAGGGTTACGCAGCGCGTACAATGACGTCATGCGGGACTACATTAACAAGGGATATTTGAGTCCGGTTTTAAAAGATGACAACGTTTCTAATCTGTCATATTACATTCCGCATCACGGTGTCGTTCGCGAAGATAAGACTTCTACTAAACTTCGCGTAGTTTTAGACACTAGTAGTCAAACTACATCGGGACAGTCGATCAATGACATTCTACATGCAGGCCCTAATCTACAGGGTGATTTATTTAATATTATAATTCGTTTTCGTCTCTTTCAAATAGCCCTGTCTGCTGATTGCCGCCAAATGTTTCTCAATGTCGGCGTTCGTGAATCGGACCGTAGATTTTAACGCATCTTTTACAGATTCAGTAAACATGAACCTATAATGGTCTACCAATTTAATCGTGTTTGCTTCGGATTTAAGTCTAGTCCATATCACGCGTTACGTGTAGTCCGCCAGTTAGTCGCTGATGAAGGCGATAATTTCCCTGCAGCGTCTGCTGCTGCTTCTTCCGCCCTATATATGGATGACATTGCCTGTAGTGTCATGTCCATACCGCAAGCAAATTCGCTTTGTGATGAGCTTATTCAGCTCTTCAAGCGAGGCCAGTTCGACCTTGTCAAATGGACAAGTAACTCGAAAGAGGTTCTCGCACACATACCTGATACTCATAAGGCTTCGCCCGATATCGAGTATGAGAAGTCTATACCGCATAAGGTCCTGGGTTTACGCTGGGACAAGTCTTGTGACAGTTTCCGCTTTGACGTCACCACATCAGATGATAAATGTACCAAGCGAACCATGCTTTCCACAGTGGCTCGGCTATGGGACTTAATGGGTTTTGTCGCCCCCACTATTCTGTACGCTAAGCTCTTAATTAAGGAACTTTGGCTAGCAAAGTGTGACTGGGACGACATACCACCTGAACATATAGTCACCGCCTGGAAGCAGTTTTGTACTGAGCTTTCTACGCTTGATGAAATTATTATCCCGCGTCATCTGGGGTTGGTCGACGGATGCACCATGAATTTAGTAGGTTTCGCTGACGCCAGCGAGCGTGCTTACGGTGGAGTCGTATACATGCAAATATACAATGGTTCTAACTACTCCGTGCAGTTAATTAGTGCGAAGTCTAAAGTCTCACCTGTGAAAACCATTTCGGTGGCTAGACTAGAGTTGTGCGCGGCCCTACTGTTGTCTAAGTTGCTTCGCAAGGTACAAGACACAATATCGCCCCACTACCGCATCCATAAGGTATACGCGTTTACTGACTCTAAAGTAGTGCTCGCCTGGATAAATTCCTCACCGCACCGCTGGCAAACTTTTGTTGCCAATCGAGTTACTAAGCTGATAGAGCTTATACCCGCTAATTGTTTCAACCATGTCGCAGGTACTGAGAACCCCGCTGATTGTCTGTCTCGTGGTGTCACGCCAGCTAAGCTCTTGCAGCATCCATTGTGGTATCGTGGACCATCGTGGGTTTCTCATGACCCAGCTGAGTGGCCCATACATACTTTCGAACACAATGCACTGCATGAGGGCGTACCCGAACAGAAATCAGTCGCTCATGCCGTGGTTTCTGAGGTTACGGAATCACCAATTTACGCGCTAGCACTACGTGTTTCGTCGTGGTCTAAGTTGCTACGCGCTATTGTTTACGTCTATAAGTTTTTAAGACAACTGCCTAGTGCACGTACTGTATCAAGCTCTGATCTGAAATATGCAGAAATTAAATTGCTGCGAGCTGTACAGGATGTTCATTTCCGTAACGATATTTTAAATTTAAAAAACAATAAACCATGGAATAGTCCTGCACCTTCTATACAAGAGGGTACTATTGTAGATATCATTACTGATAACTCTCCGCCCCTTTCATGGCCGTTAGGCATTATTGATAAATTGCATACCTCCAAGGACGGTACAACCCATGTTGTTACTGTGAAAACCGCAAAGGGTAGCTATGTGCGCCCTGTTGTGCGTCTGTGTCCATTACCGACTCAATAAGGCCTGGCTTGATAGTTAGGTCTCTTAGTTTTAGTTAGTTAGCGACGCAACATAATTTTCTATTAAAATTTAACTATAGGTATGCAACTTAATGTATTATGCAACTCGCAGTATTTATCTTAAATCTTAATAATTGAAATGTAAAAATCCGCATCTTAGTCCGTATTGCTGAATAGGTATACGGTAGTACACCTCATAGGGCTAAGTTTAATTTTCATTAAAGGTGACCCTTTAAGGCCGGGAAAATGGTAGCGCCATCTCTTGTAAATGTCATAAATCAATGACCAAAAACACATAGACAAACGCATTTGAGATTTCGCGGGCGATCGATATCCTAATTATCTCGTTCCTTCCTCATTCCTTTTCCCTTTATGTACGCCTTAATGACAGGTCGCCAGAACGAACCGAAACTTCAACGTGAACGGGCCTCGTATCTCAACCGCCAGCTTTCCAAGCCACCTGGCTGGAGACTGATGCATCTAATTAGTTAGATTGCAGAGAACCTTGTGAACCGTGTCTATTAACCCGCCTCGCGGATATAAAACAATTGTGTGAAGTGTGTGGATCCTGAAGGTCGCCAGTTTGGAGTAGAAGAACACCAGCTCGCTGCCACACGTGGGCTGGCATCGACCACTACAAGGTAAGGCGTACTACTTCCCTCATTTCCATACTAGATCGCCCGAATTGATCCGTGAATATTTTCCCGCTTATTTTCAACGCACTATTGCCAGAACCCTTCATACAGTCCACTTTTCATAATAGACACAAGGATGAATAGGTTTCTCAAACCGCTATAACAGGTTTGGTGCAGACTAAATAGTCTTCCCTAATTGTATTAAATTGAATCATAGTTATTGTTGGACCTTGAACCTTCTAACTTGGGTTTGTAAGTTTGTTTACATTATAAACATACTCAGTGTCCGCTGTAGAAGTTGTTGTTGTAAAGTATATTGTTACCAATTATATAAGAAAATTGGTTAGTTTGTTTGATATTGACAGTAATATTCTAATTGATTCAAGTTAAATCCATTGCTTTTAACTATTAAAGTAAATTGAATATTGAATTCTATTGTAAAATCAACCTATCCACTTTGTGTTGATAATTTTCACTTTTTAGAATACCCTCTTGTGTGTTGATAATTTATTTTCTTAAGGTACCCACTTTGTTTTTGATAATTTATAAATTGATATTTAGGGTTCCATAATAATTTTGTACTGGAAAATAATTAAGTGAATGTAACAGGGTTCAGTACTATTTGTTAAATTAACTTGTTGTTTCTCTTACAGACTTTATTATTTGATATTTAATTTGGTAAGAAAATTACTGTCAAACTGTTATTTTGGTTACACACATACATTATTAATTTAATTTGTTGAACCTTTTGTTTATTAATTAATATTTAATCACCGTTGCATTTTGACAGTATGACTGCCAATACATTTGCTTGTAAGATTAGATCGGAATTGAGATGGGTGACCACGGCGGCCTCTTTAATAAGTAGACCTGATAGATCAGACGCTTTGTTGGCGCGTTCTAGTGAACTCCCAGTGCGTCAGGCCAGGGTAGATAAATATCATGCGGAATGTTTGGAACTATTGTCCACCGAGGACACTGAGTTAGCCGCTGCGGTTGAGGCAGATGTCACACAGTTCTACGGTTTCTCTGATGATATTGCTGAGGCAACCAGTAAATTGAGGGGTTCTACACAGGATGTTTTGAAGGTGGAGACGAGGTCTCCCACCCATCCTGCTTGTTAGGACGGTTGCCTACGCTAGACTTGCCACACTTTAGTGGAGATTTGGGTTGTTGGACTGCCTACTTCGACCTGTTCAACAGTTTGGTGGATGCTAGGACAGACTTGTCGCCTAGTCAAAAGCATGCCTACTTGTTCTCCACGTTAAGAGGAGAGGCCCTAGGTTTAGTCAGCCACCTAACTGTTACGGATCAAAGTTATAATACTGCCCGGGAACTGTTGATCAAGCGTTATGCGAACGTGAGGCTGTTAGCGGACGCCCACGTCTCGCAGATTTTGTCGTTGCCTCGCATCCATCGAGTTGCCACCCTACGAATGGATTTGGTCAACCCACTGACGGTGGCCTTGAACGCCTTGAGGCGATTGGGCCTACCTATTGACCAATGGTCCTTTATGCTACTTCACCTTGTTCTGTCAAGGTTGCCTTCCGACTTGAAGGTTCGCTTCGAGCTGAGGTATGGTGGGGATAATGCCACATACCTCCCCCCTTTCGATGACTTGTTGAAATTCCTGGATGAGGAATGTCGCCTCTTGGACCAATCTGGATTTGAAGGTCCCTCGCGGGCCCCAGAGCGGTCCTCTCCGGACCCGCGTCGTGTTGGTGCGCGACCCCCCCCTCGTGGGAAGGGTGAGTCACGACGCCTCATCCTCATCAATATGTGGCGACCCAGGCTCGCAGTATGCGCTGCATATACTGCAACACGGATGGCCACATGGTCACCTCCTGTCCGAGGTTCCTGGCAAGGAACACAATGGACCGACGGGGAATCGCCAACAGCCGCAAGTGGTGTTACACCTGTCTGGGACAGCACTTGCAGCGGGATTGCCAGAGGTCAGATCCTTGCCCGCACTGTCAAGGTAAGCACCACCACGTGTTGTGTTCTAACCAAAATGGTGTTGGCGGGCCTGATGATGCCCGACGCTCCCCCATAGGCGGGGGTCCGCATCCCCACCAACTCCACCAAACCCACGTGGATCCTCGACGGGGCTCACCTCGCACAGGCGGGGGCACCCCTCCACCCCCTCCTCAACGGGAGGAGAGCTATTTGGGAATGGAGAGGCAGGCCGCGCCGCGGCCATTCTCACCACCGCTACATGAGCGACCGCGATTGGAGCGCCGCCCGCCCCAGTTTGGACGTGCCCGTGGTTACCAGAACCCGGTGACTGGGCGAGTCGGAAGACACTTCGGCACTCCGGTGGACCACTACCTACACTCCAACTGGCCCGCGTCCGATCTTCCGGACGACTACCAACCCCAGGGGGGTTATCAACAATAGCCTCCCTCTCCTCCACTACAGCCGCCCAGCCAGAGACAGTCCTTCTGCCAACTGTCTCTGTAAGGATCTGGGGCCCGAAGGGTAACTCTTTGTTAGTTCGTGCCCTTTTGGATTCGGGTGCTCAAGGCTGTCTTGTATCCTTTTGTTTAGTGGAGAGATTGGGTCTCCCACGTGGACCCCACCATTCTGCTATATACGGCATAGGTGGTATTGAAGCGGGTGGTCAACGGGGAGATGTTGAAATTTGTGTTTCGCCGGTTCATTGTGGGCCAAGAATCTTGGCCAAGGCCGTTGTTTTGAATGATATCTTGGGCAGACACCCGCAGGTAACCATTAGCCCTGCCGTGGTGAAATTAACGTCAGACCTAACTCCTGCCGACCCGAAGTGGTTTGTACCCGGACCCGTAGACGTGCTTTTAGGTGCGGATGTTTTGGGTTTGATTTTGTCCGGGACCAAGCGGGTTCTGCAGACGAATGGGTTAGTAGCTATACCGACAGTTTTTGGCTTTAGCTTCATGGGTCCCGTGTTGAAGAGCTCCGCCCCGCGGATTGAGGACCAAGAATTGAATGTGGGGATCTCTCTATCCGACGCCGTTCAGCGCTTCTGGGAAGTCGAAGAGCTTCCACTTGCTCCAAGAGTCGATCCAGCTGAACAAGAGTGCGAATTGAATTACCAGAACAATACTGGTCGCCTCGCTGATGGTCGTTTTGTCACTCGTTTGCCGTTTCAGGCTGCGCGTCCTCCTCTTGGTCATTCCTATGCTTTAGCGGAAAAGAGGTTATTGTCCATGGAGCGTCGAATGCGTAGAGATTCGGATTTTTGTAAGAAATACGTGGACTTCATGCGGGAGTATGAAGATTCGGGACACATGTCTCCTTCTTATCTTGATTGCCGTTCAATCGAGCATTACTTTTTACCGCACCATGCGGTTTTGAAAACTCCGGGTGGTAAAATCCACGTGGTATTCGATGACTCGGCCCCTACGTCCAATGGAGTTTCTTTGAACCAGTGCTTGCACTCGGGTCCCAAATTGCATAGGGACATTTCGGATATCCTCACCAATTTCCGCCGTCACCAGATTGTTTTTGTGGCTGACATCCGTATGATGTTCAGACAATCTCTTGTTCATCCGGACGACCGGCGCTATCAAATGATCCTTTGGCGTGAGCGACCGTGTGATCCGATTTCTGTGTACGAGTTGAATACTACGGACTCAGGTCTAGTCCCTATATTGCCATCCGCACTTCCATCACACTTCAGTTGGCCAGCCGTGAACAGTTGAAGTATCCACGTGCAGCTGCTATTCTGAAAGACTCCGTATACGTCGACGATGTGTGCACCGGGGCCTCTACAGTGGAAGAGGCCTTGGTTTTGCGATATGAGTTGATTGGAATCCTGAAATCAGGAGGTTACGAATTGCGTAAATGGTTGTCGAATAGTCCGGAATTGTTGAGTGATCTGCCAGTAGAGCATCAGCAGGATCCTCTCCTTTTTGAGGATGTGAATAACCCTAATTTGATTGCCGTCCTTGGTATCCAGTACCAGCCCGTCCAGGATGTCTTCACCTATCAAGTTAAATTGGATACTCCCCAGACCTGGACAAAGCGCATGGTCTTGTCAACTGTTGCCCGGACCTTTGATCCCAATGGATGGATCACTCCTGTCATATTCTTGGCTAAGTGGTTTTTGCAGAAACTTTGGTTAGCCAATATTACTTGGGACGAGCCTCTGCCGGAAGAGTTGATGAGGGAATGGTTTGCGATTGTATCTTCCCTTCCGGATGTAAACCGGATTTCCTTGCCCAGACTCCTTCTACCAGCTGGTAAGTGTCGAGTGAGTCTCCACGGATTTTGTGACGCGTCCGAACGAGGTTATGCGGCCGTGGTATTTTTACGGACTGTAGGTCCATCCGGTTCTGTGGAGGTCCACTTGGTGATGGCTAAGAGTAAGGTGGCGCCTATTAGGTCACGGTTAACCATTCCTAAATTGGAATTGTCTGGAGCAGCTCTTCTTACTAGGCTCCTTTACCATGTTTACAGCACTCTGGGTCGCTCAGTTGATATCTCAGACGTTTTCGCTTGGACTGATAGCGAGATCGTTCTTTGTTAGCTTCGCACCTCAGCTCATACTTTGGAGGTTTTTGTGGCGAATAGAGTCTCACAGATTCAGAACTCTGAGACTAAACTGATCTGGAGACATGTCCCAGGAGAATTGAACCCCGCAGACTGCGCGTCCCGTGGTTGCGAGGCTCCTGCCCTTGTTGACCATTCTCTTTGGTGTAGACCAGATTGGTTGTCGCATCGCGAGTCGTCCTGGCCCCAGAATAGGTTCTCCTCTCCAGAGGTTCTGCCAGACTTGCGTATTGTAATTGTGGAAACGCAACCTGGATATAATTTGGAGTATCTTTTGGACAGATACAGTTCTTTGTCGAAATTGGTAGGAGTTACCGCTTGGGTCCGGCGTTTCATACGTAACGGACGGAACCCTAATAATAAATTGTTATCCTCAGTTTTGTCGCCTCATGAACGCCAAGAGGCCCTGTTGTTGTTGGTTCGTGCTGTACAAGCCGAGCACTTTGACCAGACTATTGAAACCCTGAGGAAATGCTCAGCTTTGAAAGGCTCAATCGCTCGTCTTAATCCATTCCTAGACCAATCTGGTTTGCTCCGAGTCGGAGGACGATTGCGGAATTCGAACTTGCCTTATGGTGCTCGCCATCCTTTGTTGCTCCCTAAAGGAGGAGCGTTGGTGAAATTGTTGGTGTCCGATCGACACATTAATAACGCACACGCCGGTTGCAACGCCCTCGTAGCCATTTTGCAGCGTGAATTTTGGATTTTGTCGGCCAGGCGCACTATTCGTGGCATCATCTTTAAATTTATGCAGTGCTATAAGTTGAAGGCTGCTCCCACTCAACCCATAATGGGTGATTCGCCATCCGACCGAGTGACGGAAAGCAGACCATTTGCTTCGGTCGGAACCGATTTCGCTGGTCCCTTCTTGGTGAAGACTTCTCAACTTCGGAACGCCAAGGCTGTCAAGGCCTACTTGTGTGTGTTCGTTTGTCTGGCCTCCAAGGCGGTTCACTTGGAACTTCTAACTGCCCTCAGCACAGATGCGTTTGTTGCAGCGCTAGGTAGATTTGTTTCCCGCCGAGGACTACCATCTTTGATCCGTTCTGATAACGGTACTAATTATAAGGGCGCTGATAGATATTTAAATGATATTTGTAATTATCTAAATAAGGATAAACAGAATTTGAGATTTGCCATGGCGCAAATGGGAATTAATTGGCAATTTGACCCCCCAGTGTGCCCACATTGGGGTGGCATTTTTGAGGCCGTTGTGAAGGTGGCAAAAACGCATCTCCGCCGTGTTATTGGTGAAACAATTTTGACCTTTGAGGAACTTGTTACGGTATTCTGTAAAATCGAGGCCGTCCTCAATTCACGACCCCTCTGTCCGATCTCCTCGGACCCAAATGACCTGGAAGTTTTGACCCCTGGTCATTTTTTGATTGGTCAGCCTCTTAACGCCCTGCCGGAATACCCCTTCAGGGAAATTAAATCTTCGCAATTGACTCGCTTTGAGTTACTCCAACAGATGTCCCAAAGTTTCTGGCATCGTTGGTCTTTGATATATTTGCATATTTTGCAGCAGCGCGTCAAGTGGACTGACAAAACTGACCCTCCCAAAGTCGGAGACCTTGTACTTGTTAAAGAACCTAACTTGTTACCTTTGTATTGGCGTCGTGGAAGCATTGTAGATTTGATTTATGGGTCTGACGGAGTTCCCAGAGTTGCGGAGGTCATGGTCGGCGATTCGGTTTTGAAGCGAGCAGTGGCGAGTTTAGCACGCTTGCCCATTTATTAGCGGACATAACTCCGTATGTCCGAGACGGGGGGATGCTCTGTCCCGAGTTTATATTTACTCGCAACACCGTGTCCGTGGGCTGTCAACGATTTTGACAGCTGACACTAACAATATAGTTAGAAAATTTGAACGGAACACGCGAGAAAATCGTTGTCTTGTATTCTAATAACGTAATCGAGCGATATTTCGGTGATTGTATTTGTTAATCGTGCCCGCCGTTCGCAATCGGCGTTGTGGGGCGTCCCTAAAGTGGGTTTAGAGTATATTTTCACGCGCATCGAAGTGCTTTTGAGGGAAACGTGCTGCCTGGTGGACGCCGGCCGGATTCTTCGGTCCAGACAGCCGTCAGTCTATCCCTTATTGTCCGTTATTATATATATTCTCCTATCCCTAACCTCACGGCACGAGATAGATCGACGCCCAGGAGTCTACCGCAGGAATCTATAATATTTATAGTAGAAAAATACAGCTTATGCCGATCGACAGAGAATGTTTTGCTAATTATAATGACATCAAAAACTAAAATCATCCAAATATCAGATAGCGGCACTCTAGCTTGGGAATGGGAGCATTGTTATGATTGAGCGCGGACATTGCTTCGTTCGCGAAGGGTGGGAAATGGGGTAGAGTTTCCTGTTTGACGTACCTCTGAAAAAGTGTTGGGTCATAATGAGTACGTGATTTATTGAGTGGTAATTTGTAATTGTTTATTATGAAAAATTGTGGAGTTTCGAGAAATTAAAGGTGTTTTTTTCCGTTGTGGCTCTGGGTACACAATCCAGTTACTAGGTACAAGATAGGTATCCCTTAGTACCAGCAGTAGATAGTACAGCAGTTATATCTTGAATTAATCACTAGCACTACAAAGCAAGCCACCATGACAGTGACATATCTACAGCCATATTGGAACAATGATCGATGGAATCGTCCAAATTTGTCGTCTGCTACGATATATTATGAAGCGAATTCCCCCGGGATTGTGTAACATCACTACAAGTTGGACCATGATTGCAGTTCACAAGTACAATTGGCAGTGACTTAGTCGGAATTCCGTGAAATAGGGATGCGGAAGATTTAAACTTTGTAACAACGTATGTAAGCAAAGGCAAACAAGGATGGAGGATTTGTATTGGACTTCTGCATTGCAGTTGAATTTACAAAAATTGTGTTCGGTTATTGTCAGAATATTGTTAAGTAATTGCCACATAAGTACGTTCTTTACAAGTCAGTGAGTTAATAAGATTAGCTGATGTTTTTTTTCAAATAGATTAGTGTCTAACCAGGGTCAGTTGAGTATGGAGATATATTACAAGGAGCGACTGACTATCTGACCTTTACGACAGTAACTGGGTAACACGATATCCGTTGGCAGGACTCTGTGGTGAAATTGTATGGCTTCTGACTACCGTAACGACTGTCAAAGATTTACGAATGACAGCCGGGACAAACGGTTTAATGTGGTTTCCGAGGCACGGAGGAATCTCGGTGGATAATAATGCATGGTTACCCATCCACGGACCGACCCTGAGCTTGCTTCACGGAGAAGTTCCACCCATCCTTCTTTTATCACTAAGGAGCGGATTAATATGCAGTTGCATATGAAGTTACATATTGACCCCATTCTCAGCTGAATTTGCCTAATATGTCTGATATCTAGTAGTAGTAGTAGGGACTCCCTTTTCCGCACTTAGACTCCCATTTGGTCCGTTGTACGTGGGGGTACTGGCTAACATAGCCAGCCCAACTCCGCCCAAAAGCACAGAAGCTTCCTGGGAGCTTCACAGGCTTCACGGAGCGACCTCACTGTTCCGAGGGTTTCTTCGCGTTGAGAAGCCACGGCCTCGCATTCCAGGATTACGTGGGCGGCTGATTCTTCGGCGTTAAAACAGCCCCTGCAAAGTGGGCTGTCCGTGGCGCCTATGTTGAATAAATGTTTGTTAAGAAGGGTGTGGCCCGTTAGTGTCCCTATAATTATTTTGAGGTTATTTCTACTCAGGCTGAGGAGTTTCTTGGTGAGACGCGGGTTTACTATCGGCACAGCCATTTTTGACTGTCTACAGTCTGTAGCCCGTGACCATCTGTTATTGTGCAATTCTGTTGATCTTTGTAGAATCCACGCACGAAATTGCGAGAAAGGCAAGGGGATAAGTGGGTACGGGCCTAGCACCAACATCTCGGAGCCCCTTTTCGCAAGTTCATCTGCGGCATCATTGCCTAGGGATCCACTGTGCCCCTTGATCCACTGGAGGGTGATTCGATTGGATTTTGATATACTCTCCAGGGCGAGGTGGCATTCAAAGATTAGTTTGTTGTTGGTTAGTTTGTTTTCTAAAGCTTTGAGCACAGCCAGACTATCAGATAGGAATCTGATTCCGTAGTTCTGGATACCTAAACGCTTTACGGTTTTTGCGGCTTGTGTTAAGGCGACACATTCACATTGGAAAATTGAACTATGTGTGCCTAACGGTATGTGAAAGTTAATGTTGAGGTCAAAGGAGTGAACGCCAGCACCTGAGCCGCTATTAGTTTTTGAGCCATCTGTGTAGATTCGCACTTCATTAGCTCCTGACTGATCCCTTTCTTCCTCTATTGTTTGTATGTTATAGTTTTTGTTGAACATAGGTTGTTTTTGTATTCTATCACACGGAGCGGCGATGAGAGGTTGATACTCAATCGCCCGGTCCAGGATTTTAGCGTGTGGGCTTGTGTGGTTTTTACCCCATATGCCTAGATGTATTAGTCTGATAGCAGCTAGCGCCGCTTCTTGCTGTATGTACAGGTCCAGGGGAGTTATATGTAGGGCTATCTCTATGGCTGCTGTTGGGGTGGTTCTCATGCAGCCGGTGATAGCTGAGCAGGCCTGTCGCTGGAACCGTTGGAGTCGGGTGATGGTGGAGTTCTGTCCTAGTCCACCAAACCAGAGCACCATAAGCCAACATTGGCCTGATTACCGCTGTGTATAGCCAGAGAGTAATCCTTGGAGACAGCCCCCATGTTTTTCCTAACATTTTTTTACACTGATAGAGTGCGATTGTGCATTTGTTAAGTTTGTAGTCAAGATGCTTGTTCCAGAGCAATTTGCTATCAAGAATTACCCCCAAGTACTTGACCTCCTCTTTAAGTGTTAATTCTGTGTTGAAAAGTTTTGGAAGCCTATGCGGTCCAAGATTTCGTTTGTTAGTGAACATTATTAGTTCCGTCTTTACGGGGTTAACCGACAGTTCGTGTTTTGTACACCAGCTCTCGATTATTTTGAAGGCCTTTCTCATGAGATCACATAAGATGCCCTCAAATTGCCCCGAGATTAGAATTGCTATGTCATCTGCGTATCCTACCGAGTAAAGACTGCTGGCGTTGAGCTCTGCAATGAGCTCATTTACGACTAAATTCCACAGAAGTGGTGACAGCACCCCACCTTGTGGGCAGCCCCTGCTCACGATTCCTCGTGTGGTAGTGTTCACAGTAAATTGAATAGCACGGTTTTTTAGCATGTTGTTAATCCATTCTACGAGCGTCGGCGCAACACCGTGCGTGTTGAGTGCCTGACCGATGCTGGTGAAGTTAGTTTTGTCGAATGCACCTTCGATATCAATGAAGGCGCCTAGGGTTGGATTTTTGTTTTTGAGAGCATTGCCTACGCGTGAGACTACGCTGTGGAGCGCTGATTCAGTTGATTTGCCTGCACAGTAGGCATGTTGGTTCGGGTGCAGAGGTTTTTGGATCGAAATCTGGTTTCTTATCTTCCTGTCCCCCAGCCTCTCCAGTGTCTTTAGAAAGAAAGAGGAGAGGCTTATGGGTCTAAAAGATTTGGGCTGGGTGTAGTCGCCCCTACCTGGTTTCGGAATAAATATTATTTTTACTTCGCGCCATTTCAAGGGGATATATCGGTGAGCCAGACAAGCCCGAAAGACCTTAACAAGGTATTCAGCTAGCAGAGCACCGCTCCATCTGAGCAGAGCTGGAAAGATACCGTCCATCCCCGCTGCTGTGAAAGGCAGGAAGGTGTTGATTGCCCATGTTATTTTATCTTTGTCGATAACTTCTAACGCCACCTCCCAGTCTAAGCTGCTCGTAGCCCTTTCCCTGTACGGTTCCCAGCTTTGCTGGGTGGCAATCTGGCAGCCCGGGAAGTGGGTAGTTAGGAGTAGTTCGCTAGTTTCTGCGTCGTTTGTTGTGTAAGTGTTATCTGGTTTTCTTAGGCATCCTATAGACAGGTCTGCCTCTTGAGCAAGACAAGTTTTGACCCTATTTGCCTGGTTGTTGTTTTCAATGTTAGTACAAAAACGCCTCCAACTTGTTTTACCTCGGAGGCGAATTAGTTTTTTATATGTTTTGCGGTTTGTTATGTAACGGTCCCAGTCTACTGGTGACCGTGTGTTCTTAGCTCTATTGAATAGCCTTCTCAGTTTGTGTCGGTGTCTCTCCAGTTCAGGACTCCACCAGGACTGCCTGATCCCTCTCCTGGGTAAGGTGAGGGGACACGACTGTTCATAGCTCGATAATAGGATGGAAGTGATTTTGTTTACGTGTTCGTCTAAATTGTTTATCGTTATTTCAGCCGGAAGAGAGGGTAACCTACCCAGTTCAGTACCTATAAGTCTGACGAACTTCGATTGGTCTGTGTTGCGAGGAACTCTTCTTGGCTGTGGTGTTGTTAAGTTGAAGTTAATTGTAAAACGAATCCATCTATGGTCTGAGCATGATATCTCATTGGACACATGCCAGTCCTGAATGGAGTTGGATACACCTAAAGTTGCTAAAGTTAGGTCTATTATTGTTTGCGATCTTGCGTTTATGAAGGTGGGTTCGGAACCCTTGTTAAGTAGTACAAGGTTATTGCTGAGAATAAAGTCAAGCATTTCCTCACCTCGGTTGTTGGTTTTGACATTACCCCAGAGCGTGTGATGCGCGTTGGAATCTGTGCCGATGATTAGTTCTAGTTTCTCCCTTTCACAGTACTCCACCAGCAAGGCGAGCTCTGGTAGAGGCACGTCCGCGTCGCCTGGCAGGTATGCCGAGGCTAGTACAATGTCTGGGCGTTCTTGTTCGGTTCTGAAAAGCCTGGTTGCTGTCAGGTCCCTTGAACAGAATTCGTTAATTAAAAGGTTAGGTACATGTTTTGGGACCAATATGCAGGTACGCGGATTACTTACGGAGGTGTCTAGCAGCAACTTACCTCCGATGTTAGCAAGACCGCATATTTTGCCACTTCTAATCCACGGCTCTTGGATGAGGGCGATGGTCTTCTCTTGTTGGTTCTCCAGCACTCTGCGTAAAGTAGCCGACGCAGTTTGACTGTGCTGGAGGTTGGTCTGCAGGATCTTAGTCCTCCCGCAAAGGAGAGGAGCAGGGACCGCTGTCCTCGTCCCTACTTCTCCCCTCCGGCGGAAAGCAGTCCTCGTCCGAAGTTAGTCCGGGCGAGGGTGGATCCTGTGTTGATCCCTCGGTTGAATCGACCTCAAGCGCTGCCATGGAAGTCGCCAGCTCCACCGCCTCCCCAGCGGTCCCCGCCGCGGGAGGCGACGGGGAACGCCCAGGCAGCGGCGGATCAAGCTCCACTCCAGGCGCAGTCGAGGCCGTTGTGGTTCCAGGCGCAGCGGCATCCTCCTTGGTTCCACCTTCCTTCAGGAACCGGATGTATATACTACCCATAAGGTAGTATACTCGCCTCTGCTGGTCTTTAATGGTTTTAACCATGGACTCCGGCACACGAAAGTAGAGACAGGTGCACGGTGGCTCCTGACTGACCCTTGCGTGTGTTAGAGTCCAGGTGTTTATTTTTAGATTGGGGTTCTGCCTCGCCAACATCCCGAGAAGGTCTGAAGTGTCCTCGCTGTTCTCGGGGACATACAGCATGCACAATGCCTTCTTGGGTATGTCGGCCTGGGGCCGAACGGTGAGTCTGGTCTCCGGTAACGGGGACGGTGTGTTATTTATGACCCCCTTGAGCCAGGCCAGTGTGAAGTCGTCCTCGCACCATGTTTTGAGGACGCCTTCGGCGTAGTGGGCCCGACCTCTAAAGTGGATCGCGGTATTTTGGGTTGGGGTGGCTGGTTCAGGAACTGCCTTCAGCAGAGCCCGGAGCTGGTCCTCAATAGTTTGTCGGATCCCCTCCGCTTGCTCCTGCGTCATGTCCAAGAAGGGCTCGGTCATGACGGCGACACACAGCTCGTTGTTCCTGAACGACGCGGCCGCTTCGGCGTAGCTCACCAGGGTTCCATCAACCATATGGGAGCGAGCGGGTTTGCTCTTCTTGCTTAACCCAGTTGGTGTGACGGAATCCTCGGGACGCGAACGCTTTTGCGCCCTAGCCGGTGGTTCGGTGTTGTTTTTTTGCTGTTTTTTGCGCCCTCTAGGCCTCGTGCTGCGTTTGCGCTTAGCGCCGGTGGCAGCCTCGCCTATTGGTGTGTCAGCCATAGCAGACATCACCCTGGGGGGCGTCTTTTTGCTTGTTGCTGTTTGCCATTTATTGGCGTTAGATGAACCTGCCATATGGCCTTCGGCCAGCTTCGTCGGGTCCCTCTCGGAGACCGCAGCCGCTAACGCAACCCGTGTTTTGGGCGCATCAACTTTTGCAGTGCTCTTCGAGTCGCCGTGAGCGAGAACTGTCCTTGGCTTTTCGGTCAGGGTAGTGTTAGGGGGCGCATCCATAGACGCAGAAGAGGTTGGGATCGTTTGGGACGCAGCCTGTTGTGGTGCATCCCTTGCGGTTGTCTTCCTCATCGCATCCTTGGACGCAGCCGAGCGTTTATGTGTGTTGGGTGCATCTGAGGACGCAGTCTTAGGCGGTTGTTGCTTAGACGCATCCTGAGACGCAACCCTTGGGTTAGTCGTAAAAGGCGCATCTGAAGACGCAGCCCTTGGTGTGTTTTGTGTAAGCGCATCCGACGAGCGGGACGCAGCTTTGTTTTTTTGTTTTTTGTTAGTTTTCTTGGTCTCTTTATCCATGAGTATGGTTTCAAATAATTCACCGTTGGAGCTCCACCCGCCACGGAGCCCTCAGTCGGGGACGCCGCTCGTTCAACAAGCGACGCCAGAGCTACTCCTTCGGTATAGGACCAGCTTAGTGAAAAGTAGACGAACCTGCACGCGACGGAAGATCACGGGACTGTATACGGCACGAGACTATGCCGCAACTCATCCCGAAACCCCACGCCACGCCGGCTGCCCCCCCCCCCCACTAAACCGATCCTCGCTTGACATCCCGCTTATGGGATGCCTCAGCCGATTGATCGTGGGTAGCTACCCCACGACCTCCCGTTTGAGAGGAAATCCAGGCCAAAGTGGTGTGTTGTGTACAGCCTGCTCCACTCAACCACCAGGATCCCTTCATCCCCCCGTACGGGTCCCCGCGCACGGCAAAAACACGCAAGAGGTCATTGCTATCCATCATCTGATCTTGTTCGATGGTGGACACCCAGGGGCATGACCTCGCCACCCCTGTGATAAGTCGCCTGGTGATTTCTGTTGCGTCTATTTCATATGGAATTAGACCAATAACGGGGCGGCAACCACGAGAAGGTTCATCACCACACTTGCCTTGAGGATCTACACGACCGTAGCGCTCTCCCTCAAGACCACGCCACCTTGCCACCTCAGAAGGAGTAAGGCAAGGTAGGCCTGCGTCTACAAAGCCAAACCAAGCAAGCAAGCGAATGAACGAGCGAAGCAAGGCATGTTGCTGGATACAAAGCACGAGTTTGTGAAACGCATGACCCTCCCCTGTCTGATGATCTAGTGATGATGCATATTTTTTCTATATTTATTATATTTTTCAGGAGTTTAGGTACCCTATTAAGTGTAATAATAAACTATATAACCAAAATTTCGCCCATATGCGCTAACAATATTCACTTTTTGGATGAAATTGAAAGAACAGCTATGGTTATGCATGTATATGGAAGCTGTGTCTGCTAAGGGATATAATTATTTTCGTTAATTATATTTACCTCCTGTATGTACATTATGTATGCAAAAGCCCACCATCAAGGGATTAGAGGTAGCTCAGCGCGCGATATTAAAAGTAAGCACTTTCTTGCCAATATTGTTTCCTAAAAGATCGCTCTATCAGTTCCTACCGTGAGGCAACTGTTTATAGAAAGAGTAGTTTTAAAGAAGCACAGCGAACTTCTGTATCACTCACTACTAACCAACAAACGCAGAAAGCACTCGATCTCCTAACCCCAAAACGTCTATTGTAAAAATATTTTACAAATTTTTTGCTCCTTTTCCTTACTATAAAATAAATAAAGACCTCAATATATATCCATTTAATAAGTCTTTGTGTAAAAAAGGGTATATACTCGTAACTGCCTACTTTCCCCATTTTTAGGGTTCCGTACCCAAAGGGTAAAAAAGGGGAAAGTACGTAGTTAGTTAGTTTCTTAGTTCCCTCTTACTAAGACTGCACTGTCCGTCTGTCTGTCTTTCACCAGGTTGTATCTCATGGATCGAGAAAGCTAGACAGTTGAAATTTTCACAAATGGTGTATTTCTGTTGCCGCTATAACAACAAATACTAAAAACTAAATAAAATAAATATTAAGTGGGGCTCCCATACAACAAACGTGATTTATATGCCATTTTTTGCAATAATGATACGGAACCGGTCGTGCGCGAATCCGACTCGAACTTGGCCGGTTTTTATTGAGGAAACAGATAACCTGATTCTTATTTAGAAATAAAAATGAGAGTAAGTTTGACTGTCATACTGACAGGAGCAGTTTCCAGACGATAACCAAAGGCAAATAATTAATGGCTTGTTATTTTTTGACGTGACACCGTTTAATAATCGATGAACGCCGGCTGTATGTACGAAAATATGACCCGTTACGCTCATTGTCCCGTTACGCTCATTGTAACGGTACGATCGGATAGAGAGCGCTACACGAGCGACCGAAAGGCACGATGGGCTTGAGTTTTCATCAATGTTTTGTTATGACGTTGTCACGTTAAACTGTCGTCCGTAAACGAACTTTACAAACAACCAATTTTTTCATTATTCTCGGTATTATGTATGTATCAGAACTATACTACCTAACACCCCTGCACTCCTCACTGTTCTAAATTTTCACAAAACCACACGTAGATAGATGTCTTTTTTCATGTCTATTGGTCTAAATTAAATAACCTATTTAAGGTTTAGACGCCGTATGCCGAGATACAGTACTCGTACTAGTTCGGCTACTGATGCTCCAATGTTGCATAATTTTAAGTACTGGCCTGTAAGAATGTTTTATGTAATTCCTTGTATTTTTTTTAAATGAATTTATACAACATTTCGATTTGATTTTAACCTGCATTAGGATTAGGTATACTTTATATCCCATTAGAACGTTACCATTTGATAATTTATTTCCAACTTTCACTCGGGCGAAGCCGCTAGCCATAGGTAGTACATACACGCTTACAGTCACGAAAAAATAAATTAAAAGACACACCCGGGCGAGACAATTTAAATTGGAACACTGTACGTAAGGCGATGAACAAGGATATTGGCCGAAATTAAGGGAGAAATGTCAAACGTATAGCCCCAGGGGAGGGCGGACACAACCTACCCTTGTTTTATTATACCCCTGAAACATATACTCAAACTTCAGAAAATTACGGTCTTTACCATACCGTAATCGTTTTACCTTGTTTGGTTTACACCGTTTGTGGTTAGGACAATCTATGAAAATCAATCTATCTATCTTATGAGGATTTATTGGCAGTAAAGTATAACAATGTAAATCCACAGAGTAGCGAGAAATAGCGGCCACTGTTAGAGGCGACTTTGTCAATACTTTTCATACAAACTCAGTGATTCTGTGAGTGTACTATGTTTTCTTATATAAATTGACGGCCTCTGACAATGCCGACAGTATTTATGCAACAGAAACTTGTGTTTAGCGTACAGTGAGCGCCCACAAATTTTATCGGTGGGTATTGATACCCTCGAGGTGAGACGTAAATGTGCTCTCCTGTTACTACTTTTTGTTACTTAACGGCAAAATTATAATAATCAGTGATTCCTAACAAAAACAGTGATTAAAAATTAAGAGTGACACTTGCAATTTAAAATCTTTATTCATCCACCCTCTTTTTCATATTATCGTCAACGTCAGATGTCAAAATGTTGTTTGACATTTGGCAAAGTGCTGCCTTTGTGAAACTTATTATTTACGACGGATTCTGTGGTAGTGGTGAAGTGAGTAACTAAAATGGAGAAATTGGTTACCGATGACTGTAAGAGGGTGGGTACCCAGGCCTCCTTATCAGTGCATGCTACTGGTCCTAAAGAAAGTAATAAGAAGCTAGCCCAACAAGTTTTCCATCCTGGGCTGTTCCTGGCCAGACCCAGAAGCGCATCACTAAGCTCCATGGCAGATGCTAACCTTCAAACCCAGGTTTCTATCCCGAACAATTTGGATACTGAATCCGAAAATCGCAATCCTCCTACCTGGCAGAGAGTACCATTGCTCCACAACGCCAAAAAGAGGAAAAAGGATTCCTCGCCGTCTCCAGAGAGAGTGATGGTCACAAACCGATTCAGCACTCTTCCTGTTGACCCAGAAGAAACTAACGAAAGAGAAAATACAGTAAAGGTCACGAAGCCGCCTCCTATTGTTCTGTATGGAGTTGAAGACCTCACCAAGCTTACCGAGCTCCTAGAAAGTGTTGCAGACAAAACTGATTTCATATACAGAATAATAAACCAAAATCAACTTCGCATTAATTGTACTAGCGTGGAGGCCTATAAATCCATACTTAAAGTTATCCGAGATAAAGGACTTATTGGACACACGTTTAATAGGAAAGATAAAAGACCATTTAGAGTTGTAATTAAAAATCTCCATCACTCAACACCTGTCAATATAATAAAAGAAACTCTAGAAGAGACAGGAAACGTGGTGATAGGAGAGATAATAAATGCAAAATATGGACCTGAAAAGAAACCTACCTCGACATTCTTTGCAACTCTACAACAAAGCCCTAACAACAAAACGGTAAAGAACCTCAATTACATAAACAACCAATCAATCACCATAGAAGAACCACTTAAACGGAACTCAATTGTTCAATGCCAAAAATGCCAGCAATATGGCCATTCTAAAAACTACTGCATGCGACCGTACCGCTGCGTGAAATGTGCTAAAGGACACAGAACAGCAGACTGTCCTAAAACGGACCGAAAATGTGCTCTGTGCTTTGGTGCACATCCGGCTAACTATAAGGGATGCGAAGTATATAAAGAAATACTGTCGAGGAAATCAAATAACCAAGCACACTTAAAGAATAGGGTAAAGCCAACACAACCTGCAGCCAACAATGCAAATCAGTTGGATAGTCAGCCACCAACACTACCTCAACAAATAGGTAATAATGAAGAAAAAGTGAACCCAAGGGACAAGAAGAGAGCAAGTTACGCCGATATACTGAGAGCAAATCAAAACAAGAAGAACGTCGAAACAACTACACCAAATAACATAGAAGAAATGCTTCTCAAACAAGCAGAAAAGTTTGATATCATCCTACAACAAATGAGCACTTTAATTAATCTCATAACAACCTTAGTAGCTAAAATATCGTAATGGCTTCTCTAAAGATAGCAACGTGGAACCCAGACGGGCTATCTCCCAACGTAGAAGAAGTGGAAGTCCTTTTAAATTCACACAACATAGATATTTTACTGGTGTCTGAATCTCACCTAACTGATAACAACAGCATTCGTATACGCAACTACGATATTTACAATACAAACCATCCAGACGGTACGGCACATGCGGGAGCAGCCGTCATCATAAAGTCAAATATTAAACATCACGAACAACCACAATTCAAAAAACCTCATATACAAGCAGCAACGGTCGCTGTAGACGATCGAAACGGAACATTTAATGTGACTGCTATATACTGTCCTCCAAAGTATACAATAAAAGAAGAGCATTATGATGAGCTGTTTAACACGTTGGGACTACGCTTTATAGTTGGAGGTGACTGGAATGCCAAACATGTGCACTGGGCATCTAGACTTACCAGCACTAGAGGAAGAGAGCTCAGGAAGTCGACAGTTAAAAACGACCTCACTACGATCGCAACTACTGAACTGACCAATTGGCCGACTGACCCAAACCGCCTTCCCTACGTCTTAGACTTTTTCATTGTTAAGGGCCTGTCCAGACTTCCTCACCATATAGAAACTTGCTTTGATTCTAACACCAATCACGTTCCGGTAATTCTGACACTTGGCACTACTGTTTTGAATATGAAGTATAACACAAAACTCTACAACAAGCGCACTGACTGGAACACTTTCCGAGAGTTGGTCCATGAGAGACTGGAAATGAGAGTAAGTCTAAAATCTGAGTCGGACATTGACATAGCCGTACGCAACTTAACGTCAGTCATTCAAGAAAGTTGCTGGCTGTCCACTCCTGAACTCAATGAATGTCGCCCTCAAAGTAAAATATACTCTGACTCCATACGACAGATGATACTCGAAAAAAGGAGGCTATACGTCGAGTATGGCACAGTAGCAGAGTGTTCGTTTCGATGGCGCGGCCACGGCGTTTTTTTAAAAAAAAAACTATGCCAAGATTATGTATAAATTTGTAAAACTTGATTCCCAAAACCATAAATTTGTCAAAGTTATGGTTAAAAAGTTTTAAGGGTTTGAACGTGGCCGCGCCATTGAACGCGGCGAACCGCGCGGCCACGGAGATCTTTAAAACTAAGCGTTGCAGAGACCTGAAATTTTGGCAGATAACAGATTGAATTTGTAAAAAAATTGTATAAATATAGAAAAAAATCCTAGGTTTATATTTTAGGAGCTGTAAGACTAAAACCCCATGGCCGCGCCATTGAAACGGTGAAAAACACGTTATCGACGATATCTCGCTGAAAAAGCATCGCAGCGGTCTGAAGTTTTTTGTAAATCCTAGATTTGAAATTGTCAAAATATGTAAAAATACACAAAAAAATCCTAGGTTTATATTTTAGGAGCTGTAAGACTAAAACCCCATGGCCGCGCCATTGAAACGGTAAAAAACACGTTATCGCCGATATCTCACTGAAAAAGCATCGCAGAGGTCTGAAGTTTTTTGTAAAACCTAGATTTGAATTTGTCAAAACATGTAAAAATACACAAAAAATACCTAGGTTTATATTTCAGGACCTGTAAGACCAAAACCCTATGGCCGCGCCATTGAAACGGTGAAAAACATGTTATCGACGATATCTCGCTGAAAAAGCATCGCAGAGGACTGAAGTTTTTTGTAAAACCTAGATTTGAATTTGTCAAAATATATAAAAATACAAAGAAAAATCCTAGATTTGTATTTCAGGAGCTGTAAGACAAAAACCCTATGGCCGCGCCATTGAAACGGTGAAAAACACGTTATCGCCGATATCTCGCTGAAAAAGCAACGTAGAGGACTGAATTTTTTTCAACCCTAACAATTGTAAAGTACATCTACAAAACTACTGGACACAATTAAGTCCAGACTCCGAAAGGCTACTGAGAAAATTCAGCTGGAAAACCCAATAACAAAACGGCATAATAAATATCACGATGTGGTATTATCTTAACTATGCAATATTATAGCGATGTGTCGCGGAATTTACGATCCATTCGGTCTCATACTAACGTCCTGCTTGGGCCACACACCGACACAAAGTTAGTTGTCTGCTGATTCACGCACATTATTTCAACCGAATTGTGCTCGAGGTGAGGGAGGAGAGTGAAGCAAGCATCAGCGCCCCGTACAAACGTAGAATAGCAACTGAAATTACTTCCGTACGTCTGGCAGCCTAACCGAATTTCAATTGAACGTAAACTCCGCGACTCATTTTACACGACTTACAATTCACAAAATTACGTTCCTTTAGCCTCATGCTTGCATATTAACACTTAGGCCCAGTTGTCTTTATAATTTCAATAAATAAACGTATGCTCCTTCACAATCGTAGTAATAACAATAAACATCTATGTACTGCGGTGCCCCTGAGGCCACCACAGTAAATATCGCGCGTTCTGATATTAATCACCTTCCGAAACTAAATAATTATCTGTTGCCAGTTTTATAATAGGCAACCAAAAAGTAGTATGTGAGTTACGTGGGTGTGTCATCAGTGGCGTGCCTAGGGTTTCAAAATAAGGCAAGCCCAATAAAATTTTAACCGATTACAAAAAAAGAAAGTTCAGTTTTTGACTGAGTATGTAGGTACCTACGTATGTATCATCGCAATTTTCTCATAAACTACTGGTTAGGTACAATAAATTAAAAGTGAATTTATCCATCTTCTTCTTTCTTCAATTTCACTCTTGCTTGTCGTGCGGTGAATGAGCTATAACCAAAGCTCACTGAAGGCATGCTAGTGCTAGATTGAATATAATAAATATATCACTACGGTTGTTATAAACGCGCGTGTTTTATTTTGAAATTTCCTCAGATAACTGGCGTGATATAGATGTCTCAATTCGTTGTTTACCAAAATCACCTAAAGAAACCATTGCACACAGGTGTTTATGGGAATTTGCGTGCCTTTTAATGGCGTCAGATATGTTATTTAAATAATTATAACCAGATGTATTCCAAACGGAATCTTCATTCGAAAAAAATATGTAGCACCAGCAATACAACTTATTAGTGTGCGAACAGCCAACACTCCAACTAGTTTTATACACTGATCTATAAAATTTTCGTTTATGCGATTTACTAGTCTGAGAAATACACAGATTAGGCGTCGGTTTTAATGAAGAAATTAACTGTTTTTTCTGAGCAAAGTTTAAAGATTTTACCTTATCTTCGCCAATCAAAACTTGAACGCATTTTAAATCCTCACAAGGTACAATTACCTCGTTGTCGTAGGTAAGTCACCAAAACAATTGTATCACTGAGACAATCTAAAAAAACACACAAAAAACTTTAACAACAAAACTTTTCCCACTCAAACAAATGAAACTGAAGTGAGTTGCACTCGGGTCGTTGCAGTGTTGTCATTTAGGCAAAAAAGTTGCCAGGTATATGAAAAATCTAGCTAGATGTCGCAAATTTTTATTTTTAAGATATTGCTTGAATATTTAATTTCGTTATTTTTAAAAGACGCTAGTTTTTATTGTTGCTAAATCTTAAAAAAAGTCTCCAAACTCTTTAAAAATCTCCAAGATCTCACAACGTCGCTAAAACGGCAACACTGCAGAGTTGGCAAGGTGACAAGTTCACGCATACGCGTGCAACTTCATACGCATGCACGGCTTAAATCTTCCATGCTGATCGATTTGTAGACGCACAAGCTTCTAACTCGTTATACGGCACATCGCTATAAGTGCGAAAGTGACAGAGATAGTATTTGAAAGCCCGGCAAAAGCCGGTACGTTTAAGCGAGATAGCTATATCACTATATGTAGATGCTGCAAATGCGAAACTCTGCGCGCGACCAATCGCTATGTGAAGTAGTGTGGCATAGGTTGATACTTTGTGTTATTTTGATAAGAATTAAGCGCGCGAACTTTTAAATAGTTTAGGTTTGATATTGGTTCTCTATCGAGCATTTTAGTAAGGCTTTTGGGTTTATATGAAACCGCCACTGTGTGTCATGGCTGTAAGTTGACTTAATAAAATGGCCACATGCTACAGTTTGTTGGGGCGGCTCTCGCAGAATATTGATGAAAACATTGTGAATAGCTGGAAATGTTGACGAAATTGCACGACTTTTGTGTTGGTATGACTTATTTCGGTGTAAGGAAAAATACTTGTGCTAGATAAATAAGTACTTCATGTATTTTTTTTTATTTTTTTATTTGAGATGGGTTTGCTCTTGACTCTAGTCTAAGTCATAGGTGACAGAGACAGAGTCGACGATGGAGTGAGCTAACCCAGAAGGAGCCTGTTTACTCTAACTTTGAAGAGATTCGGGTTGAATGCGTTCGGAAACACAGACGCAGGTAGTGAGTTCCATTCATTCGCTGTGCGCATTATGAAGGATGTTTGGAAGCGCTTGGTGCGAATTGGTGGAATAGCAACAAGGTAAGGATGGTAATTTGCAGTGCGTCTAGATGTCCGATGGTAGAAGGGGGCTGGTGGGATGAGGTCGTGGAGTTCTTGAGCACACTCACCGTACTTCATGTATCTTAACTAAAGGCCGATTTTCAACAGTCTGATAACTTTTAACTGAGGAATGAAAATGGCGGTTTGACAGCTTTTGTATAGAAAATATGCCAAACCACCATTTTTATTCCTCAGTTAAAGCTATCAGAATATCGAAAATCGGCCCTTAAACTCATAAACTCATCCTCATTATAAATGTTAAAGTTCGTATGTTTATATGAATCAAAGTAAATCAGTTACGCCTCCACGGCTGGTGAAACAAGACTCTCGACATAGTTAGCGATCGCTAACTCGTAACGATCGATCGCTAAGTCATAACGATCGGAAAATAACGATTTTTGGTAGTCTCGACTGACAAAGCTATCGACTTTTGACGTTTGTCATCGCAAACTTAACGTATATTGTCGCTAAGATAACGATTTATCGGTATGTTATCGAATTTCCTAGCGAGCATTTTTGACAGCCCGCTAAGTGTTCGTAACGATCGTTATCATTGGTTTTAGAGGTATATTAAGATGGATCGTTGCAAACAACAAAGTGAAGCCGGTTCAAACTAAGCCTTGTCGTATAAAAACACAATTACTCGCTGACACGTATAATGAAACTACCCCTTAGCTTGTCAGTTGAGCTTTATTATTTGATCTGTGAGCTCGAAGGACAAGCTAAGGCGTAATTTCGTTGTACTTGAGTGCGTGTAATTGTGTATTTGTACGGCAAGGCATGGTTTGAACCGGCGTCACTATGTTGTTTGCAACGTTCCATCTTGACTTTTTATTTGATCTGAGACCGTGCCTAAATAATATTTCTATTGATTTTTCCTAATATCCAAGATGTACTTATAATTTTCTTCTTATTAGTCAAGAGGCAACTACCTATTGGCTTGCAGTGGGGCTGCAGAATAAGCCAAAACCAGTAAGCCGAGTAATACATGCTGTAACTTTGACTATCAATAAAAACATTTTAAGATGATACGTTAAATTTTGCCATGATCCAAGAAAAACGGTGTGCAGTTAAAGAGAAGTGCACACCACCCACCACCCACCAGCCATAGACTGCACACATAAAATAAATATCAATGGGGACCACCGTACATGGCTACTTGGTAACTAATAATAAATGTTCATTATAATCTGCTGAAAGTACATTCTATGTTTTATGTTTTAGGTGATGATGGATATCTTCTGAAACCATGGTTGATGACTCCTTTAAAAAATCAATACCCAGGGACATCGGAGTATCAAAACACAATTGCTCATTTTTGAGCCAGGAACGTCGTTGAAAGATGCTTTGGTGTGCTGAAGTCTGTTTTTAGGTGTCTGTCTCACCAACGCATAAATACACATATATAAAATATAAATTACATGAACTAGAAGCCACCACATTCACGTAAATAGTGGACAATGACGGTAGAGTTCATGAAGATGGCCTAGAAGCTACAGGTACCTAATCAAATGATTTATTTTAAGGTATTCATTTAATCAATTTTCAAAATCAAAATATATTTTTTTATTTCACATAGGCCTACATGGGCACTTATAAAACGTCGACAAAAGGTGCACGGTTCGGGTTGGTCGTTTTCTATGGAGAAGAACCGGCAAGAAACTCCATAGTTACTCTTTTAAAAATGGTTTGGTTTTACAATAATTCCATGTTACAGCATTAGTACTTAGATATGGGGGAAATACGTCGTAAGAAACTAAAAAAATAAAATAAAAAGATTATATAAAAAAGTTAACAAATGTTAACTAGCATCTAGAAGGCCTACAATGTTTACACATTCACAAAACAATCGGTAAAAGAATCTATACAAAGGTAAAAAAATATAAGTATAACAAGACTAAATTTAACATGTGGCACAAATTTTGTTATCAGTGCTGTAACTATTCTTAGCAAAGGGCTATAAAGATGATTGAAAACCACTGTAAAAAGTCTAATTAAAAGAAGGAAAGAAAAATGAATTTGAGAATAGTTAGAGACATCCACATATTCGTGCCGTTTACAAGTTACCAGGGAAGCTGCATGCGCAGAAGGAGCTAAAGCCAAATGTTTTTATCTTCAACGTAGTCCTTGATTTTATAATATGCTTTTTTAATAAGGATACGTTTGATGTAGTTTTTGAACCTTCCATCGGTCAGTTCTATAACTGACTTTGGCAACTTGTTATAAAATCGTATACTGTTTATAAGAAAAGACTTGCTAGTTTTCGTTAATCTGAATTTGGGTATTACAATTTCGTGCTTACTGTGTGTATTTAAATTATGGAAGTCGCTTCTAGTTTTGAAAAGCCCCCGATAATTTAGAGATCAATGTTATATTATATTATATTTATTAATTAGGTATACCTATATTTGCAGAACATATAATTTTCCCCAGATCTTTATACCTATTTCATTGGCATCTCCATTTATTTGACCCAAAGCTATAATGGCTAATATCATCAAATCCGACTTATGTAAAACAATTGTATGAATACTCCTAAAATCTTGTTTTTGTTATACAGGATTTATATCGTGCACTGGGCGAGCTTTTTCAGAGCGCATAAGAAGACTGAATAATACTAGTTTTACATAATTTTATTTTATTTAACCTCTGTGATTTAAATAAAAAAACATAAAAAATCATTTATTATTTTTATTTATAAAAGCATCAGCTATCTTATTTGCAGCTTACGCAAATAGCACCCACGCCTCGGCTTGCACTTGAGCTGCAGCTGCCAGCATCTGTAAAAAAGTTAGATTTACTAATAATGTCTCTTAATGCTCTAGCGTGCTAGTGATTCTAATAATAATAAAGTAAATGGCATAGCGTCCGGGCAGTCAGTGCCAAATGTGTATTCTACACTAATTAAGGACGTTATTGCGTCTCTCCACCTCAGTCAAAGGAGCAGTGATGACGTCTCGGTTACCAGTTTTAATGATTTATTTTTATAATCTTGCCGCCTTAGTGCAGGCGCAGCTTTTTAAGTCTCTCCTAACCTGTAATTAAGATACCTAATATATTACTGACGTGGCTTGTACTTACATTTAAAAACCAACTTGTTATTTAACGTCATGCACTGCTCGGGCGACTTGATGGATCTGTGAGGGAGTTTGTTGAGCTCCTCGGCAATCTCCTTCCAGCCTGTTTCAAAATTTGCCCGTTTGGAGATATGGACGGGCTTCTACAGTCACTAAAAGCGCATCAATATGTCCCGAAATACGCCTGAAACATTTAAGATATTCATTAAGTAAACAGCAAAGTATTCAATTTAGTACCAAAAATAGGAATTGAAAATTGTTGTAGGTTGTAATTACCTGACGCTCACGCTGCTGGCACTCGGGCTAGGGCCTGCGCCTGTATCACTGTCCTCCACCCTAGAAATATGGTTCTTTGCCAGTTTTTCTATCAATTCCAATTCTATCTCATTATCGTATTTTGTGTACAAACAAACTTGATATTGATTGAGTCATTGACAGTTTGTTTCCCATGTTCAACGTCTGTGTTGCAAGGAAGCGAACTATTTTCATCTTTGTTATGCGTATTCTTAAAAACGGCATAAGCTACTTACACATTTCGATGCAAAAAATGTTAACATGATAAGCTTTACCTATCTTCTGCACAATTTTCAAAGAAAATAGTTTTTTTTTATTATCTTATCTACCAATTTTCCCTATGATACAAGGATTTTTTTAACTGCCATAATTTTACAATAAAATCACCGCACTATGAATACGATCATCGTTAGCGTACCGACAACGCTAAGTCAAGATAGTGACCGATTTTGCACGCTAACTCGGCTGTCGAGACTTGCATTTATCGTTAGCATTTTTTCGTTTCATTAGTCGTAACGGCAATCGTATTTTGTGGGTAAGAGTTAACGATCGTTAGTTAACTTTGCGATCGCTAACTATGTCGAGACTGCAGGCCCTGGAGGATGACCATAAGCTCTTAGATAGTATTTGAGTGTGCGTAAGGGGCAGATGTATTCAAGTCATATACATCTGTCTCTTACACACACACACAAAATAACCTTACTCTAAGAGCTTATGGTCAACCCCCTGGATTATGGATGACCAATTGGGATAATTTTAATGAGTGGAATCACTTCGAAAAGGAGAAGCATAGGGCGAAACAAGTTAGTTACATCTACTTCTCTAGTAGGTACCTGTCTACATATCGTGTCAGAGTAAGGCAGACAGGACAATGCAGCTAAATGTGAGAGGATTTGTGATCTCCAATGCACTTACTAATTTTATTTTGACAGAATTTCTGAAAGAAGAGAGTGCTTGAGCTACTAATTTGCGCCTAGATATATGTACCAATAAGCAGTGGTACGTATCTCTACTCCTTCCGTCATTTGCATCGTTAACGGATTCTGTTTGACTCTGTCCGGTGAAGCGATGTTTGGTATGAGTAAAAAAAAGCGCAACAAAAAATAAAAACAAAGGTATGAAACCAAACTGCAAACAAATATATAGCTACACAGACATAATAAATAAACATTTCTTCTCCAATCTATAGACGTTACTAAAAAACACAATATATTCCATATTTATATTCTGAGCGACACAATTTCTCGTTCGAACAAACATTTTCAAACCATTGATTTATAAACATCATGAATAATTGCAGGCACTTCCTTATTCCATGAAACTTTTGTAAGTTAAACATTACCATCTTCATATAAGAGTTCACCTCGGTTTTGAAACAAAAGACTGTACGAAGAATTTAAAGGAGATATGAGAGCATGCAATATGTATTATTGATTTCTGGGGACGTTTAAATACACCTTATTTGCAGGGATTAGGAAAACTGGATTAACAAAAAAACATACTACCGTACCATTTAATAAAAACTGATCTTCCGATAAAAAGGAATGGTTCATCAAAATCCGTTTTTATTTAGCTAGCTGTTGCCCGCGACTTCATCCGCGTCAAACTCGTTAAATATTTTTATTTTTTTTGTCTAAAGTAAAAGTAGCCTAAGTTAGTTCTTACAACATCAGCTATCTACCAGTGTCCCAAGCCCTGTCAAAATCGGTCCAGCCGTTTCGGCGATTACCCGGATTAAACAGACAGAAAAAAAAAATGCGTATCTGTTATTAGTATCGTAACTACTTTCACATGCATTCAATAAAACGTTGTTATTTTGATATTACATAATGCCACTTCAATTTTATTAATTTGTATCGATGTAAGGATTATAGTTATCCCGATTTGAAAACCAAAATTCCAACAATATTTCCTCATGGGACGTATTAACACTAGTAAAACGTGTGAACAGATCAATAAAAAGATAATTTCATTGAATATGCAATGGGAATACAGCGTGTGCTTTATTATACTGTATTTAAATCTGCTTTAACTGAAATATGAAACATCAACATTTTTTCCGCTCGCTTAATAATATTTTCAAGAGTAGATAATTTTCCGCTGACTTAGTTTACAAATTAAAACTATACTAATATTATAAATGTGACAGTAACCCTGTCTAAGATGTGTTCGTCTGTTACGTAATTACACCTAAGGTGCTTATCAGGGCAGTACAATAGGACAGAGGATACTTTTCATCAACATAGCCGGGGAGAATCGGATTCAGAAAATAGTGCTTCATAAATAGGCTTCATGAAATAAAAATGGTGGCCTATCTACTACCTCTAGTAAGCTGGACTACTTTTAATAAATGCAATCTCAAAAGCCATACATATTTCTTACCAGACCATAGTAATTGATGGCGACCGTAATAGGCCAATAAACATCACGTAGTGCACATGTCTTTTTGATTAAGTTTGAATTTTTATCTGTGAGACAAATTGCTGACAAACTACGTCATACATGGCCCCAACAGCTTTCGATAATGCTAAAATTTTAATAACACGATAAATGAATTTTACTATGTACCTAGAAGTAGGTTTACTAACAATGGTTTGTACTCAAACAAGATATTAATATTCGGCTGTTGCCAGAGAGTTTTCATATGTAAATTCTTTCGCGCCATTTATCTGGAGGGCTGGAGCACGCACATTGTTATAAAATGCAATAAAAACGATTTAGTGCACTTTTCCATCATTTCCAGCTCTCGTACACCCCAATATTTTTGATCATTGTCGTTACTCAACCCTTATACGCTTGGATTTATTTCTCTGCTAAGAGGTTTCACGATTTTGAGGGAAACAAGACAGTAGGTATGTAAAGAGCAGGTTGGAAAACAAAGAACTTTTAAGTTTTGTTTTGAATAATGCACGGTACTTTTCTGGTTTAATTGTGAGAGCGTTTAAAAGGACACAAAAATATCACAAGCCAAAAGTAGAGCCAGAAAAATTAAATTTACTTTATTCAACTTATCGTATTTTGTGAAATACGAACCCATTCGTTTGCGTAGTTTTTTTTGTTGGTATATATATGTATATAGTTATCGGTAATTAAGTATTTTATACTATGTAAATTTATATATTGGTAATAAACTTGTCACTTCGACCTAAATGGAATTATATACGTTTTGTCAATCGAGAACCTTGTTGATAAAATTTTTACTACCTATTTGGATAAGCTAATATTAAACATTTTAGTAACGTTTAAAAAACATACAATCTTTAAAACCTTGAAATTACAATTTGTAAAAATTACAATATTAAAAGGAGCGTAACCTAAAACTACAAACCGTCAAGAGCACGTTAATGGTCAGGTAGGACATATTTCTTGATCGACGTACCAGTAGCAAAGAGAGCGACGATTTATTTTTAATTTTTTATTTGTGTGGCATCTCGCAGGTCAATCCAAGTGATTGGCTTCTGCTTAACCGGGCGATCCTGTGGAGACTAAACTATATCCTCCAGCCAGGCATAAGAGCGAGGACACGCTGTACATCTCCTTTTATAAACTTCCACCGTCAGCAATTCGCATGACTGGCATGGCATTTGCAATTTCTATGGCGTCATCTCACCTTCCAGATAATAATATTTTTCTTTAAACTAAAAGATGAAAGACGTAAGCTGAACTTTAAGCACGTTCAAAACCATTACTTATAAAAGTTTCCCCAGATAGATTTTTATCGTCTTATCTTGGAGAATTTTACTACTTTTTCTCAAGACTAGTCAAGATGATGCTAAATAAATCCATTTATCAAACTCAATGGCTGAAGACGAAGCACCTTCAAGTAGTACCATTATTCTTTTGGCCAACGACGCATGAGAATTACATGGATGCGAGTATGTACCATGATTTTGTGGGTCCAAAACCATGTGTAGACATTTCGACGTGTCTCGTAAAAGCCACATTCAGGGAGTTTGCAGATCACAGACAAAACACATTGGTTGTCGTTTAAAGCACGGAAATGCATTTGCAATATGAGCAGGGGGCAAACCCGCTACCTGCTTGGGGCCTTTACTGGCCACTTTGGAACCAACGACATGCTCATGATGATGGGTCTAACGGCGACACCCATGTGCAGGTTGTGTGGGGAACATACGGAACGCATGGAGCACCTTTGCAAAATGCCGCGCCCACTCGAAAATAATGACGCAAAGTGGAATTTTATGCACACGCCGTCTTCCCGAAGCCGGATAGACAGAAAATGTGAAATATTGACTGCACCGCGATGCCCCCCGGGCCACAAGACAACTCACTCTATCTGCGATATTTCATGCAAATCGAAAAAATCCGTTTAAAGTCTCCAATTGAATTCATGGCGATTGTGTTTGAAAGTCCCCAGGATTAAAGTCTACAGAGATTCCATCAGGATTTTTGCAGGGAATCAAAAAGTATTCATGATATGCAAATAATATTTTATGCTAACGTAGCTTTTATATTTCCGTGTTGACTTAGAAATGGAAGAGAATCGAATTTATCGGTCGCAGTGTCTACTAACTTATATTGGATTATCAACTTGTGAAAGTCGGTCAACAGAGGGAAACAGGGATAAGGGACACTGCACGGTATACCGTTGCATAAGTGTTTAGCCCTGTTCTAGAAACCTGTCATATGGAATATTTGAACCAGTTAAATGAATACTTAACGAAGCTTTAAGAATTAAATCCAAACACACGGTCTGTGCTTACGTTTATTTTTACAATTATTGCGCAAAGTAACGCGTTTACCAATGATATTCAAATAAACAGATATGTTATGAGCGCGCGCATTGTGAAGACTCGAATAGGTCACAATTGTGACCTTTAGTCTTCAGTTTTTGTCACGCATGGCGAAGAGCGATAGGCTTTGTAGAAACAAAAACAAAATAAAAAAATGCCATCGTGTGTATTTAGAAATTGTACCAATTATGATACCAAAGTACATAAAACAGAAGGGAAAAGAATAGAATCTCATACCATATGTAAGTACGCAATACGCCTCAATTTACAGTTTTTTTTTATTTTTTTCCTAATATTCTGATATTTGGAGGTTAGAAAAAGATAACAACATTGGTGGTCAGAATGATGTTTGTTTACATTCACACGAAAGTGACAAACACTAGCTGTCTCTTTTTTTCTTGTTGGTTTTATCAAGCCATCCCTTTCGACTTGTAGTGAAAATGTCAGATTAATGAAAAGTGTGTGTGCGGAACACTTTTTCAATTGTTTTGTGAGTGTATAACGTATCTGTTAATTTGAATATTATTGGCGTTTACGTTTTTATTCATCACTATTTTTTTGAACGCATTTGTTTTGTTTCTCATTTCAAAACGCTGTCAACGGGCAAAACAAATCCTTTCGTTATAAAAAAAATCTCAGTGCAAGCCAAAAAACTTTCTCACAACCAAAGCCTCGGCAAAAAATAGAAAAATAGTAAGGAAAACGGTCATTAGTGCAATATTATTCCTTTATTGAGCCATCAAAGTGTCAGCAACAGGAAACTGCCCGATCTCAGGAGGCCGTACCTGCCTCAGACACTATAAAGTCGTTCAAAGGGTTGGCTTGACTGTTAAAGGCAGGTTTACACCGCTGGGTATTCAAATCATCGAAGATAAAAATGCATAACGCACAATTCGCAAACACATCACTCATTTTTGGAACCGAATGCGAAAATAGGAGTGCTTTTGCCAATGTGTGCGAACTTTTATAGTTTGTTTATTCTGCATCCAGGGGAGGAATATTGAAAATACTCGTAATATTGTCCCTTGTAGTTTCCCAGTGGGTGCAGTGTTGGCGTAAACGATGTATTTATGCAGGTTAAATAACTTTTCTGCATAATCTATTTGTGTCACGGTTTTATTTAGTTTGCGTTACGTTTGTTTTTGTTACGAATGGACGTTTATTTTTGTTGCTTTGCAGGTAATTTCGGTTTATGCACGGTGAAATTTTAAGTTTTAGTTTGTAATGCTTGGCAGGCGCTTTGTAGTAGGTTTATTTAAGAAACTGTAAAGTCTTGTTATGGAGCTATACAGTAAAATGCATGATTTGCAATAATATGTACCTGAGGATTATTTTACTGAAACAGCTAGGAGAACTTCGTACAGCTCCACCTCAATGGCTTCCGTATCCGGAGAACGGTTACGGAGCCTACGGTGCCTGGTGTACCGGCGTCGCGCAGCAACGCACTCCTGGCGCAGAGCCGTAAGCTCCGGCGACCACCAGTACACCTGGCGCCGGGCGCGAACTGGCTGGACCCGGGGCATTGCCACGTCACATATCTCAGACTTAGAAAAACACTTACACTTAGAAAATATCATAAAAAATTATTAAATATACAATATGTTTCTAATCAGTGTTGAACACAATCAAACTTAAAATAAATAAATTCAGTATTCCCCGGCTAGTAAAGCTGAGGCGTATCTATGGGTAGTACAATCATATTTTGCAACCTATGTTTGATTCCTATGTAAAAAAAACATATTATGGTATTGTCCTTACTTTTGAATATAACATGTTTTATATAAACATGTTATATTCAAAAGTAAGGACAATTCAGGTTTCATATTTAATCATTAAGCGAACCAATCTGCTCACACAGTAGAGTCCAAGATAATGGCAAATTTCCCCGAGGTCGATTACCTTAACAGACCGTTAATCAAGTGTTCGGTAAGCGCGAGTATATTCAAGAAAGATATTAAACCAACGAAGCTGCATTTTCTGGCTATAATTATTCAGTATCTATCGAATAGAACATATGTGGCGGCATCAACGCCGCCACTTACGAACTAATGACATGACGTCACACAAATCCTGCATCGCGCAAGCAAAGTTTACAGCGTGATTTAAAAACATACAACAGTCCGACAGTAACCGCTGGGCAGTTGCCCGGACCAGATACAACACCCGTCTGGTCGGAGGATCCTCCCTTTTCTATGGAGGTTTGTGGGACTTTACACCCTGTTTCGCATGCGTCCAAACATAACATCACGAACTATTTCCCGTAGGGCTGAGCAGAGGTTCACCTTAGTACGCCCACATTTCACCAGTTAAGTTAAAAGTCCATTAAATATGGTAGGGGGTGAGCTGATTGCCATCAACCGAGCACAAGTCCAGTCTCTGGGCTGCTTCTGAGATATTCCACATGAAACCCATTGACACCCATTGACACTTTCTCCGACCTATGCCCATCGAACCCAGGACCTCAACTCAACAGTAGCGCTTGCGAACACCAGACAAACGAGCCAATAAATATTGAAGTACTTTAAAAAACATGGATTCGTTAACGAATTTCATGAACGAAAACATAGACATATATGGTTTAATTAAAGCTTTGTTTTCATAAGAAAAGTTTTTTAATGGTTTTTTGTTTGTATCTAAACATAAGGACGAAACTTAGTACAAATACCAGACTTTTGCTAAAAATAAATTTCACGTCCCAACAATGTCAATTAGTAAAGTTCAGCAAGTGATAGGTAAGTTTTTCAATATATGAATATTTATTGAAAAACTTACCTATCAGCTAGGCTAGAATAATGAGTCCCAAAGTTTTACCAAGTATTTTGCCTGTAGTACGTACCACCGTGTTTTTGCATAAAAAAACATAAAACGTTAAATTATAGCTAATAGTTAAGTTCACACGCAGCGCCTGACTCTACATTCAGAAATCGTACCAATGGAATACTCGTATGTATAATATCGAGCACCTCACTTTTTTTTCATAATTACTTTAATTTACTCGTTAATTACTTTATTCTTATGTTAAAAATAATATTTACTTTTTAGTTCAAGCTTGAGTTTTGCCAACGAGCAATGAAGCGCAGCATTCTTGAAGTCAGTTTGAAAGACCGTATTAGGAATACAAGGCTGCGCTCAAAAACACAAATCGCCGACCTGAAATGGGACTGAGCACATCTGCCGCTTGTCGAACGTCTCATGTGCAAAAGCTACCACAATGAGGGTCCCGGAAAATGTATGGCGACATCACGGCAGACCTAGGCGAAGTTGGTAGGATGAACTTGACACCTACAGAAAGGACTGGTCTACACTTGGCCAAAGCCGGACAATAAAGGCATTATTTTTTTGTGTTTTGTCAATTTGTCATCGGTCCTTGATAAGTGTGTAAGTTTTAATCCACATTATGAAGTGGGTGAAAATCGCGTTCTAAGATTCCGTTACATAACAACATAAATACACATGAAGCTAATAAAAAAGCACGTAAACAATGTAAAAACAGAACATAAAGCATTAAAACTATCGCTTGTAAAGTTCATACGCGGCGCCCGGTGTGCTTAACTGTGCGAGTTGTAAAGTGACTCATACAGTGCCAGCCGTTCCCACTCTCCTCTACTATATGAAATCAATATTAATTAGAGTGTTGGTATTTGTGGAAAATATTTCACGTACACGTTTGTTTCCTTTTAAGGCGAGGGCCTGGCCCTGTTAGTTTGCGAATACCGAAAGGGAGTTTCAAATCTACTTATTATTGTGTTTTACTAATTGGGCTGTTTAGTTATTTAGTTTGTCACGCAAGCATTATAAAAAAAAACTGAAAAAGTAATTTCAATTTTATTTTCAGGTATCATTCGTTTTCACATGCATGACAGTGCTTGAACAATATTTTCTCAAACTTGAGAAGGCAGAGTGTAAAGAAATTAATCTTGTTTTCCAATTTTTTAACTATCTAAGTATTACTGAGTCGAATAAACCTTGCCGGTTTGTGGCATGCACTCATTTCAATTTCAGCATAAACCTGTATAGACGGTCACGCAACTTTACTTTTTTTACTCTTGGAGCATGTCTTAATCCGACTCATTTGAACTCCTACAGAAGCTTCCCGGTACATGGGTGACCTGCCACAGGGTGTCACCTTAATTGGGTCACCCTCCCCATGACCAAAGAAATTCACGGAAACTTGTCTCTGGGAGACGAAGAATGATTGCGTATTTCAAAAGTAAGATTAGATTTTAAATGTATTGAGGACTATAGCTTCTTCCAGTGGCTTCGCCCGCCAGCAAGTGGAACATTATCCCAAGAAGAGATTAAAGAACATATTTCCGGTTTAAAAAGTATCCTATGTGCTATTCTTGACTATAAGAAGAAAGAAAGAAAAATATTTATTTGTGATTCACACGTGACAAACGAGATAGGTAAAACACAAACAATAATAAAAATTAAAAATAAATAACCCCGTGCGAGACCAAAAAGGCTCCTATCTCAGCACCTGCAACGATATTAAAATATAATCTATCTCTGTGCCAAATTTCATCCAGATCTGTTCAGCAGTTCTGGCATGAAGAAGTAACAAACATACACACTCACAAACTTTCACCTTTATAATATTAGTGTTAAAAAGTATAAAAAGTATCCTGTTTTTGTACTATGGCTGACTAAAATATATCTCTGTGCCAAATGTCATCCAGATCCGTTCAGCCGTTCTGGCGTAAAGAAGTAACAAACATACACAATCACGTACTTTCGCCTTTGTAATAGTTTGATAAGCTATTTATATTTGAGAGAAATAAATCTCATTTCTTTTTTGAGTATTTAAGTATTTTGAGGATCGTAGCAGGTGGCGCTCTACAGTTTCTGCCTACCCCCCATGGTAACAAGGCGTGAATATGTATGTACGTTTAGTATTTTCAGACCACATAAGTTTGGTGCAGAGTGCTGGCTACCAGTACTGGTGGTTAGAGCTGGCTCCGATCCGTAAACCTGCCTTTTATTTGGTTTCGCAGCCAAGATATTGTTGATGGACTCGTTGGTAGATCTTTTGTAGTTTCAGTGGTATTCACTTCAAGGCATTTAGAGCATCGTAGCTGAGTTCTGATCAAAACACATAACAGTTGGGAATCATTGATATGACGAAAAAGAGGAACCATGTTGGAGAACTGATATTTAATATTTTACCTTTTTCATCGACCTCGAAAAGGACCTCCTCCTTTCTCTGAATGTTCGACTCAATGCTTTTTGCACGTGTATCATCATCATTTAAACGTAAGACGTCCACTGCTGGACATAGGCCTCCCCCAAATATCGTCACACCAATCGGCATGTGTACGCTGCTAGAAAAGCAATCCGGATATCCTGTTACACAAAATTGTTTAGGTCCTTTAATTTTAAGTAAGAAGCTTTCATGTTCAGTCATTTCGGTTCATCATATAATTTTCCATCTAGCCAATTTCCTCTCTCTTTACCAGACCCAATACATTAAAATAAGTTTTTAGATAATCGGGAGCACAAGGATCGTTCATAATAGTGAAGAGCAAGCAGAGAGATCTGAGGGACCTCCTGAGGCGGATAGGCAGCCATTTAAGCTGAGAACGGTAGGAAGAAATGTGATCGTATTTACGAAGGCCAAAAACAAAGCGAATACAATTGTTGAGAAGTCGATCCAATTTGTTTAGAAGTTCTTGGGATAGATCAGAATAATAAACATCAGCATAGTCGATAATGGGAAGCGTAAGTGACTGGACCAGAGTGATTTTGGGGCTGGATGGGAGAGAATGCTTAAATCTACAGAGAGACCGCAGCGAGAACGCGACTTTCTGGCTTACCTGAGCCACGTGTTTATCTATACCAATATTATAAAGAGGAAAGATTTTTTTGTTTGTTTGTACCGAATAGGCTCCAAAACTACTGTACCGATTTCAAAAATTCTTTCACCGTTGGGAAGCTACTCTATCCCCGAGTGACATAGGCTACTTTTTATCCCTGTGTTCCCACGGGAACGGGGTAAAACCGCGAGGCGTCCTCTAGTTCCAAATAAAACTGTCGTCAATGTACAGACCTAAATCTTTTACATGAGGTGAAAGAGAAATGACGGAATTCTCGTACATCAGTGGCAAAAGTTGGACAGTGTTCACACTTCTCAAATAGTACGAACTACCAATGAGGATGGCCTGACATTTCCCAACGTTAACAGATCAGATCAGATCATCGCACCAGTCAGAGCAACCCTGATCAGCACGCATAGCCTGCTGTCGACCACGAAGATATGATGAAAACCAATCACGTGACAACGAAGAGATCCCAATTTGAGACAGTATGGCCAGGAGAGTGTCGTGATCAACGGTGTTAAAAGCATTGGAAAAATCTATTAAAACCAGCACTGTTAACCTCCTGCTGTGGCCAGGCCGAAAACCGGATTGGCAATTGGACAACAGGTTATTCTTGTAGACGTAGGAGGATATTTGTTTAAGAGCAACTGCTTCTAGGATCTTAGAAAGGAAAGGGAGAATAGAGATCGGTCTAAAGTGAATAGCCAAACTGGGGTTGGGAATTTTAGGAAGAGGGATAATGTAAGCCTTACACCACATTGCAGGAAACTCACCAGTCTGCAACGATGAATTGATGATGTGAGTAATAATTGGAATTAAGTTCTCAATCATAAAAGATAACATAGTTCGACTGACCCCATCACAGCCCACAGCCCTAGACTTAATTGAGGTAAAATATATGAGGACCTTATCTCGTTTATATAGCCTTTGCTAAACTAAATTTATTTGTAGTCGCCTTCTAGTATATAACCAGATAAAGCTGGTTATCTATATTTAACAGAAAACTGACCGCCATTTGATCTTAAAACCGATATATAATATTAAAGCTGTTGTCAAAGTTTCTGGGTTATTATTTAAATCTAACCCCATTCGTGATTCCAGAGGCAGATTTGACATAGACAGACCGGAAAATTACTGTAAAAAAATACGCGATCTAAACAATCAAATCCTGCAATCGGCCTTTTCAGACCCATCCCCAATTTACTTCAACATGAAATTATAAATCAAATATCTTCCCCGGATTCATAGATTTATAAAGAGGCAGACGTCTAGGAAGCGAATATTTCCTGTCGTTGATCGATTGAACCAGCGAATTGAATTATGAGGAGTATACCAGTACGCGAGCACCAGACGAGACGCCAAATTAAATGCACAAACTGATTTTCACGCTCCGATAGTTCCATAAAGGATTCATACCTAATATCTAGCACAACTTTGTACCATAGTTCAAGTACTGTGTAGTGTAAGACGGTAACTTTGTCTGGCTGGCCAATCAGAAGCCTTATTAACATGACTTCAGTGTATAGAGAAAGTTTTGGGTTTCAAATTCCTAACGGTCGATTAATAAATGAGTTCTTTTTTATAGTATCTGAAAACATCGCCTGCTAAAAAGGCTAAGGATTGAATAAAGCATAGTTCAATCGCATTAAGAAAAAAGTGAGTTATTGTTATCAGCTGGCCCCTCAACCAATCGGGTCGCAAGCTTCCTATAGTACCTTTTAAATAAAATTACTGGCAAAACTTCTCATGATTTTTTTCATATCATGCAAAAACCCATTGAACACAGACAGCCAACACAATCTATTGTGTACAACAAAACATCTGTATCGCAAAACTTCTCGTTTCAAATTCAATAGGCGTGTATTACTATCTATACTATCTATACACACTTATCAAAAACAAATTTTGCGTCAGAGGGATATACCTTTTTCCGTTTCAAAGGGCAGTGAGTGTGTTTTTAAAAAAATCCTTTTATTTGCTCTGGAAAGGTCAATCCATAGAGGTGCGTTTGTGCTGAACCTGTTTATTTTTAAGTATAGACCTTTCTAATTTACGCTGTCAAAAGGTAGATAAAATTAAGTACGAGAATCATATTACGTATTTGTTTAATGAACAAAATATGTTTGAACTTTTTCCTGCCAAAAGTATAGGTAATTGTTAAAATATATAAAATGATATTTATTTTAAAAAGGGTCCGTTAATTTTCAAAGAACTCGTTAGAAGAACGTGTAAAATCGCCGGAATATTTCATGTCGGCTATTCACCTACACAAAGAGATTAATAACAAAGTTCTGTGTCAAATGCGAGAGAGACTCCCGTTTTATAATATAGATTACCACAGAGAGAGGACGAAGAGTAATATCGTCGTAATTATGAAACTACGTTATTCACTTTTTGACCAACTTTGACGCCGAAACGTTGGCGTGTTGGTTGATTATAATTTTATTACAAAATGTCGGGGCGTCTGAAGTTCGGTGAATTGCCTTATAATTGAGTTCCCCGTTAATTTGTACGTGATGTGATTATCATATTATATTTTCTGCATTGTTATAAGAAACTCGTCGTTCATTAGCTTGTACAGTGGTTGACAATACGGATAACAGTTTGGGTTTGATTCCCTGAGTTTGAAGATTGTTAATCTATCTCTGTACTAATGCCCAGTTGTTTGATCCGTATGATAAAAATAGCCAATGGTTTTAAATTTCGCTAAAATACATCTTTTTATTAAAAAAACCGGGCCTCAGTTAGATCATCGCGTTAAGGATAAGTAACTTTTCAAATAGCATATTGATGCCACTGTTAAACCATTGTCAGGAAATATTTCTTTTGAAACTATTTTCCCTCAACTTTAATATTATACTACAAACTTTAATATCCTTCATAGTCAAGTAGAACAGGACAAAATAGCGCTACTAAATAGAAAACAACGCGTCAATATGAAAAATAGATCCAGCGCATTATTAAAACGGGGTGACACGATGAAAACGTTAGTCGAACGGAGCGAAACGGTAACGGTATGGAGCGAAGCGGAGCGGTGCGAAGCTGTTCTCAAGCTATAAGGCTACTATCTGACAAAACCAAATTCTAAGTTGTAGACAAAAAACCGCGACTAAATAATAAAAATTCGTTGCTGATTATTAATTATTTATTTATTATATTTTATATAGATACTTTATTGATTATCAACTGTAGGTAGGTAAATCATACACGAGAGTTTTCGGTGTAATAAATCTAATTGCGCACTTTAGAATAGTCACTTTGTTGGTTTATATCAACTAGGTTTGCAAACAAAGCGATTAGGGGAACTTAAAGGAGTTTATTTTTTATTTTTATCGGGAATCTATTGATAGTAGAAAAATACTGATCAACAGAAATTTTTGCTGATTACGGTGGCATAAAAACCTTAAATTAGCCATTTGTCAGATAGTGTCATTTTAGTTTAGGAACGGCAAAGCGAAGTTTTCCGCTTTTCCTGTACGTAATAAAACTAAGCCACAGATGTAAAATAATATTTTTCATATCATAAACTTGAGACGTTCCTTCTGCCCAACTTATTTGAAACGCCCAAGTTTTGAGGAAGTTGCTTTTATGTTTTTTTCAATAATATGATCATTCTTTAATTCTTTTCGATGATAAAAGAGCACATAGCGGGTTTAGGATGTAACTAGTGCAATTTTATACAATCAAGCTAGTCCTTTTTTTCAGAAAATATTGTTATTTTCAGCAGTCGGTTGTGTGAAAAGTATGATCAATGAGCTTTTCAATGATGAACATATTTCGAGGAAAGTACGATAGAATTGCACAGTTCAATTCCGCCTAACACGTTCTATCATCGGACTACGACGAACGGTAATGCACCATCCGTCATCGGTAGGCGAGTACATGGTGGATGTCCCACCCAAACGCCCTCTATAACTTTTTGGAAGTACTTTCACTGTGCTTGCAGGTAGGTACAGGTAAGTACGCACGTGTTGTCTGTGTTTTGCGCTACAACCAGCGTGTGAGAATTATTGTCATTATAGGTTACTTCTAGGCAAGTGTGCACCATCGTCGACCACATAATCGCTTACCATAAGGTGAGATAGTAGTACGCGAGCCTATTCATAATAAAAATAAGGTTCAGCAGGTAGCTTAGCAGAAAATGTCTATAGAAACATTCCAAGCACTTGAAAATATACCAATCAAAAGTTTTATACAACTCAAAATATACTGTATGTAGTCGGGCAAGGCCTGGCATGAAATACTGAATAGCGTTCGCTCGTAAGTCTCACAGTACGCGAGAAACCTCGCCACCCCCGAAGGCGATGCAGAACCCAGTGACTTACAAAATATTCTACGAATAAAATCATAAATAAGTGAACAGCAATCTGCACACGACCTGCTTCCCTTTATGTTTATCATTAAACTGACCGATTTACTCGTTGGAAATTTGCCTGAAGATACCTAAGCAAATACGGGAACTTTGTTATTCATGTCTAGTAACTCTATATGAATTTCCTCTACGGCTAGGATTGATGTTCTAGTGGGTAGTGGACCCTTATCGCCGTGCCTAACATAAAGACAGGGGCATATGTAGATGACCTGTTTACTTTTCAGTCTGAAGAAAAATTCAAAACAATCGCATTAAATGAAGTGAAGAAAACCCAATTATGTAGGTACTAGGTAAGTATCTAACCTATAGATAAGTACATTCTTAAATATAGAAACTTAATTAAATAAACTTCATAACTACTATACAATTTCATTAGGTGTACCTACCTAGGTAGGTACATTTTGAATTATGAAGTACGTTTGCCCGAAAAAGCGTTGTAATGTTGCTTTAGTAATTCAAATATAGATGCGGGAAACAACATAAACTATACATAGGCAGGTAATTTCCCCGAATATATTTCGTTATTACATGATTCCCTCTGGCTAATTCTATCTGTGCGTGTTATTCAGCTACGAAGTGGATATTTACGCGGGAATCGCGGGATTAACGACATGTTCTAACCTCCAGCACTTTATTAGTTTGTGTTGCCATTATATTATCATCATAATGAGAATGGGTTCGTTCGTGTTGCCAGTAAATGGGTTGTCCGTTAAACAAACTACTGCAATCGTGACCTGGAGAGTTCTGAGCCATAATAAAATAATTTATACACTGCTGTCAGCGTGTAAAATATGGAACTACCTTCGTTTTATGGGTTTTGATATTTTCTTTTTGTTACCCGACTCTGCGATAGCAAAGATAGGGTTATGTTTTTATTTTGTATTAATAAATGTTTAGATTTGAGTACCTACAACATTCTATTGAATGAAATCAATAAGTTATTTTTGTGTTGCTAAATTTTGATAGCTTCAAATTACAAGAGGTCTTAAATCAACTTAGCAACCAAAAGCCGAGATTGCTGTCCTTTCATTACATTGATTCTGCCAAAATGCCTCATTCCAGAGACAATCACAGGTCTCACCATAGTTCGTGTCAATCCGGTTAAACTGGGAACGAATTGGACTGCAACTAGCAACAAGTCTACGGAGGTTACCGGGTTTTATAGTGAATCTACATTTCGAATTCCGAACATTGCATAGACCCTATCGATCATCTATCAGACCTATCAAACCTGGAACTCCAGTACCGATGTACTACTATTATATACCTACGTACCATTTGGATCACACTGCTCTAGTTACAGCAACGTAGGGGAAAACAGGGCAATGGGCGCTCACTTAGGGCAAATTTTGATAGAAACCACATTCGTTAACATTCTTCTATTTTTTATTAGACCTAGATTATTATAGTAGTTTACGAAATTGTTGCTTAATAAGGGGTATTCCGTTGCATACACTATTTTATTTTCACTCATATAGTTGAAATAAGACAAAAGTGGAAGCGGAAAGAATATGTGGTATGGCGGCCAATTTATGTTCTCATTGCGCATGACTGCGCAGCGCGCGCATCCATAGACAATGACACTACTTTTCTACATCAAGTCAATGAGCATATAAGCGCCAATAAATTAAAAAAGTAAAAGTGTGCTATAAAAATTAAAAAGTTATTTTATGATGCAGCTTTTTTATTAATTTTTACAATCTTACATACAAATTAAATTTACTTTAAAAGTTTAACTATCTGACATCGTTACGAGAAAATCGTCTTGCTTTCCAGCTTAGGCTTCCCTAGAGCTTGCCACTCTTAGCGGCTCTGTGTTTATCTTCTCCATGTAATACTCGCTTATCTTCTAATGTCGTAATCCCATCTACTACGCTGTCGTCCTTTCTTTCTTTCTGTGTTGTCTTGGGCACCACTGTGTTAAGACCATTTGTTTTTTTTGTTCCTTAGCATATGTCCTGTCCATCTCCATTTCAGCTTTTTAATACAGTAGCTAATATCAGTTATTCTAGTTAGCTATCTTATATTATATAGTTTTAATTTTTATTTTGTCTTTTAATTTGATGTTAATTCTGCTACGTTCCATACTATGCTGGCAAGTTTCAAGTTTACGTATATTTTGGTTGGTTAGGCTCCATGTTTGGCAACCATAAGTCATAACCGGTAAGATACTTTTGTCTTAGCTTTAAGTGGCACATGAGGGCTTTTCACTATCTCCTTGACATACCAGTACCCCTTCCATGCTAAGTTTGTCCAGTTGTTAACTTCTTTCAGTGTAAGGTCTTTAGGAGATATGATCTGTTTCAGGTATGTATACTCTGCCACATAATCTATTGTGGTGCCTTTAACGGTTATCGGGTATTTTGTGAGATTTGTCACTCATTACCCTGCGCTCCTCTAAATGTAAGATCAAACAAAATACTAGGACTAGGACTGAAAATGCGTGTTTATCTTTACAACTCAGCGTAGAGCGACCTTACGGAATAAATAAAAGATAAACCTTTCTTATTAGTGTAATTAGTCACAGAGAGCGAACTTTGATCTATCTCAAAGCTTTAGCAGATACTAGACGAAACGAGAATTTCGCCAAAGAGCTCAGTGATCTGGATTAGCCACTATATCTCCTATATCTGAGAATCTTACGAGTTAGGAGCCACCTGAATAATTATGTTCGGTGAGAGTCGTTAGTTTGGAAATATAATCGCAATCAGTTCTTGTTAGTCGACCAATGGTCGACTAACAAGAACTGACTTAGTCGACCAATGGTCGTCGTTGTAAAAGTTTTAATTATGAGCGTGGTCATAGACGCACGTCAGTGTTTAACCTAATCATGTCATCCCATCTTGTGTACCTTATCCCTTAATAGAACAAGTATAAATTAAAAATACCTCGAGGCTTGTTATTAACTCATGCTTTTTAGGGTTCCGTACCCAAAGGGTAAAAACGGGACCCTACGTCTTCTTTCTTTCTTTTTTCTTTCTTTCTTTTTAAAAAAAAAAAAAACCTTGCCCCACACTAGGAATTTCTTCCTGTATCGTGGGTGCGTTTACAAACATATAAACTCACGTACACAACATCCAGAGCCGGAACAACTATCTGTAGGTCATACAAATATTTGTTCCGTGCGGGAATCGAACCCGCGACACGCAGCGCAGCAGTCAATCGCTCAACCACTGCGCCAACCGTGCGCGTGTGCGTGTGTCTGTCTGTCACCAGGCTGTATCTCATGAACCGTGATAGCTAGACAGTTGAAATTTTTACAGATGATGTATTTCTGTGGCCGCTATAACAACAAATACTAAAAACAGAATAAAATAAATATTTAAGTGGGGATCCCATACAACAAACGTGATTTTTTAGCCGTTTTTTGAGATAATGGTACGGAACCCTTCGTGCGCGAGTCCGACTCGCACTTGGCCGGTTTTTAAACTACGTATTTTATCTAAAAGTAGACACGCTTGACAATCCATGGCAACACGTAAATATAAGACGATATCTTGCGAAAACACCCCGATTCATAGAGTAAAATGCGGCTTACTTATAAACGGCTGAACCGATTTTCATCAAACATAGCTGAAAACACTTTCGACAAAGTCATCTTTCAAACAAAAAAAATGGTTTGTCCGTTTAGGAGCTACGATGCCACAGACAGATAGGTACACAAATACACAAACACCAGGTACAATTTTAAGTCGGCAGCGTTGATCTTCTCTGCGGGATGATACCTTCTACGGACTACCATTTTAATTCGGCAGCGTTATATTTCTCGCAGGGACCACGGGTAAAAAAATTACCGGTGGTACCTTCCAGGGACTACGGAAGGGACCACGGGGAAAGAACGGTTCTAAATTCAAATTCTAAGAAAATTTGAATTAAGAATCTGCTAATCTGTAAGCGTCGAGATTTTTATAAAAAAGGCCCATGGTTAGCGAGTTTTTTTTTTTATAAATAGCGCCCATTCTGTAAGAAAACTACCTACCTTCATAGGTAAGTATAGGTATATCAATAAGTAGGTACATACCGAACCGCGTATTTTATTTTATTTACATTGAAAACCCTAGAGAAAAGCTAACTGTTTCTTATTTTCCTTGGAAGAAAAGGTACCTATCTATGGCCGCCCTAGCTTTCAAGAGTTTCAAGTATTGACAATCACTTAAGCACACAGGTAGAATTATTATGGGTACCTACGCCATACGGCTATCAAATATTTATATTACCTACTAACCTCAATAGATCTTTATTTATAGTTCCTTCTTGGAAAGCCTCTATATTGTATGTCCAACCAAATAAATTCCTTGAAAAATATTAGGCGATGAAACACAATGAACACCAAAATATTTTTCAGTTAATAACTGCATTTTCGTCGCCCTCTTCATAATTTCGAGGGGTGACAATTAGGGCGGAATGACACTCAAATTGCGATGAGTTTTGATTGATAACTTAGCACCCCTGCCTGGCCAGAAGTGTGAAAATACCAGATTATAGGTACGTAGGTACTTGGGTACGTTTTAATCAAAGTCTGGTAGATTAAACTCTAAGGAATTATTGTAGTAACTGTGAAGACAAGAATGTAATTTAAATGGTTGGTAACAGCTAACTTGGTTGTAATTCTGACACTACTTTGTGGAATGTTTCATTTTATGTGTTTGTAAATAGTCATGAGTCTTTTGCCGAGCTCTTTCTGTCTGCCAATTTGAATTGGCATGTCAGCCATATTGCAAAACCATTTAAAATTCCATAGCATTTACACGTCGTTTCGTTTTTAAATTCAAGACCAATTTTCTATTTGATTATGTAATCATGGGTCCATCGTGTGCACCAAAACCACAAAAAGTTTATAAACTTTTTTTTATATACTTTTGTGTCAGACTACGTAAGAAAATAGTGTTATGAATACTGACTACTGGGCCAAACAAACAATTTAACTTTAGTAGTTAAACATATTTTAACGATGAATACCCAAGTAACACAGGAAGCATTTTAACAAACGAATAGTAAACTTATGTAGAACTTAAAGTCCGTATAAGCTCTTATATAAGCTCACCGAGCATCTTGACGCTTTATATTGACATTTTTAAACCATTATGATGCTTTGCGTTGTATAACGTTTGGATAATGGCTTATCAAAATATTTTTTTTTTAATAAATAAAACTTTTCCCCACACTAGGCATTTCTCCTGTATCGTGGGTGCGTTTACAAACATATAAACTCACATACACAAACATCCAGAGCCGGGACAACTATCTGTAGGTCATACAAATATTTGTCCCGTGCGGGAATCGAACACGCGACACACAGCGCAGCAGTAAATCGCTCAACCACTACGCCAACCGTGCGCCCAAGCTGTCGTTAGTGTCCGTAGACCCAATAAACATCGGAAAACAGCCAATGGCGACCAATATTTGAATCAGAAATCAATCGTAAACTCATGCTAGAAGCTCAATGCTAAAACCGTATAGTTTCATAAGACTGCATTAGAGTTAACTTCATCGACAATTATCCCTTAATAAATATAAATAAACATCTTCAAATTTTTTACCAAATTATGAGCAAATATTTCCAGCATAAAAATCTTTTAAAATAATACGTCATACTCTTCTCAATTATAGATATACATGGCACACTGCTCTGTTTATATATTTATAGTTATAATTCATACACTCGTTACCTATCAGTTTACCTTGTCACCATAGAATAATTGAATTATATGGATGGATATTCCGTTGGAAGCTTAACAAGCACTAATATAAAGGATAAAGCAATCGACGGACGAATAAACAAACGAACACTGATGTAGGGGGAGGGGGGGAGTGTTTGAAATTAGAATACTGTCGGCATTGGATGCCCGTTCGAGCGATTCTTTTTTTAAACAAGACAATAGAACAATCACGAAATGTTGGTCCGACCGGCGACCGGTACTCAGCTTGCCTTTGGTCATACTAGGTAAACTCATCCTTTGACCATCTCGTTTAACGTTGACTTTTATGACTAACTGGGGCAGGAGTTGACTTCCCCTGTACATATGCAGGTAAGTATCTACAATATTAAAGGAAAATAACTTTACCATAAAAACACCAACCATTAACTTTAGTTAAATTTAAAAGACATTGGGTCGTGTTTTTATTGAAAATTAGTTTAAAATTTTATTTAATTTAATATTCGTATTTATTAAAATTTCCATTCGAACTCGCCCTCGGAAATCTTCCTGTCTGTTGAACTAACATTGATTTTAGACATTAAGACGATGGTGCCTTGCTATATTATGTAAACAACAGAGCTATAGGTTTATAAGTTAGGTAGTACATTCATGTCTATCTAATGGTGCGTGCGGTTGACAGACGAATATTCATGAGATAGTGTCGTGTAGTTAATTAGTCGGTAATTGAACGGACATACCTTCCAAACACGGTAAACTAACACCTGCAACATTGGCTACTAACGGTTTGTTATTTCATGTGGAAATAATCACTGAAATTATTTAACATAGCCAATATTATAGCAAAATAACAAAATATCAATCATATTAGAATGTTTTCTAATATATTTTTTTCCTTTTATTGTCTGTTTGGCTATAAACTATACAAACGTTTATGAATAAAAATAGAAGCGCTGTTCATATTAGCGTTTAAATCTTCAACAGCAAAACATCCTCCTATTATATAGAACTCATACTCGTTGCCTCAAAAAGAAACTGTCTACCAGAGACAGAAAGTAATCGTTGTTTTATGCGGCAGCAAAAAGTAAAGTGATTTTACTCTGGGCGTGAAAACTAAGCTTCATAGTAGAGCAGCTCTTGTACTCGCTAATGGAGTACCGGGTGACTCTAAGCTGACTAACGAATGATGCAGGTAAGTTCACCTAAGCCATCTGAGCAAATGTGAGCATAATGTTGCTAAGATAATTATAATAATTGGATAATTTATGGCGCAGCTTATTATTGTATCTATGAGAAATGGAATTGGAAGGTAATTAGATTGGTATCCAATTCCATTTATAGTTGTAGTGTTTCTGGGTTGTGTAATGTGAATGGTGATTTACACCGGCTGAAATTTCAATCTTGCTATTGTTTAGTATTTGAACTAACAACATTATTTGAAACACACTCAAGAAAGTAAACTATAGTATATTTATGTGTAGGTATTCCATGGAATTATTAAGTACCATCGGTATTTTGTTAAAAATGAGGCATGTATGACATTATTTCTCAGAATTGTATCATTATTAGCGACACTATCGGATGGTGTAATAATACAGCGTGTGTTTTTTTTCCCAAAATCAACGGGTTCGATTTCTGCCAAGGAATATTGATTTTTTTAAATCCAATGATGCAGTTTTCATCAAAATCAGACTCATGACTACTTTGTGTGTTTTTCGCTATTCCTCATAGTTTCGTATCTGGCATGGATTTGGCCATCCACGCCCACTTAAAAACCTCACCAACCAAATAATAATCTTACTTCGTTCACCTTACTGAGTAGACTAATCTTAGTATAAATAGTTTAATATTTATAGTTAGGTTTACCTACTTCAGATTTCAGAGCTTTTCAACAATGAAAAGCTTAAAATTCAGTGACCTTAAACAAGACAAACACAAACTTTCCGTTCATAAAACATTGAAATAACGAATCGAGGTTTATTTCTAAACCTTTTAGGATAAAGTTTTCTGAAAAATCAGCATTTTTAACCGATTATTGGGCATAATAAAATCGGTTTTCATAACCGTCGAGCCCCAATTCTGCCAGTCAAACTGACGTCCATAATAGCTTTACGTCATAATTGTTACCATAGATTTGCCCGCTAATTCTTTTTTTGTTTACCAAAAGGCTTGGGTGCGGTCCCGGATGGGCCGCAGCCATTATAATAACGGCTAACAGAATGGTTAACAATATTTTTCACGAGCTATAATGGTTAAAGTTAGCTAATGCGTTAACTTTTCTAATATCCGTTTTCCCTTGCCCTAGTTTTTCAGATTTTCTCTATAACATTGCAAAAAGTTTGTTGTGTTATTTTTCCGATTCCGATTGATTGAAGTTATTAAAGTTGTTAGTTTTTCCAATACGTTGGGTTTAGTAGAATTTTACGTCAATAGGGAATTCTTGAAGTGATAACTGATCGGGTTCGGAGTAGGTATTTCTACCTCGATGGTTTTAATGTGCAATCTATTAGAGCGTTTTATGTATGGGTATGAGTATGATAAAGACACCACGTAAAAACTAATGCCGAAGATTGTTGAGATTTCTATACTTTCAATCTTTGTTGCTACGGCGTAGCTCACGTGGCAACGCCGCGCGCCGCCCGCTACGGTTGCGTAGCGTATCTATCTCGCCATGCACCGCGTCTCATAATATTTCTCTAATTACTAAGGCCCACTTGCGCGAAAGGTTCAATTGACAGATTGACATACAATATTATATTATTAGCTGAGTTTCGGTTTAGCATGGCATTAGCAGTCATTGACCCATCTGTTTATTGATTGATAACTAATTTCAAAAACGGAATTTAAGACATTCATGCTTTATGACTCTTGAAAAAACTTGAACTTTATTTACTCATGAAAAAGGAAACATAGTTTTTTGTTATAGATCCTTTGAAGATATATAAGGGAAAGGGCATTGACTGCTATTGCCATGCTAAAACGAAACTACTATAGCACTGTTTTTAGGGTTCCGTACCCAAAGGGTGAAAACGGGAACCTATTACTAAGACTCCACGATCTGTCTGTCTGTCTGTCTGCCCGTCTGTCACCAGGATGTATCTCATGAACCGTGATAGCTAGATAGTTGAAATTTTCACAGATGATGTATTTCTGTAGCCGCTATAACAAAAAATTCTAAAAAGAAAATAACATAAATATTTAAGTTTCCCATACAACAAACGTGATTATTACGTCCGACTCGCACATGGCCAGTTTTTATTAATAAAATAGAACTAGTTTCTTTAGCACACATATACACGAAATATTTGTTTCAAAAGACCACAGAAATTGAATTCAGCCATTGACCGTTGGTTCCCGGTAAGTGCAGATAGAAAACACGTAGTTCCTTGAGCGTATCGCGCTACGTGCACCGGTCGTACGTGCAACTGCCCCCGAGAATCGTGTTGTGTCGTACGTAACTCGTCCAGACACGGATCCTCTGCGGGAGAATATTTGATGCTGTACTGCTCTTTGTTTATCTTGCTGCATGTTGGTGTTTGTAGTACGGAAGATAATGTTCTTTTAAAAAAAATCGTTAGGGTTGCTATGTAAGAAAAAGTATGGATGCTTTACAATTTACATTATTTGTTTAAAGGTCGATTCTCGTACTTAAAAAACGTTCAAATGCATGTCGCAATCTCATCTTGGATTATATCAATGCTTAAAACATGTATATATGTATGGCAATTAGAAGAGGTTTTGATAGATTGTGACTGTCACTAAAACATACATCGTGAAATGAAATAAACATAGTGTGGACATTAGGATGCGATTATTCCTTAAAAATACGGAAATTAACTCTGTGCTATATTCCATAAAAGTTCATACAAGTTTTACATTTGTATTTGTGTGTTTTAAATGCCCACGAATCAGAGTTTAACAAGATTTGCGATCTCCTCAGCATCAACAACGAAGTAAGTATCTAAAGTGTAAAGCTTTTGAAGAATCTTTCACAACGTCTTGAGTTCTTGTTTTAGTTTCTTAACATACGGCACAGTTGTTGTATGAGATGAATATGTTTCAAGCGGTCGCTTATTGAAAGTATGGTTTATATTCTAGGCACAAATCAAATCAAATCATTATTATTTGCTCAAACGTAAATACCATATACATACATAACAAATTGTCAGCATGAATAAATGTTAGGATATGACATGGTAGAACGTTAGAAAATGGTAAAATAAAGAATACAAATCGAGATAATTAATAGAATGTCATATTTAGTAAAAGTAAAAACTGAAAAATAAATGTCGTACAAATGTCAATAAAATAATAGTTAGTCAAAGTCAACATTATAATTCTAGGATAGTAATAGCAAATCAAATCAGTTTATTCGCAATAAGTGTTGGTACAATTTTGCTCTTAACATAAATTTTGCTCTTAACATAAATTTTGCTCTTAACATACAGATCCATGTGTCGAATACTTAACGCAGAAACCGACCCTTGGTCATAATAATGTATCATACCTCAAATCTCTCCTTAAATCCCATCCACATAAAACCAGTTACTATTCCTATTCCCTCTCTGTCCATGCTGTAAGATTGTGGAACTCACTTCCGCCTAGCATCAGAGATTTAAATACTATTTCACCATTCAAAAAACGTTTAAAGGAGCAATAACTATCCTCTCAAGTCTGATCTTTATTTATGTATGTATATGTATATATATATATATATATTATACGTAATGTTTCGTCCCGATTTAATATTTACTTGCAACACCGTGTCGGTGAGCTGTCAACGATTTGACAGATGACACTTGATAGTGTCGAAAGAAAAAAATTGTAACGAACACGAGAAATTCGGTGTCTTGTGATTTGATAAGCTAATCGAGCTATATTTTGTTCATTTGTAATTGAATTTGCGCCCGCCGTTCGCGATCGGTTTGTGGGGCGCCCCCAAAGTGGGTTTTGAATATATTTTCACGCGCAGCGAAGTGCTTTTGCGGGCAACGTGTTCTGTCTGGTGGATGCTGGAGCCTTCGGTCCAGACAGCCGTCAGTCTATGCCTTAATGTCCTAATATTATATATATTCTCCTATCCCTAATCCCCCGGCACGGCACGGTATTGATCGACCTCCAGGAGCCTTCCGCAGGAATCCCAGGTAAGTGAAATAAACTAAGCGGTAGTAGTAGGAACCAGTATATCTCCCAATAAGGAGCAAATCCCTAGCTTTCCACTGCTGCGTTACGGCAGTTTCGTGGGTACAGGTTCAGAAAGGGTCCAGGAGTCCCAACGCCGCTATGGGCCCGGTATTTATCTCCTGGCTTGGGACCCGAAGACCTGTATTTAACACATAAGTATCTATATATTTTACAATTATGTATTTATATTTGTATATATCCATCATTACACTATTTGTATAGGTGCGCTAATTTGTATAACTTCGTTTAAGTCGTTCACTATTCTTATTTTCCTGTTCTCACACACTATTGTCTACATTTCTTTTTAATTTTTCCTTTTCGCGTATCTGCTGGCAGAAATTTCTTAAGAAATAAACAGTGCTAAACACTCTATTATTTATTTATGTGTTTTCTTTACGTATTGTCTTGATGTGTTTTCTTTACGTATTATACATTCATTATTAAATAAATGTGACATGCAAACATTTGGGTTAATATTTATTTATAATTATAAAATTCTATTATAGTTATAATTAGTAAATTACAATTAAGATATTGATTATATGTGGGTACATTATTAAATCAATTAAAAGATACAAAAAAATAATGATGTACAGAAATTAAAAAAAATATTATTAATTACCTATTCAACTCCCTATTAAATATGTCGCTTACAGAGTAGAAATTATTATCCAATAGCCATAATTTAAGATACTCTGCAAATTTATTAACTGGTTAGATTTTGATGGTGTCAGGTATAGCATTCAATATGCGACAACACATTGCATAGCTATTTTTAGTATACAGTGTTATCCTAGGGATTATTGGCAAAACAATTTTATTCTTGTGCCTATTACTTTTATTCATGAGCTTTTTTATTAAATTATATTTTTATTATTATATTTTTATTTAATTCCGAGTGATTTTTAACAAATTTAGCGCATTCAAAGATATACAGGCTTGGAAAGGTTGGTATCTTGAACTTTTTGAAAATGGGTTTGCAAAGTGGCTGAATAACTAGATACTCATCTACACATAAATATCATGCACGGATGAGTTTGTGATTTGGCATAGATAGGGTTTATATTGCGAAGGAGTACAGAAAATTGCAGTTACATCAAATTTCGACTATAGAGGTCACCCACCTCTAGTCAATTAGTCAAAACACTGTATACCGATGTTAAATTTATTAACTTTAAAACTTAATTGTATACTGATGACTGATTTTCCTGATAATCTGCCATCGTCATCACATAGATGCAATAATCACTATGGGCGAGCCCACACAGCTGTGACATTCCAGTGTTTAGCACATAATACTCGTAACACGCTCGTAAACTGGGTATCAGCCGAACACAAGCACATAAGGGCCGTTACAGTGAATATTCACCGCAGTAACAGTATGCAAATGGTTGCAAGTATTCCGTGACTGCGCATAGCTGCTGCTGTAGCGCGGTACCTGCAGCCCTGCCTACCCACAGATTAATGTGCCGTGAACATAGCCCTCGTTGGCAGAATAACGCTGAGTTAGCACGTGCCTACCAGCTATCTGATATATTGCAGCGTTTTTTGTTTTGAGAAAAAATGTTGAATGTATGAGACCTTTTGACTTTCAGTTAGTGGAGTGGCGTTTGTTCTCAAATTGGCGAAGATTTAATTGAGTTGCAACTGTTCGTGACACATTTTAAAGGTATTTCTAATTCGTATGTTTTTTTAAAGTTTGAGGGCTTTTCAACTGAATCAATTGAAATGCATATCTCACCAGATTATTTCAGACACCGTTAGTTTGTAATTAATTTTGGGAGATTATACATTCTAGATATGTTGTGAACAGATCATTTGAAATAAAGTAAATCCCATCCAAATTCGATAGTTTGAAATATTTCAGTGACTTATTGAGAAGTAAGAGTTTACAATATCACGCGATATATTATAAACTTACGTTGTTTGCAATAATCCAGTTACACATACATGCTTATAATGATAACAAACTCTACAAAAGCACGAAATAGTTAGCTAGCTCTTTGAAATCGTATTATTGTATATATTTATATACTTAGTTTTAATAGAAATTCGACTTTGTGACACATAAACTACATAAACTTCTGAAGTCTAATACTCTCCTACGTTTCCACATTGGATTAACCTGGAAAAGTAAACGGTAATAACATTATTTTTCTCGCAATATTATACACAGCATCATTACTATAGAATTTAATATATTAGAGAGCTTACCTTTGAAATGTGGCCAGCTCCGGTTATTTCAATTTCTTGTGAGAAACTTGCAATCTGAGAGGAAAACTGTGCCATTGAGTATTAATATGACAACGAATAGAGCAGATGGCAGATTTTTGTCCTTTCTTCTCGTAGCGTCAAATAATAAGGCAGCTTATAATTTCATCATCTGATAACTCGACAAGTTTGCTAAGGTTGGCAACAGTAGATTTTTAATATGAACTTACTAAGCCCAGTTTTATAATTTAATGTACAATTTCCGTAGATAATTTGTTAATTTCATGATTGGATGCAGGCAGTATGTGGTAAGATGGTAGGATTCCAAAGGATCCCTTCTTCAGTAGGGAGGCCAAGAGGATTTCTTATTTTTTTTTTTCCAATTCTTGATTGGCTTCCTTTCCAAACCGCCTTCCTCTTCATCTTCTTGTTGAAAGTCAAACAATTGAGCAATTAAACACGATCTGCATTCCTTGACAACCAGTCGATTTGATAAGGGCGCCAATATTTTAACATGAACCGATCAGACCCCTATTTCAGTAGGTAATTTGCTAATTTCATGATAAGATGCTTATATGGAATAGCGCCATCTATTTTGTTACGAAGTTACTGAAATCACCGAAAATTACATTCTATGAACACTTCTGGTAAAGGTCTATCTATTTACGTAGTATTTATATTATGTGCGCGATGTGTTGGATCATTTCCCAGAAGGGAGAGAGGGAGGTAGAGATAGCCTTTAGTAACGGTTGACTAAACTAAATGATGTTGGAAAAATGTATCAACCTCAACATAAGCGCTCTGCAGCTTATACATACTCCAACAAGTGTATAAAACATAGGTCATGTCTAGTAAATATGCAGGCACTACGTGACGCCTACAAAACATCTACGTATTGGGGCCTAGATAGGTAGGTACTCGACCGATTGCCCGGATAAAATACTAGATGGCCTAGCTGAGCGCTATGTGGGTTATGTGCTAGAAATGTGTTTGCGTTTCGGTATATTTGTGGGCGTTACTAGTATAATAATTTTAGTAAAGAGTTTATTGGAGTATTTTGTAGTCTAGTTTCTTCTATAGTAGATTCAGGCTGAAAACCTTAACCACCGTTTTGTGTTATAGTATTCATTTCTATATTCCATATGAAATAACATTAGAAATTTTAACAACCCTTTTTTTACATTCCGTCCAAATTTGTCATATCACTAACGCAATGGAAGTCAAAATCGGTTGTACTAGCTGTAAAATGGGATTATTAAAGTCTATCTCAAATGGAGTATAGATGGTCTTTAATATGCAAGAGCTACTTACTACTTTGTTCCATAACGTATAATTTTACATTTATGTCTAAATGTGGGAGCACCTCTATCTTACCCATAGTGAAACAAAGGTGTGAGGGTATGTCATGTTAATGTCACTTTCCGTCTGCGAAACACGTTTGAAAACAAAAAAATATGATCCCATAAACCTTTTGGGTTCATATTTTTTTCACCATGTCAAATAGGTCTTAAAAGGAAAACAACGACATAATATACTGAACATCTCACCACACAACAAAAAAATAAAAAATTACATGCAATCCATTCTTCAAAAAGCCCAACGATTTGTTATCCCCTGAGCATCCACAGCAGCTGCGTGTTTTCTTCAGCCTGCCACCGTTAGCGGCCACTTCCGAAGCAATAAGTCAGCAGAACAAAAACACCAGAGTCGAGGTGTAATGGTCCATCAACGAGATAAAAGGCATTCGCTATGATTTACCACTACCACTAAGAAACAAGGCACGCAAATTTTCATCTAGATTGTTCAGATTTTGAAGAAGGAACTGTTAAGTTTGAGTTCTATTGCGCCGTTTATACGCGAAGTTGACAGAGCCTGGTGCTTATGTTGGAGGAACCGCGCAATGGATAGTGTATGGAGTATTGGACGTATAATTTAGTCTCACAGTAAAAGTCGTTATCCCAACATAAATTGGCGCAGACAAAGGCCTCAAAATTGTTTCGATGCGAGTTCAGACTCACGAGGCATATCTGACGGTCGTTTGTAAATTTTCTGAAGTCTCCAAATTTAAACAGGCGCCCTTTGTGTGTGAGTGTAGTACTTAATATTAGCTATTTTAGGAGTTATAAAGGCTGGAGTATTCAGGCCACTGAATAAACACATTCCGGAGTTTGCTAACGAACCTATACGTGCTAACTGATGTGTAATGCCTAAGGTCTCATTACGTCAATATTTGTTTTTTGTCTTGAATATGGATCCATTCCAAACTACTAATTTCGTATTTCGTTTACGTGCGCGTGTGACTTACATCTAGTAACGTAAATGAAGCAAAAGGATTATGTAAGGATCGTAGCAGGTGAATTCTGTACTTTCTGCCTACCTCCATGGGAAAAAGGCGTGAGTTTTTGCTTGTATAAATGTAATTTTACTTGAAATCACTTGATAATTAATTGAAATATACATTTTTTTTATATAATCCTTTTTTAGTATTTTTCTCAGCAAAGCCTTTCATTTGATATCCAAATCATGGCAGTGCAAAAAAAATAACTAGTCCACCATCTTGGGCCGTCCGCCATATTGGATTTGGAATAACATCACTTAGCTAACCATACATTGTCATACAAACTAAAAGCTAAACTGCTTTAAAATTCAGTTGCAAGATTTGACCCGAACACACTTACATAAAAACATTGCAAGATAAATAAAAGATTGTAAAAAAGCGTGTTTACCTAAGCATCATAATTATATTTGTAATCTAAGGACAAAAACAAATTTCCCCGAAAACTTTAACAGTAAGCACGTGCAATAGTCCTCATATTTACATAATCCAAAATCGCTTGAACATAAAGGGTTCCGTAATGCTTGGCCCACCGTATACCGAACCCGTCATAATCCTTGTACAATACAGATCTACAGGATAGGCTAACGTGTTATAGGTTTTACGGTCCCCATTGGCTTATGAAGGTGTTAATCTGTCTTTTAATTATTATTATTAGGGGGATTCGAATTGTGGGCAGGTTGTGTTTGTAAGTCTGGTTTTGCTTCTGAAACTACATCTTTAGGGTCGGTTCTTATGCCCGAAATTGGATTATTGTAATCCAATTTGGGCATTTTTGGAATATCTGATTTTGACAAGATAACAATTGTGCTTTAATAGGGGAGAACGATTAGGAGAGAGGTTACTTTGATTGCAGGTTTTGGGGGCACAAATGGCAAAATAGGACGTGACACGTGGGAAGTATTACTAAGTAGTATTTAATGTGTCATTCGAAACGGCTTTAGCGAACCTCCACTTTCCTTTTTACGATTCCATACCCGAAGGTTCCAGACGGAACCCTATTGCTGTCACTCACGTGTCTATCCGTCTGTCTGTTCGTCATCTGTCATAAAATTTTGTACCGCAGAATTTTTTAACTTTCCAGTGGCCCATGAACTTGAAATTTGGTGATAATGTTTATTATTACGTATACTTTGCTAACAAATACCTATATATTTAAAATTTGGTACGGAACCCTAAATGTGCGAAGTCCGACACGCACTTGGCCGGTTTTTTTGTCCTACTTGAGTTCGGATGATCTCATTACTTATATTGATATGTATTTTTCGATTACTATGTATATAACGAGCATAAGCATAATCAAGGTGTGTACAATTATTACAGGCTACTTAAAACCCTAAACTACACAACATCACATTATCACCAAACCCTTTACAAAGCATGTACACGCAACACGATGACGTGTTAGAGACTTTAAAGCTCTGCACAAGGGCTGTACCTAATATCGACAGGCTGCACTCTTCCACTACACTTGGCTGTTATTAGAACTAGGTCACGCTCGCCACCTGCGCACGGGTTTGTAAGTATGTGTGTGCACATGTAAAGGTGTTTGTATGTGTGTAATGTTGTGTGGGCATGCGTGAGATTTGTTATGCTCTTCTGTTAGAGGTAATCAGGATGTTGTGGTATGTAATTGCGGTACAGGTCGTCCGAAGGGACCGAGTTTTTTTTTTTAGAAAGAGCAGCATGTGTGTGTCATAGCTTTACATGTGTATGAAAATGTATCTTAGGAAGGCAATCACGGTACCAACTTGCTTAGGTTGGTAAATATTAACGAAATGGAACGAAAAAAGGGAAGTCTTTAAAAAAAAAGAGGATTAGAGGTTTTCTTAGAAGAAGTGTATTAGGTAGATAGGTACATAAAAATGTTTGGACCAAGATGTATCCTAGTATCAAGTACATCAGTGCGGAGATGTCATTTTAACGCCATTAAAGTGTGGTTCAAAGGTTGGTGGTTGATTCAAAAGCCACATCAGTGTCTTTCTAGGTTTCAGCTGGAGGAGAAAACTAAAGTGCACGTCTAGAAAGCTTATAAAGAATCAATAATGTAATTTCCTGCAATTTTCAAGATTTAGACAACTGGTGAAAATCTCTGCAGTGGTGTTGACACTTTTTAAATTTTGCATTTGCACTTTGCAGTCTTGTCTTCAGAGTACACACAGTTGGGAATTTATGCTCACCTGAGGTGAAATATTTGTTTAAGTAATTTATTTAAAAGAGATTTTAAGGACCTTCCACCGCTTTAGTGCCGGCTAGTTTAAAAGGATTGAATCTTTTTTTTTCCGTTACTTTATTTGTGAAACATGGTGTTTTTGTGTGACGACTACTAATAGATATGCTTAAAAAAAATACAACACGATATTTTCAACGAAAATCTAAATCTGCCCTTATCTTTTTATTTGTGTTGACTCAGGACCTTGATTTTTATACACCTAATAGGGACAATAGACCTCAGTATCTGATATAAATTTCACTTGTTAGGTCCACCCGTTCCTGAGAAAATCGGTGGTGACACACGGAGAGACCGACAGACGAGAGTAATCTTATAAGGGTTCCTTTTTTTACCGTCTGCGGTACGGAACTCTAAAAGGGGTGTCGCAATGTCGGCAGGCTTATAACGTATCTTTAGCAAGAGCAAAACGATAAGGATCAAATGCTTTATGTCATAAGCCTCGTAATTACCTGCAGTGTAGTTATGGTAGATCCTACACAATCGTTTGCTAATCGCTCGCAGTTTGTCAAATGCACTTATTTCAAAACAAAAACTGCCAACAATTCTAAAACTTTCGTATTGAAGAACAATTATTGCGCAAAAATCGCTATCGTTTTGCGCTTGCAAAAGATACGTAATAAGCCTACGGGATGCATCTGTCGTGCGGTATTTAACCAGCAGTTTCTCATTCCACCAAAAATTCTTCACTTCTTAATTAAATCCAACTCCATCCATGACCACATCCATTAAGTAAAGCGATAGCGATCCTGATCTGCAACGTACAACCTGCCTTAGAATAGACACTACATTCAAGTCAGTTTCACATTAAATACATCAGAGATCCACTCCCAAATGAAAACCGAGCCAAATACATTAGTAGGTATCAAAGTCTCTGCATTACTTTTTGTAGCACACAACTCACACGAGCTAAAAGCTAAGAGCCAGAGTGCTCGAGTATCGATGAGGCTACATTATCGAGACTCGCGCGCGTGCTCGAAACTCAGGCAATGCGGAGGCTGTAATCTCGTTACAAAGAGAGCGCACGAAATACATTACAGTATATGAGATACATGATGTATTGTTGTAGATCTAGATGGATAATTTACTTAGTGATCATAATTCGGTGAAGCACGGTTCTGATTTTTTTATAGCATGCTTTGTGCTCTTTCTGAGTTAGTCACCGTATTGCAAACACCGTAAGTTCGTAATAAATCTTGCGAAGTTATAAATTTTCAATATATTGTGAACAGATCATTTCAAATATAATTAATTCCTTCCAAAATCGATAGTTTGCAATATATCTGTGTCTTATTAAGATGAAAAACTTTACATAATCCGACGAGATATTTTATAAACTTACGGTGTTTGCAATAGCCCGGTGACAGTTTTTTACTATAGTAAAGGTCATGGAGGACTGAGCTGTACCTAGTGTAGAAGTTATATACCTAATTAGTTGAATTGTCTTCCAGTACCAACCTTACTAGACCGTCGTTAGGGTCGGTTGCGACACACGTCAGAACAGGTTGGAGTCCTGGACTATGATTAGTGTTGTAGGAGCTTGTGTCTAACTAATAACAGCCGCATGGGTATATTCAAGATTAAGCAACACTTGCCGAGGTCAGTCTGTAGATGCCTGAACATTTTTACATAGTAAAATTCCTCTGTGTCTCAGCAAGCACTTTAAGTTCCTGGCTGTCATTTGTAGCACTTTGACAGTCGTTACGGATACTCAGAAATCTGAAAATCAGACACCAGTCTTGTCAAGGGGTACCGTGTTACCCAGTTCCTGGTTTGTAGGAGGTCAGATTGGCAGTCGCTCCATGTAAAATTCTGGTACTCAGCTGGATATAGTTAGATTGGAAGTCGACCCCAACATAGTTTGGTCACGGGTCCCCAGCGGTAACAAAGAAAATTTGGTTAAAATAAAAGTCACTAGATGGCGCGTTAGCTTCGATTTGTTATTGAACTGTGTGTAAAATTTACATTTTCTAGAATTGATTATAAAAATTGTATGTATTTTTTTATTAAACTCTTCTAAGCACAAAATTATGGAAAATTGGGCTCTCAAATCACATTTCAAAGATTATTTGAACGGGCCATTTAAAATTGATTCCTATAGATGGCGTGGTTTTAAATTTCCACTCGATTTTTTAATTTGTATTGTAACCCACTTTGGTACAATCAAACAGTAAAAATGTGCAAAAAAATACTATATAACAAATGATCACTGTATTTACAGAAAAAAATAGTCACAAAACGAGAAAAACCTTTTACTTGCAAGTCGCTGCCAACACCATCTACAGCCGTGAAAAGGAACCGAACGCGATCGAAGTACTTATAAAAATAATCATCTTAATCGGACGAAAAACGCTAATTACGTCGTGTTTTAGTATTATGAATTTGATTTTTCGTAGACAGTCATACAAAGTTATCGCGGTATGTATAATGAGAAACGTCATCGGACTTCTTAGATTGTCACGATTATAGTGACCATGACATAGTTTCGATCCAATATTTAGGATAAGATCTCTAGTTGACGAATGGCGCCGTGCCAACAAGAAAATCTTGCACTTTGCCAATACTTCTTCATATCTCGATGCTCCAATCTGCATGCCTACCTCTTCCAAGACTGAAAAAATAACGAACGGACGAATTTAACGGACTTTTCAGTATGTTTTTTTTGTGTATTTTCACCGGTATATCCGGCAATTGTGAACTGATTTTGAAAATTATTTTTTTGTTTAGAAAAATATGTTCCCAAATTAGTCTCATTTGAATTTGGTGCAGATCTGTTGAAAAACTTCGGTGATATACAACAGGCCTATTCAATAAATGATGGCAAATCTCTCGGGATTGCTCTAATGATAAATAATCGCATGTCTGTTTATTGTTTACACCATTATAGTACATTGTGTATTAAGGGCGGTAGGTAAGGAATTACGATCGAGGCTCTAGTAGAAGCCCGAAGTCGAAGACTGAGGGCTTTCTGAGTCGAGGTTCGTAATTCCCGTACCGCCCGTGATACACACAATGTTTTTCATCACATTTGCGAGTAATAATTATGAATTTAATACACAAGTCAGCACAGCTGTTATTACGAAATACTTGAACTTTTTTTTAAGCGGTTGGCGAATTTTTGCCCACACCACAGATTATACAGTGTTTCGTTCAGAAACTTTAAGGGCAAATACTTACGTAGGTATACAGCCATGACGGAGTGTAAAAAGAATTAAATAATTTCGACGTTTTCATACTATAAATATTAAAATTGATTATTAAGAACATTAGTAGAGTATTTAAGTAACATGTAGCGAGATTACAAAGAAATTCTTGTTTAGATAACATTTTAAGACAATTTTTCAATAGCGTGTAAACTCCTTGCTTGAACTTGCATGACCTGTGTGCTGTACCATAAATTAAAAAAAAATTACTTACCGCCCTAGAGTTTCATGACAAAAAGAAAGCTCGAGGGTTTTATATGGGGCATTATAGCCAAGTTAACCTGTATGTTTAGATACTTTTTACGTGCAAGTGTGATGAAAAATATCTTACACGCTGTGCAGCTGTGTATAATTCATCCTGTTACACTCTCATTTCAACGGTTATTCAAATTTCTTGTTATTCGGATAATCTATTCTGGCATTAAAGCCAGACCTTACTATAGAACTTGAAAACACCCACAGCTAAATAGTGAAAAATTAAAACTTTTTACAAAAAAATACAACTGACTTCTAAATAAAAAACACCACAAAGTTAAAAACAACTTCAATTTCGGAAGTCGGTGTCAATAACAAAGAAACAACTTTGCAGTGTTTTTATTTGGAAGTCGGTTGTATTTTTTTGTAAAAAGATTTTTCCTTATTTTCACGTCTCATTCGTTTTAGGTTTTCGAATATTGGTAAATTACTTCTGGACAGGGCTCCTATGTTTTATCGGAAAGTTAGCCACGGCTCTGCCCGCATGTGTAACTTTTAAATACTTGTTATGAAAGTTTTAGAAATCCTTTGATTGTATTTATAAAAGGGCTTTTTAGTATGTTAAGGACTAAATCTATATGAATGCTCAAAAAACTCAGCATCTGTTCAGAGGCTTAGCCAGTTAAAACAAGATAAAGTACAAAGGCTAAGCCAATTAGATTGGAATTAGCTTTGAGTTTACGCTAATATGTACGCAACCACAACGTAATTCGGGTTTTGGGTTAACATATTACCTAATTCATACTAGCTGTTGCCAACGGCTACGCCCGAGTTAATAGCGAATTACTTTTAATGCACATTTATATTTACGAAATTGCTTCTAATCCCCTGAATGCTAATTAACAGACACAATAGAAAAACAATTGTTTATGGTAAACAAAGTTCCCAATTGCACTCAGGGGGATATAGTGCTCAGTTGGCCAAAGGATTTATAAGAACAGATGTTTGAATCAAGGTTTTGTTTTAGTATTTGAATATCTAGGTACTGCTTTTTGTATCAAGCCATTTACGCAACTGCGTAAATGAGACGAGAGGTTTTTGAAATGTCTAATCTTGAAGGGTATAGCACATTAGCATGTGAGCAAATCATTAAAGAGGAGTGAGATACCTTCGTTACATAGCATTTTCATAGTTCAGTGTTTACTTTCAAAAAATCGTGTCACATAACAAACACAAACATACACATCGTGTGTTGGGGACACTTTTTTATGCGTACAGCTTAGGAGCGGCATTCTCTGCCGGAGTTTGTATTTCCCGATAGCTACAATCTAGGGGTCTTTAAGTCAAGAGTGAATAGGATTTTCTAGGGAAGCGTGCTTCCCGTCGACCATCGCTTACCATCACATGAGATTCAAGCGCGAGCCTATAGACTATAAAAATAAAATCTTCCATATCCATGTGTGATCTCCAAAGATAAGTCTCTCTCTAGGCAAGTTCGCTTTTACGTTGCGCATTCATGATTTTCTGCTACATGTAGTTACGGTCGGTTTATCAAAGCAATGTGGGGTAAAATAACAATGTGAAAGACGGCTTACAGTATAAAGCAACTTAGTACTCTACATGTACAGTCAGCAAAAGAGTCAATTAGGTATGCTGGCAGAAAGTTTGGTATAGTTTCAAACAAAAATTTATGATAGCTTTCTTCAAGAAAGGTATATAGGCAATACATCTACGGTATTTCAGACGTCCAGAGGTGGCTGTATTTAAGGAGTTATCATCTGGTGGTCCGTCAGTTTGGCAGTCACTCAATGACATAAAAAGGTACATCTCGCTGCATTTAAACCAAGAGGGAGACATGGCTCTTCTGATAGGTATTTATTGGTACTACTAATTTAGCCTTTAACCATCTGGAATAATGTACCTTTCAAATGGTGAATAGTAAATTATGCACCAAGGGGATAAAGCAGTGTCTTACGCTATGGGTGTCATATTGAACCCTGAGCGTAACGCGGGACTCTAGAGTTATATAGAGTTCCAGATAATTTAATACTAGCATACAGATGCCTTATCCCATACAAAGAAACCGTCCCAACGTAACTAGCGTTTTTCGTCTAATTATGCTGATTAATTTTCTAAGATAATACAAAGAAACCGTCCCAAC